>OX454419.1:33751883-34351883 GCA_949715475.1 Microchrysa polita | reverse complement strand
ATTGAGAACCTAACTAGCTAAACACATCCATCAAATTTCATAAAAATCGGTCAACGCGTTCTCAAGATATTGATTTTTGACCACCCACTCCATACATTCGACGCACTGTGAGACGGTCTGAAACAAATCGATTTTATAAGTGTTTTTTTTTAATTTTCTAAAAAACCCTCAAACCCCAAAATAAATATAAAATTTAATAAAAACTGTATTTTATTATGTAAACCCACGCCACACCTTCCTTATTGCATACAACACATACCATGTCGCTTACTTACCAACGGTTTGTTTTCGAACCACCCCAGAACACAAAAACAACAAATCGGAATTTTTTTTTCTTCGGAATCGTTATCAGAGTGTGTTTATAGACAATATATATCAAGGATATCGTCATAAAAAATTTATTTCTGGTACCGGTACAAAATGGGTTAAAAAGCGCGAATTAGCCAGTAATGAGAAATGGACGTATAGAGGAAATGAAATTGAAGTAGTTAAGGAATATAAATACCTCGGAATGAAGATAGCCTAAGTAAATCTAAGTATGATCCCGCATTTTGAAGATAAGTTGAAAGAAGCAAAATGGGCAATAAACTCTATATGGAAAAAAATATTCAACAACAAGGACATATCTCATACTGCTAAATATAAGATATACCAAGCAGTGTCCAAGTCAATAATGTTATATGGTGCCCAGGTATGTGGCGGAAATATGCACAAAGGTGTTGAAAAGTTGCAGCGGTACTTCTTAAAGCGCCTTCCTACAAACACTCCACTCCTACATGCTGCTTCAAGAAACGGGTCTACTGCCGCTCTGTACTGAAACGCTGAAAACGCACTTACGATATCTCACTAAAGTTGCCGCCATGTTTCACGACAGGCTTCCGAAAAAGGTGCTCATGCATGCCATTGACTCGAGGTCTTTGTTTTGCATGGATTTAGAAACGCTGGCCGAAAGAGCAGAGACAACATTCAACTGGAACGGGACACGCGGAGACTCCGACGTGCTCTACGAAATGCAAACGAAGGTTAACGAGATGTATATGCGAAATACGACAGAAAAAGCGAGAACGACACAGCTCCGAGAAATCTATGCGAACCTTAATCTTCAGCTCCAGGCGAATACCTACTTTCAAAACGACTTTCAAGTTTCTAAAATAGCTCTAATTCTTCTGCCGCTGAATTACATGCCTCATCGCGAAGATCGACCGATTATGTGTGATTTGTGCAACATGAGAGCAAGGGAAGATACCCGTCATTTCATTGGCATCTATCCCGTACTAAAGGAAACTAGGCGATCGTGTACTGGGAAAGATTACCTGAACGAGCAAGATGTCAACGACCTGCTGAATGACTCGAATTGGGAGACCCTATATGAATTTTGCAGAATCGCTCTGAACTATCGAAACCGAATACTCATCATCATCAATGTGGCACGATAGCCCGACGTCGGGCCTTGGCCGCCTGAATCGTTGACCTCCAATTGTCGCGGTTACGTGACCTTGTCCTCCAGTTTCGGAAGCCCAGCAGCTGGTGGGCGTCTTCACCTACGGAGTTCTCCCAGCGAGCTCTCGGTCGTCCACGCAACCTCGCTCCGTCAATTCGTTGTGCGTTCATTACTTTCTTTGGCATGCGATTGTCGTCCATCCGTTGTACTTGCCCCGCCCATTGCAGACGTTGAAGCTTCATGATTTTCGATGCTTCCAGCTCATCGTACAATTGATACAACTCATGGTTGTATCGGATACGCCATTGGTCTCGCTCGCGAACGGCGGAAGGACCTTTCGTTCGAATCGGTCTAGCAAAATTTCGGAGGCTTGGGTAAGGGTCCATGTTTCGCAGCCATAACATAGCACGGGTCGGATGATCGTTTTGTACACGCGGAGCTTCGTGTTCCTGTGCGCAAGTTTCGAATTAATTATAGGGAGGACCGAGAAATATGTCTTATTGGCTAGTTGTATCCGTCGCTTAATTTCGTCGGTCTCGTTGGCGTCCTTCGATAAGTTACAACCCAGATAGTTGAAGTTGTCTACATACTCGATATTATGGTCCCCCACTGTGATGCTTGAATTTGCTGGCGTCCTTGTTTTCGATTGCATCATGGCCTTTGTTTTGCTTTCGTTCATATGTAGTCCAACTTCCTTTGTGGCGTTATTGACGTTATGCAGGAGGCTTTCTGCATCACCCAACCTTCGAGACATGATGTGATATCGTCGGCGTACGCTACTAATTGAGTTGACTTGATGAGTAGCGTTCCGCTGCTGTCCATATTCATGGCTCGAATTACATACTCCAAAGCCAGGTTGAAGAGCGTCGGCATCAGCCCGTCGCCCTGCTTGAGTCCAGTACGAGTTTCAAATAGGTCAGTGAGTCGGTTCTGCACTTTGACCTGCGAGACGGTACTAGTCATCGTCATCCTTGTGTGTCGCACTAACTTTGCCGGTATACCAAAATTCAGCATAATGTTGTACAGTACACTTCGGTCGATACTGTCGTATGCCTGCTTGAAGTCGACAATGATTTGGTATACGTCGATGTTGTATTCCCAGCACTTTTGGAGTAGTAGCTTCACTGTGTAAAGCTGATCGGTCGTTGAACGACCAGGTCTGAAGCCGCCTTGATACTCGCCAATGATTTGTTCTGCGTACGGATTGATTCTCTTTTCAAGAATTTTTGATAAAATCTTATAGGCCGTACAAACTGATATGATATGCCTCTGTAATTCTCACACTTCAGGTTGTCACCCTTTTTGTGGATTGGGCAGATTATGCTTTTGCGCCAATCTTCGGGGATTACCTCGTCGTTCCATATTTTCAGCAGTAGCACATGTACAGCGTTGGTCAGGCACGTTCCACGATGCTTCAGCAGTTCTGCTGGGATCTCGTCAGCGCCGGGAGCTTTATTATTTTGGAGCGACTGTATGACAAGTCTCACCTCCTCTACTGTTGGGGGTAGAACGGGAGGGCCTGGTTCGGCTAACTGCTCAAGAGCTAGCTCCGCGGGGGATGTTGATGATGCATTGAGGAGCTCTTCAAAATGTGAGGCCCATCGTTTGTTGACGCTTTCGATGTCGCTGATGATGTTACCATCCTTGTCCTTACATAGGCTTGTCCTGGGTTGATATCCGTTCTTGATATTATTTATAAGTTTGTACGCCTGTCTAATGTTCTTATTGGCTAATCTTTGGTTTATTTGCTGCAACTGCTCGTCAAAATGTTTGCGTTTCTTACGTCTAATTAACCTATTAGATACTTGCCGAAGTTCGTTGTATCTTTCTTTCTTGGCGCGGGATACGCGTTGTGTGTATTGGCGATAGGCTTCATTTTTCGCCTCAATCGAGGCCCTGCATTCGTCGTCGAACCAGTCTGCTCGTCTGCGCCGGCCTTTATAGCCCACGACCTCTTCTGCGACCCCCTTGATGCTGTCTTTGAGGCTTTGAGCTCCTCCCAGAACTCATGGATGCTTAGATTATTGATGTTATCAAGCATGGGCGACAGTTTTTCCTTAAGTGCTGTAGTATAGGCAGCCGCCGTGGCATCATCAATCAAATTGTCATCCTCGAAGATCTTGGCAGGGTTGATTCTCGTTAGGTGCACCGAAGAGATTCTGCACCTGTAGGTCGTCTTCACCAAATAGTGATCGGTGTCGCAGTTGGCTCCTCGATAGGATTGAACATCTGGGACATTAGAAGCCCATCTCTTACTGATCAGTACGTGGTCGATCTGGTTCACGGTGTATTCATCTGGAGACTTCCAGGTCTGCTTATGGATTCGTCGATGAGGGAAGCATGTAGAGCTTATGACCAAGTTTCTGCCGCTCGCGAAGTCGATAAGTCGCTGACCGTTGTTGTTGTTTTCGTCGTGGAGGCTATGACCACCAGTAGTTCCCCTATGCCAGCTTTCGTTTCGGACTTTGGCGTTAAAGTTGTATTGTTCTACCTGATCCAGGAGGGCCCTTAAGGCCCCCGGTCTATTCAGGGAGCGTACATTCCAGGATCCGAAAGAGTAATCAGTTGTTCGTGTGCGGGGTCGTCGTTGTTTTGTATCCGTCCAATCCGAGGCTTTTGTTTCAAGTTTTCTTGACTTGAAGTTTTTCTTAGGATGAGTTGTCGGCACATCGCTAAACCATGATAGGGTTTAATCGTTTAGTAAAGGCCATCATTGGCATGCCTCGAAGATGCTGCTTTAGTGTAAGCTGACCATACGTACAGCATTTTGCTGTACAGTACAGCATTTTCACCTGTCGTACAGCATTGGGAAATGTACAGCAAAGTGTACAGCATTCGCCATCCCACACAATAACTCACTCACACAGTGTCGGTTACTCGTACATATTTATCCTTAATTTAAACTTTAAGCATACTTATAGCATGGTCGTTCACACTGGCTATATATTGCTTTAAGCTTATTTATTTGATAAAATGTATGAGTAACCGGTATTCAGTCTTGTCTGCTTTTAAGGTGTAAAGTTTGACTCCTGTAGGTACCATGTACGATCGATGTTAGTGAAATAATCGCAATTTTATGTTTGGCAATCGTTCATTCTCCATATCTCGGAACCCTTCTCTGTCTTTCTAAGATCCGGCAAACTTGTAGAGCTACTTGGCGCTCACATTTGCTACAAATGACACGGTCTATCCGCGTCAAGGAGTGGCGTAGATAGCTTTTCAGAAGGGATCAGTGATCAGTATATTTTAAAAACATTAAATTGAGGAGTTCTAAATAAGGAATTTAAGGTATAGTCACCACCATATTGTTTCAATATTTTTTACCGAATAAAAATTTCCTTTGGTCGTTTGAGGTCTACTGACGAGATCGAAAATGGGCTGGGGCTTGAAATTGTTTCAATTTTGCTTGTTACTACTTAATTGAAGTTGGACTTGAGACTCCTGAATGATACGCGGAAGCTTAATCCCGTCAGGCGACAAAGCATCTTAGGAAGAACTAAGAAGTGTATAGCATCGCCTGAAATTATCAGTATGCAGAATACGTTCTGAACCTTGAGAGTTCGATCCTGGCAGGTTGAGGCTGAGGGTGAATTTAAAATTAAAGGTTCGTCTGCAATACCGAGTGCAAATGTTAAGAATGGTTCCCACACTGGAGATGGATGCGGTCAAAATAGGCCTCAGTAAGTGGTTTGTCTGTAGCATACAGCAATGTTCTGCAGAACGTGGAAGCAGGACGTAGAGACACTGAGACCGCCCCTGTGAAGTAATACCGAAAGATGGTCTGGCGGATAAGTGAACGAGATGGTTGTGATTTTATTCGTTAAAAATCTTACGTAACTGCATGCCTGGTAGCATGATGCAGTATTGTTTAAGCAAGTTAGTACAACATGAACATGTGCCGTAATGCCGCTAGAACCCTAGCGTATCACTAGATTATCTCACCATGCTGATTTTTTATATAATGTTAAGTTATCTTAGTAAATTCCAGCTGATCTGCTCTTGTGGTTATTATTCTTTCTCCAAATCGGTGTAAAGGTGAGGGGCTAAGGCTTTGCATGAAAACCGAATACTGCAAGTATGTGTACAGCATTGGATCTTCTGAAGTCTGGTCAGCTTACTTTAGTGGTTGAGTTAGACGTTTTCTGTCACCTATCACGTTAAGTAACCTGAGACGCTGCAGATGTAAAAACAGCACTCAGGCGCAGCGGTGCTTCTTCCAAATGTCGCATCAGATGATTTGACTTAGCCGTTTTACCCAATACCGTTACCAGGGGGCGCCCGCGCGGAGGACACATGGAGAAGTCTTTTGCCCCCCACCGAACCGAATACTAACTGGGGAAATATAAATATAAACTATAATTGGATATATGTATGTGCCACGGAGCTTAGGATCGATGAAAATGGAGAATACGGAGTTCTGTGAACTTCATCATCCGTCTCCTGTGTGTCACGTTTTAACCCTTTCGCTCCCAATGATGCCATATGGCATCATGAAATTTAATGATTTTTCATAGAAAATGTAAAAATGAATTTTAACTTTTTGTGTGATATTAGACTCTTCCAATAGTTTAATACCTAGTTGATTTTTTCCAGTGTGAAATTTTTGGTTTTGGGATGTTATTTTTAATGAAATTTTAGAGAAGGTTTGACGATTGTCGTAAAGCCGAAAAACTGATTTATCCATTTTCCCATATTTCCTGATAATAATCATTTTATGCAAATCATTTTAATGGTTTTATTTTGTAAAGAAGTTGTTGTAAGAGAAAATCAAAAGATTTTTCGATTTTTTTTTGTAGGAAAACCCTATAAAGTGGTTTTGCATGAGCATGATGCCATATGGCATCATTGGGCGTAAAAGGCATATCAGTAAGTCCCCTATTCATATAAATGCTAGTTGCTTGCTGTATGGAAGGCACCCTTAGTTTTTATCCGAATGAGCTAATTTTGGGTGGGTGGGGTGATTATGAGCTCTAATCGCAATAAACCAAAATTTAGCACTCTGCTCTAATTTTGGGGGGAGTTATGGACATTTCCTTTCGCCAAATTCAAATGGGGGGACAATGGGGGTCGTTAATCGGAGCCACTCAATGCTTCTCCTAGAATAATATTGAACTTATTGGGAGTACTTGTACGATATTTTACGGCTGAACTAACATTCTTTCAAGAGTTATGGGGCTTTTAAAAAAGGTATAAACTGAAAAAGTTCTAATTTATTTTTAAGCTAGCGGCGAATCATTGAATAGATCTCTATTGTGTTATATATCATTGCAAAGATAATTTTATGTAGTTTTTTTCATTCTCAGACTATTTTTCTATATCTTTTGTCGTTTTTTAAATACTCGCAAAAAACCGAAAAATGACCCCTATTTCCCCTTTTTTAAGGTTGCGGACCCCCAATCGGCTGGGACTTTTTTTTCCCATAATCTGGGGGTCGTCACCAACCATTCTGCAAAAGAAATTCGATGTAGGATTTTTGCCGACCAAATATCTCATTTTTCACACGGAACTTGCTAAGTGCCCTTTCAGTCCCAATGCTCTAATTTGTTAACTATAGCACTTAAAAATTTTTTTTTCAAGTAAATATCTTAAAAGATGCCTACTGAACGACATAATGTTGTTAGAAAAATTCTACGCTTAAAATCTATAATTTGGGCATGAAAGGGTTAATAATATATTATAACAACAAGGGTCCAATGGAATGCCCTGTATTAAATTAATTAACAATAATAATAATAGTTCATCGATAAAAATATACAATAATTATTTAAAATTTAATTTATTTATACATACTCTCAAAAATTCACAAATGAATACAAAACTTATGAGTTTATAGAAATGTAATTTAACGTTGCAAATCAATCTAATCAGGCAGACGGCTATGCCGTGCCTTAACTGGTTTAGTAAACTGCTATGTAAAATTGTGTTAAATACTGAATTTTTAAAATAAAACACTAATCTATCTATCTATCTATCTATCATCTTCTTCCAATTCTCGGGCATTTGGAAGATTCACCTGGTTCTCTTCAACATTTCCTCGTCTTGAAGCAAACGGGATAGTGTGATAAAAGGGGTGATGAAGTGGCGGAACGTATTTCAATATCTTTCTCTCTCTTCTCTCTTCATTACCGTAACTCCTAGTGGAGCATGGTGCGTTGATGATTACCGTGTGTAGTCATCAACGTTACAAAGACAACTGAATTCGGAGTGTGATACGGTTGTCAGTCATACCACTTCTGTTGCGATTTGTTAACACATTGGGTTTCGAATTTATCCTTGCAAAGATTAATATTTTTATACGAGCCATCATACGCCTCCTAAATTTTGATAATATGGAAGCTGGCTTTTCGAAATTTGGAAATCATTACTTAAGTTCCATCAGTTGCTTTGTTTGGCTTCCTAAGAATCGCGTTCAGTCCATCAAAATTGAAAAAATCACCTTTTTCGAACTCGTATACTTCAAATGGACCCTACATTGCCTAATAAGCTCTCCCCATTGTCCAGGGGTATATACCTGATGTTTTTTCTTTTCAGCTTTCGTTACTATGGCAAAATCAGCATCGTTTGGTAAATACGAATCACCACTGACCAAGAAAATAACTTTAATTTCAGTGATAGCCATTGATTCATACCACAGGTTCATCATGACAAGCTCCTTGTTGTTCGGCAGATTAAAATGCATTCCAAAATTGAAATTACACAGTTGTCGCAAATAATACACTTCTCCAGTTCGGAGCATGGGTGTCGGAAGGGTCCTTTGCATATCAAACGTAAGCAAGGCTTGTTTACTTTCAACTGATGTACTTTCATTTTTTTTTTTGTTAGGCAAATCTCTAGCGTTTTGAGCGATATTTTAATGGTATCTGAGCTCACTCTGCAAATCTCGTTTCTCACTTTCGGTCAAACATGCCTTTATTTTAATCGCGAACATGTCGCAGGTTCTGCATATCTATCTGAGCAAGGCTGGTATAACGAAATGTTAAACTCCGTGGTAAAGATTTTACGATACATGCTCTGTTTCTGAGGTAGCTTATTTTCGGCTTCACAGAACTCACGATAGAGTTTGTATATCTGGGAGAGATTGAGTCCAGGCTCAAGATACTCTGGTTTGGAAATTTTTTCCTCTTGTAGCGTGGGAACTTTAAAATATGTTCCTTCACGAAATCTAAATCTTGTGCTGGTAATCGATTTGTAATCTTGTAATCAAAGTGTTCTGAGCAGGTATATGCTAAAAAGGGTGAAACTTTCTGATGGAAATAAGATATTTGACGAAAACGTACTAGAACATGTCTATTCTAAAAACTTTATTAGTAGCCTACGTATTTGTAAAGGTAGTAATAAAATTATTTGCAAAGCTCACTCAATGGAAATTGTATATTGTTTGTCATGTCAACTTAAGGATTATTTGTTTTTATATTTTTGTGCACGAACCCAAATTGAGTCATTGTCATTTTTCTTTTTATGCTGATTATTCGTTATTTTCTCTTTTATTACATGTTTCTCCCTCCTGTATTATAAGAAAATATAATTAGTTTAGCTTGGAGTTACATTTTAGTATATTATAGTGAAGCTCGTTAAAAATATTCAGTATATGAGAGGTTTTTTCTTAAAATCATCCTAATTATGCATTGACTTGATGTTTTGATGAAAATAAATATTTTTCCTAATTACTAATATGTCTTTTGTTATAATCTGAATTCATATTAAGCAATTGCCAGGAAATACTGAAAATATGTGAAAAACATTATTGGGGTGTCTCTGGACCCCACGCGTAATTAACGGTACCAAAAAAAGCGCGTGTACTTGAAGGTTAAGGCAGTCATCAAAGTTGCGTATTTTCATAGCGATTTTCATATCATCGGCATACTGCCATAAACGCACGAATTTAAAATTTTGGATGATATCGTTTACGAAAACTAAAAAGAAAAGTGGTCCTAAATGGCTTCCTTGCACTTTATAACAGAGCGAGATGTACAGCCATTTAACTTCACCAATTGAGTCCTATCAGTTAGATAGGATCTGACCTACCCACAAATGTTTAGCCCTTAAGCTGCCACATGCGTTTGAAAATTAAAAAAAATATATATTTTCTTGTACGACAAACCTCAATATCTCCAAAGCTAAACTAGCCAAAATAGCGAAATAAGACAAATAACCGCACTAAATCGGATAAGTGGTTTGGTTTTTACAGAGCTTCAAAGTGAAATTTGTGTGATTTGACCCGAAAACAATTTGTTTTCCATCTCAATCACACAAATTTGACTTTGAGGCTCTGTAAAAACCAAACCACTTATCCAATTTTAGTGCAGTTAGTTTTGGTTTATAGGTAAACTTGTTGGTTGTGATAGTCATCTTATTTCGCTATTATATCTGGTATAGTTTTGGAGATAAGTATATATTTTTTAACCTTTGAACGACTGTGGCACCTGAAGGGTTAAGAATTATAAATTCTAAAAAAAATATTTTGATCAATTTCCTTATTAATATATTTTCTTGTTTTAGATATTATTTTAACGATCTGCTAGAGTTTACACACGGTTGATTGAAAATTGTAGTTGATACATTGCAGGGGACTTTAATTACACACGACTCCATGTTGAATTTATGTAGTGTGTAAAGCAAGTCACAGTCGCCATGAAATGAAGATTAATAAGTGAACGGATACAAAGGTAGAACGGCCATTCCCGTTCAGAAGTAGGCACAACTGCCGAAATTGCTCGGAACGGCCGCCCGTATCCGTTTACTTATTAATTTTCTTCACATGGCGACTGTGATTTTCTTTACAATTGAGTCCTCAATAAATGTTGACGTAGCTCCACTCTGCAGGGCGAAAACTGGAGGCTTTGACGTTATTTTTTTGAAAATGACCCATTCGCATGTTGCAAATAAACTCTTCTAGTATCTGTGTACTAATTCAATATAGTCAAAGCTCAAAGAAGAATACGATATTTGATCGGCAAAAACCAAACATCTCTGGATTTTCAAGGGATGGTTAGGGATAGTCTCATGGGGAAAAAGTTCTGACCGATTGGGGGTCCGCAGCCTTCAAAAGGTAGTGTATTTTTTTAATTTTTAGCCATTATTTCCAAAACGACAAAAGATACAGAAAAAAGTATAAGAACGAAAAAATCTAAATAAAATTTCCTTTGCATTGATACCGCAGACTTGTTTTTTTGGAAAATTAGGCGTTTTCTACTTCTACTTGAGTGATAAGTGAGCTGTCGACGAGATCTGAGGCAATTTTCGTCTTCTAACTAAATTAATACTCGCGTCGTGAATTAATTTATTTTGAATTAATTATCATTAATTATAATGAACTAATTTTCTTCGTTGGTGTTGTAGGGCAAATTCCAGGTATTTTCAGTTCCATCACTTTTTCGAAATAGCTAAACGTACATCATTTTTTCTAACGCGTGTTCGGTGCTCTTCAACTAGTTATGCCCTTCGCTTATAGATTGAGAGGGTATATGCTTCTTTTTGCTGCAGGCAGTTTGTATGTTTGAATCGGTAAAATCGGACAATGGGGTCATGGGGCTGCCATACAAACCCAACTCCCCAAATTAGGTTCTTGTAAGAAAAACCATTTTTATTTGTGCACCAATTGCAACCAAATTTTACACAAATGTTTTTCTATTGATGACACAAAACATATGTAAGATTGGAACAAAGCGGACCATGGGGTCATGGGGCTGCCATACAAACCTAACCCCCAAATTAGGTTCTTCTACGAAAATCTTTTTTATTTGTGCACCAATTGCAACCAAATTTTACACAAATGTTTTTCTATTGATGACACAAAACATATATAAGATTGGAACAAAGCGGGCCATGGGGTCATGGGGCTGCCATACTAACCCAACTCCCCGAATTATGTTCTTCTAAGAAAAACTTTTTTATTTGTGCACCAATTTCATCCAAATTTAACCCAAATGTATTTAAATTGATGACACAAAACAAATGTAAGAATGGATCAAATCGGACAATGGGGCCATGGGGCTGCCATAAAAACCCAACCCCCCATTTCGGGTCTTTTAAGAAACATTTTACACCAATTACACGAAATCTTGAATTGATGTGTCTTTATCAAAACAACTAAATGGAATCGTACTATGGGGCCATGCTCCCGCATCCCCCAATACAATTTTCTGGGTAAATATTTTTATTTGACCACTTATTCCAACCAAACCCCACACAAATATTGTTTTTAGTGTGGTTGGAAATTCTTATCTCGGTGAGCTCGTTCCAATTATGTACATACTAGCTAACACTATGTGTCGTGGAATGAAAAAACTATTTTCGGCCGCCTAAATCAAATATATTAGTAGCGCTTAAAAGGAGCTCTTGGGCGGCATAGTAGGCATAACACTACTGTCGGCTTGGTTCGGTTTAAGCACTTCTAATTTGATATTAGTGTACAGCTAAACTTAACTTTGTTTTTTTTTTCTCACGGCTTATAAAATCAAAAATGAATTTCATTCACCTTTTGCAATATTCGGCACATCAACTCCAATAAATTTTTCTGCCATCTTGCGTCCCTTCGGCCACACACACACGCAACATACACCTAAACAACACCTACTTATGACTCCCAACTCCAATTTTCCCTTGCCTTAATTTTCCTTCCCCTAGTCCCCTTTCCAAAGTTGTGCTCCTGCACTAAAGTGTTGACCCCTATAACTTTAGTGTTAAATAAAAAAAAATAAAAAAAAATAATTTATGGGGAAGTTATGGACATGCCGTTTTGCGAAATTCAAATGGAGGGATAATGGTTTCAACAAAAAAATCACAAAAAATCATCTTCAACTTAATGTCAATACTCACACAAAAACTTCACGGCTAAATTTGCGTTTTTTTCAAGAGCTCCATAATTTTTTAAAAAGGTACGAAATGAAAATATTCTAATTTATTTTTTAGTCTAGCGCCTAATTTTCCCAGAAAATGATGATGTATGTATATTAGTTGGAAATAAATTGAATTGAATTGAATATGAAATGGGTAAGTCTTGACCAATTTCACCTTGAGATAACACCGCCCCTAAAGCATAATTAGATGAGTCTGTTGTTAGGATGAACGGTTTTTCAAAATCAGGGTATTGGAGAATTGATGATTCCATTAACTTTCTTTTCAACGTTTCGCATGCATTTTGAGAATTTTCAGTCCATGCAAAAGTTACATTTTTTTAGTAAAGAATTTAGACTTTTAGCCGTTTCAGCAAAGTTTGAAATAAAACGCCTATAATAATTGCAGAACGCAACAAATCTACGCACTTTATCTGCATTTTTCGGAATTGGATATTTTTTTATTGTATCGTACTTTGATGGATCTGTTTTAATACCCTCACTAGTTATCAAATGACCCAGATATACTACCTCCGATCTTAAAAACTTACATTTACTAAGGTTTAATTTCAGATTATGCTGGCGTAATCTTTGAAATATTTTGGAAAGACTGTCATTATGATGTTTAATACTGCACCGGAAAACAATTATGTCATCGACATGCAGGAATGCTTCGTGACTTAACCCACTAAGTGCTATTGTCAACATCCTTTGGAAACTAGGACGAAATTTTTAATCCAAATGGTAGTCTTTTGAACTGATAATGTCCGTCATTAGTAGAAAATGATGTTAAAGGTCTAGACTCTTTCTCAAGTTCAATTTGATGGAAAGAGCTAGTCACGTCGAAAGTTGAAAAATTGCCCTGCCCAACCTATCCAAAACATCTTCCAACCTCGTCAAAGGAAACTTGTAATTTCGTTTAATCTCCGAAAATCCACCACCAGTCGCCATTTAGCTTCGCTGTCCATACCCCTTTTTGGTACTACCAAAAGTGGAGAATTGTACGGGCTGATAGATGGCTCGATTCTATAAGTCATTAACTTGCTTAATGATTTCTTGGTTTTGAGCATGTGGCAATCTATAATTTTTTATATAAACTGGGCTATTATCTGTTGTTTGCAATCGTTGTTTAGAAATTATAAGTTGCTAATTTCTCCCCTTCCAAATGGAAGACATCCCCTA
The DNA here is from genome assembly GCA_949715475.1 of Microchrysa polita. Lineage (NCBI taxonomy): Eukaryota > Metazoa > Arthropoda > Insecta > Diptera > Stratiomyidae > Microchrysa > Microchrysa polita. The sequence goes on along the minus strand of OX454419.1, from coordinate 34,338,425 downwards.
TATATTATAGTCAGAAGTTTTTCTAAACGCGCTTGGTCATATCCTTGCTTATCAACCTTGACTATGCCATAATTTTTTAATGGTTCAAGTTCTACGTTGAAATGTTTTATGACAACATCCTGTGGTCTTACGGCAACTACCTCTACGGGGCGCACCACACCCGTTTTTTTCAAAACGGCCAAAAGCTGCCAATATGCCTTCATGGCAAGAGCCCCGGCAGGAGCCCTGAAGGTTCGATGCAGGAAGGTTGTGTTTGCCTGTGTATATGTGTGAGTACGATATATGTATGTGTTTTTTCGTCATATTGGAAGCATTACATCTCGGCGCGGCTGGTCTCAATCTTATTAATTCGCGCCGGTGTTGAAACAAATCCAGGCCCAAGGATATGGATTTGTAGTGTCTGCAACCAACGAATCGGTTCGAATGTCAAATCAGTGCAGTGTAATTGCTGTTTGGAATGGGTTCACTTTATGTGTTTGGGATTACGAAGACAAAGGCAACACTCCTTAGCCTATGTTGCGGCAGGTTGTATAAATCCTGGGTAACCCAGGGCTGCTCCCAGCCCACCTTCTCCTACACTGCCCCTTACACCGCCCAACAATATGATAAGGAATGCCAGACCCAGTCTTACGCCCGACCCTCCTCCTCCAGCGATTTTCACTCCATTATCTATATTACAGTTTAGCTCTAATGGCATTCACCGAAAAATCGCTGAGATCACACACTTCTTGAGTTCCAACAATATTCTCATCGCCGCCATCCAAGAGACGCTGCTTCACGCAAACTCGTCTCTAAGCGTCCATAGCGAATATTCCGAATATTTCCGAATACTGCGTAAAAATCGACCGGCCGCCACGGATGATTCTCACCCTGGAGGTGGACTTGCCTTCCTAATACACAAGTCCGTACATTACTGTGTATTATATGTAGTTGCTGACGGTACGGCGGAAATTCAAGTCATCTCAGTGGGAAGTTACGGATTCAGGTTTTGCACCCCAAAATACATAATGTACAAGGAAAATGCAACTGTTGCGACCAAAAATGAAAAACCGTTCAATCTCAAAATTTTATTCATAATATGGAACTATGTTAAAAATGGCAAATTTAAATTATCAATTGTACTACTAGTGCCGCTCAACGGATTTATAGTATTTATGTCTCTTTGGACGCGCAATTATGTGCTCTCTGAAATATTAATGGAGAGTTTTTCGCAGAAATAAATAGTATCAGACTTAGGGGCCAAATAACAGAAAAACAGAAAAACTTTTAGGGTTTTTGACCCTGTTCCGCAACGAAATGTTGGTGGGAAGCTCCTGATTCGTGCTTAGCACATTTTGCAATCTAAAGTACTAGGATTGTCACCGGGATACTACACTATTACTACTGTTGTGTATATTATATTGTCATGCATATATTTTACATTTAGAACACATTTTTTGTGTACAAGCAATAAAATGCTTACTATTGCATGCATGCTTTTATAATTTCTGTAACTTGAATCGCACATGTGAATTTGAATGAAGACGATCGGTCAACGTTCAAATTCACACGTGATCGAGTTTGCAATTTTTGATGAATCACCACATATTGAGTAGAGTATTTAGTAAGTAGAAACGAAAACAATGTTAATGTATGTCATAGGAATAGTATTTGAGAAAGTGTTTTTGGAAAATGAAAATCAGAATTGAAAAGACAGTAAAAGTATTTTTGATTGTCCAGTTCGCTGTTATTCTCTGCGAACTTCATAGTAATCACGGCAAATGTTCTTAAGAATACGTGGCCAAATTAACTGCGGCCCACGCCGGTTGCTTAGGACACTAATAATAAAAGTACGAATATTATTTGCTTAGGACACTAATAATAAAAGTACGAATATTATTATTAGATGTTTGATTTTTGCCGCTCGATGGCCATATTTTGGATTAATAGCGTTTGACTTTTTAGTAGCTCCATAGTCACACACTGATTCTGATTCCCCAGTGTCGACAGTCAACGGTCCCACCGCGACCATCAACCCCATAATACAACAGTCCTATTGACCCATACGTAAGCATTACGGGTCAATCATACTTTAACCAGCATTAACCAATTAGCCGTAACCAATAAAATTTTATAAAATATAAAATAATGGTGGAAATAGAATGGAAGCAACAACAGCAATGCATTTTAAATGGGTGGCAGCAGAAGCTAAAATGTAGCTGCGAACATGAGATCACCCATTTAAAATGCATTTTGCTGCTTTCCTCGGCAGCATTCAAGGCGTCCAATCTGTTTCAAGCATTAGAATCAATAAAATTCGGTACAACCCAGTTTGTACTCATATCACATTGGACTCCCCGAAACACCCAGCTTCTTTCGGTTATGTAGAACTATTGCCTTAAGTAACTGGATAGTAAACTTGCTTACTTCGATTTACTAAATAATATAATAAAGCTTGCCATATACTGTCCAATCGATCTGACGCCCGTACAGCACATACACTGTACAATTTATCGTACAATCTAAAGTCTCATGATTCTCATGACAACACAACATAGCGAAAAAAATATATTTTGTGGCGATGAAACATGAACATCCATTGGTACTTTCGATGGAAAATGCCTGCGACAGCTACGACATGAAGAATGACCACCGGTTTATGCGAAAAAATCAGCAACTGAAAAGACATGATTGTCAATCAGTCATATGACAGATTGTATTAAAAATTGCATGGCAATATGCTCCACACGTCCAACAGAAAAATTGGATTGGATGGTCACATACACCTTCCAATTTATCTAACGATCAAAAAGATTGTGCTGTCTATGGCGATCTTTGGAGTTAGTTATCTTAATATTTCTTTTCAATTGTATTTCGCACGGTGCATAATATCAAATGTAATTTTCAATTCAGAGTATCGCGTGATGATGACACATTAGTCAGCTGTTATCGAAGTGAGGAATTTGGATCCGTTTGCTTTATTCTTGGACAATGATCCTGACCGTCCAAGTCGGAAAGCATTGATATGTCCCACACAGCCAATCGACAAATTGGATTGGATTGTCACATACACCTTCCAATTTATCTGACGATCAAAAAGATTGTACAATCGATTGGATGGTCTATGGCGAGCTTAATATAATACTGAAAAAACGTGTTATTTTTTAATACAAAATTTTAATTTGTTTTTCAGAATCTGGAACCGTCTACTGTAAGTAGGCAGTATGCTACGCTCTTATTGGATACAGCGCTGGATAATCACAAATGGGACTTGGGAAAAGACTTGGTTCGTTTTTTACGAGCAATAGGTTAGAAAAATTGTGGTTGAAAATTTATTTTATAAGCTTTTACAGGATTGACCAAATGGTACTCACCAATCTTAAACGCGAATAATTAAAAAAATTTTTTTCTTTTTTTACTGTTTACATTTCAGTTCTTGATCATTTATAACAGATATATCCAGTACACAAGAATGTGTTGAAAAAATATACATTTCTTCTGTTCTTGTCAAAAACCGCATATCTGTACCCATCCAAATCGTGGACATTATTTCTGATTTTATTTTTTATAATAAATTTCCATGAAAAGAAATATTAGGCCTCCATAAGGGCTCCATGACACAGTCATATTTATAGTCATATTTCTAGTCATATAATTAAGCCTACTCGATTCATTCAGTTAATTTTTTACACGTGCACTAAACGAAATCGAGTAGGCTTAAGGATATGATAATATCTATTATAATATATATTACCAATATATGACTGTGTAATAGCGCCCTTACACAGTCATATTTATATTATAATATGTATGTCATATGCCTAAGCCTACTCGATTCATTCAGTATACATTTTTAGACGTGCAGTAAGCGAAATCAAGCAGGCTTAAGCATATCTACTATATAAAAATAAGTCGGGTTTTCCTCCCTGACGCTATAACTCCAGAACGCACGAACCGATTTGGATGATTCTTTTTTTGTTTTATCCGTCTTACGTTGGAGAAGGTTTATGGACCAAATTTTTGAAAATCTCGAAGGAAGTGGTGGTAAATATCGAAATTTCATTTTGTATGAGAGTCACCTGTTGCAATCAAGTTTTCATCGACAACATTTAAATTTAATGGGAATATTTTAGTTGTCATTGGATCAAATACAGTGTTAATTGTAGTCAAGGTGACAGCCAATAATAATAGAAAAAACTGGATTGACTGGCAAAGTATCTTTTATTGACTTGCAATTTATAAACTAAAAGTGCTTATACAATATAAAAATTTTCACATAGAATTTGAGAACGAAATTTAATGCATATATTGAATTTCTTAGTGGATGCGCGTGCAGGGTCGAAGACATCCAAATAGAGCGCGTGTCGTCGACATCCTCCCAAGCCAAAAAATGTAATATAATTTCTAAGAATAATAACCGTATAAAGAAGTAACATTAAAAAAAATATTTATGGCGATCTTGGGGATGCCCAATCGTCTGTATTATAAATTACTGCATTATTATTTTCGATTCTTATATCCTTCTTGACTCGTAAGTAACGAAAAATGAATCCAATTGTAATCAACGCTATAATTAATATTATTACTATTGAGGTTATTGAAATTGAGTTTTCTTCTACAAATGTTAGGACAACGTGATCATTAAAGTTTTGCTCAAACTCAAAGGGCTGTACATTTTTATTTTCTAATTTTTCAAACTGGATTGGAATCGTATTGAAATTTGTTTTCAAGTTGGATTTCAAAATTTGTGGAACCTTATATTTAAAACTAGACGAAACGGCAATACAATTATTATCTAGAAATAGAATTCCCCTATATAGTACAGGTTGTTCCTTCTTGTTACAAAATACTGTTACATTTCCCTTATAAACTAAGATATCGGGGGTGATTTGTCTTACAAAGGCTGGAGAGTCATGATTCTTCATTTCGCAATTTACTTCGATTTTACTTTATATTATTATATCTTGCAAACATAAATTATCTTTAATTTCCAAAAATATGGGCGCATTGTAAATTGTTAAATTGTATTTTTCGATTTTTTCACTTTTGGTTTCCGAAAAATAAGTTAAATTTTTGTCATCTATAATCAATACTGGACTTAAGTTTATAATTTGATTGTGGTCATTTGGGACTGAAATAATATTGTACTTAAAATAGTTTTCCAATTTCAACAGCGGAACTGTGAAGTTAATCATGAGAATATCATTGGAAACATATAAAACAGGTTCATAAAAGTGAAATAATGTCGAGTCATCAACATCGGGCAGCCTTTCTTCCGTTTTTACTAATATTCTTTTTTGTAGTTCAATTTCTTCTCTTATATTTTCATTTATATAACTAGTTTCTTCAAATTTTCGTTTTAAGTAAATCAAATGATCTTGTATTGAATTAATAGTAAATAGAATTGACGTCTGATTGTTTAGATTATTCAAGGCGATTGTGTTGTTGTTTAAATACTTGGAAAGTTCTAACTCCCTATTCAGATTTTTGAGGACCATGTCGTGTAGTTTTTCCACTCCCTCGGTAATTGATGCAATTTTACTGTTTAATCGATTTATTTCCGCCTGCTGGTACAATCCATACCCGACCCCAGATGCAATACCTGCAATTGATAAGACACCCATGGCGAGGCCTCCAGCATTTCTTTTGGAAAATTTATTCTTTAATTTTTGGCCTTCTATTGATAATACGAAGACGAAGAAATTTTCGCATTCATTGAATCTCATCTCTCTGCATTGGTGCTCGAGTAATTTTAATTCGGTATCCAAGGTAACCATGTCGGCTGTGAAATTAATATTTGTGTTTACGTTTAGAGTCCAAATATCACTTTTAACAAACACTTCCCCTAATTTTTGCATGTAGCATGAGCTTTTTGAAGGCGGTAGTTCCAGGAACTAACATCAAAAGTGAAAACAAAATGGCTAAATTGGTTGTTGATCGTGTTGGATAAGCGGGTTTATTATCTTCTTCCCTGAGGATCTCGACTAATTTCGACACCGGTCTTATCAACATTTTGTCGCCAACCTTAAGCTCCACTACTCGGACAATTTCCTTTTTGTCTGGGAACGTTTTAATGATCTTGGCCAACGGCCATTGGCAGCATGGAGTGTTCTCTTGTTTAAGAATAACAACATCTCCAACTTTGAAGTTTGGGGATCCCTTCAACCACTTATTAAATCTTTGCATTTGCGAGAGACACTCTTCCTTCCATCTATTCCAAAACTGCTGTTGCACCCATTGTATTAGAGTCCAACGTTTGCTAAGCGGAATATTTGCTGAATTTTACTTGTCTTCAGGTGGGAATAGAAGTTGTCTTTGTATTAAAAAATGAGCTGGTGATAACACAAATGAATCTTCAAAGTTGTCATTAATGGAATGTAATGGCTTACTATTAAGCATCGCTTCAATATTGCAAACTAGAGTGTAAAATTCTTCATAAGTGAAATATTTAGGATTCGTTACCTTTTTTAAAACGTTTTTAAATGTTTGAATACTTAGTTCCCTCAATCCACCAAAATTAGGACTATAAGGGGGATTGAACTTCCACTCTATTCCCATATTAGTTAATACACAAAGATTGGCCTTTCTCCATTCTTTAAGATTCATGTTCAGTATTTTGGATGCTCCTCGAAAATTTGTTCCCTTCTAGCACAAAACCTTCTCAAAGTTGCTATAAAATTCTCTGAACTGATCTCGGTGCATATTTCAAAATGCACTGCCTTTGGTCACAATGAAAATGACAATCCAACAGTTTATTGGTTTGTCAAATCGTAATCTTGACGATTTAATTTGAAATGGTCCTGCTAAATCTACTCCAGTCGATCCAAACACTGGTGCAGGGGTAATGCGCTCCTTAGGAAGTTGTCCCATTTGAGGAGTATTCGTTTTTGCTGTAAGTCTTTTGCATTTAACACAATTAAAAATTATTGTTTTGATTAAGGATTTAATTCCAATTATCCAAAAGTTCACTCTTAAAAATCTCAACGTTAGGCTGTGTCCCCCATGTAGAGTTTGCTTGTGTGCGTAGTCAACAAGAAGGGTAGTTAGGTGGCTGTTTCTTTCTAGAATAACAGGGAATTTCTCCGAATAGCTAAGGTATTCCGAATTTTCTAACCTTCCTCCAACCCTTAGTAAGCCAGAACTGTCTAAAAAGGGGTTAAGTTTGAATATTGATCTAGACTTATTAACTAGCTCACCCTGATGTAATGATTTAAGCTCTGATCTAAAGCTAATTTTTTGTTGTAGTTTTAAAATAAGAGTTTCTGAGTCCTTCAGTTCCTTCACAGTCAATAACGACTTTTCTGTCTTTTGTTTCTTTCCAAACAGTCGGGCGGCTCTACACACGTATGCCATAACACGGACTGCCTTAGACCAAGAGGAGAAACGACTTACTACTTCAGTTATAAACTCATTGCCCGGTTCGTCCTGTGTGGCTACACAAAGGCATTTGGATGTACTGTTTAGGGGTTGACTAAATTTTGGAACCTCCTCCTTTGTAAGCCAAGATGGACCATTTAGCCAAAAGTCTTTTCGATTAAATAGTTCAGAAGGTGTTAATCCTCTACTGCCCATATCACTTGGGTTCTGATTTGAGGATACATAATGTATTTGAGATACATCTAGGATCTGAATACACGCACAGTATACGAACAATACACGAAATTTGCGAATACACGCACAATACACCAACAATATATGATATTTGCGAATACACGCACAATAACCGAACTCGTCTCGAAGGCTCGACGGACCAAAAATTGTCGCTAATATGTACAAGCGACGACGGACAGCCAATAATAATAGAAAAAATACCGGCGTACAGAGGGCTGCGCCCGCAATACGAGGGTTTTTTAGAATTTTAATGCATGGTGAATATTTTTTGTAGGTACATATATTTTATAAGCCATAAATAAGTATTGTGCACAACATTAATGAAATGCTTCCTGTAAATCTATTTTTGGATTGGTCTAAATAAACGCGTTCCACCTTTAATTAGACCAATCCAAAAATAGATTTACTATTTACCCAGTATGTATAAAAGTACTCCAAGCAAATCTAAAGGCATTTTTCGATTTAAGATTTCTGATGGCCTTTGACAAAAAAGAAACTCAGGCAAACGTAAGGATGGCTTGGCTTTATATATGAACTGAATTATTAGCTGTAAATCTACTGTTACTGTTTTTTAATCAAGGAAAAGAAACCTTATATAAAATGATTCCATTGTGTTCCCCGTCATAAGAGCCAACGCAAGCTTTCCTATGAGTATTGAACAAGTCTACTTTTGCAGCTATTCAGGGACACCCTGTTAACTTGGTTCTACTAACTTCAAAAATTTTTGTGGCAAACACTATTACCATTCTATGCATTTCCACCAAATTTCAAGTTCATTGTTTCATCAAGTTAAAAGATATAGGTACATTGAAGAAATGCTTAAGAGGCTTGCATTGTGAAAGGCCCTTACTAAATACTTATTTGGCTATATTTCCGGTTTGGATACAGTTATTCGAATGAAAATTCTTAGACACATTCTATATATAATTTTCTAAAAACCCTTAGCAGAATTTTCATATTTGGAAACCTAAGAGGGGCTACACACGAACAAATTGAAATTTTACAAATTTACTGTTATTTACTTTTCCTTTGCAAAAGTCAACAGTCTTAATATTTAACGTATATAAGGCCCTACCGACCAATCTTTGTGCAAAGTTTCATATCGATCCCTATAACGGTTTAGAAAAACGGAGCTCGAAAAGGAAGTTTAACTTTAAACGCCAATAACTTTTTTACCGTTACTCGAAACTGGAAAATTTTAACTGATATGATATGTACTCGTTTAGATCTTTGATTTAAATACCCATACGTCAATCTCCGATAAAAACTAAAAAAGTCGACTTTTTTCAAACGTTCGGGACACCCTGTTGTCTTCTTCCTACCAACTTCTAAAGTATATGTGCCAAAGACTGTAACCATTCTACACATTCCTACCAAATTTCATGACAATCGGTTGAGCCGTTCGCGAGTTATTTAGTGAACAGACGGACGGACGGACAAAATCGATTTCATAAGGGTTTTTTGAAAAAAAAATTTCTAAAAAACCCTAAAAACACGATTGACTGGCAAAGTATCTTTTATTGACTCGCAATTTATAAACTAAAATACAATATAAAAATTTTCACATAGAATTTGAGAACGAAATTTAATGCATATATTGAATTTCTTAGCGGATGCGCGTGCAGGGTCGAAGACATCCAAATAGAGCGCGTGTCGTCGACACACATCCTTGATGTTGGTCACAGCAATTTCACAATAGACTTCGTACTACTTCGAGAATCCGTCGATATCTCCGCAATCCTTTGGCGGAACGACACGATTGAGATGTCGCCGGATTCGCAACAAAATTGCCTAAAGGGTCATGGGTTTTTTTTCTAATAACCGTCAGCCCGGATGTTGGCATAGCAAGGTTATAATTAATTACAATTAAGTTACATTAACAACCGTCAACCTGGATGTATGATGGTTTCTGGGATAGTATGAGCATTGTAGGTGGCGTGCGCACATTTTAGTGCACGAAAAACTGAGTAAATGAGTGTGCTGACATATTTAATAGAAATTTATTAAATTAATGATTTTCGAGATAACTCGCTAATATAGTTGAAGGGCAGTCTCATCAATCAGTCAGGGGGTTGAGTACATATGTTGTTGTTGTATTACCTTGACCGCTTAACCCCCCGACGGAAATCTATAGCGTTGTTTCCATTATACACTTTGGTTTCATCATCGAGAGGTCGATCCCAATAAATTATAGTTAGCAGATTGATTGGCATTCAAATTAGTGTCAAGTTGTGAGTGAAGCCAATAATGCGAGCGAAGCGAGCACTAGATAAGAGAGCGAGCGAAGCGAGCTCTCTCAGCTAGTTATAATATAAATATTATCAAATATGACTGTGTACTGGAGCCCTTAGGTATTTTCAACGCCGTCTAGATATTAAGGCCGCAATGTAGAATCTTAAACGTCAAATCGCCTACTAATTTCCTTTTAATTACGTCATATGCTTGTTGTTTGTTCGTATCCGTCCACAATTTAGTAGGCAAACGGTACAGCTGAGTTACGGCCTTGATGTATCTAGATGGCGTTGGTATTTTGCATAGTCTTTAATCATTAAACGGTTGAACGATTCTTGTGGTCTGATCTGATATTGGATTAGGGCAACGTCATCTAGATATCAGCTGATTAAAATGAATCTGTCAGTGGCGATGAACTTAAGTAACACATATCACAACAATAGCAATAGCAACAACAACAGGTAAACTGTCAGTGGCCACGGACGAAATTGTGAACTCGGGTCTTCAGGGTGGATCCTAGTAGTCTAAGAGCCCACGTGGAAATTATTTGCAACAATATCCTCGCAATTCTGATACACATGTTGCAACTATTTCCTCGCTGTTCGTGCTTTACACGATGATAGTCCTTGGTCCACTGATAACGAAAATTAAGATGGCAGACAATTTCAGTGGGGCTTAAGTGGTGGCAGACAAGCCCAAAGTCGTTAATAAATTGGAACATGTTGCAACTATTTCCTCGCGTTTAACTCATATGTCATTTCATAATGGACGGATCCCCGCGTATATATTCCAAAAGGCAGACAAAAATTAGGGGAGGGGGGGGGGGGGTAACGTGCTGGCAGACGAGGTCCAACATTTGAAATTTGTATGAAAAAGGGTAGTGCGTCTACAAAAATAACGCTAGCTCCATTAATAATTATTTTCCAGACACTTCCCTGAGTACTTAAGCCAAATTTGATTTCAAAATACCAATTGCAACCAAGCGGTAGCGGTGGGTTGCTATGCTACCCCAAGCCAAGTTTGAGTTTCTCAATGAATAACATGGTTTTATTACTTTATGGTTTTTTTTTTACCTTGTTAGAAATATGCACTCATCTTACGAGTATTTGGTTATGTGAACGAATATGGAGTCGTGCATCTATGAAGCTCCCTGCACTGTATCAACCACAAAATTATGGTTGGGTTGACCACGAAGGGAGACTGGATTTATTGTAGTTTAAAGGAGATCAATCGCCGCCGGAGGAAGTAGATGATACAATTATCGGAAGACATTTTTTTTAGAAGTGTCGTAAAATTGATATGTAATGTATGCACATTTTTTCATTATTTCCAGATTATGAATATGAACTCAACGAGTCCGAATTCGATGATGATGAGACAAGGGCGTATGAGACACAGGCATTCGGTGGCTCAGTGGCAGAGATATCTATCTCTGAGTTGCCGGTACGTGGGTTCGAATCTCACTGTGACCCATGGATGTTTGTGTTGTCCATAAAAATTCTCCTGCGGCAGCCGGTTCTTCGATGCAAATCGTCCCGGAGCTACCCGTTGTTAAAAACGGCCAAGGCTCAGGGCCATCAATGTGCTATAACTGCAAAATTCTGCCGCGAAAAATGATAGTTGATAATCACAAAGTTCACATTTTTGTCGCTTTTCCACGACTTTAGGCTTGTCTGCTGATTGTGTTTTTATAGGATTTTGTCTGTCTTTTGAAATATACAGGGTGTCCGGAAACTGCCGCATAAACGCACCGGATTATGATTCCTCAGTTGATTTCCAGCAGAAAAGTTGTATGGAACATACCCCCTCAGCTTAACCCTTTAGCTGCCACAGGCATTCAAAGATGTTTGAAAAAATCATTTTCTTGCACGACTTAAAGCCTAATATCTCCAAAGCTAGACCAGCTAGAATAGTGAAATAAAATTATTATTACAGCCAACAAATTTACCTGTAAAATAAAACTAACCACGGTAAAATCTGATAAGAGGTTTGGTTTTTACAGAGCTTCAAAGCCAAATTTGCGTGATTTGACCCAAAAACGATCTTTTTTTCTATCTCAATTTTCTCCAACTTCTGCCAAAGTGAGGTGCTTGTACGATTCTTTAAAAAATTGGCGCATAGTCTTATGATCATATCTTTCTTACATCATTTTATTCTAGCTTCATTATTTCTAACAGTTTTAGTACCTTAAGTGCAGAAAACTAGGGTTAATTTTGGCTCGATTTGACATGCTTTGAATAAGATTTTACCAAATTGCAGATCTTTAGGGGCAGTGTGAATTGAATTGGGGTATGTTCCGTACAACTTTTTTGCTAGAAATCACATGAGGAATCACAATCCGGTGCGTTTATGCGGCAGTTTCCGGACACCCTGTATACTCAGCACGTGTTTTGAATGATATCCCATTCAAAAAGAATCGCTGCTCAGGGCCATCAATGTTTAAAATTGTGCCGCGAAAAATTATAGTTGATAATCAAAAATTTATATTTCTGGCGCTTTTTGCACGACTCGTCTGCTGATCGTCTTTTTAAAGGTTTTTGTCTGCCTTCTAAAATATATACTCATCACGGTGTTTTGCAGAAGGAATCGCTGCTGATGGCCATCCATGTGAATTAGGAGAAAATGCTACCATGTATATTTTCTTGTTATTCGCCTGTTTTGAAATATAGTCAAATTTCAATTGATAAATTAACCGGGTTGTAATTGTTATTTTGAAATAAAATTTGGCTTACTCAGGGAAGTGTCTGGAAAATAATTAAGTTATTACTGTACCCAGTGGCGGCTCGTGACCCTCTAAATTGGGGGTTCACAACTGAAACAAACTAGAGGGCCTAATTTTTCAAAATTATGTGAATACCTAACTTCAGTAAACCTTGTATACTTTGCACCATTTTGTACCTCTTTTTTAATTGAAGAATTTTCTTTTCGGCTTCATTAGCTTTCTTTATACAAATAGAAATTTTTTGTGGTTATTAAATTTTAGGCCAATAAAAATGATCGAATTTAGTAAGATAAGAAGCGTAATATCTTGAACTACAACAAAAAATGAATTAATATTTAATTTCTGCTAATATATTTACAGATAGAAACGGTTTTCTTTCACTATGCATGTTAATTCAATAAATTAAAAATTCAATTTTTTTTCAATTATTTCTCGAATAATAGATACACAAAAGTAAATATCAGAGTTCTAGTTCCAAACATTCATTTTTGAACCACTCATATCATTGTATCCAATTATGCATCAGATTTTTTTAACGGATTTTAATCATAGCACATACATAATCAGCAACACATACTAAGAATATAGCTCTAAAATTGTGTACAAAAATTGTACAACATGGGTTAAACAATTTTTAATTACAAAATACTACTTAATCACGATTATTTTGTTGGTAACACTACATTATCCATACATGTTTCCAAATTAGAAATATAAATTTGTAAATATTGTTTACTACATAGCCATACTTAATACGAGTACATTCGTCATCATTACTTTTGCCTTATTTAAATTTATGTGCCCATACCTTTCCACATAAAGAAGAAAAAAGAAAAACTGAGCAATTAATATGATGTAATCATAAATATTCATACAAACAATGCAAAATGCATCAATTCACAACAAATCAACCGAAAAAAACATCACTGATTCTGAAGCTCGCACGCAATTCTTCCACTGTTCGCACATATTTTGTGTGCTCCTATGTCAGCGAGTCTGCGTCGATTGATACTATGGGACATCGCATAGGATCGTATGGAAACGGATGATGGGTACAAGCAACTCTAACCGCACGTGCGATTAGAGAATAGGTGGCTTGTTCTTTGACTTGTGTTATCAATATTTCGGTTACTCTTCGCGGGTTTAAGATACATGACATCGATTTTCAAATAAATTTGAAGTTTTGCTTTAAATTCTATGATATAAAATTTTAGGTAGAAAAGCAATTTTACGATGTGATGGTTATGATGAGCGTAGGGGGTTCACGTGCTCATGTGCTCCTAAGGAGTAACCGCCACTGACTGTACCTATATGATTTAACATATTGGAGCTAGCGTTATTTTTGTAGACGCACTACCCATTTTTCCTACAAATTTCACATTTTGGATCTCGTCTGCCATCATGTTAGCCCCCCAATTTTTGTCTGCCTTTTGGAATATATACACGGGAACCGTCCTCTATGAAATGGCATAGGAATGAAACGCGAGGAAATAGGTGCAACATGTTCCAATTATTAACTTTGGGCTCGTCTGCCGCCACATTAGCCGCACTGAAATTGTCTGCCATCTTCCTTTTCGTTATCAGTGGACCAATTTATATTTGCTAAGTACTTTACATTTACTAACATTTATATTTAAATTATTATCGCTCGCGGTACCAAAATTGCAGCTTTTCTAAATCGGATTGCAACTTAAAGGCCTGAATAGACCTCGGGCGGAATAAAAATGAAATTTTTGTCCGCTGCGATTTTCTCAATGAAAATGCATTCTTACTGTCGTGGAACATGTCGGTAATGATGGGGAATTCCATAAGCTACAATCCGAATATGGTTCCAAAATTTTTCTCGGCCATTTTATGTATTATTTTTCGATTCCCCCGTCATTAGATATTTTTCACGGTGAAATGACCGGGGAATCGAAAAATAATACATAAAATGGCCGAGAAAAAGTTTGGAACCATATTCGGATTGTAGCTTATGGAATTCCCCATCATTTCCGACATGTTCCACGACAGTAAGCAAGCATTTTCATTGAAAAAATCGCAGCGGACAAAAATTTCATTTTCATTCCGCCCGAGGTTTATACTGCGCTTAAGACAGTCTTCTATGTTGCGTACTCCCATAGCGATTTTCATATCATCGACATACTGCCATACACGCACGAATTTAAAATTTTCTTCTTCTTCTTCTTTTAGCGGTACAGAAAGGTGTCAACCGCTGTATATCTATATCATCATCAATGTGGCACGATAGCCCGACGTCGGGCCTTGGCCGCCTGAATCGTTGACCTCCAATTGTCGCGGTTACGTGACCTTGTCCTCCAGTTTCGGAAGCCCAGCAGCTGGTGGGCGTCTTCACCTACGGAGTTCTCCCAGCGAGCTCTCGGTCGTCCACGCAACCTCGCTCCGTCAATTCGTTGTGCGTTCATAACTTTCTTTGGCATGCGATTGTCGTCCATCCGTTGTACATGCCCCGCCCATTGCAGACGTTGAAGCTTCACAATTTTCGATACTTCCAGCTCATCGTACAATTGATACAACTCATGGTTGTATCGGATACGCCATTGGTCTCGCTCGCGAACGGCCCCGAAAATTCGCCGAAGGACCTTTCGTTCGAATCGGTCCAGCAAAATTTCGGAGGCTTGGGTAAGGGTCCATGTTTCGCAGCCATAACATAGCACGGGTCGGATGATCGTTTTGTACACGCGGAGCTTCGTGTTCCTGTGCGCAAGTTTCGAATTAATTATAGGGAGGACCGAGAAATATGTCTTATTGGCTAGTTGTATCCGTCGCTTAATTTCGTCGGTTTCGTTGGCGTCCTTTGATAAGTTACAAGCCAGATAGTTGAAGTTGTCTACATACTCGATATTAAGGTCCCCCACTGTGATGCTTGAGTTTGCTGGCGTCCTTGTTTTCGATTGCATCATGGCCTTTGTTTTGCTTTCGTTGATATGTAGTCCAACTTCCTTTGCGGCGTTATTGAGGTTATGCAGAAGGCTTTCTGGGCGCTGGGCGCTTTATTATTTTGAAGCGACTGTATGGCAAGACTCACCTCCTCTACTGTTGGGGGTAGAACGGGAGGGCCTGGTTCGGCTAACTGCTCAAGAGCTGGCTCCGCGGGGGATGTTGATGGTGCATTAAGGAGCTCTTCTTCTTCTTCTTCTTTTAGCGGTACAGAAAGGTGTGAACCGCTGTGTATCTATATGGACTCGTTTTATAGTTCGTCATCGTTTTCGTCCGCAATCTCCAGGGACAAAAACGTGGCAGCTGCAATGGGGTTTTCCCATAGTGAGAGGGGGGTGAGATTTGTGGGTGCAGCTGGGCATTGAAACAAATGGGCTACATCGTGTGGCGTGCCAGCGCAGTTAGGGCATACGTTTAGTATATTTGGGTCTATCCGAGATAGATACGAGTTGAGGCGTGAGCAGAAGCCTGACCGAAGTTGGGCTAAAGTCACTCTAGTGGCTCTCGGGAGCCTAATCTCCTCAGGCGAAATAGGTGGTGGGAGCGCTGAGAGGACTCTGTTCGTACCTAAACTCGCAATAGACATACTCACTTCCTCAGTGTGAATCATTGCAATGGCAGCCCGGTATGAATCTTCATCGAAAGGATCCCTTTTGTAACCCTGGACTTCTCTCTCAAGGTCACGAGGGCCACGTTTGATGTTGCGTGGAGGGGGAATTTTGTCCATGAGGTTACGATTAGGATGATCCTCTCGATAACAACCTACTAAATATTGTTTTGTAAGTAGTCAATTGTGGTCACGTATTGGCATCAAATGTGTCTCCTGATGTAGGTGGACCTGGGCAGACATCAGAAGGCATCCTGTAGCTGTGCGTAGAGCAGCATTTTGGCAGACTTGGATTTTGTTCCAGCTTGTGTTACAGAGACTGTAGCGGTTATTACATATTTATGTAATATTCTTCTACATAAATTTTTGAGTTAATTGTTTGTTATTTATGTTTATATAATAAAACTTTTAATATTTGAGTTTTTATATGCATAAATATATTTATTTTATACATTTGAGGATTATTTATTTTTAGAGAAAATGATGTTTATTTTATAATTTTTATTTTGAAACTTAATTTTTTTACGTTAAAAAAAATAACTAGATTAATGTTTTTTTTTTTTGATTAAAAATCGGCTAAGTGGATTTTTAATTTCAAACAAGTAATTCTAATTGTTTCCGAATAAAAATCCACGACATTACCCCCCTGCTTAGAAAATAATTAATTATAAGTGTGAATGACTTTATTGTCGTTGAATGATACTTTCTTAGTTGTCAAACTTGGTTTAGTTAATGGCAAGGATGATTCCATAAACGCCGGCTTCAAGCGGTCAATGGATACTTTGACTTTCTTGTCATCAACTAGAATTGTATAAACTTTACCATTTCGATCAACAACTAAGAAAGGTCCTTCATATGGTGCTTTGAGGGAAGGGCGAACTGAATCAATACGACGAAAAACATGTGTACAAGACTTGAGTTCATTGGGAACATAACTATACTTATTCGTATTTAATCTAGGTTCTACACATCTGGAACTTTTAACAAATTGACGTAAGCGTTCGACATAGTTAGTTACTGATTCTTGTGATTCTGATGGATGGACAAAGTCATGAGGGAGTCTGAGATTTTGGCCGTAAACCAACTCAGCTGGAGTACAATCCGAATCCTCTCTGATAATTGTACGTAAGCCCAATAATACAAAAGGAAGTTCTTTGGTCCATTGAGTGTTACCTCGACTCATAAGACTTTCCTTTAAAACTCGATGCCAACGTTCGAGAAATCCATTGGCCTTCGGGTTGTAAGCAGTAGTACGTTTCCGTTCAAAACCAAGATAAGTAGATAGCTCTTTAAATAAATGAGATTCAAATTGAGCACCTTGATCTGTAACAATTGTTCGTGGAATGCCGAAACGTGGGAAAAATTCTTTAACTAATGTATTGGCGATGGTGGAAGTACGTGCATCAGGCATCGGAAAAGCTTCAGGCCAACGAGTAAATCGGTCAATGATTGTTAGACAATACCTAAAATTTTCAGATAAAGGAAGTGGACCCACAATGTCTAGATGAATAGAGTTAAACTTCTCTTTACTCGGAAGAAAAGAGCCTACTGGGGATTGTGTATGCCGAGTAATCTTTGACTGCTGACAAGATATGCACTGTCTCGCCCAAGTTTTAGCATCCTTGTTGATGGATGGCCAACAAAATTTACTTCGAAGCAGTTTTGCAGTAGATCTTAAGCCTGGATGACAAAGATTATGTATTTTGTCAAAAACCAAACGACTTAAATCAGATGGAACATAAGGTCTGATCGGATTAGTAGATGTATCACACCATACTGGTACTTCCGTTTCTGGGATGCATACTGGTTTAAGAGTTAAAGTCTTTGATAACTTTAATTTTTCCAGTTTTGGATCCTTAGATTGTGATATTGCCAATTAATGCATACTAACCGAAGATGGAATTTCCAAAACATCAACTCGCGACAAGTTGTCAGCAACAATATTGTCTTCACCTTTTATGTGACGTATGTCATTGGTGAACTGGCCGATAAAATCGAGGTGACGTACTTGTCGCGGGGAAGCCTTATCTAATTTTTGTTTAAATGCTCAATATATATGGGAATACAAAATCCAGATCACGTAAAACAGAATGAATAAAACGCTGGAAACTTTGTGCTGCATTTCGAAAACCAAAAGTCATTTTGGGAAATTCAAATAATCCGAAAGGTGTAGTTATAGCGGTTTTTTCAATATCGTCATCATTGACTGGAATTTGATGATAAGTTTTTACTAAATCGATAACTGAAAAAATTGTCTTTCCATTAAGTTGTTGGGAAAAATCATGAATATGTGGTATTGGATAAGAATCAGGCACCGTTATATTATTTAAAGCTCGGTAGTCACCACAAGGTCGCCAAGTTCCATCTTTTTTCTTCACCATATGTAGAGGTGAAGCCCAAGGGCTTTTCGATGGACGACAAATACCTTGTTCGATCATATAGTTGAACTCTTTCTTGGCAATCTCCAATTTTTCAGCATTGAGACGACGAGGTTTTGCTGAAATTGGCGGACCTTTAGTTATAATATGGTGTCTAACCGAGTGTGGAACTGGTGCCTTAAAATCCGGTTCACAAGTTGACCCAAAATATTTTTCTAAGAGACTAACAACTCGTTTGTCAATATTTGAGTAAGAAATTAACTCCAATTTAGGTATATCCATTTCAATTAAATTACTCTGTTGAGATTTACAAGTAGTTGTTAAGTCAACAATACGACGATTGTGTAAATCCACCATCAAACCAAAATGTTTTAAAAAATCTGCACCAATGATAGGTCTGGAAACATCCGCGACCAAAAATTTCCAGGTAAAAACGCGACGAAGTCCTAAAGTTACTTGTAGTTCACGATAACCATACGTTGAAATATTTGTATCATTAGCAGCTTTTAAAACAAACTATGAGTTGAGATTCTTCCTTTCAGCAATACCTACGGGAACAATTGACAAATAAGACCCAGTATCAATCAATAACTTTAAATTGGATTTGTCATCATCAACAATTAGACGGTTTGAGGGATTAATTGTGTTAGAAACCGTCGATTCCAACACCAAATTTAGTTTTTTGAAAGGTGTTTGCAGGGCGCATAACACTTAAGAGCTTTGTTTCCATACTTTTCATGATAACGACAAAGCCCATTCTCGTTTACTTTATTTTTTAATTGTGAATGTGAACGAATACTTGAATTTGAACGGGAATGATTATTTGAATTTGGACGTGTTGTCTGTCTAGAGTTATTTTTCGTAATTGAATTGATCAAAACCATCATTTGATTAATTTTAGTAGACAATGTATCAATCTGGCATTGAAAAGACTCTCGTTCACTTTTTGACGAAATTGTACTCGTCGCAGAAACAGAAAACGCGGAAGGACTTGATACAACTTCGTGAACTTTATCTGCTATTTCAGCAATTTCAACAAGTGAACCTTTTGCTGCTACAGCTACAGTTCTAATATTTGTAGGAAGTCTTTCCAGTCAGAGACAACGAAGTACAGTTTGATCGAATGTTGGTCCAGCAAGATTTTGCATTTCGTTTAATAGTTGACTGGGTTTACTATCACCCAACTCTAAACCGGTTAATAATTTGCGGATTCTTGATGAGTCCGATAAGCTAATTTTATTTATTACAGCGTTTTTAAAATCGGTGTAAATAGAGACATCTCGGAGTCTCTCAAAAACTCCATCCATGTTTTCCAGATCTAACGGTGAAAACATACTTAATGCAGTATTAAATTTCTCTATCTCACTATCTATGCCAAACGCTGTCAATTGCCGTTCCAGTAATGTAAACCATCCAACTACATTTTTGGACCAAAATGGAGGGAGGGCAGAAGTCGTGGATATGCTCCTTGTCGATGGCATTTTCGGACTACCAATTAACAAAACTTGCCAAAATTTAAAAATATCCACTCACCTTACACTGATAAAATTCAATGAATATATACAAGAAATTGTAATTTGAATGATAATCTTCGTTTCCAATTAAAATTCCGTTATTGAAAAGCCTTCTAATATGGAATAATCTTCTTTGTTGATTCAGCCTTCCATCCAGTTTCAGCTTCAATTCGTGATTATTGATTTCAGTCTAAATTTGTATTCAGATATCTTAATTATTGTGAGTAGTTTCTGTTTTCTTGTTTTATATCGTTCTAATCATTTCCTTTAAAATGCGTTCATTTAATTTGAAAATAATCTAATATTTGTAGGAACTTTCGAGACGGTTCGTTCGTTCGTTCGTTCGGGGTCACCAATTATGTAGCGGTTATTACATATTTATGTAATATTCTTCTACATAAATTTTTGAGTTAATTGTTTGTTATTTATGTTTATATAATAAAACTTTTAATATTTGAGTTTTTATATGCATAAATATATTTATTTTATACAATTGAGGATTATTTATTTTTAGAGAAAATGATGTTTATTTTATAATTTTTATTTTGAAACTTAATTTTTTTACGTTAAAAAAAAATAACTAGATTAATATTTTTTTTTTTGATTAAAAATCGGCTAAGTGGATTTTTAATTTCAAACAAGTAATTCTAATTGTTTCCGAATAAAAATCCATGACAAGACCTTGCGACGCGACGCCGCAATCGCAGACGATTTGGTCGCTGAGATGGTTAGGTTTCTGCTATGGAAAAAGGCTTCTAGTCGCGCTAAATATCTCTTCGAAATGCGAGGCCCATCGTTTGTTGACGCTTTCGATGTCGCTGATGATGTTACCATCCTTGTCCTTACATAGGCTTGTCCTGGGTTGATATCCGTTCTTGATATTATTTATAAGTTTGTACGCCTGTCTAATGTTCTTACTGGCTAATCTTTGGTTTATTTGCTGTAACTGCTCGTCAAAATGTTTGCGTTTCTTACGTCTAATTAACCTATTAGATACTCGCCGAAGTTCGTTGTATTTTTCTTTCTTGGCTCGGGATGCGCGTTATGTGTATTGGCGATAGGCTTCATTTTTCGCATCAATCGAGGCCCTGCATTCGTCGTCGAACCAGTCTTCTCGTCTGCGCTGGCCTTTATAGCCCACGACCTCTTCTGCGACCCCCTTGATGCTGTCTTTGAGCTCCTCCCAGAACTCATGGATGCCTAGATTATTGATGTTATCAAGCATGGGCGACAGTTTTTCCTCAAGTGCTGTAGTATACGCAGCCGCCGTGGCATCATCAATCAAATTGCCAACCTCGAAGATCTTGGCAGGGTTGATTCTCGTTAGGTGCACCGAAGAGATTCTGCACCTGTAGGTCGTCTTCACCAAATAGTGATCAGTGTCGCAGTTGGTTCCTCGATAGGATCGAACATCTAGGACATTAGAAGCCCATCTTTTGCTGATCAGTACGTGGTCGATCTGGTTCACGGTGTATTCATCTGGAGACTTCCAGGTCTGCTTATGGATTCGTCGATGAGGGAAGCATGTAGAGCTTATGACCAAGTTTCTGCCGCTCGCGAAGTCGATAAGTCTCTGACCGTTGTTGTTGTTTTCGTCGTGGAGGCTATGACCTCCAGTAGTTCCCCTATGCCAGCTTTCATTTCCGACTTTGGCGTTAAAGTCTCCTAGCAGCAGCTTGACGTCGTTTGATGGAAGTGAGTCGAAGAGTGTTTCTTAGTCGTTACAGAACTCGTCCTTAGTCGCGTCTTCTTTTACTTCTGTAGGGACATGCGCATTAACCCATTCCCCGCCAACTCATTTTTTTTCGAATTACATCCTGAAAATTGGTATTTACGGTAAAGAAGCCACCCTGAATCCAAAACCGTTTACCATTTTTTCCTACGTGGCTCCGTTCTCCCGCAAAGGCCCGATGCCATATGGCATCATTGGCGGGAACCCATTACAATTTTTTTTTTTCAATTAAGATAAAAACGTTGAAATTTTTTTGGAAAAACACTTTTTACTTTCTTTAATTATAATTCTGAGCTTGTGTGAAATTTTAAGAAACATTTAACACATAATCCTGTATCACATTTGATGCATTTAGTCCGAGTTTGGCTTTTGCAGGGCGGATATGCACATCTTCTTCGATTGCATTTCCAACATAATGGCCAATTCCATCATACGTGCAACATTCGGAAGACTGTGGTATGTGCTACCCAAATCTGATGAGCCACAGTCGTACAATAGTAGGTTGCAATATCCCTACGGAACTGCATTTGGGTGACTTCCCCGACTTTATTTGTAATATCCAAGCATTTTCATCATCCGACATGATAGGTTCAAGATATTCAACCGCCTCATGTAATTTCATTCTGGATAAGAAATATGCATGAAAAAGAATGGATTGAAATTGCTTTCTTTAAAAAAAAATAACGGATAAATGCTCATTGTGGAAATTGAATTTTGGTAAGTTACTTTTACACACTTTTTTTTGCTCTGTACCGAGACAAGCCTTTCGAAGTACTGACTCAAAGCTTTTGTGGACAAATATGTAATTCAAACTCCTTGAAATTCAAAAAAAATTAAGATGAATAATTATCACGGTTGATTCAGCGCTTGAAAATAATGTTGCGTATACGCAACTTTGAGCGTTTACAGGGTGTAGTGTGCATGCATATAGACCACCCAGAGTAAAGGATGATGCACACTTGAGAGCAACAAGGATAATTCCGAAAAAAGTCCCATTGTTGAGACCAGATACGTCAAAGGAGTAATTTGACTCCTTGACGAGGTCTCGTACGTGTCTGAGTTTGTTATTTAGTGCATCGTATGTTAGTCTCCTGGATGGAATACACGTCCATATTTTAAAGGTGTTTGTGGGTGCGCTTTAGAAAATGATGCATTTGATTGTGAAAACGATCATCGGACTTGGACTCTAAATCCTCAGAAACGAATTTTCAGCATAAAATTAATTTTCACAAAGTGAAAATTATTAAAAACGCAGTAAAACATATTGAAAAAAATATAAAAAAACATAAAATTAAAAATAAATTTTTAATAGGTTTCCGCCAATGATGCCATATGGCATCACTAAAATGTATTTAGTGTTACTACCTATAAAACTACCGTTATTGCAAATTTTTTTTTTGCTATTCTAATCTATGCTACTCTGGCTTTTGTTTAACCCATTTCTTCCCAAGGATAGAAATACGCTAAAACTACAAAGTTTTTTGGTAAATTCCAATCAATTACAATACAATTAAGAAAAAAAATTTTTAAAAATTTCAGTAAGTGTTACCAGTGGCTCCCGACGTGATGTTGCGTTGACGCAACGTTGGGAGTTTTTGGGTAAAAAAAAATGTAAACCAAAATTTAAATTTTAAGCTTCTGTGTTGCAAAAAATTTTTGATTTATATGGCGAATAATAAATTTAGTGATAAAATCCTGAAACACTCACTACAGCGATATAGATGACATTTTTTTGCAACATTTTGGGCGGGTGTTTCGGTTTTTTTTTCTAGTGGTTGGTCATATCGTATAGATAAGAGGCACACTATTTTCTGAAAGCCTTACATTATATTGAATTGAAGATAGATCTGCCATATTTTGCTTGGTTACATCTGAAATTTAACTGGACATTTGTAATTTGTAATGGGGTTCGGCCGTACTTTGCCGTTAGCGTCAGGTGGTAATTCATAGTAACTTTATCCCGGATTTCCCTTGTTTTTGTTATTTTCTATTTCAGATTTGAACAGGCATATTACAATTTAGGTTTTTAAGTCAACAGCCAAAATACATAGAGGAGAACTGCTAAACATGTAGACTGCTAGCCACAATTATCGCTGGAAAGTTTGTCTTACAACCTTTTAGCGATTCCGGATTGTTTCACAATTCCTTGTGACAAAAGTAAATAATAACTTGGCTAGAAATAAATATGTTGTTGCGTCTAGAGCAAAAATTTACTACAGAAAAGTTTATGACACATTTACTTAGTAGCTCTATTCTAACAAAACTGTCCTTAAATGGAAAAGGTTTCTGATCCCATACTTCTTGACTACCGTACCGTGGAGTGAAAACTGTATCAATAATTTCATAGACTTTTCAGGGTACATATACATTCACTACAAAGGCTCCCTTTACCCACTGTAGAAATCCTTGTAACATATTTGGATATCTCGACACCATCATGAAATATGTATTTGGAAAATTACTTTAGACCAACTGACAAGTATCTAGCTGTCATTGTCCCGCAACTTCTTTTATCGTTTTCCTTTCTTCAATGAGACACATGTGACTCATAAAAGAGTACTGGATATGAATACCATGAGTCACATGTGTCTCGTAAAAATTGCGGTATTTAGGACTCATTTTAAGATATTGCTGATGCCAAACCTGCGTTACATAGCAAGAAAATGCTTTGCTCCTTAGGCGTTTGCCCCAGAGTTACTGTACCGGGAAACTCCCAACGTTGCGTGAACGCATCAACTATGTTTAACACATGCTTCTGCAGCAAGGACCAACCTTTTTCCAAAACCAAGTTAAATTAATTAATTAGCAATTGTTTTTCGTCTAGAAAGTGTGTTTGGATATTGATTTTAAGATATTTTAATATTTTTAAAATTATGATAAAAAATGTCCTGAAAAACATGGTATTACTTTCTCTTATATCCTTAAGGACCCAATGGCTGATTTGATATAACAAATATGCAGAAATAGAGCCAAGAAATGACCATTAAAAATTACATGATTTCTTTTCCATTTTAAATTTAAATTTGGTGGTTTTTACAGAGGTCAAACTTCGTGTTGCGTATACGCAACGCTGGGAAGAAATGGGTTAACACAAATTGTTCTGAGAAAATCAGGTCGCAAGTATATGATTTTTGAAATTTTGTGGAGTCTTACCCGCAAAAATCGCATTTTTTTTTAAAAAATTTCACGACAGTTTTTTTTTCTGCTCCCAATGGCACAAATCTAACTAAATACTAGCAGGGAACATTGGAATAGATAGAAGAAACATTACTTAGTGTAACAAAGAAAAAAACAATGTTGAGGATGTTACAGGGTGTCCGTGGCGCGCTCCCAAATATGAGGCTTTTACTGATGCCATATGGCATCATTGGCGGGGAATGGGTTAATGAGCCAGAGATTAGCGAAACGGGTCTTAATGCGGATCGCACATAGCCGCTCGTTGATGGGTTTGAAGCCGATAACGTGGTTCTTGAGCTGCTTATTCACGATGAAAGCTACTCGAAACTCCTTGTTGCCCTCCTCTTTACCACTCGTAAAAATAGTGTGCGAATTGAGGTCGTTAATCTCGCTTTTGAGCCATTTAGTTTCCTGGATTGCAACTATGCTCAGCTTGTATTGTTCTACCTGATCCAGGAGGGCCCTTAAGGCCCCCGGTCTATTCAGGGAGCGTACATTCCAGGATCCGAAAGAGTAATCAGTTGTTCGTTTCCGGGGTCGTCGATGTTTTGTATTCGTCCATGCCTAGGCTTTTGTTTCAGGTTTCTTGACTTGAAGTTTTTCTTAGGATGAGTTGTCGGCACATCGCTAAACCATGATAGGGTTTAATCGTTGAGTAAAGGCCATCATGGGCATGCCTCGAAGAT
The DNA here is from genome assembly GCA_949715475.1 of Microchrysa polita. Lineage (NCBI taxonomy): Eukaryota > Metazoa > Arthropoda > Insecta > Diptera > Stratiomyidae > Microchrysa > Microchrysa polita. The sequence goes on along the minus strand of OX454419.1, from coordinate 34,312,826 downwards.
GCTGCTTTAGTTGTTGAGTTAAACGTTTTCTGTCACCTATCACGTTAAGTAACCTGAGACGCTGCAGATGTAAATACAGCACTCAGGCGCAGCGGTGCTTCTTCCAAATGTCGCATCAGATGATTTGACTTAGCCGTTAGAGGTTTTACCCACTACCGTTACCTGGGGTGGAATTATGTATCTCGAATCACGAAACTTTTTCGAGTTTCGAGCAAAATTGGTATCATCAATATCGATATCGAGCTCGAAATATAGGAATGTACTAGTTTCGACATAACCCCGTATCACATTTTGACAGTCGAAAAAAGTGAATAGTGGTCGAAAGCAATTAAGTATTCGAGTAGGATATTTGCGGCGTGTTTCCCAGGAAAAGAAAGTATTGTATTATTTAAAGTATATTTACATAGCATCTTTTTATAAACTCTCTCAAATTAATTAAAATTCTGTTAATTAGGGCAATGGAAGATTCAAAAATAAGTCAAGGCATAAACCGTAAGCAAGTCGAAATATTAACGAATTTCATGGCACTGCATGAGGGCTTGGCAAAAGGACATTTGAAGGCTGTTAACGCAAAGAAAACATCATCAAATTTATGGACGTCCTTGAAAACTTCACTTAACGAAAATGGGCCGCCAGTGCGGTCTGTAGTCGAATGGAAAAAAGTATACACATAACTTTTGAATGGTGTTAATGTTGAATTAACTTTTCGTAATTAGGTGTGGGCAGACTACAAATACAAAGTTAAAACTAAACTAAAATTTAACAAAGATAGTAAGAGGAAAACTGATGGAGGACCTTTCCATGAAAAATGTTTAGATATTTTTGAAGAAAGCGTCGTCAAATCGGCTGGTTTAGAGGCTGCTGTTGAAGGGATTCCGTCGACTAAATCTTATGGATGTTTTATCGGAAATGCAGAAACTTATCCTGTCGCCGTTGAACCGAAAATGTTTTTGGAATCTAAAAATAAACAATACACATTAAATAAATCGACAATTACAATCAATGTAGTTTCTACATACTCTTTTTCCCGCAAAGACAGAGGACTACTTTTGTCCCTCAGCGACCGACGAACAATCTTCATTTCGTACAACTCTTCCTCGTCGCTGCTACTTTCCATAAATAACATTTTAATGTTCACAAATTAAGACAAAACTAAGCAAATTTTTTTTCGGTGACGTTTGCAGGAATGCAATCGACACAGAAAATCTAGTATATTTTTACTTTCATCTAGTATTCGTAAATTTTAAACTCGATCGAGATTGGTGATATCGGGACAAACTCGAATCGAGTTCAAATTAAGTCGAAACGAGTGACTCGATTCGAGATACGTAATTCCACTCCAGGGGGCGCCCGCGCGGAGGACACATGGAGAAGTCTTTTGCTCCCCGTATATCTATATGGACTCGTTTTATAGTTCGTCGTCGTTTTCGTCCGTAATCTCCAGGGACAAAAACGTGGCAGCTGCAATGGGGTTTTCCCATAGTGAGAGGGGGGTGAGATTAGTGGGTGCAGCTGGGCATTGAAACAAATGGGCTACATCGTGTGGCGTGCCAGCGCAATTTGAGCATACGTTTTGTATATTTGGGTCTATGCGAGATAGATACGAATTGAGGCGTGAGCAGAAGCCTGACCGAAGTTGGGCTAAAGTCACTCTGGTGGCTCTCGGGAGCCTAATCTCCTCAGGCGAAATAGGTGGTGGAAGCGCTGAGAGGACTCTGTTCGTGCCTAAACTCGCAATAGACCTACTCACTTCCTCAGTGTGAATCATTGCAATGGCAGCCCGGTATGAATCTTCATCGAAAGGATACGTTTTCTAACCCTGGACCTCTCTCTCAAGGTCTCCAAATGTTGCGTGGAGGTGGAATTTTGTCGATAAGGTTACGATTAGGATGATCCTCTCGATAACAACCTACTAAATATTGTTTTGTAAGTAGTCGATTATGGTCCCGTTTCGGCATCAAATGTGTCTCCTTATGTAGGTGGTCCTGGGCAGACATCAGAAGGCATCCTGTAGCTGTGCGTAGAGCAGCATTTTGGCAGACTTGGATTTTGTTCCAGCTTGTGTTACAGAGACCTTGCGACCAAACTGGCGCCGCAAAATCAGCCGCTGCTCGACCCACCGCTTTGTAAGTGGCTAGCATAGTCTCTTTATCTTTGGTAGCACCTAGTGCTTTAAGAATTTTGTTCCTACTGCGCATCTTTTCACATACCGCTTCCGCGTGATGAGCTGACGTCATCATTTTCTCAAAGTGAAGCCCGAGAATTTTTGGATTTGCAACAGCAGGAACTGGTTTGTTGCCAATACGTGCCCCAACCGGGCACCGACAATCACCTGACCTGGTAAGGAAGGTCGCAGACGATTTGGACGCTGAGATGGTTAGGTTTCTGCTATGGAAAAAGGCTTCTAGTCGCGCTAAATATCTATTGATATCTTCGCGCATGACATCCCTATCCGCTCCCGTGGCGAGTACAGTGCAGTCATCGGCATAGGAAATAACTTCAATGCCTTCCGGAGGTGTTGGGAGACCGGCCATGTAGATGTTAAACAAGGTGGGAGAGAGAACCCCACCTTGAGGAACACCTAATTTGATCTTTCTGAGTTTGGAACGACTGCCTCGAAACTTGGTGAAGGATTGCCTACCAGCTAGATAGTTGGCAATCCATCTTGTCGGAACATGCATATTGAGAAGGTTTGCCAGAAGCATGGAGTGATTAACCTTATCAAACGCATTTGATAGGTCAATCGCCACCATGATGGTTCTATGGCAAGGTGTACTATGGTTAAGTCCGTCTCTTACATGTGTAGTGATCGCGTCCAGAGTGGTGGTTGTACTATGCATGCGTCTGAATCCGTGCTGATGGGGTTCTAGCTTTGCATGTGAAACGAGAGTGGGGTGGATGAGGGCTTCCAGCGACCTTGTTTCCATATGTCGGGGATGGCGAGCGTAGACACTGACAAGTTAAAGACTGCCGTGAGATACTCAATGGCAGGAAGATCAAGATGTTTGAGCATGGCCATTGAAATGCCATCTGGTCCAAGGGCCTTAGAGTTTTTTGCATTCTCAATGACTGTTTTAACCTGGTCCGGAGTATAAATTGGTGCGAAGTCAACAATTCGACTGCGAGTCCGTCTTCTGATTTTGCGCTTGAGGCCATCGGACTTGGGATGTTCAATAAATTGTTTATTGAACTGGCTCGCGCACTGAAGAGGATTGCTTGTTTCTTTTTTGCCGAAGGTTATGGCTATATTCGTGCAGTTTATTAAAATTTTAATAAACTACGGATTTTGTAGTGACGTTATGGCTATATTGCCTTTATCTTTTGTGGGGTTCGAAAGGGCACGGACAGTGGACCATAACTTACTAGCATCTTCATTAAGGTTACAGTCATTGAGGTGCTCGTTCCATTTGGCCTTCTTGTAGTCTTTAACTTGTCGCTGTATTTGAATATTGAGCTCCCGAATTCTGGGGTCACCAGGGTTAGCGCGCCTAATGTTGTCACGTTCATCGGCTAACCTTGCGGCACTTGTTGGAAAATTTGGACGAACCTTTGGAATGCGCCCTGCAGGGATGAACCGTGCCGCAGCTTTGGCAATGACGCTCCTAATGTTCCGTTCGGCCTTATGTATATTGGTGGGAGGGGGAAGCGCGAAGAACTTCGATGACGTGAATGTTTTGAAACCTTCCCAATCAGCTTTTTTGTGATTGACAAAAGTTCGCTTCTCTGACTTAGTCAGGTCAGCTGGTTTGTCAATTCTGACTATGATTGGGAGGTGATCAGAGGGCAGACCAGTAAGTGTTTCCCAGGAGGTCTCACTAATTAGGCTAGCGCTGACAATTGTAATGTCTGGGGAGCTAATACAATTGTTTGCATCACGGGTTGGCTTGTTTTCATTGAGGGTGCAGAAATATGGTGCGTCCAGAGATTCGGCGATAGCTTGACCCCTGGCATCGTTGTGAAGCGCAGAATGCCAGAGCTCATGATGGGCATTGAAGTCACCAAGAATGATCCTGTGCTCTCCATTAAGAAGAGGACCAATATTGAAATGGTAGTTTGTACAGCTGGAATGTGGTGGTATGTAGATAATAAAAATTTCAATATTGGTGCTCTCTGATGAAACTGAGATGGCTTGCAATTCCGCCGTACCGTCTGAAACTACATCTAATACACTGTAATGTACGGACCTCTGTATTAGGAAGGCAAGTGCACCTCCAGGGTGAGAATCATTCGTGGGGCCTTCTCTGTCCTTGCGTATGATGATATATTCACCTTCAGCGTTGAATGGTGAATTCGCGTGGAGTTTCGTCTCTTGGATGGCTGCAATCAGAATTCTGTACTTTCTCAAGAAGCTTGTGATTTCAGAAATTTTCCCTAGGATGCCATTACAGTTGAACTGCAATATGGACACCGGTGTAAAAATTGCTGGCGGAGGGGCGGGAGTTAAGCTGTGTCTAACGTTCAAGGCAACATTATTGGGGGGAGTAAGGGGCATTGGTGGTGGGGAGAGGCCTGGCATTACCCGAGGCTGCCCAGTATTCCTACAGCCTGGTGCAACAAATGTACCTTCTATGTAATGGCCCATCCTTCTCAAACCGGAGCATCTGAAATGCACCCACTCCGAACAGCAACTACACTACAACAGGTCATGGCATTAGAACCGATACGTCGGTTGCAGACACTACACATCCATACCAAGACAGGGCCTGGATTTGCATCAATGCCGGCGCGTAAAAGAAGAATTGAGAGCAGTCGCGCCGAGATGTGATGCTCCCAATATGACGAAAAAACATATATAACGAGTCCATACATATACACAACCTTCCTGCATCGAGACCTTCGAGGCTCTTGCCAGGGAGGCCGTTTGTTGTAGCAAACGGGTGTGGTCCGCCCCGGAGAGGCTGAATTGCAATTGCAAAATGCAATATGCAATGGTTGCCAGTAGGACCACCATTTAAAATTTTGGATGATATCGTTTACGAAAACTAAAAAGAAAAGTGGCCCTAAATGGCTTCCTTACGGAACTCGTGACGAACACTTTATAACACAGCGGGATGTGCAGCCATTCACCAACTGAGTCCTATCCATTAGATAGGATCTAACCCAGCTTAGAAAAATGGACTGTATACCAACATTTTATTGTTTCTTAAATAAGATATTATGATCTACTCTATCGAAAGCCTTCGAGAAATTAGTATATATGACATCAGCTTGCATTCCCTGCTCCATAACATAAGCAACAAATTTAAATTTTAAATTCACCACACCGCAAATTACGTAATCTGGCCTGATTAAGTGCAAGTGTGAAAACTTCCTATTAGATATAACCAAAACCCAACCTTTTAAAAAAAAAATTGAATTTAGTTTTGTAAATTGAGTTTTTTGAAAATGTATAGTAGGAGTAACTTCTTGCTCTTTCTTCAATGTAATCATAAAAAACAAACTCAAGAAGAAGAGCACTGTAATGCATTAAATTGGGCAAAAATTGTTTATCTACTTTAATTAATTAATTAATTCAAGCATTGGCTTGACATTAGTATTGACTAACAAAAATTAGATCTAAATCTATACCAACCGAATGGCCTGTAGGTGCAGCTTAGCGAAATTACAATGCCACTCCTCTTTGCTCCATGTTTCAGCCAGAGAGAGTGAGATCTCCCTTGAAAGGTGATCGGAGGGCATGTTCTAGCTGCCTCTTAGTAAGCTCCAGATTGGCATCGCACGCGATGAGTCGTGCTTGCGCCAGTTTTGCCTCGGTTTCGAGGTGTATGTCAACTGGGTCTAGGTGAAGTAACACCTCTAGAGCGCTGCTAGGGCAAGATCGGAGTGCACCGGTGGTAATGAGACATGCTAGTCTCTTTACCTTGCCTAACACGGACTTACCTCCGTAGTCAGGGCTCTTCCACCAGACCACAGCACCGTAGTCTAGAGTGGGTCGAACTATGTAGATCCAGAGCGTAATGGCGGGTACCATAGTTTGCGACCGAAATGCATTCTGGTAAATAAATAAGAACATTTTTACAAAAAAAAACAGTGTTTCTACGTGTTTTATTTTCATGTTTCAATAATTGCGGTTTTTAAAATGAATGTTTTGCCCCTAATCCAAAGGGATTATGTACCTATATGTATACAAAAAAATTAAACAAAAGGAGGCAAACACCTTCTACCATGGTCCTCTTTATGAGTGCCCTCTGGAAGCGGTAGTGCGTAAAACCGCTAAGTCATTTCTTTTTTTGATATGACATTTGGAAGAAGCACAACAGTGCCTGAAGGCTTTATTAAAAACTTCTGCGTCTCAGGCTACTAAATATATTAACAAGCAGACCTGAAAGTCTCCAGATCATCCAAATTGACAACGTCGTCTTCTGCAAGAGATGTGCATCGAGCGTAATGGACGATCGATCCTACCGTGGAGCCAACAACGACTCTTATGACTATATTGTGAAGAATTTCTTCGGTGTATCATTTCGCAATTGATAAATTAACGAGTGATGCGACGGCGATTGCTCCCACGAACGCCATTGAGAAAAAACAATCAACACAGGCGCCCTAGAGATCTACAATGAACTCAAAGACCCCATGGATGATGAAGCCGAAGATCATCCCGATCAAAAAAAAAAATATGACGAGCTTCGGCAAAAATCAAATAGGTTAATTAGACGTAAAAAGTGTCCTCGATTACTTTTATTGTTAGATCTTAATATCTAACTTTGGCTTCCAGATAATCTGATGCACATATGTAAAACTATCTTTTTATTATTGCAGATCCAAATGATGTGGAATCTCCTCGCAATTCTTTGACAATAAATAATAAGTTTCACTATCAACACGCATCTCAACTTATTGCTCCAGATGCGGAAGATTTGGGCCTTATACTGGTTACAATGACAAGAGGTCGAAGTTTTTCAACTACTGTTACTCCAAAACCACAGCCTCAAACTCAAAATACACAGTGCGTCAAAACTAAATCTCTAGTACAAATGAATACTATCAGTGTCGAAAAGCGGAAGAAAAGTATGCCAGATACATCACAGGAGAAGTAAGACGCGTGGCACAAATGTACATAAGATAAAATATTGTACGTATTTGTTTTTTTTTATAGAAACTCATCCTCCGCGAAAGATTTTTTTATTGAAGTTATTCTGCAACGACACGCACGGCGCTTGCTGAAAGGAAGAAAACTAGAGGATCTTGGAAAAATGAGTGCTGCACTCGACTTCCAATTAGTAACAATCATAAACTAAACTTAAATTGATTTTTAATCTATAATAGTGATTAACACATTCAATTCAGGTTGGCTGGCTAACGAGAGAGTATGATCGTGCAGCACGAATAGAGGATTTTGTAGATGTTTTGAAACAATTACACACCGAATTGAATTGGCCCAAACCTAATACAAAAATCTTTTCCGAAAATATTGAAGGTATTTATCAATTTATTATAATTAACATAATTAACTGCTGATTTAATAATTGGTTCTTATTTAAAGAGCTATATTCTATATATATTTAAATCTCACAATTAAATGTGTGTTGCCAAACTCCTCCGAAATAGAATTTTTTTTTCGTAAGCGTGCTTACGACTGAATTGTAGCCGTTCGTATAGAACGTTCGGATAGAAAGAATAAAAGAACCGATAGCGCTTCACTATTCGGTAGTCCATTTGTACGGTAAGCCTAGTACTTACATCGACAGTGAAATTTTTGTCCGCTGCGATTTTCTCAATGAAAATATATTCTTACTGTCGTGGAATATGTGGGAATGCTGGGGAATTCCATAAGCTACAATCCGAAAACAGTTCCATAATTTTTCTCGGCCATTTTATGTATTTTTCCCTATTCCGCGGTTATTTCATCGTGAAATGTCAAATGACCGGGGAATCGAAAAATAATACATAAAATATTCGAGGAAAATTATGGAACCGGTCTCGGATTGTAGCTTATGGAATTCCCCACCGTTTGTGACATATTCCACGACAGTAAGTATGCATTTTTATTGATAAAATCGCAGCGGGAAGAATTTCACTCTCGATCTTAATTCAGCCCTGTAGTACGAAATAAAGATGTAAACAAATCTCCAAGATGTTTAATAACATTTTTCATGCTTACGTAGCTGCTTACAATGTGTACATTATTTTTGAAATATCATATAAATATGGTACGATATTAAGGCCATGATCGAAAAATATAATGGTTGAAAATTTGTAATCAAGTGATAAAAACAGTAATAATTTTATATAACGTTGCAGTTAAATTTGAAAAGGATTTTACTAGTTATTCTTTAATTAATTTTTATGTGTATTGATTGTTGGTTGTAGTATAGTTGATAGTTGTCGGATGTGCTATTGATATAGGGATTCTCTTCTACATTAAATACGTTTTTTAGTCATCCCGTGTAGTTTTGGGTAACGAACTTCATAAACAAAATGTCAGCCTGTAATTTTTTAAATATGAAGTTTCGTTACCCAAACTGTCTGCGTTCCTCCCTCTGTAGCTCCATGTGAATGACACTAACAGCCCTGCTTACTGAATCCCAGTAATCCGCTGATAGTAGCATTAGAGCCACTAGATTCTGGGGACTTGTGTTGTCTCCGATTTCTGCTTCTAGTTGGCTGTGGATATCTCCAAATCTGGAGCAATCAAACACAACGGGTTTGGTATCTTCCGAAACTCCCTTGCAACTCGGGCATTCTGGCGGGGGGTGAGATTAGTGGGTGCAGCTCGGTATTGAAACAAATGGGCCACATTGTGGGCACACGTTTTGTATGTATGTTTTGTATGGGTCTATGCGGGATAGATACGAATTGAGGCGTGAGCAGAAGCCTGACCGAAGTTGGGCTAAAGTCACTCTGGCGGCTCTCGGGAGCATAATCTCCTCAGGCGAAATAGGTGGTGGGAGCGCTAAGAAGACTCTGTTCGTACCTAAACTCGCAATAGACCCACTCACTTCCTCAGTGTGAATCATTGCAATGGCAGTCCGGTATGAATCTTCATCGAAGGGATCCCTTTTGTAACCCTGGGCCTCTCTCTCAAGGTCACGAAGGCAACGTTTGATGTTGCGTGGAGGGGGAATTGTTTTGTAAGTAGTCGGTTGTGGTCACGTATTGGCATCAAATGTGTCTCCTGATGTAGGTGATCCTGGGCAGACATCAGAAGGCACCCTGTGCGCTGTGTGTAGAGCAGCATTTTGGCAGACTTGGATTTTATTCCAGTTTGTGTTACAAAGACCTTGCGACCAAACTGGCGCCGCTAAATCAGCCGCTGCTCAACCCACCACTTTATAAGTCGCTAGCATAGTCTCTTTATCTTTGCCCCAGTGCTTTAAGAATTTTGTTCCTACTGCGCATACTTTCACATACCGCTTCCGCGGTATGAAGTCATCATTTTCTCAAAGTGAAGCCCGAGAATTTTTGGATTTGCAACAATAGGAACTGGTTTATTGCCAATACGTACCACAACCGGCCACAATTACCTGACCAGGTGGTAAGGAAAATCGCAGACGATTTGGACGCTGAGATGGTTAAATTTCTGCTGAGAAAAAAAGCTTCTAGTCGCGCTAAATATCTATTGATATCTACGCGCATGACATCCCTATCCCGTGGCGAGTACTATGCATGCGTCTAAATCCATGCTGATGGGCCATTGAAATGCCATCGGGTCCAAGGGCCTTAGAGTTTTTTGCATTCTTAATGACTGTTTTAACCTGGTCCGGGTTGTAAATTGGTACGGAGTCAACATTTCGGCTGCGAATCCGTCTTCTAATTTTGCGCTTGAGGCCATCGGACTTCATCATCAATGTGGCACGATAGCCCGACGTCAAGCCTTGGCCGCCTGAATCGTTGACCTCCAATTGTCGCGGTTACGTGACCTTGTCCTCCAGTTTCGGAAGCCCAGCAGCTGGTGGGCGTCTTCACCTACGGAGTTCTCCCAGCGAGCTCTCGGTCGTCCACGCAACCTCGCTCCGTCAATTCGTTGTGCGTTCATCACTTTCTTTGGCATGCGATTATCTTCCATCCGTTGTACATGCCCCGCCCATTGCAAACGTTGAAGCTTCACGATTTTCGATACTTCCAGCTCATCGTACAATTGATACAACTCATGGTTGTACCGGATACGCCATTGGTCTCGCTCGCGAACGGCCCCGAAAATTCGCCAAAGGACCTTTCGTTCGAATCGGTCTAGCAAAATTTCGGAAGCTTGGGTGAGGGTCCATGTTTCGCAGCCATAACATAGCACGGGTCTGATGATCGTTTTGTACACGCGGAGCTTCGTGTTCCTGTGCGCAAGTTTCGAATTAATTATAGGGAGGACCGAGAAATATGTCTTATGGGCTAGTTGTATCCGTCGCTTAATTTCGTCGGTTTCGTTGGCGTCCTTTGATAAGTTACATCCCAGATAGTTGAAGTTGTCTACATACTCGATATTAAGGTTCCCCACTGTGATGCTTGAATTTGCTGGCGTCCTTGTTTTCGATTGCATCATGGCCTTTGTTTTGCTTTCGTTGATATGTAGTCCAACTTCCTTTGCGGCGTTATTGAGGTTATGCAGAAGGCTTTCTGCATCACCCAACCTTCGAGACATGATGCTGATATCGTCGGCGTACGCTACTAATTGAGTCGACTTGATGAGTAGCGTTCCGCTGCTGTCCATATTCATGGCTCGAATCACATACTCCAAAGCAAGGTTGAAGAGCGTCGGCGCCAGCCCGTCGCCCTGCTTGAGTCGAGTACGAGTTTCAAATAGGTCAGTGAGTCGATTCTGCACTCTGACCTGCGAGACGGTATTAGTCATCGTCATCCTTGGGAGTCGCACTAACTTTGCCGGTATACCAAAATTCAGCATAATGTTGTACAGTACACTTCGATCGATACTGTCGTATGCCTGCTTGAAGTCGACAAAGATTTGGTATACGTCGATGTTATATTCCCAGCACTTTTGGAGTAGTAGCTTCACTGTGAAAAGCTGATCGGTCGTTGATTGACCAGGTCTGAAGCCGCCTTGATACTCGCCAATGATTCGTTCTGCGTACGGATTAATTCTCTTTTCAAGAATTTTAGATAATATCTTATAGGCCGTGCAAACTAATGATATGCCCCTGTAATTCTCACACTTCAGCTTGTCACCCTTTTTGTGGATTAGGCAGATTATGCTTTTGCGCCAATCTTCGGGGATTTCCTCGTCGTTCCATATTTTCAGCAGTAGCACATGTATTGCGTTGGTAAGGCACGTTCCACCATGCTTCAGCAGTTCTGCTGGGATCTCGTCAGCGCCGGGCGCTTTATTATTTTGAAGCGACTGTATGGCAAGACTCACCTCCTCTACTGTTGGGGGTAGAACGGGAGGGCCTGGTTCGGCTAACTGCTCAAGAGCTGGCTCCGCGGGGGATGTTGATGGTGCATTGAGGAGCTCTTCAGAATGCGAGGCCCATCGTTTGTTGACGCTTTCGATGTCGCTGATGATGTTACCATCCTTGTCCTTACATAGGCTTGTCCTGGGTTGATATCCGTTCTTAACATTATTTATAAGTTTGTACGCCTGTCTAATGTTCTTACTGGCTAATCTTTGGTTTATTTGCTGTAACTGCTCGTCAAAATGTTTGCGTTTCTTACGTCTAATTAACCTATTAGATACTCGCCGAAGTTCGTTGTATTTTTCTTTCTTGGCTCGGGATGCGCGTTGTGTGTATTGGCGATAGGCTTCATTTTTCGCCTCAATCGAGGCCCTGCATTCTTCGTCGAACCAGTCTGCTCGTCTGCGCCGGCCTTTATAGCCCACGACCTCTTCTGCGACCCCCTTGATGCTGTCTTTGAGCTCCTCCCAGAACTCATGGATGCCTAAATTGTTGATGTCATCAAGCATGGGCGACAGTTTTTCCTCTAGTGCTGTTGTATACGCAGCCGCCGTGGCATCATCAATCAAATTGTCAACCTCGAAGATCTTGGCAGGGTTGATTCTCGTTAGGTGCACCGAAGAGATTCTGCACCTGTAGGTCGTCTTCACCAAATAGTGATCGGTGTCGCAGTTGGCTCCTCGATATGATCGAACATCTAGGACATTAGAAGCCCATCTCTTGCTGGTCAGTACGTGGTCGATCTGGTTCACGGTGTATTCATCTGGAGACTTCTAGGTCTGCTTGTGGATTCGTCGATGAGGGAAGCATGTAGAGCTTATTACCAGGATTCTGCCGCTCGCGAAGTCGATAAGTCGCTGACCGTTGTTGTTTGTTCGTCGTGGAGGCTATGACCTCCAGTAGTTCCCCTATGCCAGCTTTCATTTCCGACTTTGGCGTTAAAGTCTCCTAGCAGCAGCTTGACGTCGTTTGATGGAAGTGAGTCGAAGAGTGTTTCTAGGTCGTTGTAGAACTCGTCCTTAATCGCGTCTTCTTTTACTTCTGTAGGGGCATGCGCATTAATGAGCCAGAGATTAGTGAAACGGGTCTTAATGCGGATCGCACATAGCCGCTCGTTGATGGGTTTGAAGCCGATAACGTGGTCCTTGAGCTGCTTATTCACGATGAAAGCTACTCCAAACTCCTTGTTGCCCTCCTCTTTACCACTCGTAAAAATAGTGTTAATCTCGCTTTTGAGCCATTTAGTTTCCTAGATTGCAACTATGCTCAGCTTGTATTGTTCTACCTGATCCAGGAGGGCCCTTAAGGCCCCCGGTCTATTCAGGGAGCGTACATTCCAGGATCCGAAAGAGTAATCAGTTGTTCGTTTGCGGGGTCGTCGTTGTTTTGTATCCGTCCAATCCGAGGCTTTTGTTTCAGGTTTCTTGACTTGAAGTTTTTCTTAGGATGAGTTGTCGGCACATCGCTAAACCATGATAGGGTTTAATCGTTGAGTAAAGGCCATCATGGGCATGCCTCGAAGATGCTGCTTTAGTGGTTGACTTAAGTGTTTTCTGTCACCTATCACGTTAAGTAACCTGAGACGCTGCAGATGTTAATGCAGCACTCAGGCGCAGCGGTTACTCGGATAATGCGGGAAAGTAACGCCCCGTACAGAGACATAGGAATTGGCCGAAGTCATTTTCCTATGAAACTCCTCCTGCATAGCTAAGGGTCCGCAGTTATGCCACAACTGAAGAAGATATAGGAATTAGCCGAAGCCTTTCAACCTTTATCTTCCCCCTTACGGGGGAAGCACTTTCATTAAAATTACAGTCATTGAGGTGCTGGTTCCATTTGGCCTTCTTGTAGTCTTTAACTTGTCTCTGTATTTGTATATTGAGCTCCCGTATTCTGGGGTCACCAGGGTTAGCGCGCCTAATGTTTTCACGTTCATCGGTTAACCTTGCGGCACTTGTTGGAAAATTTGGACGAACCTTTGGAATGCGCCTACAGGACTGAACCGTGCCGCAGCTTTGGTAATGACGCTCCTAATGTTCCGTTCGGCCTTATGTATATTGGTGGGAGGGGGAAGCGCGAAGAACTTCGATGACGTGAATGTTTTGAAACCTTCCCAATCAGCTTTTTTGTGATTGACAAACGTTCTGTGACTTGGTCAGGTCAGCTGGTTTGTCAATTCTGACTATGATTGGGAGGTGATCAGAAGGAAGACCGTGTTTCCCAGGAGGTCTCACTAATTAGGATGGCGTTGACAATTGTAATGTCTGGGGAACTAACACAATTGTTTGCATCACGGGTTGGCGAGTCTTCATTGAGGGTACATAACTCTGATGCGTCCAGAGATTCGGCGATAGCTTGACCCCTGGTATCTGGTATCGTTGTAGCGTGGACTGCCAGAGTTCGTGATGGGCATTGAAGTCGCCAAGAATGATCCTGTGCTCTCCATTAAGAAGAGGACCAATATTGAAATGGTAATCTGTACAGCTAGAATGTGGTGGTATGTAGATATTAAAAATTTCAATATTGGTGCTCCCTGATGAAACTGAGATGGCTTGCAACTTCGCCGTACCGTCTGAAACTACATCTAATACACTGTAATGTACGGACCTGTGTATTAGGAAGGCAATTCCACCTCCAGGGTGAGAATCATTCGCGGCGCCTTCTCCGTCCTTGCCTATGATAGTTGAAATAGATTGGATGCGTCAGCATCGGCAGAGGCATCGGCATCAGCAGAAAAATTTCAATTTAGAACACACGCATTTGCCTTTGATGACCCACATTGACAGCAGCAGCAGCGGCAGAAGCATTTTTTCTGCTTCTGCTGTCAATGTCATCAAAGGCAAATGCGTGTGTTCTAAATTGAAATTTTTCTGCTGATGCCGATGCCTCTGCCGATGCTGATGCAGACGCGGGAAATGTATTTCAACCATGATGGTATATTCGGTGAATTCGCGTAGAGCTTCGTCTCTTGATGGCAGCAATCAATTCTGTACTTTCTCAAGAAGCTTGTGATTTCGGAAATTTTCCTTAGGATGCCATTACAGTTGAACTGCAGTTTGGACACCGGTGTAAAAGTCGCTGGCGGAGGGGCAGGAGTTAAACTGTGTCTAACATTCAAGGCAACATTATTGGGGGGAGTAGGGGGCATTGTTGGTGGGGAGGGGCCTGGTATTACCCGAGGCTGCCCAGTAAACCTACAGCCTGGCGCAACCAATGTACCTTCTATGTAATGACCCATCCTTCTCAAACCGGAGCATCTGAAATGCACCCACTCCGAAGAGCAACTACACTGAAGTGACCCGGCATTTGAGCCGATACGTCGGTTGGAGACACTACACATACCATACCATAACTGGGCCCGGATTTGCTTCAATGCCGGCGCGTAGAAGAAGAATTGAGAGCAGCTGCGCCGAGATGTGATTCTCCCAATATTAAGAAAAATAAAACATATACAGGGTGTTTGGTATATCGTTTGCCAAATTAAAATGGTGGTTAGGTGGGGTCATTTTATATCTATCCTTTAAAAAATTCTTGGGCCCACGGGTATATTTTTTCCCCCTTTTTTTGTTATTTTCGAAAAATCTTCATGACTCACTCGTTTAAACTTAAATAAAACAAAAACGAGACCGAGTTCTAATCGTGCGAATAGCACGATGAGTGTATACCCTATACCCATGTACAGACCTAGAATGCCCATAAAACCGAAAATATTCAATTTACTTTTTTTAAGGGGGAAGGGGTAGATGGGTCGAATCTCGCATATCTTTAATATCTTATTACGGAATCCAGCAGCTATCATTTTACATAAATTTCAATTTTTTGGGACATTCTATCAAAAGATATGACGGAATATTGCTTTGTAGGGGATGTAGGGGTAGGGGTAGTCAGACCTTCTCCACTTTCCACTAACTTCAAGAATATGTCACAATTGGGCATTGATGAAAATTTCAGGTCCCTAGCGATATTCTGTCGAAAAATATGGCCGAATTACACTATCACGAAGGGGTTATTTGCATGAAAGGTAGGGGAACGCATGGTCCGATTTAGCCCATTTTCAATACCATCCAAGCTTTTATCAAAACAATCATCTGAGATTCATCATTTCGGGAGTTATCGTGCGAAGTGACAGACACACGGACGGCCAGACAGACAAACAGACAGACGGACATGGCTTATTCGAATCAGGGACCGACCCTGATCATTTATATATATACTTTGCCATACCTCCGGTGGCTCGTTTGAGGTGTTACATAAATCGTCGTAACAAAAACAATATGCCCTATACCGTCTTATGGGTATAGGGTATAATTAAGTGGTAGAGAGATGCAGTGGTGTTTAGTGCATAATGATGTGTAACGTAGCACGGCATTACGAAAGTCAAAATTACTAGCATGTCACCCGTTATTTTTATTTTATTGATCCTCATATGTTTTGCAACATGTAAAAATTTAGTCTAAGATCAACTTTGAATTGCAATAAAAACAAAACTAAAAAGGACCACATTCTTGAAATTGAATTTAAAAAATCTTTCTTTCTCTTTCTAATGATGTACAATAATCCCATAAGACCTTTATTAAACAAATTTTTTCCCCGATTTTTGTAACATATGCAACATGAAACTATCGACATGCAGGTTAAAAGAACACATTTATTTTTCAAATTTTTATTTAATTAACATTTTCTTATTACAGATTAACAAAACAAAAACACTAAGCAAACTTAGCCACCAGACAGTCAATTCACGACAAAACTCTAAAGTCGAATCTGAAAGAGAGAGACAGCTGCACTTATTGCTGTGTAAGAGGGAGATAGCAGTCTTCACCTGCTTTGCACGTGGTGTTTTCAAGAATATGTGAAAAAATAAAGGGTATTTCAAAGGAAATACAGCGTCAATGTTTGGACATCATTAATTGGCCTAATGTGTCCGCTACAAACAATCGGGAAAAAATTAAGTCTATGAAGGGTTTTTTTTCGGATTGTTTTACATTATTAGAAAAGGGATAGAACACCGATTTTTTAAATTCAATTTCAAGAATGTGGTCCTTTTTAGTTTTTTTTATTGCAATTCAAAGTTGATCTTAGACTAAATTTTTACATGTTGCAAAACATTTAAGGATCAATTAAAAAAAAATACGGGTTACATGTTAGCAATTTTGACTTTCATCATGCCGTGTTACGTTACACATCATTATGCACTAAACACTGCATCTCTCTACCACTTAATGTTTGTTTTATTTAAGTTTAAACGAGTGAATCATGAAGATTTTTCAAAAATAACAGAAAAGACAAAAAAATACACGTGGGCCCAAGAATTTTTTAAAGGGTGTGAATAGATAGAAAATGACCCCTCCTAACCGCCATTTTGATTTGGCAAACGATGTACCAAACACCCTGTATATCGAATCCATACATATACACAGCCATACACAACCTTCCTGCATCGAGACCTTCGAGGCTCTTGACAGGTAGGCGTTTTAGCAACTTTTGGCCGTTTGTTGTGGCAAACGGGCGTGGTCCGGCCCGGAGAGGCTAGGAATTGCAATTGCAAATGCAATAAAGCAATGGTTGCCAGTAGGACCACAACCTGCCACCTTCTCATAGATTCCACCGTTTCAGTGTTTCTTCGCCTTGGGTGCATCTCCTGTGATTCGCCTTGGCGATCGCTATACAGTCTGCTGATCTCATCTACAAGGATCGGCAAAGGTATCATTCCAGCCACCACGTAGGCCGCAAACCTACGATATATCGCGTTTAGAGGTTTCGCATTGCATGCGAAACGTAATGCACTGGCCCAAACTGGTGAGGTATATATAATGGTAGATGTTACCACTCTTGACATTAGCAGCCTCCTACTTGTTTTCGGTCCACCTATGTTTGGCATCATTCGTGCTAGTGCTGCGGTGGCAGTCGCCGCCTTGTCACCTACATACCTTAAGTGCTCTCCAAAGCTTATCCTCGAGACAATCATGATTTCCAGATACCTAACGGCTTGCTAAGAGGCATACTCTCCGACTCGGATCTTAAGGGAACACTTTTTTCTCCGCTTGCTAATTAGAACTGCTTCCGTTTTCTGATCAGCGAGCTCTAATCCAACGGTTTGAAGCCACAGCTTGTAATCGCGTCGCCCTTGTATATCTCGACCAACTCCGGGTCTTTTGCGACCGAAACGACAGCTATGTCGTCAGCCAAATCAGCTCCAAATAGCATTATACATGATATTCCACAAAAGTGGGCCAAGAACTGATCCCTGCGGCATGACACTAGTGTCATAGCTTAAGACGCGTTGCGAGAGGTAGCTCCTAATTATCATATTAAATAGTCGGGAACAAACATTCTTTGTAGAGCTGCATGGATACAAAGCCAGCTCGCGGAATTGAATGCATTTTTAATATCTGGGGTTACAACAGCGCAACAAGTGCTGTTACGTAATGACTCCCTTGCAAAGCAGTTACCATGGTAATTGTCTACCGTAGATCGCACTCGTCTGAAACCGTATTGGCGGTCCGATAAACGCTCCTGTTCTTCCACTACATCCGATAATCGGTTATATATGATTCGCTCGAGCACTTTTCCCGTTGTGTCTAGCAAACAAATAGGACGGTAGGAGATAGGCTCACTAGCAGGCTTATTGGGTTTTGGAATAAGCAAATATTTTTGTCTTTTCCCTGTTTGTGGGAAAGTCCGTTCATCTAGACATTTTCCAAAGACGTCGATAAACTTTGCTGGCGTCGTCAGAATCGCCGCCTTCAACGCCCTATTAGGCACACCATCAGGACCTGGTGCTTTACCGTCCTCAAGCCTTGATGCTGCCTTTAGAAGTTCTAACTCCATAATCGGTGGAATGATATTGATATTCGACGTAAGTCTTTGTGTCGTTGGTTCCAAATCATATTGCGGAAACAAAGTATAGACAATATTTTCGAGCAGTACCGGACATTGGAGTTGGGGAGCTCTCTATCCAATCTTTTTCATGACCACTCTATACGCCGTTCTCCAAGGATTTGCGTCGGCGTCCTCACAAAGCTGTCTGAAGCAATTTTGTTTACTAGTTTTAATAGCATTTTTGAGTGATCTACGGGCTGCTTTATAAGCCTCGAGTCGTTGATCTGATGGAGCGTTGACAAAGGCGCCGAGCTTTTAAGCACTCACGTCTCTTATTGGCAATCTCCTCGGTCCACCAGTAGTTCGCATAACGTCCAGAAGTCCAAATCGCTACCTCGCTTACAATTGCCTTGTATCCATCCACTGAATCGCCACCGCGGGTTTTCAGTTGGAACAAGAGTTCCCCGTTTCTTGTTCGACGAATTCGTGAAACGCTATCTCCCATTTCTTTTAGTCTTCACACTCTTTAGGATATCTTGTAATATTCATTGTTCGCTGGTTTTTGATGATTTGAAACAAAGAATTTTTTCTTCCGCAATCCAGCCTTATATTTTATTATTCTCCTATTTCGACGTACGTTTCGGTCCTAGACCATTATCAAGAATAAATAAATTATTTATTGTTTTTCACTAAAAAGCATTTCGTTGAGTACTGCACACTATTGGACTATTATCTATTATATTAGAATAATAGTCCAATAGTGTGCAGTACTCAACGAAATGCTTTTTAGTGAAAAACAATAAATAATTTATTTATTCTTGATAATGGTCTAGGACCGAAACGTACGTCGAAATAGGAGAATAATAAAATATAAGGCTGGATTGCGGAAGAAAAAATTCTTTGTTTCAAATCTTTAGGATATCGGCGTATGTCATTGCTTCCGACTGAAAAATGATCATCGCGTCAGGTCTTGTCCTTATCTTCTTGAATTTTACTTTTTTTTCTCCCGTTTCGTTTCTACCCAGGTCCATGGTA
The DNA here is from genome assembly GCA_949715475.1 of Microchrysa polita. Classification (NCBI taxonomy): domain Eukaryota; kingdom Metazoa; phylum Arthropoda; class Insecta; order Diptera; family Stratiomyidae; genus Microchrysa; species Microchrysa polita. The sequence goes on along the minus strand of OX454419.1, from coordinate 34,293,624 downwards.
TCGGGTTTTCTTGAAGAGGGGGCTTTCCTGATTGAACCACCACCTCCTGTTGTTCCACTATCTTCTTTTTTTGGAGACTGCGCTTTCTTCCTTTTTGATGTTTGAAGAGATGCAGTCTCCTCCATGTCCCACCCGCGCTTCCGTTCTGGCGCTGGCACCTTAGGAGCTCGCGGTTTGGAGCTTTTTGGCCTTTTTGCCAACTATCTGGTCCTTGGCTCCTCTATACATAACGCGTAGGTTCCTGAGCTTTACAGCGCCGTGTATATTGGGTTTCGACTCTACAAACTCCATGGTTTCGATGATCAGCTACCCCAGTTTTGCGAACATGTCTATTGGCTTCTCATTCGCTGTGTGGCTTTTCGTAACAACGACTAGAGGCTGTTGGTGACCTCGAGAGTTTAGAGCTCTTCCTGAACGGATTTGCTCCTGTTGGCGTACCCACCACATAATCTACACCCACATCCGATTCTAAGGCTGCGTCTTTCGGATGGGTATTCACGTTTATGTTATCTACACCTGTAGCTTCATATGCTACGGCAGCCAGTTGCGGCACTGCTGTAACACTGCGGTCGAGAGATATCGACGACGGGGAGCCCGCTTGCTCACTCCCTCAGCCGTCGGCACTGGGTTTCCGAGGCCCTGCACCGTAAGTTTTGGTGAGTATTTCACATCCCATTTTTGGTTTGTTGTTAAGGGTTTCCTTCCCATAGTCTAGATGAAACCGGGGGTCGACACTTTCCGGAGTCCGCATACTAGCGATCAAGCACCCTCTTGAACCCGCATCCCTTGGCGTACGCTGTTCCACCGTGGATTAGGTGTTCGTCTAAATACCTCCCTATGCGAAGACATTCAAGTCGAATAGCCTTTCAGCACGGAGACCAGAATATCCCTGCATAGGGGGGAACAATAAAACTGGAGATCAACACTTTCCAGAGTTATTTTTTAATTAGCTTCGTACCGATTTGACCATCTATACGCGAACGGCGGAGGGAGGGGATAGGAGATCCGTTCGCAAATACATGGCCCAATCTGTACGATGCCAGGAGAGTTTTCGTCTCTCCGCGGGAAAGTAACACCCCTTGGAGAAACATAGGAATTGGCCGGAACCGTACAACCTATGAGGCTCCTCCTACATAGCTAAGGGTCCGCAGTTATGCCACAACTGAAGAAGATATAGGAATCGGCCGAAGCCTTTCCACCTTTATCTAACCCCTTACAGGACGGATTGTGTATTTCTGTGTATATGTATGGATTCGATATATGTATATGTTTTTTCGTCATATTGGGAGCATCACATCTCGGCGCGGCTGCTCTAAATTCTTCTTCTACGAGCCGGCATTGAAGCAAATCTAGGCCCAGTTATGGTATGGATGTGTAGTGTCTGCAACCGACGTATCGGTTCAAATGCCAGGTCACTTCAGTGTAGTTGCTGTTCGGAGTGGGTGCATTTCAGATGCCCCGGCTTGAGAAGGATGGATCATTACATTGAAGGTACATTTGTTGCACCAGGCTGTAGGTTTACTGGGCAGCCTCGGGTAATACCAGGCCCCTCCCCACCACCAATGCACCTACTCCCCCAATAATGTTACCTTGAATGTTAGACAAAGTTTAACTCCGGCCCCTCTACCAGCAACTTTTACACCAGTGTCCCTACTGCAGTTCAAATGCAATGGCATCCCAGCGAAAATTTCCGAAATCACAAGCTTCTTGAGAAAGTACAGAATTCTGATTGCTGCCATTCAAGAGACGAAGCTCTACGCGAATTCTCCATTTAATTCTGAAGGTGTCTCAGGCCAGCAAATTCGTAGGATGCTTCGTAGACACTGATTCACGAAAGTTTGGAGTTTGGTGGTAATGTTACTGGTCACCTTTTACGTGGAACACCCATATAAAAGCACAGATTTTACATTGCTTTCGAAGATCCGGAGTTTGGTATTTCTGGAGATGTTGTGGTTTTGCCAGAGAGGAGTAAAACTGAAAAATACTGCTCGGACTTTATTTATACGCGACTCTACATCGGCATCAGCCCCACCATCCGCAGTTACTACGCTTCCAAGTAAAGATTCCATAAGTAAAGTCCTCGACTTTTTCTATTGGTTGTCCGGGGATAGAAATGGTGTTTTGCCCTCCTGATGACAAGCTCATGTATTTAGTCTTAGCGGCATTAATTTTTAAGGCAGCACTTTGACTTTCACGATGCAAAGCATGCGTCATTTGAGCCAGATTATCTGGTGTGTTTGAGAGAAGGCAAATGTCGTCGGCGTAGTCCAGGTGCTGAAGGTAATTGAATAAAGAATCGCAGATTACGTCGTTGATGGTAATAAGGAACAGCATTGGTGATAAAATATAGCCTTGTCTGACTCCATTATTCACTTCAAAAGGACTGGACAATTCACCCTTGTGCAAGACATGACATTGGGCTTCCTTTATGATGGAAATAAGTTTCTCTGGTATGCCTCTCCTACGTAAGGCTGTCCAGATATAAGCCCGGTCAACGCTGTCAAACGCCTTCTCGAAGTCAATGAACATAAGATGTAACGGGGATCTCCATTCAGCGGATTGTTCAATTATAATTCGGAGGGTGTTGATATGATCGCTACATAAAAAAACCCCCACGAAAACCAGCTTGTTCATTGTTCAGAGTGCGGTCAATCGTTGTCTTGATCCGGTCCAAGATTATTTTGGCCATCAGCTTAGAGGCTGCGGGAAGGAGTCAGAGTCAGTCACGCCAATTATTGCAATCCATTCTTGAGGGAGAGTCTCGGATCAGGGGTAGAAGAATATACGCTGTAGCGCTGATATCCGCTTTCAAAAGTTCCATGGGGATACCGTCTGCCCCGGGGCTTCACCAGCTTCCAATGATTTAAGGACCTTAATTATTTCCAGCTTGGATGGTACACTGGTGTTAATTCTGGCAATTTGCGGAAGACTTGCTGCTTCTGGTGGAGGTGGGCTTGAAGGGTTGAAATTGTTGTTAAGTACCTCCATGAAATTCTCTCTCCAACGGCGTAGTTGTTGTTCGTCTGTGACTAGCAGAGACCCGGCTTTATTTTTTACAGGATGGGTAAAAGATTTGCCAATCAATGGCTTAATGAGCTTGTAAAGGGTCCCACTGTCAGCACGGTAAGCCGCATCTTCTGCCTCCACCGCTAACGCGTTGATGTTGTTGCGTTTATCACGTCTTACGCTTATCTGGACTCTTTTGAAGAGAATTGTACTCGGTCCTCAGTTGTTGCTTGACTGTAGTGTCAGTAGCCGAGTTCAATTGCTCTTTAATTATCTTCCGTGCAATTATCAGAGACCATGTATCGTCGCTGATAAATGGTCTCCTATCTCGCTGAAGTCTGCCCACAAATGTTTCGCCACACGATATAAAAGCGTCCTTCACAATGTTCCATCTATCATCAATTGATGAAGGAGTATCTGACGTTTGTGCATTAGCTATCTCGTGCAATGCACTAGAAACTGCACGTTTTGTTGATGGATCTTTAAGTTTTTGTACATTGAATCGTGGCGATACACGCTCGTTTTGTGTGCGACGAATAGCAGCGCTCCGCAAGCGAATTTTCGCGATGACAAGTTGGTGATCGCTGCTTACATCAGCACCACGCTTAGCCCTGACGTCCATCAGACAATTCCTCCATGTTTTAGAGATGGCTATATGGTCAATCTGGTTCTCTGTTCGGCCATCTGGAGATATCCAGGTTGCTAAATGGCAAGGTTTGTGTTTGAACAAGGTGCCGCCAATGACAAGCTGACGAGAGTTACAGAACTCTACGAACAACTCACCATTGTCGTTCCTAACACCCAGACCGTGATTGCCCATTAGATGTTCCAATCCAACATTGTCAGACCCAATTTTAGCAATGAGATCCCCCATAATAATTTTTATGTCACCTCTGGGAGCCGTGTCAAAGGTGTCGCCAAGCAGGTGGTAAAAGGCGTTAGCATGCTGATCGGCTGACTCAGTCAAGCGTAGCACTGAATTATAGTAATGTTCCTTACTCTAAACTTTAATCTGGCAGTTATTATTCGGTCGAAAATAGGCCTCCAATCTATAAGAGATTGGCGAGCTTCAAGTTCACTACCAGAGTAAAGCAGCATAGTTTGGGAACTATTTGATAAGGTCGTTCCCGATCCGGTCCATTTTGTTTCGCTTAGTCCTAATATCGAAATTCTATATGCGGTCATTTCCCGTTCGACTTCCGTGAGTCTTGTACTAACTGCACTCGCCCCACATCGTTCGAACGTTCCAAACCCAATCGTAGTCCGTTGTTTGTAGCCAAAGGTCGTTGCCGGTAAATCAGTCCGTGGTATCCGAGGCTCGTTCAATGTTTCGAGTGTAGTTTAGTTTCAGGTATGCAAGATACAAGCCTACGCACCCTATCCCTCAAGTCGCCTTCTACGACAAGACGGGAACGCTGTGGCATAATTCTAACCCCAACACCACAGGGGTGAATTTATATTAAGCTTCGTTCATATCCACACAATTTAGCACAAACAACGTCGCGTGCAATTGTGGTGATTTGTACGAAACCCAGGACAGTTTTATTCTCCCCTGCCCCATTAGTCGCCTTCTACGACACGCCGGAGGAAGCGGAGGCATTATTCTTGACCCATGCCACAGGGCAAAAAAGCGACTTCAATGCCCATCATGAACTCTGGCATTCCACGCTTCACAACGATACCAGGGGTCAAGCTATCGCCGAATCTCTGGACGCATCAGAGTTCTGTACCCTCAATGAAGACTCGCCAACCCGTGATGCAAACAATCGTATTAGCTGTTGTAGTAGTAAAATCAGTACTAATAGTAAGTAAAAGAAGTTTAGCATTAAGTACTAGAACTTGAAGTAAATCTAAGTAATACACTCATGTACAGTTCAGTGGCCTGTTTAATAAAGTGGAACTAAGACGTGAAGCAGTTTTCTCTTATTAATACCACATGGCGCTGCGGACAATTGTAAAATATTATATTTCAATTGTGAAAACGTTAATCAAGATCTCGTAAGACTTAGTATCGGAGGAAGTGTCGAAAGCCGAAAGAACGTCAGAATTTTAAAGTAGCAATTTTATGGGAATTGTAAGAAAAAGCGAGGTAACCTTGCTGCCAAAACGTGGTCCGGGCCGCCCACCAAAATACAGTCGTGGTCGTGTATTAGTAATCTAACGAAGCATGGATTACTTGGAAGGAAATCTCTCTGAGAATTGGGGAGTGTTCAAACAAAATTTTGACATATTTGCTACCGCGATCGAAATAGACAAGAAGCCGGAACCCGTAAAAATTGCTATATTCCTCAACGCAATCGGAGCAGATGCAGTGGAAGTGTATCACTCATTTAACCTGAGTGCACAAGATGTCAAAAAGTATGACAAAGTGTTGGAATCGTTTTCGAAATTTTGCTTGCCTAAAAGGAATGAAGTGTGCGAGACCTTCTTGTTCCACTCAAGAAGTCAGCGCGAAGGGAACCATTCAACAATTTTCTATTGGAGTTAAAGAAATTAGTAAAAAACTGTGGATTTTCAACTGAAGTCGAACATAGAATGTTGCGAGATCGAATAGTATATGGAGTATACGATAAGCGATTACAGAAAAGGTACTTGGACACAGCAGAATTGACATATGAGAAATCAATTGAATTGGGGCGTGCAGCAGAAGCTTCTGATTCTCAAACAAAACGATTGAAGAAAACTAGTTTATCGCCGACGAGAGTAGCAGTAGACGCAGTCGTCAGTAAACCTCATAATAAACAACATCAGTCACGGAATAATAATCAAAAGATAAGTAAATTCAATTCAAATGCAATGTCAAAATTTAGAACAAATGATAGCTATAAAACAAATAACTGTAAGCATAATTTTAGGGTGAATCAAAACAATATTACTGGTAATGCAAGTTTTAACAAGTTTAAGAAGTTGTCCAGCCTATGGGAAAAATTGTAATAATTGTGGTAAATCAAATCATTTTGCTGAAGTATGCAAATCGAAATCGGTGAGTGAAATTAATGTCAATGAACGAGAAGAAACTTTCTTCATAGATTCAATCGTAATGAAAGTCGAGCGTGGTACGAAAATATTCTCGTAAATAATGTTAACATTAGCTTCAAACTAGATACTGCGTCTGATCTAAATACTTTGCCCATTAACTATTTTAATAAACTTAAATGGAAGCCTAAAATTTAAAACATAAATGGTAAAGTAGAAGGTTATGGAGATGCATCAATCAGTGTACTAGGAAAAGTTAAATTACCGTGTATTGTCAAGAACACGAACGTAATATTGGAATTTGCTGTTATCAATGATCTCGTCACACCTATTTTAGGTTTTGTAGCATGCCGTAATTTGAATCTTGTTAAAAGAGTAGATCTTATCAGACGCAGATCAGATGTTTTAATCGGTTTTGAAGATGTTTTTAATTGATTAGGTTGTTTCGCTAAAAATATTTCAATAAAATTAAAGAAAGACGCTACTCCAATCATTAAACCTGCTCGTCGCGTTCCACTTACTGTACGAGTATTAGAACCGCTCAAGAAAGAGTTAGATAATTTATGCAAAAGAGGTATCATAAAAGAAGTTAGAAATGAATGTTGTGATTGGGTATCAAACCTTGTCGTAGTAGAGAAGAAAAATAAGGAATTGATGCTCTGCTTGGATCCTATGAAATAGAATGAAGCTATTCAATACGGAAACCATTTAATCCCGACATTTCACGAAATATTGAGTAAACTCGCAAATAAGAAATGTTTCTCGGTGTTAGATCTTAAAGAAGGCTATTGGCAAGTGCAACTGTCTGAAGAGTCGATGGTATATTTAAAATGCTTCGTTGATAATTTTCAATCGATATGACAGCGCTGTGTTGCAAAAATCGTACTGCCGGTTCCAGTTTAAGTTTCAAGATGTCCTTCACCTCCGCCTCCGTTAGTGTGTTTTCCCTAAAGCATTCTCGCCTAATCTCCTTAAAAACTGGGCACGATCCCACGAAGTGGAAGATATCCTCCCTGACCATCAAGTTACATAGGTTACACAAAATAGGTAGGTCCTCTCGATGTGGTATGTAATTTAAAGGCAGCAGCTCTCCACGTGCTCGAAAGATTAGGGATATTTTCTTTGCTGAGTTTTCATTCATGAAATAAGTCTTGGCTTTCAAGTCATGATTTAGTTGTGATAGATTACTCTATGTTGTGACGATATCGCATGTTCCGCATTGGATCTTAAAATTGAATTCCTTACTTCGGTTGCTAACATATGAAGTGCATTCGCCGATTCGAATGTCCCATTCCAGTTGAGTTGCGTCCCATGTTCATAGGCTAACTCTTGTAAGTCGCTAATAAGTGTCTTCTTTGTGGATACTATTTGCATCAGTACCTTTTTTGGTAGTCGTTCGTCTTCCATATTCGAAACTTTCAGCAGATAGTTCACATGCGTTTTTAGTGTGCCTATGAAAAGTGGATCCAGCCCCGTTTCTCGTATAAAGGCCTGAATAGACCGCGAGCGGAATGAAAATGAAATGTTTGTCCGCTGCGATTTTCTCAATGAAAATGCATGCTTACTGTCGTGGAACATGTCGGTAATGATGGGGAATTCCATAAGCTACAATCCGAATATGGTTCCAAAATTTTTCTCGGCCATTTTATGTATTATTTTTCGATTCCCCCGTCATTAGATATTTTTCACGGTGAAATGACCGGGGAATCGAAAAATAATACATTGGATATGTTATACTTAGCCGTGTGACATATATCCGGGTTAATAAAGCACTTCTGCCATACAGAGCTCATGGCCCATTTCGCCTCCTTCAATTTTTCCTTTAGATGCTTTTCCATAGATGAGTTGCTTGAAATAAGCACGCCCAGATATTTGTAGGTTTCGACCACTTTGATCTCCTGCCCATTGAAGAACCACTTTTCATTTTGAGCAAGTATGTGCCGTTTCTTGAAAGCCATTATTTTGGAATTCTCCAGATTTACACTAAGCTTCCACGGTGTGCAATATTTCAATAAATTTCAAGGTGCTCAATCATTTTTTGTAGGTCACGCGGCGTTTCGGAGAACAACACAATATCGTCAGCACCATGTCGAATGCGTTCGCACCACAAGGCATATCTTCAAGTATATCATCGACATAAACCGAAAAGGCTTCCGGGCTCAGCTTGCAACCTTGGCGAACGCCTACATTTGTTTCAAACGACTCTGACAATTGCTTATTATATCATTGCTTTCGTATTTTCATACAGCTGTTCGAAAACATCTCCAAATTTACGCGATATTCCCTTGTTATACAGTTTATAAAACAGGGACCGACGATCCACTGTGTCAAACGCTGCTTTAAAATCGATGAAAAATCATAAAGTTTGCGACCTTCATCCAGAAATAGTCGAGCCCAGTTGTAAAGTATAAATACATTGTCGTATGTAGAATACCCCTTTCGGAAGCCAGCTTGGTTTTCCGATACAATATTTTCTCTGCTTAACCATTCCGACAACCGTTTTTGAAGTAGTGTCGTGAAGATTTTTCCCGCGGCATTTAAAAACGATATTGCTCTATAGCATGCCGGGTCATTCACGTCCCCTTTTTTGAATATAGGGAATATAATTGAATCTTTGAATTCCTCGGGTACATTGCCTTGCCACTATTGAGAATTCGATTATATTCATTAGTTAGGATATGCGCAGTATTCTCTGTTCCGTACTTGTAAAACTCCACTGGCACTCAACATTTTGACGAGCAGTTCCAGCAAATAAACCAAAGATTAGCCAGTAAGAACATTAGACAGGCGTACAAACTTATAAATAATGTTAAGAACGGATATCAACCCAGGACAAGCCTATGTAAGGACAAGGATGGTAACATCATCAGCGACATCGAAAGCGTCAACAAACGATGGGCCTCGCATTTTGAAGAGCTCCTCAATGCACCATCAACATCCCCCGCGGAGCCAGCTCTTGAGCAGTTAGCCGAACCAGGCCCTCCCGTTCTACCCCCAACAGTAGAGGAGGTGAGTCTTGCCATACAGTCGCTTCAAAATAATAAAGCGCCCGGCGCTGACGAGATCCCAGCAGAACTGCTGAAGCATGGTGGAACGTGCCTGACCAACGCTATACATGTGCTACTGCTGAAAATATGGAACGACGAGGAAATCCCCGAAGATTGGCGCAAAAGCATAATCTGCCCAATCCACAAAAAGGGTGACAAGCTGAAGTGTGAGAATTACAGGGGCATATCATTAGTTTGTACGGCCTATAAGATATTATCTAAAATTCTTGAAAAGAGAATTAATCCGTACGCAGAACGAATCATTGGCGAGTATCAAGGCGGCTTCAGACCTGGTCGCTCAACGACCGATCAGCTTTTCACAGTGAAGCTACTACTCCAAAAGTGCTGGGAATATAACATCGACGTATACCAAATCTTTGTCGACTTCAAGCAGGCATACGACAGTATCGATCGAAGTGTACTGTACAACATTATGCTGAACTTTGGTATACCGGCAAAGTTAGTGCGACTCACAAGGATGACGATGACTAATACCGTCTCGCAGGTCAGAGTGCAGAATCGACTCACTGACCTATTTGAAACTCGTACTGGACTCAAGCAGGGCGACGGGCTGGCGCCGACGCTCTTCAACCTTGCTTTGGAGTATGTAATTCGAGCCATGAATATGGACAGCAGCGGAACGCTACTCATCAAGTCGACTCAATTAGTAGCGTACGCCGACGATATCAACATCATGTCTCGAAGGTTGGGTGATGCAGAAAGCCTTCTGCATAACCTCAATAACGCCGCAAAGGAAGTTGGACTACATATCAACGAAAGCAAAACAAAGGCCATGATGCAATCGAAAACAAGGACGCCAGCAAATTCAAGCATCACAGTGGGGGACCTTAATATCGAGTATGTAGACAACTTCAACTATCTGGGTTGTAACTTATCAAAAGACGCCAACGAAACCGACGAAATTAAGCGACGGATACAACTAGCCAATAAGACATATTTCTCGGTCCTCCCTATAATTAATTCGAAACTTGCGCACAGGAACACGAAGCTCCGCGTGTACAAAACGATCATCCGACCCGTGCTATGTTATGGCTGCGAAACATGGACCCTCACCCAAGCCTCCGAAATTTTGCTAGACCGATTCGAACGAAAGGTCCTTCGGCGAATTTTCGGGGCCGTTCGCGAGCGAGACCAATGGCGTATCCGGTACAACCATGAGTTGTATCAATTGTACGATGAGCTGGAAGTATCGAAAATCGTGAAGCTTCAACGTTTGCAATGGGCGGGGCATGTACAACGGATGGAGGATAATCGCATGCCAAAGAAAGTGATGAACGCACAACGAATTGACGGAGCGAGGTTGCGTGGACGACCGAGAGCTCGCTGGGAGAACTCCGTAGGTGAAGACGCCCACCAGCTGCTGGGCTTCCGAAACTGGAGGACGAGGTCACGTAACCGCGACAATTGGAGGTCAACGATTCAGGCGGCCAAGGCCCGACGTCGGGCTATCGTGCCACATTGATGATGACTCTGTCATTGCCCGGTGCTTTACCGTCTCGTACCTCGTTCACGGTTATTGTATCATCAAGTATCGGGTGACTCCAATTTGGCTTTGCACACTGGATAGCGTTTTCATCAAAAACAGCTTGCAAAATTTGACAGAAGTGAGTTCTCAGCAAGTTCACATGTAAGCTGCTTCCAATTGTAAACGTTTCATTTCCTTTCAGCTGCTTCGCTATTTGCCAGAAATTTTTAGAGTTTGTGCAATCTCCCAGTGACTTCGCTTGCTCTTGGTAGTACCTTATTTTCTTTTCCTTGCATACAGCTTTAAATCGTTTATTCGAAAGGACGTACATTTTCCTTGTTAGCTCCGCGCCGCATCTTTTAAACAATTTTAAACATGAAAATGAGCGGTTTCTGCTTTTTTCGCAGCACTCATCAAACCATGGGCTCTTAAATGTTTTTCTCGGCTTTGTTGATTTTGGAGCACTGTCGGTAATTGCGTCGGTCAATTGTTTGATGGTCGTGATATTATTTTCGGAGATGCGTCGATCTAGATTGGTTTTGTATTGGAGTGCAAGATTTTTCTTCCATACCATTTTTGGCAATAACTTGAGCGGTCTCGTTTCCGTTCTGCCGATGCAATCTAACCCAATCGTTGTTATAATTGGGAGATGATCGGAGAACGTTTTACTATCAACCATGAAATCAGCTATGAGAGGCAGCCAGTCTCCTCCGGCCAGGCACATCTCGATGACAGTATGTCCATTATACCCAATATAGGTACATTCACCGACCTCATCGCCCATGGTACAGCCATTCATTAGTTTTAGACCAAATGAGTCCATTAGTTGAAGCAGTTTACGTCCGTAGCTGTTGATTGTTGGGTCTTTGGTTTTCCTTATCGCTCCCTCCATACTGTTAGCAATTGGTACTTCAGTGCCCACTCTAGCGTTAACATCGCCCATGACAAGTATATCATTACTATCCAATTGAATTATGATATCTGCTAGTTTATTGAAATTGTTTGTCCAAACGTTGCAGTTGAGGTATGTTGGAAGTATGATCAGGTGCTTGTTTTCTAAATAACTTCATTTTGATTTATAATTATTCTTTCTTTTTTGTCTCCTCATAGTAACTCATTAATCATTATGTTATTTTTATTCTTCCCTTCTTTTATTATTGCTACCTTATTTGTTTTATCTAACTTTTGTTGTTCTGTAATTGGGGCCTATGGGCTCTGTTGAACATCCTCTAATAAATAAATAAATAAATAAATAAATTAACATCCTTAAATATATCCAGTTATTAATTTTTTTAAATATGCATGTTTGTTTATTCACATTCAACTGTTTTTTATAGCCAAGAAGTACTCCTCCGCTAGCTCTACTTTTATTACGTCTTTTTTCTGCTGGAATCCATTTTAACTCAAAGTTTTTCATTTTCTTCTCGTATATGTCATAGTTTTCAAAAACAATAGTTTCTAATAATATTATTATATCAAACTTGCTGAGATATTCATAAAAATCATGAAATAGGTTTTTACTTTTTAGTCCCGCGATATTATAAGACAAAATTTTTAATTGTGTTGTATGTTCATGACAGGCGGCAACACTATCCTATGCTGCATTCGATTTCGGTGATATGGCTGCCTTGCTTGTCCCCGCAATGTCACTCACTTCACTGTTGTTTATATTGCTGGTTGTCGGTTTTTGACATTTTGGAAGCAGTTCATTAAGTTTAATTTGTCCATCATTGTCTCCGCACATAAGTGTATATAGATTGATTGCTATGCGTTTAGGAAACATAAATCCACCAGTCATTGTATCAATGATCTGATTAACGAGGTCAAACTCAATAAAGCACACAATTTGGTCTCTGTATGTGCTAGCTTCGACATAAAGGCGGTTTACGACTTCGTTGATCGGACCATTCTGATCAACAGCATGAACAGGGCGAAAATTCCTCCGGACATTGGCAAATGGGTAGATGTTTTTCTGAAGGGGCGAAACTTAATTCTGGAAGAAGCGGTTCTGAGTGTGGCCAACGGACTCCCCCAGGGAAGCTGTTTGAGCCCGACCCTATTTAATATCTACACTCGTGATATCCACGATCTGTCCGATTCAAAGAACACCATCTATCAGTTTGCTGATGACTTTTTGATCCTCTCTAGTGGTGAAACACTCGAAGAGGCATCACGAAGTCTGGAAGCCTGCTGCCTTAAATTCAGTAACGTGGTCCAATCACTCAAATTATCCATAAACCTGGAAAAAACCCAATTTTTTATTTTTTCTGAAGCTAATTGCTACAACCACTCTATAAAGGTTAATGCTGTGTCTCTACGTTGTGTACAAAGTCTGAAGTACTTGGGATTTAAACTCTCTTGGGACATGTCCGTTAAAGCCCACTATGATGAAGTAATTGAAAAAAATATGTTCAATGCATCCACTTTTAATATGGTTAATAGCCAAACGGAGGGCCTACACCCGCACAAGGCATTATCATTATTTAGGAGCCACATTAGACCCAAGATCGAATACGCCAGAACTACTACCGCTAACATGAAGGAAGGGATGACAAACAAAATTACGATATACTTAAACCCGTTCCTGAGACGGTGTCTTGGCGTCACAAAATCAACCCCGATCCATAACATTTATGCTCTTGCAAACGAATTACCACCAGAATTGCGATCGCTGTGGTTGACGGCCAAAGAGATGGCAAAAAGACTAACAGTCGATAAGGAGTTTGCCGAGTTGTGGCAGAACAATGACACACTCCATCACATTGACAGCAGCTATGCCAGGGTCTGGAACCAATTCAAGGTGACACTCATAAATCTTCCATCCCTTCCGTTACCGTCGCCCTCCTTTAAAACAAAAATCTTTGGATGTAAACGCTCTTGGGACATTACATGTGACGATGATATTACCAACTCTTACTTGAGTGAGCACACTCGCATGGACATAAATAATGACTTCTCTTTTATATTCACGGACGCGTCCAAGGATTCTGATGGTGTGGGGGCTGCCTTTATGGATGCCAGGTCAAACAAACATGGAATGTTTAAACTCCCGACAGAAAGCTCCATTGTTACTGCGGAACTATCAGCTATTCATATAGCGGTAAAATTTGCACAGTCTGAAGGGAGAAAGAAGGTAGTGATTTTCACAGACAGCAATGCGTTTTGTGACATCCTAGCTGACAATTACAGCCTATCTGCTATAGCGCATGATATTAAAAATCTGATTAACACCTCCTTTGACTGCCTTGCTGTAATCTGGATACCAGCTCATGTAGGAATATCATTAAATGAAACAGCTGACCAACTGGCTAAAGACGCGAGATCCATGGGGGAGCCCTTCACACCCATCAAGTCCCTGGACAGTTCTTTAAAAACAATAAAAGACAACATCATGGAGATGTGGCAGGAGCAATTCGAGTTAACATCTCAAAAAAAAAAGGAGCTTTCTTTTATGAAGTTAACCCGTCTGTAAAAGACAAAAGCTGGTTCCTAAAAAATAAGTTTAAAAAAATCAACCCCAAAACAGCAAAAACGGTTAACCGAATACTTACAAACCACAGCTACAACAAAGAATACCTTGCCATGATAAAAAAGAGCCCGTCCTCAATTTGTGAGCTGTGTGATGTTGTCGTGGACAATGAACACATTATCAAGGACTGCCCTAGATACTATAGCCTGAGAGCGCGTGTACCACAGCTAATCAGATATAGGGAAAAGTCATTTCTAGAATTCTTAAAGGACATCAGTCCTGAAAAATGGGTCGAGATAGCCCAGGGTATTGTAGAGCTGAAAATTAAAATTTAATACTTAATAGTAAGCACTGAACCAAATGCAATGAAAAAAGACTGAATTATTATCGTTTATTATTTTATTTAGTTTCATATACACATATGTTTTTTTGTTTTTCTTTTTTCGTGATCTCATTTTACAGATTTGTAATCTCACCGAAATTATATAAAAAAAGAAAAGAAAGAAGAATGAAATTTTTGTACTTTAATCGTTTAGCGGTAAATAAACAATCTATCTGTAATGTTCTGGGAGGGAATAAGTAAAACGACCGAACTGTACGAGACGATAATGTATTATATTATATGTCAAATTCTAAAAGTACAATTCATGGTATGTATTCACAATATAAAGAATAAAACATTTTGGATATTAATAATAATAATAAATAACCAAAGTGGTTATTTTGTGAATACTCAACACGCTCCCCCTAAAAGTATTATTTAATTCAAATTTAATTTTGAGAAATTCATCAATTATAAATAATTATCTATAAATAAAAAAGAATAAGATAATATTAATTCAATTCAATTTCTATTACGTTAATGCAAAAAGGGGAGAGCATTTACAAATTTATTCATTGTATAGTAATCAGATGTCGGGATCAACTTTAAGGTTTGACTACTTTTCCATCTTTTCTTGGGCGAAGCCCACTTTTTCTTTTGTTTGTCCTCCTCAAATTGATCTCGTCTTCCTCAATCAAGTTTTCTTCATCAACGCAGTTTTCTGAGGCTGATTCAGAATCTTCTGGAACGCAAGTCGGACCAAGAGAATTTGAATCTTCACTATCAGACGTCGAGACATTCGAAATTACTATTTCAGGCAATTCCTGTGAACTACTATTTTCAAATGAATCATATAATGACTCATCGGATTCAATTATTTCTTGATTACGAATTTGATCAATGTGACGTTTAATATCTTTATTATTATGAGTATATGTGCAGCAATACATACGTGGTCCTAACTTTTGTTTAACCGTTGCTTGTGACCAGGAAGGATGATTTGTATCTTTATAATCACGGATTAAAACCTTCTGACCTTTGTTAAAACTTACTTTACGCTTTCCTTTATAATTCTTAATCTGCTTTTCTTGACTTTGGATAATTTTTTCTTGTACAGTAGGCGGTTTTAAGGCACTAAAACGAGTACGCAGTGCTCTACCGAAAAATAGTTTTGCCGGGGTTTCACCTGTTGTACAGTGTATCGTATTTCTATAGTCTATTAAAATTCGACTGATTACGGTATCAATATCTCCTTTTGAAAGACTCAAACTAGCATCTAAAGATTTTTTAAAAGTTTTAACGAAATTTTCAGCCTGACCATTTGTAGATGGTTGACCAGGAGCAGTTAAAATATGTTCAATGTTATTTTTTTTAACAAATATTTTAAAATCAGTAGAAGTAAATTGTGTTCCATTGTCAGTAACCAAAGTTTCAACTAGACCATAACGAGCAAATAACTCTCTTAATTTGTTAATAGTGAATGTGGAAGTAATTGTCTTCGTTTTGAAAACTTCGACAAATTTTGAATAAGAATCAATAATAATTAAATAGTAGAAACCAAATTTTGGTCCTGCGTAATCAACATGGATTCGAGTCCATGCCGAACCAGTCGGTTTCCATGGCATTAATTCTGCCTTTTCAGGACTCGCTTGAAGTCTTTGACATGGCATGCATTTTTTAATGAGGTTCTCAATATCAGAGTCAATTTTGGGCCACCAAATGTATGCACGAGCAAGAGACTTGGTTTTGACTACGCCCATATGAGAAGAATGTAATTCATATAAAATTGAATTGCGTAATTTGTAAGGAATTACAGTTCTATATCCCCAAAGAATGCATCCGTATTGAACTGTCAGTTCAAGTGCTTTAGTTTTAAAAGGATCAAAACTGGAATCTAAATTTCCAACCGTACCACTTTCAATAGCTTCGAGCAATTTACTTAAACAAGGATCACGACGAGTTTCTATCGCAATTGTCTTGAAATTAATTCGAAGCGGATTTTCATTCTCAATGAAATTAATAAAATTCATATCATTACTATCTATTTCAAGTTTTACTTGAGGAATCCTCGACAGGTTATCTGCTTCATTTTCAATCCCTTGAACATATTCAATTTTGTATTTAAAACCACTTAAAATAAGTGCCCAACGCTGGATTCGTGCTGCTGCCATTAAAGGAATACCTTTGTTTTCTCCAAAAATTTTTATCAAAGGTTTATGGTCGGTGCATAAAGTGAAAAAATTACCAAGTAAATACTTCAGACCATAAAAAATCAACGTTTTTCTTTAAAAGAGAATATAAGGGCTGCATTATTTGTGCAAAATTTTTAATGAATTTGGAGTAATAGTTAGCCATTCCAATGAATGCTCGTAATTCATGGATATCTTGTGGAATGGGAGCTTGTAATATTGACAAGGTTCTATCATCATTTTTCGATAAGCCAGTTTTATCGATGGTAAAACCAAGATAAGATACTTTGCTTTTAAAGAATTCGCACTTGTTCAAGTTTAATTTCAAACCAGCTTCTGATAACTTTTTTAAAACAGCTTTTAAATTCTGAACATGATGTCGAAAATCTTTTCCAGTTACGACAATATCATCCTGATATACTACAACTCCGTCAATACTTCGAAATAAAGATGCAATGTGTTTTTGGAAAATAGCGGCTGCTGGCTTTACACCAAACGGCAAACGCTTCATTTTGAATGTGCCCAAATGTGTGCTCCAACTACACAAAAGTTGTGACTTTTCGTCTAAACATAATTGATTATATGCACAAGATAAATCTAATTTCGTGAATAGTTCACCTCCTTCTAAAGCGGCAAAAATTTCGTCAATTAACGGCAAAGGATATTTAAAATCAGTCAGAAATTTGTTAATTGTTACTTTATAATCGGCGCAAATGCGTAAATCCCCATTGGGTTTAAGTACCGGTACTAAAGGCGTACCCCATTCTGAACTGTCAACTTGTTCCAAAACACCCTTATCGATTAACTCTCGAAGCTGTTTTTCTACCGTTAATTTCCAGGTAATCGGAATAGAGCGCGGTTTAAAAAAAATTGGTTTGGCAAGAGGATCGATTGGCAATGAAATTTCACACAATTTATATTTACCGAGACTACCATCAAATAAATCTGCAAAATCTGCTTTAATTTGGTCGACTATCACTGAAAATTTCGTAGTATTTTCAACAAAATTTACTTGCGTAAGCTCAAAATCAAATGCGCGCAAAAATGTGCGCCCTAATAAAGGCGGCGCCTCCTCATTGGTCACAACGATTAAAACGATTTTCGTAATACCACGATATGAAACTGGTGCACTACACTCACCCAACAATTTGATTTGCTTGCCTCCATAAGCATTGTATTCTGCTGTACACCGTCGAAGCTTACAATTTGATAAATGTTCATCATAAAAAGTTTTTGAAACGAATGTTTTTGGTGCTCCGGTGTCACAAGCGATACTCATTGTTTTCCCGAAAATTCCAACTTGCAACCAGTAGACATCTGAAGAGCCATCCGAAAAAACGCTAAATAAAGAAAAATCAAAAGAATTACTATCTAATGAATTTACAGAATCAGAATTTATGTAATTGACATTCTTATCTTTTTTGTTCCTGCAAACGCTGCTTAAATGGCCTTTTGTAGAACATGTGTGACAACGGGCATCCTTAAATTTGCAATTAATAGACTCGTGTGTCTTCCATCCACAATGTGAACATGCCTTCTTTGTCCCGTTGCTCCGGTTCGGTTGTTGCTGCCTGTTTGATTGCATATGGTTCTTGCGCTTGGGCTTACTGTAATTTGGATTCCGTTGGTTCAAAAAATGTACAGAATCTAACGGTTGTTTCGGCTCCGATTTCGATGCAAATTTTATTTCAAAAATTAAGGCTTTTTTCAATGCATCCTTCAGTGAAATCTTTTCATCCTCCTCACACATTTTCTCAAAAATCCTTTCTGGTAATTCCATAATAAACTTTTCTTTCACAAATGACTCCAACTTATCGCCGTATTTGCACTCAAGAGCCAAGGTTTTGATACGTGCGTACCAGTCAGAAACTGACTCCGAAGATTCCCTCCTCGCTTTGTAAAATTTCCTTCGCTCCTGGAATATAATTGTCGGTGGAGTATAATGTTCATGTAAAATGCAACATAACTCGTCGAACGATTTTGAAACGGGCGATTCTGGATCACACAAACTTCGAAGGAGCTTGTAAGCCGATGAACCAATCGATTTGAGTAAAATTGCTCGTTTTGAACTTAGATCCACACAGCCAATTTCAACAAAGTGAATGTCCAGGCGTTCCTTCCATATACACCACGATTCCTCCAAAGGATTAAATTCCGATATTGTGGAAGTTTGTAGGACGGTGGTCGCTTTCGTGTCAGCATCGGTAGCCATTTTAAAGAAAAATTTTGGTGGAATTCGAAACACTTGCAAAACTTTGCACTAAGTGAATTATTCGAATATCACTTTTATACTAAAGTGAATTACCACGCAAACTGCGCAAAAACTATTAATTAATTAATTAATAATACGAATATCACGATAAAAATCTTTATCCTCGTCGCCAATATTTGTAATGTTCTGGGAGGGAATAAGTAAAACGACCGAACTGTACGAGACGATAATGTATTATATTATATGTCAAATTCTAAAAGTACAATTCATGGTATGTATTCACAATATAAAGAATAAAACATTTTGGATATTAATAATAATAATAAATAACCAAAGTGGTTATTTTGTGAATACTCAACACTATCTCGCTATGATAGACTAACACGTTGCTTAACAGGATACCTAATGACTCACTTACAGTAATTCGCGTCCGGTATTATCCCCCGTCGTACACCTTAGTACGTTACTAACGCTCCTGGACTGGACTTATTCGTCGCCGCATAAGTCACGCGGGTAAAACATTAAGGTCCACAAAGTACGATGGCAATACATTCTCAATTAGGAGAATAGCCAACCGATCACGTCATACGCCTCACCTGTGCGGTTCAACGAACTTATAGCAGGAATAAAGCTGCGCGTGGTCAAAGGAGAAAAAAAAAGTGTATATAGATGACGTTTTAATTGCTGCTGATACTGTCGAGGAACATGATGCAATTTTTGAATAAGTTATGCAAAGATCACGTGAAAGAGGCATCAAATTTAATAAAAATAAGTTACAATTTCGTTTAGCGGAGGTTATTTATTTAGGTCATAAAATTTCAGCAGAAGGTCTGCGCATTTACGAAAGAAGGGCTAAGGCAATCGACTGTTTAGATGCACCTACAAATAAACAGGTATTGCAAAAGTTGCTAGGACTTGTGAATTATGTACGAGACTTTGTGCCGAATTTGGTCACAATCACTAAACCTCTCCGAGACTTACTAAAAAAGAACGTTTATTTTTCTTGGACGGGTTACCAACAAAATTGTTTGAATGAATTGAAAATGATAATCAGAAACATACCACTACCTAGTAAATTTGATGAAAAAAAGACATAGTTATTCAGACTGACGCTTCACAATACGGTTTAGGCAGTGTTATTCTCGAGGATAATAAGCCCATTTGCTTCGCATCAAGAAGTTTGTCTGATGCTGAAACACGTTATGCCCAAATCGAAAAGGAAATATTGGCCATAGACTTCGCCTGTTCAACATTTCATTTTTATATATACGGCAGAAACGTTAAAGTTTTAACGGACCATAAGCCTCTTTTGGGAATATTCAAAAAGTCTGTAGATCAAATATCATCATCGAGATTGCAAAGAATGTCTACTTAGATTGATGAAGTACAGAATTGATCTGGAATATTTAATGGGAAAGAATATGATCATTGCGGATTATTTGTCAAGGAATTTCGATAAATCCCCACAAGCTAGTGAAATTCAGGATTTAAATGAAGTCATACATTCTATTAACATTAGTGAGAATAGGAAAACTCAATTGGTAACTGCGACCGACAAAGATAACGTTTTGAAACTGGCAGGCTGGCCAAAAATGAAAAAAAAAGTAGAAGTTGAATTACGACAGTTTTGGGGATTAAGATGTAATTTATTCTTAGAAGATGGTATTTTATTTTATAATGATAGAATTTTTGTTCGATCTGAATTTCGGAACACATTTTTGAAATACTTGCATAATGGACATGCTGGTATTGAAAGAACTAGAGCTAGAGCCCGATCATTAATTTATTGGCCTGGTATAAGCAGTGATATTGAAAGAATGATTTCAATTCAACGGAATAGGAGCCAAAATACAAAAGAAGAGATACTGTATCATGAGATACCAACTTTGCCTTTTTATAAATTAGGAATTGATATATTCCAATATAAAAATCACAATTATTTGATTACAGTAGATTACTACTCGAAATATTTTGAAATCATTAAAATCATGAAGAAAAACGCGGGCACAATTATAGAAAAACTTTGCTAGTATCGGCATTCCTCGAGAAATTATTGCAGATAATGTACCATTTGCATCCTATGAATTTAAGGAGTTCTGTAGAAAGTATGGCATTGAGCTGAAAACAATTAGTCCCTATCACTCGCAGTCGAATGGGCAAGTAGAAAGGGTTGTAGGTGTAGCCAAAAATATGCTTCTAAAATGTGATGAAGCGAGTAACGAATTTTGGTTAGGACTTTTAGAATATAGGAATACTCATCTGAAGGGAACTGATGTTTCACCATCAGAGTTGCTAATGGGCAGAAAAACTAAAACCTTAATTCTCGGAAGAGACGAGCACTTTAAGGCTAGAGATAGTCCAGATATGAGAAATTATTTTAGGTCTAGAGCAGAGCATTATAGAAAATACTTCAACAATTCCGCTAAAGCAAATATTGTATTTGAAGAGGGAGAGGCAGTGTGGTGGAGAAATAAAGAGAACAAATGGGAACCCGCAAAAATAATCGAAAAGTGTAGTACACCTCGTTCGTATGTAGTTGAAGCTAATGATGGCACTATTTATCGTAGAAATAGCAAATGGTTAAGAAAAAGAAAATACCAGACGTTGCAAAAGAATAAATGCCACAATAATCAATTAAACCAGGATTCGTATTAAATTGGCTGGTCTTCTTGGTATTTGTATCACATTTATATATTTTATTTTATTATTGGGAAATCTATTTGTAACTGAATTTTGTATTGTTAAGATATTGGAATATGTAATCAAAGTTATAAGGAACTTTAGATAGTATAAAAAACTGAATATTATAAATAAGATTTGAAAATACAATCAATTTAAGATTTAAGTATATAAGCTTGTAAGAGGGGAGATGTTGTTACTAAAATTAGTACTAATAGTAATTAGAAGAAGTTTAGCATTAAGTACTTGAACTTGAAGTAAATATAAGTAATACACTCATGTACAGTTCAGTGGCCTGTTGAATAAAGTGGAACTAAGACGTGAAGCAGTTTTCTCTTATTAACCCATTCGTTCCCACCGTATGAAATATCATACGTAAACAAAGAGCAGCTTTGAGTTTACATTTTGCACTGCCACTGAAATTATTGTAAAATAATTTCAATGGGAACCATACTTTAGAGTGTTTAGCATCAGAGAAAATTATCCTTTAGTCCTTTTTCGGCAAAATGCAAGTTTGAGATAGTGGCGAAAAATGAGACGGTTTTCATTTTTCCTAAAATTAGCAACCTACAAGTTTACGCCCTAATATCCACGCTTGTGTAAATATTATTTTTGACGTTGATCGTTGAAATAAGTCTAAGGTTTCTGTTAAATATATGGAAACTTCTTTAAAAGTTTTCTTGCTCATTACAGCTTCTGTACTATCATTTACATTTCGTGTATGAAATATCATACAATGGGCACATAGGAGTTCCTCTTCATCACAGTAACAGATCATGCTGCGGGCGTAAACTTAATGAAAAAGTTTTAAAAACTAAGCATATTTGATAGTAAAAGCTACGAAAATATCACTGATTAACTTGCGGCTTATCCTGGTAATAAGAGTTTTGCTAACTTTGGCACAGAGTGCCCGGAAAGACTCCTGGGGGTCAATGTCATTACAAAATAACAAAGATTAATTGATGCATTGGACATTCTTGCATTAGATCGTAACACAAACAATATTAAGCTAGTAGATATATTACCCCGCATGACCCAAACAGGACTAAAAGCGAAAATAAAACGAAATGGTAGCTTCAGGATTGAAAATAGCATTGGAAAAGTGCTAGGTATCCGCTTTTTCCGGTGCTTTTCCGGTGGTCCTTGTAAAATAATCATCATTTTGTTAACATATTTATAATTTCTCAAGTAAGAGGAAATAGAACTCAATTCCGAAAGCATATTTTAATATATTTTTTAGGTAGGCTTAGGAAACCGATGAAAATTAAAAAAATAATATATAAAAATTCACTATGTATGAAGCAAAAATATTTGACCTTTGACCTCTTTCTTTTTCTAAATTACCCCAAATCCTGTTGAAAACAATCGTGAAGTTATAACACTTTTCCATTTTCTAAAAAACAACTAGATTTTCTTGGATTTTTCAACATTTTTAAAATTGAATATTGACCTATGATAGATGCCGGATCTGCCCGTCGTATGAAATATCATACGTTAAAAAAAGTACACTTTTTGAAAAAAAATATTTAAATTTTGTACTAAATTAGTTAGTGGGAAACACGTACTGGTCTTCCTTCTGACCACTTCCCAATCATAGTCAGAATTGACAGACCAGCTGACCTGACCAAATCAGAGAAGCGAACGTTTGTCAATCACAAAAAAAGCTGACTGGGAAGGTTTCAAAACATTCACGTCACGGAAGTTCTTCGGGCTTCCGCCTCCCACCAATATATAAGACCGAACGGAACATTAAGAGCGTCATTACTAAAGCAGCGGCACGGATCATTCCTGCAGGGCGCATTCCAAAGGTCCGTCCAAATTTTCCAACAAGTGCCGCAAGGTTAGCCGATGAACGTGACAACGTTAGGCGCGCCAACCCTGGAGACCCCAGAATTCGGGAGCTCAATATCCAAATACAACGACAAGTTGAAGACCACAGGAAGGCCAAATGGAATGAGCACCTCAATGATTGTAACCTGAATGAAGGTGCTAGTAAGTTATGGTCTACTGTCCGTGCCCTTTCGAACCCCTCAAAAGATAAGGGTAATATAGCCATAACCTTCGGCAAAAAAGAAACAAGCAATCCTCTTCAGTGTGCGAGCCAGTTCAATAAGCAATTTATTGAACATCCCAAGTCCGATGGCCTCAAGCGCAAAATTAGAAGACGGATTCGCAGCCGAAATGTTGACTCCGTACCAATGTACACCCCGGACCAGGTTAAAACATGAATGCAGAAAACTCTAAGGCCTTTGGACCCGATGGCATTTCAATGGCAGTCGTTCCAAACTTAGAAAGATTAAATTAGGTGTTCCGCAGGGTGGAGTTCTCTCTCCCACCCTGTCTAACATCTACATGGCAGGTCTCCCAACACCACGGGAAGGCATTGAAGTGATCTCCTATGCCGATGACTGCACCGTACTCGCCACGGAGGCGGATAGGGATGTCATGCGCGTTCTTATCAACAGATATTTAGCGCGACTAGAGGCTTTTTCCTCAGCAGAAATTTAACCATCTCAGCGCCCAAATCGTCTGCGACCTTCCCTACCACCTGGTAAGGTGAATGTCGGTGGCCGGTTGGGGTACATATTGGCAACAAACCAGTTCCTGCTGTTGCAGATCCAAAAGTTCTCAGGCTTCACTTCGAGAAAATGATGACTTCGGCTCATCACGCGGAAGCGATATGTGAAAAGATGCGCAGTAGGAACAAAATTGTTAAAGCACTGGCTGGCATCACTCGGGGCAAAGATAAAGAGACTATGCTAGCCACTTATAAAGCGGTGGGTCGAGCGACACATAGTTTATGTGACACAAACTGGTCCAAAATTCAGGTCTGCCAAAATGTCGCTCTACGCATCGCGACAGGTTGCTTTCTGATTTTTGCCCAGGATCACTTATATCAGGATACAAAATTGATGCCGATACGTGATGACCACAATCTCCTACTCTCAAAACAGCTTTTAGGATTTTATTCGTACTGCGCATTTTCTCACAAACGGAATCTGCATGATTCGCAGACGTCATCATGTTCTCTAGGTGAAGCCAGAGAATTTTGGGGTTTGCTACAGTAGGAACAGAATTGTTGCCAATACGTATATCAATCTCCCATTTTTTATCCTTCCACCATGTGCTTAGAAATGTCGCAGAAGATTTGGATGCAAAGATGGTGAGGTTTCGGCTTTGGAAAAATGCATGTAATCGTCCTACATAGCGATTTGGAGGCGCATTTCATCCTTATCGCTCCCTGTGGCGAGTACGGTGCAATCGTCAGCATAGTAAATCCTTCGATAGAGAGCTAGACCAGCTAGATAATTGGCAATCCAACGAATCTCTTGTGCAGGAAGATGCATGTAAGGTTTGCTAAAGCATTGAATGATTGACCTTATCAAAAGCATTTGACAATTGCCACCAGAATGGTTCTGTGACAAGGACGACGTTGATTTAGCCCATCGCGAATGCGTGTAGTGATCGCATCGAAGGCAGTGGTGGTACTATGCATTTTCCTGAAGCCATGCTGGTGAGGTTCTAGCTTCGCATGTGCAACAAGAGTGGGGCGAATAAGGGCCTCCAGCGTCTTTGCGACAGGAGACAGTATCGTAATGGGGCGGTAGGATTCCCCGAGATTTGCGATCTTGGCTTGAGACCGGGAACAATTCTACCTGTTTTCCAGATTTCACGGATGGCAAGCGTGGACATCGACAAGTTAAAGACGGCCGTGAGATACTCCATGACTGGAAGCTCGAGATGTTTCAACATGGTCATCGAAATGCCATCTGGTTCGAGGGCCTTGGAGTTTTTAGCATTCTCGATGACGTTTTTAACCTGGTCCGCGGTAAATGATAGTAAGGTGTCAAAATTCCGGCTGCGAATCCGTCTTCTAATTTTGTGCTTAAGGCCGTCAGACTTGGGATGTTCAATAAATTGTTTATTGAACAGGCTCGCGCACTGAAGAGGATCACAGATTTTTATGTTGCCAAATTCAATGGCGTTATTGCCCTTTTCATTCCTAGGATTGGAAAGGGTGCGGACAGTAGACCATAATTTGCTGACACCTTCATTAAGGTTACATTCATCGAGGTGCTGATTCCATTTAGCCCTCCTATAGTCTTTAACTTGTGTGTCGATTTCGGAGTTAAGCTCCTGAATTCTGTGATCATCAGGTTGAGCGCTTCTGATATGATCACGTTCATCGGCTAATCTAGCGGCACTAGTGGGGAAGTAAGGCCGAACTTTCGGGATACGTCCTGCAAGAATAAAACGTGCCGCAGCTGTAGTAATGACGTTCCTAATATTTTTCTCGGCCTTATGTACTTTGGTAGGTGATGGTAGCTCGATGAACTTTGCCGACGAATAAGCTTTGAAACCGTCCCAATCGGCTTTCTTGTGATTGACAAACGTTCGCTTCTCAGACTTTGTCAGGTTCATTTTTATAATGATTGGAAGGTGATCACTGATCAGATTTGAGGGTAGTACGTATTTCCCATCGAGTAGCAGCGATTAGGCTGGCACTGACAATAGTTATGTCAGGAGAACTACTGCAAGTGCCGACGACTCTAGTCGGCGAGTGAGTGAGTGAACAGAATTCTGAGGCGTCAAGTGATTCAGCGATAGTTATACCCCTGTCATTGTTGCATTAAAGTCGCCAAGGATGACTGTGCTCTCCGGAAAGGAGAGGACCAATATCGAAATGATCGCCAGAAGGTCAACTAGGTTGTGGTGGTACATATACAGGGTGTCCCGCATTGGGTGGTCAATACTGTAAGGGTTAATAGCGCAACTTGTTTCAGCAAGAAAATCACCAATACAATCGGAATTTTTTTTACCGTTACCTTGCTATCGCTCTTTTTGTGAAAGTCATCGAAAATCGTGACTTGTCACGCAAAATCGTAATTTGCAGCACTCCTGATGACTTAATCCAAGATTTGCTTCCAGTTTCAGAAACTACATAAAATTTCACAAAAACTGAAGTTTTTCCTGTTGCCAACATTATCGGCACTTTCAAGATACAGTTACTCAAATTTAACAGAAATATTAAAAACGATTTTTCATCGAAAATTCAAACAGTAATTGCATAACGGTGCTTTATACGTACAATTCTGCAAAGTTGATAAAAGTTGCTTCAACATGTTGGCTTTCCAACGGTATATCACTTTTCTTATTTACATTGCAGAATTTTAGGTAAACACGCATTGAATGGTAAACATCATGGCTTCAGTGGAATCGGTAACAATTTTCCCTTGACTCGAAAAAAGACATACAAAGGCAATTATAATTCGGGATAGAATCTCGCTACATTATTTTGACCAGAACTGTAAGATATTTGAAATTTGGTACATTGTTTGGCAAATGCAACGGTACTTATAACAGTTAAAATTTAATATTTGCTATTTATGGCAGATAGACGGGTGCCCGCTCATAATGCGAGACCTATCAAAGAATATTTGGAAAACGAATTTCCCGGAAAGTGCACGGAGAGAAAAAAATAGTGAAATTTTATCAAATCCGTAGTAAATTTTACAAAAATGTAATTAATTTTGACCCCATCGCATTTGTAGTAAAATTAACTGCTCGCGTTGTGAATAAATTTATTACATTTTAATTAAGTTTACTTTCATTTACTGTAAAAGTTCACTACAACCGTAGTAATAATTTATCGTTGATAGTAATTAAAGGTAACCATCTGACAATTCGAATTTCATTACAAATTAATAAAGATAACAATTTTTACAGTAATTTTTTGCCACGAAATAATGACTATCCAAAATAATAAAATTTAACCACATTTTATAGTGAAGAAACTACTGCAATTTTTATTGTTTGCTCTGCAATAAATGAAAAAAAAAATAAAATTGTATGCAACAGTGTATTATATTTGTTTATTAAATTCTATGCAAATTTCACATATTCACATTTCAAATACATATACATATATCACATTGTCTATAATCCGGACTAAACTAAAGCAGGGTTGATCTGCACAATCGATTAGAAACCACCATAATCCTCTTTTCTTTCTTCAATCAACTTTTTGTCCAAGATTAATTTCATTTGATTCTCATTCCTCTATTTGTGTCCATTCCTAGAAGGAACAATAAAATCAACAAGTTAGGTTAAAAAAATGTTATACATTCGATATAAAAATAAAGTTCGATTGCGATGCAATCAAATAATGCACAATTTGATGTATCGAGGGTTTGGATTTTAAAGTTTGTAGTGTACTACAAACTATTATTACAATCAATATGAATTTCTTAATCACCTTGTCCTTATTGTGTGTAATGAATTCCGCTTTCAACCACAATTTTCAGACTGAAGCTGTATCGCAACTAACGGCGCCGTCTGTCTTGTTCTTTCTACGCTTAAAATCTGCTTTCTTCCTGTAATAATATAATAATTTAATTAGAAAAATAAACGGAAAACTGTAAATGTTTGTTTACTTACCACGGATTACACGACTAAATTGAAGGATAATCCTCAAATGCATTTTCACGACACACTAACTTATTTTTCCATACAAAAAATATATTTTTTTGACATCTATAATTTCACAAAGTTTGCCAGGAAATAGAATTCGGTAAAAATTTATTGTATTTGTAATTAAATTTTACTGAAATAGTGTGTAATAACTTTTTTCATTACAACGTAATGAAAATTATATTAGCAACCGATATATCAAATTTACAACATTTTGTA
The DNA here is from genome assembly GCA_949715475.1 of Microchrysa polita. NCBI lineage: Eukaryota > Metazoa > Arthropoda > Insecta > Diptera > Stratiomyidae > Microchrysa > Microchrysa polita. The sequence goes on along the minus strand of OX454419.1, from coordinate 34,265,548 downwards.
GTAAACCGATAATAATTTATTAAGTATGCAATGAATATTAATTATTAAATTTTTAGTGAATTTTATTACTCGTTTTAATAAAATTTACTAGAGAAATTTCTCTCCGTGTGGATTGGCAGATTTGGGACAGTTGCGTGGCCTGCGAGAAGTCCCCACCTTACTCCCCCAGATTTTTATTTATGGGGTAACTTAAAAAGCAATGTCTATTCCGAGCCGATTACCTCCCGGGAACAGCTGCTGCAGCGAATTAATGATGCTTGTGATAACATTAAGGAAACCCCTCCTGAAATAATTCGGGACGTTTCTTCCATGCGCCGAAGGTGTCGAGTCTGCATACAAAATGGAGGAGGCCAATTCCAGCAGCATTATTCCAATTCATCAAACAGACCCATTTAATAATTAGTTAATATTTTTAGGTTATTGGTTCTTTCTCATATTCAAGACTTTATTTTCATTTTTATTTAACAAATTTTCAAAATTGCGATTGTAAAATATAAAAAATAAATGAATTAAATTTCAGTTTAAATAATCCGATAACAAAATAATTACCTCGTTTTTTTACATTCAATATGTGTAATTCCAAAATCCCGTAATGTAAATATGAAAAGTGATATGCCGTTGCAAAGCCAACATGTTGAAGCAACTTTTATCAGCTTTGCAGAGTTGTACGTATAAAGCACCGTTATGAAATTACTATTTAAATTTTCGATGAAAAATCTATTTTAAAATTTCTATTAAGTTTGAGTAACTGTATCTTGAAAGTGCCGATAATGTTGGCAACAGGAAAAACTTCAGTTTTTGTGAAATTTTATGTAGTTTCTGAAACTGAAATCAAATCTTGGATTAAGTCATCAAGAGTGCTGCAAATTACGATTTTGCGTGACAAGTCACGATTTTCGATAACTTTCACAAAAAAAGCGATAGCAAGGTAACGGTAAAAAAAATTCCGATTGTATTGGTAATTTTCTTGCTAAATCAAGTTGCGCTATCAACCCTTACAGTATTGACCACCCAATGCGGGACACCCTGTATATTACAAGTTTTGATATTAGTACTCCCTGATGGAACTGAGATGGCTTGTATTCCGCACAGTAATGTACGGACTTGTGTATTTCGCTATGGAAGCTTAGAGACGAGTTTGGATTAAGCAGCGTCTCTTGGATGGCGGCGATGAGAATTCTGTTGGAACTCAAGAAGTGTGTTATCTCAGCGATTTTTCGGTGAATGCCATTACAGTTAAATTGCAATATGGATAGTGAAGTGATAACCGCTGGAGGAGGAGAGCCTGGCGTAAGACTGGGTCTGGCATTCCTTATCGGGTTCTATACAAAATCCAAAAATACAAAATCCAAAAAGACAAAATCCAAAAAAAATGAAAAATCCACAAAGTCAAAATCCACAAAGACAAAATTCACAAAGACAAAATCCATTAGTTTAAATTCACAAAGTCAAAATACAAAAAGACGAAATCCATAAATTCAAATTTACATCAGTTTGCTTATCACGATTGAATATTGAGAATATTTATGTACGTTATTACGTTAACTAGACAATTACCAAATCCCCGAGCATATGCGCTTTACCTGAAGACACGGAAAAGGATTCATCCGTGGCATATACGATTTAGCCGATGATACGGAGAGGAATGCACCGGACCATAAGCGCTTCAGGTAAAGACAGAGACACCTAAGGCGCATATGCTCCGGGTGCATCTTTCTCCGTGTCTTCAGGTAAAGCGCATATGCTCCGGGGCTTGGTAATTGTCTAGTGCATACGCAATAAGCATTATGGCTCTCTTCATACAAAAATTTATGGATTTTGTCTTGATGGATTTTGACTTTGTGGATTTTGACTTTATGGATTTTGTCTTTATGGATTTTGTCTTTATGGATTATGACTTTTGGATTTTGACTTGTGGATTTTGTATAGAACCCTCCTTATCATATTGTTTTGGCGGTGTAGGTGGCAGTGGAGGAGAAGGTGGGCTGGGAGCAGCCCTAGATTGCCCGGAATTTATACAACCTGCCGCAACATATGCTAAGGAGTGTTGCCTCTGTCTTCGTAACCCCGAACATCTAAAGTGAACCCATTCCAAACAGCAATTACACTGCACTGATCTGGCATTCGAACCGATTCGTTGGTTGCCGACACTACAAATTCATACTCTTGGGCCTGGATTCTTTTCAACACCGGCGCGAATTAATAGGATTGAGAGCAGCCGCGCCGAGATGTAATACTCCCAATATGACGAAAAAACACATATATCGCACCCACACATATACACAGACAAACAAACCTTCCTGCATCGAACCTTCAGGGCTGCTGCCGGGCTCTTGCCAGGAAGGCATATTGGCAGCTTTTGGCCGTTTTGCAAGAAAACGAGTGTGGTCCGCCCGTAGATGCAGTTGCCGTAGGACCATCGTGTCCTCGTACAAACAGAACTACAACATTTTTGGTGAGGTGAATGAATTGCGCTTTGTTCGATAATTTTCTTTTTTGACGCCATTGCATCCACAGCACCACCACAGTATCCAGTGAAGAAACATCGATATGGGCTCTGGCGCAGGAATTAATGGCCCGTATACTAGTACAGGCAAACCTGTCTAATCGGACCACTGACGGGACCGATCCCGATCAAATTCGGTCCGATTATCAAGAGATGCCAGAAAAGTATGAAAAATTAAGGAAATAATTTTTAAACGTTATTCGTAAACATTGAACACAAATTTTGAATATGGTAATAGTTTGAGTTTACAAAGCATTTCTATAATGAAAGTTAAATGGATTCCACATTTCAATCAATCCTTGATTCTTTTGGTTCTCAGGCGTTTTGTATAACTTGCCTTTTAACTTCACTGGCATCTTCTTGTCGCAGAAACTCCAGAATTGTCTCGCTACTTCATCCACCCAACACTGATGCAATGGTTGATGCCGTCTACGAAATTTCCAGCGGCCATTGTGACTAATATTAAGGTTCCTATCGCGGCCGGGTCTATGTCCCGGAACCACCCATGCAATCATGCATGGCCAAGAGCTGCAAACCCCCCTCGACACATTCGGGGAAACAAGAAAAGTTGCACACTCTTAACCATCTTTTTTTATACTACTGGAGCAACCCGAGCCGGCCCAGTTGCTCCAACTTCTACTATTACACACCGGCATCGAAATTAATCCTGGTCCTTGGACATGCTGCGTATATGGTAAGAGGATATACTCCAACGTTCAAACCTCAGTGCGTTGCTCGTGCTGCAGAGAATGGTGCCACTTTAAGAATTGTTCTGGGCTAAACAATTCAGACCTACGTTCACAACCACAACAACCTTTCTAGCACCAAACTGTAGAATCTGTGGACAGCAGTCATCATCGACTTCCCAACATCACAATAATCAGGGCCAACAACCATCACCAGCCTCCCCCATAGTTTCTACCCAACACAATGCACCACGACATACCCTAACACCAGCACCACCACAGCCAGTTGTGAACTACTCTACCACAAAAAATGGTCCAAATTAACTGCAATGGTCTTCAACACAAAGTCATCGAGCTCACTGACTTCTTGGACAGACATCACATCAAAGTCGCTGCGGTTCAGGAAACTAAGCTAAAAGCTGACTCACCGCTTAACTCATACGGAGGCTTCAACATCATCCGAAAAGATCGACCCACCGGCGCAGGAGGAGGCTTAGCTTTCCTGATCCATAACACGTTGCCATACTCAGAAATTGACATCACCGCCGCCGATAACACCACCGAACTCCAAGCGATTTCCATCAAAGCGGGAAATGTTGATATAGATATTCTAAATATCTATATACCAGCCTCAAGTTGTCCCAATGGTTTTCAGGCCAACATTTCTACACTACTCATTGGACAATACCGCTTAATACTTGGTGATTTCAATGCACATCACGATCTATGGCATTCGAATCTCGACAACGACACCAGATGCAACCTCATCGCCAAATAGATGACTCCGATTTCTGTCCCATGAAAGATGGTTCACCAACACGCGTTACAGGATCATGCAGGAGCTCCCCTGATATATCTATTGCCAGTCCCGGGCTCATCAACAACACCACATGGGAGCCATTCATCACCTTCTCGTCAGCCCACCTGCCAATAGTCCTCACGATCGACAAACCGTCCCAATTCGCGTACACTGAGAAGAAAACATACACAAATTTCAGCAAAGCAGACTGGATCGGCTTTCAAGCATATACCAGCGAAACGTTTTCTGCCTTACAAATTCCCACCGACGTACGTACCGCTGAAAAAAATCTGAGACGGATTATCGTAGATGCTGCTAACAGATACATTCCTTCCGGCCGCATACCAATCTTGAGACCACATTTTCCATCAAGTGCCGTAGAATTGGCAAAAATGAGGGATGAATTCAGAGCAATAGACCCCAGTGATCCTCGTATCAGCGACCTAAATAATGTGATAACCCAGCAAGTAAATGACCACAGAAGACAACAATGGAACAAGCATTTAAAATCCTGCCACATAAAGTCCGGTGTAAGCAACCTTTGGAAAACGGTACGTGCGTTATCTAGCCCCACAAAACCCAAAGGTAAGGTAGCCATTAAGTTCGGTGATAAGTCCTACAATAACGACGACAAATGCGCACACAAATTTAATCAACAATTCGTCGAACATCCTGAAAAAGATAGGCTCAAGCGCACTATCACAAGAGCTATCCGCAATAGCACCACCGATCAACACCTTCAGGTTACCTCAAACCAAGTAAGACTTGCAATTAAAAATGCCGACAATTCCAAAGCGTTCGGCCCTGACGGCATTGCTATGATCATGCTGAAACATCTAGATTCACCGGCCATTGATTATATCACTGCCACGATGAATCTATCGTTAAAATCATTCATCATTCCTGAGTTATGGAAGAAAGGCCGCATAAACCCAATACCCAAAACAGGTAAAGACCATACTCTAGCAGAATCATACCGTCCGATAACGCTCCTGTCTCCTGTGGCCAAAATACTGGAAGCACTTGTATTGCCGAAACTTTTAGAGCACATACAGCTTGCAAATCATCAACATGATTTTCGTAAAATGCATAGCACCGCCACCGCTCTCGATACGATCACGTCCAACATATTTAATGGACTCAACCAACCGAAACCATGCAAGCGTACCGTCCTGGTTGCTCTCGATCTGTCAAAAGCATTTGACACTGTCAACCACACTCTATTGCTAACAGATCTCCGCAATACAACACCACCGTACATCCATAAATGGATCGCTAACTACCTTGCCGGTCGTCAATCCTGTACAGAGTTTAGAAACGGGAAGTCTAAACTCAGGAAAATCAAACAAGGCGTTCCCCAGGGTGGAGTCTTATCCCCCACTCTTTTCAACCTCTACATGGCAGGATTACCCACACCACCAACGGGATTACAAATCATCTCAAACGCAGACGACTGCACCATCATGGCAACTGGTAACGACATTCCCGAAATGTGCGATCTAATCAACGAATACCTGCAGGTTCTCAACGCTTTCTTCGTGTTTTTGGCATTACAGGTGAGTTTTGGGTGCCATTCAAGGTTCAACGGAAGTTGGGCTAGGAGGTACCCTGTGAGTGTTGGGTGCCATTGAAGGTTCAACAGGGCTTGGATTCAATTTACGTTCAACTTGGGTTCAACTTGAATTCAACTCGAATTCAACTTGAATTCAACTTTCAACTTAGGTTCAACTCACGTTCAACTTTTGTTGAAGGACCCAAAAAGTGTAACTTTTAACTTAGGTTCACCTCATGTTCAACTTTCGTTCAACTTTTGTTGAACGACCCAAAAAGTCTTACTTTCAACTTAGGTTCAACTCACGTTCAACGATCGTTCAACTTTTGTTGAACGACCCAAAAAGTGTTACTTTCAACTTAGGTTCAACTTTCGTTCAACTTTTTTTGAACGACCCAAAAAGTGTTACTTTCAACTTAGGTTCAACTCACGTTCAACTTTCGTTCAACTTTCGTTCAACTTTTGTCGAACGACCCAAAAAGTTTAACTTTCAACTTAGGTTCAACTCACGTTCAACTTTTGTCGAACGACCCAAAAAGTGTTACTTTCAACTTAGGTTCAACTCACGTTCAACTTTTGTTGAACGACCCAAAAAGTGTTACTTTCAACTTAGGTTCAACTCACGTTCAACTTTCGTTCAACTTTTGTTAAACGACCCAAAAAGTGTTACTTTCAACTTAGGTTCAACTCACGTTCAACTTTTGTCGAACGACCCAAAAAGTGTTACTTTCAACTTAAATTCAACTCACGTTCAACTTTCGTTCAACTTTTGTTGAACGACCCAAAAAGTGTTACTTTCAACTTAGGTTCAACTCACGTTCAACTTTCGTTCAACTTTTGTTAAACGACCCAAAAAGTGTTACTTTCAACTTAGGTTCAACTCACGTTCAACTTTCGTTCAACTTTTGTCGAACGACCCAAAAGTTTTAACTTTCAACTTAAGTTCAACTCACGTTCAACTTTTGTTGAACGACCCGAAAACTTTCACGTTCAACTTTTGTTGAACGACCCAAAAATTGTAACTTTCAACTTAGGTTCAACTCACGTTCAACTTTTGTTGAACGACCCAAAAAGAGTCAAATCCGGAAAGCAAATCGTCACGAAAAACATGAAAATGTCCCACTGAGTTGCGGACTTGTACGCAAGCTGTTTTTTTATTTTTCGGTTTCTTGCAAAGCCGGTTAGACCGTCCAGTTTCAGCCGGGCTCAAAGTACCGGTATTCTTATGCTTAGAATTTTAGTAAAAAAAATGGTTACACACTCGTATGGCTAGTGATATCATTATTTTCCGGATTGAATTTAGTGTAATTGAAAATGTTTGTTTATTTTCCGCAGTTACGCTATATTTTGCATAGTTACCCCATCGTATTAAAGGCGAATCAAAGTATTCGTTTTATGCAAAAAAATACATACACTGTAAATCTCCATAATTTGGTCGCCCAATATGGCGGAAGCGAATACATATGTTATGTAGGTATGTATCGTGCGAATATAAACGAACATGATAACAAAGACCATTCTCTTAAAAAAGATACATACATATGTTGTATGTATATTTCATAATATAGTGTTGTGCATTTTTCATGTTTTTTTTTTGTTAAATTTGTCATCAATCATTTCACTATTTAATTGTCTTATGCGAAAATACATTCGGGTTCTAAACAACATTTTCTTCGCAAGCAATTTCCCTTTCTTTAGCAATTAAATAATGATTTAAAATCATAGGCTGTTTGCACTGAAACTAACTTTACTTTATCTTTAATTTAATAACGTTAAGGTGATCAATTATATTAATTAATTGCAAAGGCTTTTTTCCTGCCACATTGTTAATAAGATACTCAATAAGACACTTTATTATTAAAGGTGTCTGTTTAGAAAAGGTTGACATATACAGGGTGTCCGGAAACTGCCGCATAAACGCACCGGATTATGATTCCTCAGTTGATTTCAAGCAAAAAAGTTAAACGGAACATACCCCCTCAGCTTAACCCTTTAGCTGCCACAGACATTTAAAGATTTTTGAAAAAATCATTTTCTTGCGAGACTTAAAGCCTAATATCTCCATAGCTAGACCAGCTACAATAGTGAAATAAAATGATTATTACAGCCAACAAATTTACCTGTAAAATAAAACTAACCACACTAAAAAAGTCAAATTTGCGTGATTTGACCCAAAAACAATCTTTTTTTCCGTCTCAATTTTCTCCAACTTCTGCCAAGGTGAGGTGCTCGTACGATTCTTTTAAAAATTGGCGCATAGTCTTACCATCATATCTTTCTTAGGTACATCATTTTGATCTAGCTCTATTACTTCTAACAGTTTTTATACGTTAAGTGTAGAAAACTAGGGTTAATTTTAGCTCGAATTCAACACAATTCAATTCACACTGCCCCTAAAGATCTGCAATTGGTAAAATCTATTCAAAGTATGTCGAAATCGAGCCAAAGTTAACCCTAGTTTTCTGCACTTAAGGTACTAAAACGGTTAGAAATAATGGAGCTAGAGTAAAATGATGTAAGAAAGATATGATCGTAAGACTTTGAGCCAATTTTTAAAAGAATCGTACAAGCACCTCACCTTGGTAGAAGTTGGAGAAAATTGCGATGGAAAAAAAGATTGTTTTTGGGTCAAATCACGCAAATTTGACTTTGAAGCTCTGTAAAAACCAAACCTCTTATCCGATTTTAGTATGGTTAGTTTTATTTTATAGGTGAATTTGTTGGCTATAATAATCATTTTATTTCACTATTGTATCTGGTCTAGCTTTGGAGATATTAGGCTTTGAGTCGTGCAAGAAAATGATTTTTTCAAAAATCTTTAAATGCCTGTGGCAGCTAAAGGGTTAAGCTGAGGGGGTATGTTCGTACAACTTTTTTGCTGGAAATCAACTGAGAAATCGTAATCCGGTGCGTTTATGCGGCAGTTTCCGGACACCCTGTATTTATTTATTTATCGCCAATTCAGACATTTTATATACAATTTTTAATAAGTTGAGTATATCTTAAAAATAGTTCAGTTTTAGTTATAATTCATTATTTAGTTTAATTGGCCGTAACACTATGAGCAAATGCTCGAGTTGTGCAACGGATCGATTTAACAGAATTCAATATTTTCTTCTATTTTCATATGTCTAATTTTAAAACATAATATATACAAAATTTTTGTTGTACTTAAAATGTAAAATTAATTTCAAATTCAAAAATAAAATACAAAAGATGATATAAACAAACTAAAGGCAATGGTTGTCCTAGAAATTTCAGACTTTAAGACTTGCATGCAATGAGATTAATTTGAATGGATAAAAAAAAAGAGTGATAAATTATAAATTTCAACATACTATTATATTCCGTAATAGCATAAAACTTATTATTTGCTATCCTCGTTCTGCAAATAATACCTTTTCAATGAACTTTTAAATATGTTCCAATTTGTTAGATTACTAATATTTAGAGAAAGCTTGTTAAACATCCTTGGAGCAGAATAAAACGCATGTACCGCTGCTGCTGATGTATAAAATCTTGGTTCACATAGTGCCCCACGAGCTCGCCCACGTGTTACATAACTAGCATCAGTAACAGTTGGGAAAATATCCCGGTGGGTAAAGACAAATTTTAAGATTTTCATCTCATATAAGTTTTGGATAGTTGCTACATTAAATTCACGGTAAATAAGAGCAGTGTGATAATGAACAGGTTTCCTCAAGCAGATTTTGATAATTTTTTTGTGCAGTATTGTTAGAGGGAGTAAATTAGAGGAAGCTATTCCACCCCAGCCAATAATCCCATATTCTACTGACTGACTGACTGTACCAAGGATAAAAATACTAATCGTATTAATTTTTTTGATAATATGTTACTTAATTGTACGAACTTATATATAATTTTTCTCAATTGTTTGCATACATCTGCCACATGCTCTTCCCAGCGCAAATTTTGATCGATTCTTACACCTAAGTATGTGGTACTATAGTTATTAGGGAGGATTGTACATGAACAACCTCGTGTTGAAGTGCAATTATCATGGAGTATAACAAATTCTGATGGAGAGGGTCCACCATTAGTTGTGAATGAAAATGGGACTACAACAGTTTTCCCAACGTTGATGCTAACTGCGTTTTTACGTAACCAGGATTGCAAAATTCTAATTCCATAATTAGCTTGTTTATAGGTTTCTATCCAATCACTACCATGAAATATTGCAACCGTATCATCAGCATACGCAAACGTTGTACCGTTTGTCAAATTTACTCTTAGCAAATCATTAATATAAATTAAGAATCAAATATTAAAACAGTACCTTGAGGAACACCTATATTTATGCTGAGTTGAGAGCTTCTGAAATTGTCTATGCGTACAGCTTGAGATCTCTGACTCAGATAACTTTTAAATAATTTCAGTGCCACACCTCTTATGCCCATGCGCTCCATTTTGTTGAGCAAAATGTCATGATTGACGGTATCAAATGCTTTTCTGAAATCTAAAAAGACTCCTAAACATTTGCTTCCTTGATCCAAGTTGGTTATTATTGTTTTAGTGACGTTAAAAATAGCATCATCTGTACTCATATCTTTCCTAAAGCCAAATTGGTTGTTTGATAGTATGTGCTTCAAATTTAAATAGTTTACGAGTCTATTTTTGATAGCCTTTTCGAAAATTTTGGGTAGAGCAGATAGCAACGAAATGGGTAGTTATCTAGGCTATTTTTGTCACCATTTTTATATACTGGAATTACCAAAGCAGTTTTAAGCGCAGAAGGAAATGTACCCTGTACCAAACATAAATTGAAGATGTGTACTAGAGGGACTGATAAAACTGAAGCATTCTCCTTTAAGATAGACGGCTGGATGCCATCAGAACCAGGGGCTGCACTGTGTTTTAATTCACTAATAAGCTGGACGATTTCATTATTACTGGCTGGGTTAACAAAAAAAAGAGTCACAAAAATTATTACTAGTGGAAATTGTTGACATCCAACCATCATTTCTCACAATGGGCAAATTGATTTTACTTGCAATTTGATGCCCAATGTTAACAAAATGCTTGTTGAATTCATTGACGATATCTTCTTTTCGATCACTGGATATCGTTTCTCCACAAGAAGTTGTAATATGGCTAATTAAATCTCCCTGTCTAAAACTTGTATTAGTAGCTTCGTTAATAATACTCCAAATACGTTTGGTATCTCCCAAATTCCTTTGAAGCATCGATTTGGAATAATTTTCTTTTGTATTTCTTATTAGAGTCGACAATTTGTTCCTATATGCTTTGTAACGAGCTTTTAGTGTAGTGTTAAATGGTTGTTTATGAAGTTTTTTAGCTAATTTATCTCTATTTCTAATGGATACCATGAGTCCTCTACTCATCCACGGTTTGATTCTCCTATGTTTACTACTACTCACTTTAGTTTCAGATTTCATACAACTATTGTATATATCCAAAAGCTTATGATTAAACAAATTAAATGACTTTTCAGCATCATTTTCATTGAGAATTGACTCCCAGGACTCACAATTTAATTTAGATGAAATTTCTTGTTTATTTAATGTATTTTTTTGATAAGTAGGTTGCGCTTGTGCTGTTTTCTTCAAATCAGACATTATAGACCCAATAACTGCATAGTGATCTGTAATATTAACTACGTGATAAATTGCCGAGACTAATGAAAACTGATTAGAAATAATTTTGAAAAATATGTGATCAATGCAGCTACCTTTGGTTACACCTTGACGGGTACAACCATATAAGTGACTAATGAAGCCATATTCATAAAGTGTATTTAAATACGTATGGCCGATGTAATCGATGTTTTGATTCAAGATGTCTATATTAATATCTCCAATTAAGATCTGATGGTCGTAATGTTTATTACTGTGCAAGAATGTTTCCAATCTATTTACAAAGTTGAGTGCATTAGTATTGTTTGGAGAACGATACATACAGGATACTAAAAATGTTTTTTGATCAGTACAAACAGTTACATGTAAAGAATTTACTTCATCAATTTCTAAGTCAACCATTTTGAAACTAATGTTGCCTTGAATATATATTACAACACCATCACATTTGTTGAATCTAGTTGATTTTACTATTTTTGTATAACCAGGTATTTCAAAACTAAAGACTTCGCAAGCGAGCCATGTCTCAGTTAAAACAAGGATTTCAAAATTAATATCTAATGAAGTTATCCATATATTGAATTCATCAAAGTTCTTCGCAATACTTCTTATGTTTAAGTGCATAATTTTTAGATTACTGTTATGATTGAAAAAGTGTACACGGAGAGAAAAAAGTAGTGAAATTTTACTAAATCGGTAGTAAATTTTACAGAAATGCAATTAATTTTGACCCCATCGCATTTGTAGTAAAATTAACTACTCCTGTAGTGAAAAATATTATTACAATGTAATAAATTTAACTTTCACTTACTGTAAAAGTTCACTACAACAGTAGTAATAATTCATAGTTGACAATAATTAAATGTAGCTATCTGTTACTATGAATTTTCATTACAGAATAATTAAATTTATTGTTTCTCCATTGTAAATTTTAACTACATGTTTCAGTGAATTTTAGTGCAATGCGTATTAAGAATGTATTTTAATTGCAGTAAATAAGAACATCAACAATTTTATGTTAACCATTTATTTTCAAAAAGGATTTGTTGTACAAACATACGCGTTACAACATAATCTGGTTCACAATATTCTTCGTAGCTATTTGGATTTATTAAAATCAATTCTTCGAGAAACCCGTTTTTGTATACTAAGCACTTCCATTCCTTCCTTCCATATTCTTTTCTGAAACGAAGAACGAAAATTAATCAATTATATTTAAATCATGGCGTTATTATACACGTTATATTATACACATCAATAATTCAGATATGCAGTTTTTGAGGTAATCCAGATGCTGAAAATTCGGGTTTTGTGTGGATTTATATGAATTACCTTTTCATTAATGTACATACTGTATGTATGTATATGTACATACATACATATGTATGTACTTATTTAATAAATTCGGAATATTGCATAGAGCTTTCACACTAAACTTTCTTTCTTTGCTTCTCTACTGAATTCAGCGCTTCCTCTGTAAAAATAAAATAATTTAGTAAAAAATAAACACAATAGGTACATATTATAAATATTAATTACCTTATGACGAAGGATTGAACGGAAGTACTTCCAACAAAATTTCACAACGATATGGTATATCTCCGACTTTTTCATGCAAAATATTATTCCTTTGACATTTAATTTATACGAAATTTGTAGGAAACTAGATTTCAGGTGAAAATTTATTGCATTTACAATGAAATTCTACCGAAATATAGTGTAATAACTTTTTTAATTACATCGTAATAAAAGGTGTATTAGCATGCGATATGTCAATTTTATAGCATTTTGTAGTAAACGTATAAACTATTATTGGTTCTGTAATGAATATTAACTATTCAAAATTTAATAAATGCTATTACTCGTTTTAGTAAAATTCACTACGGAAATTTCTCTCCGTGTACATTGATTTTCATTATGTATAATAACAGATTCATTATTAGGTAAATTAGGATAATTTAGAAAATCTAAGTTATTCATAATAATAGAAATAGCTATAAGAAATACATCTATAAAACATATTTGATTAGATGGTTAAATGATTCGTTGATAAATCAGCCTCGGAAGTAATTTTGTAAACTTTGCTATTTTCAGTTTGCCGTATCCAGATAACATCGTCTCTAAACCAAACAAACTTGAATAGGTACTCTGTAAAGTAAACTGTCTGTTAGTCTGTGTGGTGAAGTTTACCTCGTACTGATCCAGGCAAATAAAGTTATCTATTTGTAGTTTTGATTCGATTTTGGAAATTTAACCAGTGGTTGGTCCGATTGTGGAGGTTTGTCTAGTACTGATTCATCCAATTGGGGTCACCGATTGTAGTTCATGGTCCGATTAAAAGGTTATTTTGTATGAAAAACCAAATAAAATTGACCGAGGGTGGTCCAATTAGAAGGTGGTCCGATTAACAGGTTTGACTGTATATGTATTCCAATGTAAATACATCCGACCGTGTTTCAAGCAGAAGTACACGCAATTGAGGTTTGCGCAATATTATGCCTCGAAAAAGGCTACATTAACAAGATAATATCAATATTTACTGACAGCCAAGCAGCAATAAAAGCGCTGGCGAGCGTTACTGTCGCATCGAAGCTCGTGTGGGTTTGTCAAGAAATCCTCCACCAGGTAGGCATTCTTAACAGTCTTAATCTTTTCTGAGTACCTGGGCATTTGGGGGTTGAAGGCAATGAGCAGGCCGACAAGCTTGCAAGGAGAGCATCCACTACCCCCTTCGTTGGCTCGTAACCCTATTATGGGTTACCACACTGTGCTATGCAGAAATGTAAAGGCCAAAGCAACCTTACATTGGGAAGCTCTTCCAGGACTTCGGCAGTCAACAATTTTCGTTGCCTACTACTCACCCAAACGTACCCTTATGCCTTGGTTACACAGTGCGAGCTATCGTGCGAGTTGGCCTAGACAGCTAATGCAGAGTAGCTACTTGCACCATGTGATCGCATCACGTATGATGCACCATGTGACCGTATCATACGTGATGCGGTCACAAGGTGCAAGTAGCTACTCTGCAGTAGCTGTCTAGGCCAACTCGCACCATAGCTCGCACTTGTGTAACCAAGGCATTAGTCTAATGAAACTGAGCAGAAACAGGGTTAGGATTATATGCTGGCTCCTAACGGGACACTGCCGTCTAAACGGCCATTTAAAGCGCATGCGCATTGTTACCGACGCCAGTTGCCGCTTCTGCGAGGCTGACGACGAAACTGCTTCTCACATCCTTTGTGAGTGTGAGAAGTTAGCTAAGCGCCTGCCGCGCCGCTTGGAATGCTTCGGTATAGCGTTCCCCTTGGAAGAAGATATTGTCACTCTGAATATAGGCCAGCTAAATCGATTTATCGAAGGTAGTCGGTTAGATGACTTCAGAAGTCGAGAGTCTACTGGCGCAAGATGGAACTCTCTTCAATTTGACGTAGTGTGGCATTATCGCAATTGCCTCAGCCGGGAGAAAGTATTCGTGTGTGTTTTCATGTAAAGCCAAGCGGTGAATTGGTTCGTTATTTTCGAAGTGATATATAAGATTGTCTTTACTAGGAACTGAGTTAACGGCCACCTCTTTGTACTCTTGATCGTATGCCAAGGCAATTATATCTTCTTCATTACCGTAACTCCTAGTGGAGCATGGTGCGTTGATGACTACCGTGTGTAGTCATCAACGTTACAGAGACAGCCGAATTCGGAGTGTGATACGGTTGTCAGTCATACCACTTCCTAGTCGCATTGTTAGTTTATTATTCTACGATAAGAATATTTCTTATCAACTTCTTCTGAATAATAAACTTGCGACGAGTCGTGCCGAGTTTGGAAACTCGTTTCTCTATGAGTGTCTATTTCACAGAGTGGCGACCGAACGATCACGGCCACAGAGCACGACAACGCAATTATATAATTCAGTATTATTTCTCCACTATTATTTAATATTTTTCATTGGGTAAGCTCTAAATAGATTATACTTATCTTTTACGGACCGTAAGTATGTTTGGTAATGTAATTGTGATTGTACCAACATATCTCTGCATTGTACCATTGGTTGTAAATTGTTTAATTAGTGGTGTTTGGGCAACTTCGCATATTAGAACTTCTTCTTCTTCTTCTTTTAGCTGTGCAGAAAGGTGTGAAACCTCTGTGCATCTATGTGGGTACAATGTTTGTGTCCGTGAGGTCTAAGGACAAAAACATAGCTGCTGCGATAGGGTTTTCCCACAGCGATATAGATAAGATCAGTGGGCGCAGCGGGGCATTGAAACAAATGACCCACATCATGAGGAGTACCATCGCAGTTTGGACAGATGTTTTGGATGTCCGGGTTTATGCGAGAAAGGTACGAATTAAGGCGTGAACAAAAGCCCGACCGAAGTTGAGCTAATGTTACTCTAGTGGCTCGCGGGAGCCTAATCTCCTCAGGCGAAATTGGTGGTGGGCGCTCTGAGAGGACTCTATTCGCACCTAAGTTCACAACAGACCGACTCACTTCTTCAGTGTGGATCGCTGCGATGGCGGCTCGGTATGTAACTTCATCGTAAGGGTCCCGTTTGTATCCCTGAACCTCTCTCTCAAGGTCTCGTAAACCACGCCTGACATGTCGTGGTGGAGGAATTCGGTCCATGAGATGATTATTGGGATAATCCTCACGACAGCAACCAACAAGATACTGTTTTGAGAGTAGGAGATTGTGGTCACGTATTGGCATCAAGTTTGTCTCCTGATGTAAGTGATCCTGGGCAGACATCAGAAGGCAACCTATCGCGATGCGTAGAGCGGCATTTTGGCAGACCTGAACTTTGGACCAGTTTGTGTCACATAAACTATGTGTCCAAACTGGGGCTGCATAATCAGCGGCCGCTCGACCCACCGCTTTAAAAGTAGCTAGCATGGTTTCTTTATCTTGGCCCCAGGTGCTACCAGCTAGATCTTTTAGGATTTTATTCCTACTGCGCATTTTTTTACAATCTGAAGCTGCATGATTCGCAGACGTCATCATGTTCTCTAGGTGAAGCCCGAGAAATTTGAGTTTTTTTTACTTTAGGAACAGAATTGTTGCCAATACGTATATCAATCTCCCATCTGATGTCCTCCCACCAAGTGGTTAGAAAAGTCGCAGAAGATTTGGACGCAGAGATGGTGAGGTTTCGCTTTGGAAAAATGCCTGTAATCGTCCTAGATAGCGATTAATTTGGAGGAGCATTTCATCCTTATCGTTCCCTGTGGCGAGTACGGTGCAATCGTCAGCATAGGAAATTACCTCGATTCCTTCAGGTGGTGTGGGAAGGCCGGACATGTAGATGTTAAACAGAATGGGGGAGAGTACCCCTCCCTTTGGAACTACTAATTTGATTTTCCTAAGCTTAGAAAGTTTGCCTCGAAACTCGGTGAAGGAGTGCCGACCAGCTAGATAATTGGCAATCCAACGAATCTCTTGTGCAGGAAGATGCATATTCAACAGGTTTGCTAAGAGCATTGAATGATTGACCTTATCAAAAGCATTTGATAGGTCAATTGCCACCAGAATGGTTCTATGTGACAAGGACGGCGTTGATTTAGCCCATCACGAATGCGTGTAGTGATCGTATAGAGGCCAGTGGTGGTACTATGCATTTTCCTGAAGCCATGCTGGTGAGGCTCTAGCTTCGCATGTGCAACAAGAGTGGGGTGAAATGCTGAAGCATCTTTCCTCCCAGTTTTAATGCCCCCTCTATCAAAGTTGATGAGAAAATGTACAATTGGCGATCGTTTCGGTTTGCCACCGAATTCTGCATTAATGGTTTATTTTTATCGAGTTATATTCAGTCAGAACTGATAGATGAAGATTCGTACAGAGAACTTCGGACTGGTTTTGCATGCTTGTCATATTTTTACACAAATTGTCAAATTCATCAACCTGATGCTCGATCCTCTCAAATTCTTTCTTTACGTTTACCGAAGTCGAAACAGTCAAATTTAGATTGACATCTTTCGTTTGCGCCCCACCTAGAGTGACCACCTCTGTTTTGCTAAAGATTTTGTAAATGTATTTCGCTTGACCCATGCTACTATGCAACATACAGTAAACGCCCTGAGTTTCGATAAAGAGCTTCCAGATTCCCTGCTGCTTTTTTGTTTTTTTTTTTCAAGGCTTGTTGGCTGACGTTCGCCAATTCGTGGTTTACTGGAGCCTTGATTGCGTTCGATCCTCGTCTTCGTTTTCTTCTGGTATAAGCGGCACTAACTGATGAACAGCACGTGGTAGGGATGTCAAAAACCGGCCCATAACCCGGGTTTCGTTTTTTTCGGTTTCTGAACTGAAGTACTTTTGTTCTTATTGACTTTTAGGGTGGAATTCATAGTCCCCACTTAAGCAATAAGGATTCCCTTAAGGAATAAGGGTTTCGTTTGTATAAGGGAACCCTTGAGGAAGTTTCGTAATCATATATAGACCAAGCAATGAAAGCCTAAAAAGGGGTTGTAGAGAACATCGAAGGGGGTGACGATTTTTTTCTTCGGTATTTTATCAGGAGTAGTTAGGAGGTAAAGGTACTAATTTCACTCGGAGCTGAGGGGTGCGCTAACGCGGGGAGAGGGGGTTAAAGGTGCAATTTTGTGCAATTTTTGGTGTTTTGGGCTATCTCTCGAAAACGGTGAGTCGCACAGAAAAAAGTTGTGAGTAAGCATTAAAGCTTTCTAAATATCCTATTTATTTGCCCATACTTACATATGCAAAACTCCTAACGGTTCTTCCGATATTGTTCAATAAAAGTAAAAAAAAAATTTTTTTGCATTCTATTGACTCTGGCGTCTCTCCGATTTGTTTTTCAAAAAACTTTTGTAGGGTAAAGTTAGTAAGTGGTAAATTTTCCTTAATTTGATATACTTCTTCTTGGCTTGTCTCCTATCATTCGAGAGTTAAGAGAGTCTCAACGAAGTAATATTCTATACTCATCAGAATGAAGACAACCATTGTGAAAAAACGGCAGTGGGGGGACGGTTTTTTATTTCATGGATCCATAATGGGCGGTTCGGATTAAGACATACTACAAGCTCGCGGTCATGAGGTGTGCGCTAACGTGGGGAGGGGGGGCTAAAGGATTCATTTTTGCAGGTTGTCGACTTAATCTTGGAAATATTTCGGAAGCGGTGAGTCGTCTTGAGAGTATTTGTATGGCAGTACTAAAGCCCATTAAATTTCCAAAAACTTATTTGCACACTCAAATGCCGAATTCCTAACGGTTCCCCCCGATACAAGTGATTGAAATCCGAAAATTGTTAAAAATTCGTTACTTTGTTTATTTTTTTGGCTCTGGTGTCTCTCGCGATTGTTTTTCGGAAAACTGTTTCACGACCAATTTGTACGATGTTTAATTGGCTCTCATTTAATATACGCCCCGTTGTCCGGTCTTCAATCAGTCAAAAGCTTAGGAGTTAAAACCGAGCTTCCGAATTCAATTTTCTCTATTTTCAAGGATAAAGACAAACATTGAGAAAAAACGGCAGTGGGGGGACGGTTTTTTATTCCATGGATCCATAATGGGTGGTTCGGAGTAAGACATACTACAAGCTCGCGGTTATGAGGTGTGCGCTAACGTGGGGAGGGGGGGCTAAAGGATTCATTTTTGCAGATTGTCGACTTAATCTTGGAAATATCTCGGAAGCGGTGAGTCGTCCTGAGAGTATTTGTATGGCAGTACTAAAGCCCATTAAATTTCCAAAAACTTATTTGCACACTCAAATGCCGAATTCCTAACGGTTCCCCCCGATACAAGTGATTGAAATCCGAAAATTGTTAAAAATTCGTTATTTTGTTTATTTTTTTGGCTCTGGTGTCTCTCGCGATTGTTTTTCGGAAAACTGTTTCACGACCAATTTGTACGATGTTTAATTGGCTCTCATTTAATATACGCCCCGTTGTCCGGTCTTCAATCAGTCAAAAGCTTAGGAGTTAAAACCGAGCTTCCGAATTCAATTTTCTCTATTTTCAAGGATAAAGACAAACATTGTGAAAAAACGGCAGGAGGGGGACGGTTTTTTATTTCATGGATCCATAATGGGTGGTTCGGAGGAAAACATACTAAAAGCACGCGGTCATGGGGAGTGCGCTAACGTTGGGAGAGCGGGTTCAAATATCTCATTCTTGTGCTTATTAGCTCTATCCCCGCTATATCTCCGAAACCGCGAGCTCTACGAAAAAAATGTCTGAAAAAGAATGAAAGCTTACACAATTTCCTATAAAGTTCATCTCACATGCATAGGTCGAATTCCTAACAGTTATCCAGATATAGCTAATTTAAAAATCAGAAATTTCACATAGAAAACATCAACACAGCCTACATGCATATAGCCAATCTATAGATACATGCATACCAATTATGTTGTGTGGATGTTTTCTATGTGAAATTTCTGATTTTTAAATTAGCTATATCTGGATAACTGTTAGGAATTCGACCTATGCATGTCAGATGAACTTTATAGGAAATTGTGTAAGCTTTCATTCTTGTTCAAACATTTTTTTCGTAGAATTCGCGGTTTCGGAGATATAGCGGGGATAGAGCTAATAAGCACAAGAATGCGATATTTGAACCCGCTCTCCCAACGTTAGCGCACTTCCCATGACCGCGTGCTTTTAGTATGTTTTCCTCCGAACCGCCCATTATGGATCCATGAAATAAAAAACCGTCCCCCCACTGCCGTTTTTTCACAATGTTTGTCTTTATCCTTGAAAATAGAGAAAATTGAATTCGGAAGCTCGGTTTTAACTCCAAAGCTTTTGACTGATTGAAGACCGGACAACGGGGCGTATATTAAATGAGAGCCAATTAAACATCGTACAAATTGGTCGTGAAACAGTTTTCCGAAAAACAATCGCGAGAGACACCAGGGCCAAAAAAATAAACAAAATAACGAATTTTTAACAATTTTCGGATTTCAATAACCTGTATCGGGCGAACCGTTAGGAATTCAGCATTTACGTCTTCAAATAAGTTTTTGGAAATTTAATGGGCTTTAGTACTGCCATACAAATACTCTCAGGACGACTCACCGCTTCCGAGATATTTCCAAGATTAAGTCGACAACCTGCAAAAATGAATCCTTTAGCCCCCCCTCCCCACGTTAGCGCACACCTCATGACCGCGAGCTTGTAGTATGTCTTACTCCGAACCACCCATTATGGTTCCATGAAATAAAAAACCATCCCCCCCCTGCCGTTTTTTCACAATGTTTGTCTTTATCCTTGAAAATAGAGAAAATTGAATTCGGAAGCTCAGTTTTAACTCCTAAGCTTTTGACTGATTGAAGACCGGACAACGGGGCGTATATTAAATGAGAGCCAATTAAACATCGTACAAATTGGTCGTGAAACAGTTTTCCGAAAAACAATCGCGAGAGACACCAGAGCCAAAAACATAAACAAAATAACGATTTTTTAACAATTTTCGGGTTTCAATCACCTGTATCGGGCGAACCGTTAGGAATTCGGCATTTGTGTCTTCAAATAAGTTTTTGGAAATTTAATGGGCTTTAGTACTGCCATACAAATTCTCTCAGGACGACTCACCGCTTCCGAGATATTTCCAAGATTAAGTCGACAACCTGCAAAAATGAATCCTTTAGCCCCCCCTCCCCACGTTAGCGCACACCTCATGACCGCGAGCTTGTAGTATGTCTTACTCCGAACCGCCCATTATGGATCCATGAAATAAAAAACCGTCACTGCCGTTTTTTCACAATGGTTGTCTTCATTCTGATGAGTATAGAATATTACTTCGTTGAGACTCTCTTAACTCTCGAATGATAGGAGACAAGCCAAGAAGAAGTATATCAAATTAAGGAAAATTTACCACTTACTAACTTTACCCTACAAAAGTTTTTTGAAAAACAAATCGGAGAGACACCAGAGTCAATAGAATGCAAAAAAAATTTTTTTTTTACTTTTATTGAACAATATCGGAAGAACCGTTAGGAGTTTTGCATATGTAAGTATGGGCAAATAAATAGGATATTTAGAAAGCTTTAATGCTTACTCACAACTTTTTTCTGTGCGACTCACCGTTTTCGAGATATAGCCCAAAACACCAAAAATTGCACAAAATTGCACCTTTAACCCCCTCTCCCCGCGTTAGCGCACCCCTCAGCTCCGAGTAAAATTAGTGCCTTTACCTCCTAACTACTCCTGACAAAATACCGAAGAAAAAAATCGTCACCCCCTTCGATGTTCTCTATAATGTCTTGTTTGATTGGCCTAATACGTCACTTATTATGGCGTTGCTTTATTTAATATAACGATTCACTTATTGGCAAAAACTATAGACTACTAGATCACGCGGATAGCTGTACGAAAATTTTTCGTTCTGCGCATCTACGTCACAATAGACCTATAGTATATGGGTAGTATATGAGAATTGTTAAGTTCACGAACAAATTTGTAAAGAAAAAATTGTAATTGCTGCTTAGATGGCCGCAAATTTTGTATATTCTGGAGGTGAGGAGTTGTTAAGTTAAATGCCGAAGGGAAACCCCGGAAAAATGATTGTTCAGCCGTAATACAAAAGATTTTGTCGCATGGAATTTTTCCGATTTTGTAGAAAAAAAAACAAATTCATCTACAAATTAAACAAAAAGAGCCCTCGCAAGAAACATTATCCCTTGTTATACAGGGTGTCGAGAAAGTATTGGATAAACACAGTAGAAATTTTTCCTCATGTTTTCTGGTAACATTATGCAAATATTGCCAAAAAATCCTTAGTTTTGTTAAGATATGATCCTAAGGCTGTGCGCCAATTTTTAAAATAATCTTACAAGCACCTATACCTCACTTTGGTGTGCGTTCCGTACACCTTTTATCTTTTATCTTTATTGGAAACAACATGGGAAATAAATTTCTTATGCGTTTTTTCGGCTGTTTGCGGACATTTTAAAGAAAAAAACATTCTTATATTTATCTGTTATACAGGGTGTCCGGAAACTTCCGCATAAACGCACCGGATTGTAATTCCTCATCTAATTTCCAGCAAAAAAGTTGTGAGGAATATACCCCCAATTCTTAACCCTTTAGCTGCTTTTACATATTTCTTTGTTATTGCTTTTGAATCATTTAACGGGGACAGAGTGCTCAATTAAAAAAAACCTATTGGTCACTGCTCTCAAATGAATTGCTATTTTAAATTTAATTTTATGCAGTTTTCATATCTTTTTGTAGGTGCTTTCTTCTATTTCTTATTTAGTTTCCTGATTTTAAAAAAACATTGCCGCTCGAAAGAACAATTTTTTAACCTTAATATTTCAATGAATATGGGTAGATTGTTCAATATCCTTTTAAAGTAGTACAGTACAATTGGCTCAAAAAAGACCCAAACCCAAACAAAAAGAAATTTTTGATGCCAAATTGTTCAATACACTGCCACTAAAAAGTTACACTAAATTGCGTCATGGGTTAAGGGGTGGCAAAGGGGGAAAATTCAGGTTTTTTGTAAATATCTGGAAAACTGTGAGTCTGACCGCAAAACGTCTTGAGCACGAAATTAAGTACATAAAATTAAAGCACTATGAGTGTATACCCTACCCTATGCCTCACGGCATACGCCATTTTTAAGCATGCTTCAAAATAAAGTAAAAGAACTCGGTTTAAAACTTCAAACTTAAAGCTTTTTCATAAATTTTGTTTTTCTTCTCTGCTTCGATTTATTGCAACAACTCAGTTATTGCAACTGCCCCAGTTTTTATTAGTTGCAATAATCGAGGTCGTACTGTACTTTGTTATACCTCCGGTGGCTCCTTTGAGGTGTTACATAAATCGCCGTAACAAAAACAATATACCCTATACCATCTTATGGGTATAGGGTATAAATATATTTATCCTTTAGAACGTCATTATAATAGCTAATTGTAGTCTTCTTCACGTATGTTCAAAAGTTTGTACTAAAGTGTACTCTACAAGTGTCAAAAAATTGACTTGGAAGCTTAATGGTGCCAGTTCTAAGGCTATTTCCAAATATTTATATTGAGTAACGTGTACTAGCAACCTTTAAACCCCATTTTTCGTACTTGTAAGACACGCTCTGGTACAAATTTTTGGATATACATACATTCACATAACTGCGATTAACTGTTATAAGCACGTTTTAAGAGATAAATCGATTTTTTCTATTTTCGATAGAATTTAGAAGTGAAAAAATGTAAAATTTGTTCGATTTTTGGTTCACTTTGAATGGGGGGTACCCTTCGTTTTGATCGGATGGTAATAGTTTTTTGGTGTTGAGCATAATTGGGCTTGGACTAGGCACCACACCAAATTTGATCTGCCTTGCTCAATTTAAAAAGAAGCTACAGGCATGCCTTTTTGAAAAATGGTAGGAGGAGTGAGCGGGGTGTCAATGGTCGGAGCCATTCAACTTTTGGTTCAAATCGTATGCATTTTGTTAGCAATATGTGGACAAAATTTTATGACTCTAGGTCTATTCTACCAAGAGTTACAGTGCGAAATGTAACACTCAAATTTAAATTCACTATTATACTTTTGGGTCTAGTGTATAATTTTCTGAGGAAATGTATAGAGTCTTCTACATTATTACAAAGGTAATTTTGTGTGTTTCATTTCGTACTCAAGACGTTTCGCGCCCAGACACACAGTTTTCGAGATATTTACAAAAAACTGAAATTTCACCCCTTTGCGAATGAATCTGAATTTTGTATCTTTGGCCTGGTGACGTCACAGCACGATAACCGACTGTCAAATTCGTATCGGATGAAATAACATTCCTGCGCAATGCATGATCTAGTAGTCTATAGTTTTTGACTTATTGGGCATATCTGTTGAAAATGACAAATAAAATATAAAAAAAAATCATTAGTAGTAGTAGTAGTAATTGCAAAGTGTTTGGATAAGGATGTGTCAACAAATAGTTCATATAAGGTTACTAGATATGGATCTTAACGAATAAGGGAACCCTGTAGGAAACCCTTAGCGTTTGGTTGTTGAGTGACTATAAATAGCGTCAGTCCCTTAAGGGTTCCCTTAAGTATAACTGGGAACTATGAATTCCACCCTTAGTGTTCGAAAATATGTTTAAAGTATAGTAATCAGTTCGATGATTCGCGCGAGTTTCCATATAAAACCATCTAGGTATTTTGTTTTTCGGACGAGTACCCTATGCTCAAACCAGTGTATGAGCACAAAGTCTCCACATATTCTCGTGCGAATATAATGTCCTTGCATTTATGTTCGTGCGAGCGTGATAGGTAAAGACTAGTAATCAGTTTCTCGCGCGAATATTTGCATTTATAACTCGCGCGAAAGTGGATAGTTGGAGACAAGATAGTTGGCTGTGGATAATTTTCAAAACAATTAATTATTTTACAAATGACATGACAATTAATTTTATAGTGATCGGATAATTGTATACATTGCCACTGAAGCTAAAGGGCAAGTTGTACAAAACGGTTGTACGTCCCGCACTCATGTATGGATCAGAATGCTGGACCATGTATGAAGGTTACGCGAAAAAAACGACAGCGACTGAAATGAAAATGTTACGCATGTCAGCTGGTGTAACGAAAAGGGACCACATCAAGAGTAGCTACATCCGAGGCAGCTTGTCCATAGACCAACCAATCACCGAAAAGCTCGAAGACCGACAAATGGATTGGTATTGCCATGTTCAACGGCGTCCGCCTGAGAACCCAGCAAAGAAAGCGATATCAATGGAAGTTCCACTTGATGAACCCAAGGCCAGAGGCAGACCGAAGAACACCTGGATGTGTCAAATGAAAAAGCAACAACAACGCATTGGTCTCGGCGATGACACGATCCAAGATAGAGCTGCCTGTAGAAATATGCTGAGATATTATCGCCAAAACGGGCGATGTGCCTACACTGCAGGTCGAGCAACGCGAAACCATGGAGCGGTATAAAGAACGAGGCAAGGAAGAAGAAGAAAGAAAATGATAATTGTATACATTGGCCGTGTTTTTTAATTAGCTAACCTACACTATCCGGGATAATTTTCATACAAACGCTAACCTGTGACTTTATTCAGGTTAGAAATTATACCTAGATGCGAGCTATTCTCGCCTCGCACGAGTTTTTTGATAGGTTTTGTATAGAAACTCGCGCGAATCGTCGAACTGATTACTATACTTTAATGCAAAAATTAAATTAAATGGAATTTATAAAGGGTAATTTTGGATTATGTCTGATGATTAAATACGTGTGAGTGCTTCAGAAGAATAGCTCACTAGAGGAAAATAAGTCAAACAACATTTTTCAGCGAAATCAAAAGGGTTTGTATGGAGAACTCCGTAGGTGAAGACGCCCACCAGCTGGGCTTCCGAAACTGGTGGACAAGGTCACGTAACCGTGACAATTTATTGGAGGTCAACGATTCAGGCGGCCAAGGCCCGACGTCGGGCTATCGTGCCACATTGATGATGATAATGGAGAATACTCACGCAGGAATTGCAAATGTGCTATGCTTTACTAGAAGATAAAACAAAGCGGTAGAATACGACCGATAGATTCAATTAAATCTAAAACCTTTTTTAAAATAAGATACTTTATAACATATCCTTTAGTGAAATAATAATGGTTATTTTATATTTTTAATGTTTTACTATAAAAAGAAAGTTACATTGCCAAAGTACTCAATGCCAAGGCTGAAATAAAAAAAAAAAATCTGGCGGCGACACCGAGTTATATTCTCATTTCACAATTGGTACCAAACGAAGAATTCCTTCCTTTCGTAGAATCCTTCCTGGCATAGTTCGAATGATTTTGGTCCATTAAACTAGTCGCTCTAAAAAATATGGAGATATTAAATCAAATTCGAAGTCCTCAATGTGCGACTGGTGTCTTTTGTCCTCTTACCTGATACAAGAGTCCGGCATTTTTAGTAATCAAATCTGCACCAAAGAAGGAGAGTAGCATACCGAATACTTTCTTTTCGGCACTATCATCGCATCGATTCGAAAGAAAAGAACAATTTTCAAGCTCCTTACTGGATTCGTTTAACAAATACAAACCTGTTTAGGTATTTGATAAATTTCTTGCAACGAACGTGACTATCGTTCAAAAACAGGGAACACAATTTAAATGTCGATTACTTTAAGATTAGAATAGACAGTTTATAATTTATTATCAAATTTTCCACGGCCAACTATGATGTCTCCAATTCTCCACTTTCGTGCGAGTTTTAAATGCAAATATTCGCACGAGAAACTGATTACTAGCCTTATAGGCTGAAATTGAAAAATGATTTTTTTTTCATAGGAGACAACTAATAGAATTGCTGACTGAAAAATCAAGATAATATAAAAAATTATATGAATTTTGAAAGACGTTGGACGTTGCTAATGGTAGTACTAAGTCGTACTAAATCATCTTCTTTAAGTAGTCGGCTGGGATGTTTCCATCTATACCGCTTTTGTAGTTGAAGCAAGTATTTCGATTCAAACTTGCTCCAAAATAGTTTTTGTAGTTCCTGGATCTGAAGCAGCTCCCACTAGGTTAGTTCCGTTGTCCGATCTAATCGTGTCGGGCTGCCCTATTTGGCTTGTGAATCTGCTAAACGCCGATAAATAAGTATTAGTGCTCAAGTCTAAATATATTTCTAAATGGATGAGTTTAGTCGACATGCACACAAAAACAGCGACGTAAACTTTCATAGGCTTTGCAAATCTGTAAGGAATTGATTTTATGTGAGACGATCCGCAAAGCCCTGTTCCAACGTTTTGAAAGACAAATGATGACGTTACTCGCTCTGGGTGTAGGTCCGACATCATTGGTTGAACGGTTTTATATCGCATCCTTATGCAGAAAGTACACTTAAAGTACGTACACTTCTTTACTTGTTGCTTCGCTGGAGCGTAGAATTTTTCCCAGATAGAGACCAAAGTTACTTCGAATTCACAGTGTTGATATTTTTCATAGGTATCCTTTCGTAAGACAGAGCAGAGTGCTCAAGTCTTACTCTCATTCTCAAAAACTCGGTTGTAGGGATTTAATGTGGAAAGTCAATAATGCGAATGGACCGGTAAGCCTTTTTTTAATCTGGTGATTTGCTCATAAATTAAATAAATTTGCTTTGATGACATCTAATTATTGCTATTTCTGCTTTGCGTAGTTCGTAACACGCTCTGTGGCTCATTTGGGTGAGTCGCACTCTAAGATGCTAGTAATCTAGAAGTCCAGAGATCGAATCTCGGAGTGGTCCAAAATTTCCGTACATGTGCGGATAGGAAATATACAGGGTGTCCGGAAACTGTCGCAAAAACGCACCGGATTGTGATTCCTCATGCGATTTCCAGCAAAAAGTTGTACTGAACATACCCCCAATTCTTAACCCTTTAGCTGCCACAGGCATTTTAAGAGTTTCGAAAAAATCGTATTCTTGTACGACTTTGTTAAAAATTAATATTCATGCACTTCATGCACACATACATAAACTGGGGCCCTATCATGTAATTCGATTCGAAAGCGATTCCTTTCGATTTGGACAAAATGGTATCATGTAACTCGAAAACTAATTGACTTTCGAATATGACCATACGAAAACGAAAGTCCCCTATCATGTAATTCGAAAACGTTGGAGGATATGAAGGATTGCATCGAAAATTTATTCGAGAGATAGCCCACTCTCGAGAAGCTATCGCTATATGCATTTTTAACTTGCAAAAAAGGTTTTCAGATGTTAAAACCGGGTTTTAATTATAAACTAAAGCATAATGGACTTCTTAACATAAAGTAATACGCCTTTAGGACAATGTACTGCGCTTATAATTGTGCGGGAACAAATATAATCTTTGTATATTTGTTGTAACAAGTTCGTTTGATGGAAAGAAACATTTATTTTTCTTGGAGCTTATCTAGTTCAGTAATATCGTGTCGATTTAGTACCATTCCGTGAAAAAAATACAGAAGTTTTTTTCTCACTGTTTCTTTATGTATTATGGGGCGCTGATTCCGAATATGAACTTTGCACCCTAAAAAAAGTGCCGCAACCTTTAAAAAAGGGGGGAAAGGGGGGGCATTTTTCCGGTTTTTTGCGATTATTTCAAAAACGGTAAGAGATACAGAAAAATGGTCTGAGGACGAAAAAAACTACATAAAATTATCTTTGCAATGATATATAACACATTAGACTTTAATTGAATATTTCGGCGTTAGAATAGAACATAAATTAGAATATTTTCATTTTAGACCTTTTTTAAAAGCTCCATAACTTTTGAAAGAATGTTAGTTCAGCCGTTAAATTTTGTATAAGTACTCATAATAAGTTCAAGATCATTTTAAGGTAAACATTGAGTCGCTCCGATCAAGGACCCCCATTATCCCCCCATTTAAATTTTTCAAAACGGCATGTCCATAACTCCCCCCAAAATTGGAGCAGAGTGGTAAATTTTGGTTTGCTGCGATTGGAGGTCATAGTCACCCCACCCACCAAAAATCAGCTCATTCGGATGAAAACTAACGGTACCTCCCATACAAAGTGACCCAAGACAACTTTGTTCTACAGTTTATAAAATGAGTAGTACCTACTCGTACGTAGAACAAATTCCTGATGGGTCACTTTGTATGGGAGGTACCCTTAGTTTTCATCCGAATGAGCTGATTTTTGGTGGGTGGGGTCACTATGAGCTCCAATTTCAACAAACCAAAATTTAGCACTCTGCTCCAATTTTGGGGGGAGTTATGGATATGCCGTTTTGAAAAATTTAAATGGGGGGATACTGGGGGTCCTTGACCGGAGCGTCTCAATGTTTACGTTAAAATTATCTTAAACTTGTTGTGAATACTTATACAAAACTTTACGGCTGAACTATCATTCTTTGAAAAGTTATGGAGCTTTTAAAAAAGGTCTAAAATGAAAATATTCTAATTTATGTGCTATTCTAACGTCGAAATATCCAATTAAACTCTAATGTGTTATATATCATTGCAAAGATAATTTTATGTAGTTTTTTCCGTTCTCAGACCATTTTTCTGTATCTTTTACCGTTTTGGAAATAATCGCAAAAAACCGAAAAAATGCCCCCCTTTCCCCCCTTTTTTAAAGGTTGCGGCACGTTTCTTAGGGTGCAAAGTTGATATTCGGACTCAGCGCCCCAAAATACATATAACAAAATTGAGAAATAAACTTCTGTATTTTTTTCCTGACGAAAATACGATATTATTGGACTAATCGATAACTTCGAAAATGGGGAGAAAAGTGAAATAATGGTTTCGATGTATAAAGAGTAACATTTTATTCATAAAATTTTAAAGATATGAAAATTGAATTTAAGGCTATGCAACATGGAAGAAGTACCAATGGCGGTTCTTCTAATTAAGCTTTAATCATAAATTTACAATTTCTTGGGGTATATTCTTTATTTTATTGGTCGTCGCTGGGGGAATGCTTTCTCGTTTTCCGGAATTTGGTCATGAGTTCGAATCCCACTCAAGTCTCGCACTTTTTATTTAGCATTTTTTTCACTTTTTTAAAATATTAACTAATTCTACTATTAATTCGCGACATTTTTGGCTTAAATTGAATTGTTTAATTAAGTTTAAAGCAGTAAAAATTGAGCCCGAACACAAACATATTTTCTATTTGACATTCGACCGTCGATTGAATCTAGCACACTAAGGGAAATTTTCTACATTAATGAGGCAATACCAAATACTCGAAACGAATGAGTTACATGATACCAAATTGCTTTCAAATCGAATACGAAAGTGTCGGCACTTTCGTTTTCGTTTCGAGTTACATGATAGGGCCCCTGAATTCCATACTTTGAATTGTTAGCTCTTTTCTCTCTATCATACTTCTATTATATACCTTATATTTTGTTACACACGCATGCAATTGTTGCAATAAAAGTCAGTCGTTAACCAGATCTCAGGTGTGATACACGCGCGGTATCATTTCTCGCCGAAATTATTTAACATTGGGGCCGAAACCCGGGAAAGTAAACGGTGGCAAACGTACGGTGAAAAATGGAACTAGCGGCGCGGAGTGTATATCGGGGGCAGCTGACCAAATTGTAAAGGCGTCATTCGATTATCTGAGTGCTTCCGAATCGCGATATAGGGGTGAAAATTCCGTTGACGATATCTAAGAAGAACTTACAAACTACATACAGCGGTTAACGGCCGTCTTAGAAAGTTTGCGTACCTCCAATAAGGAAGTCGCGGAAAAGATTGTCGTAAAACCTGAGCAGCTTGATCAAGAAGCCGGAAAAATTGCGGAATATGAAGACTCCGCAATTACTACGTTGACCAGGCTGCAATTCCGTTTGAAAAAGATAACGGAGAAGACAAAACCCATTATTCCCGAATTAGCGTCGGATGCAGCAAGACCACGCCCTCACGAACACAAATTTTAGATTTGACCCAAAAACTATCTATTTTTCCATCTCAATTTTCTCCAACTTCTGCCAAGGTGAATTGCTTGTATGATTTTTTTTAAAATATGCGCATAGTCTTGTAATCATATCTTCCTTACATCATTCTATTACTTTTTTTTTTTTTTTGCTTCACAGAAACTTTTGTCCCGGGACTTGGCTTCTCGGCATCACTTTACTTACTATGCGTACGTAAGTGACTAATCAATCAATCGAGTGTAAACTCTAGCAGATCGTAAAAAAAAACTGAAAACAAAATATATTAATAAGGAAATTTATCAAAATAACATCTTTTAAACATTAGTTTATTAATACAATTAAAATTAACTAGGTGCTTCAAACTATTATAAGGAATAATTGACCTTGTAATTGGTTCATTAAGCCCATAGTTTACTCTATGATAGGGCTGAACAAGAAGGTTGTTCCGCCGTAAATTGTGAGGAATATTTCTGACTTGAAAGTTTTTTAATATATCTTCACAAACAATATGAGAGCAAAACAGATCTCTTATAAACATAGCGTTTAAAAATGTTCTTCTATAATCTAAGGCTTGTAAACCCAGTAAAGAACAGCGAGTTTTATAATCTGGCTTGAAACGCCAGCCAATTTGATAAATGGCAAACCGTGTAAAATTGTGTTGAATTCTTTCTATGCGCTCGATATGCACCTTATAGAACGGATTCCACACAATAGAACAAAACTCCAGGTGCGAACGAACGAAAGCTGTATACAATATTTTTAAAGTAAAGGGATCATTAAATTCGCGCGCGTTACGTTTAACAAAAGGAGTACTCAAAGAAGATCGGAGTTTTCAATTTATATATGCTAAGTACTTTACATTTACTAACATTTAAATTTAAATTATTATCGCGACACCAAAATTGCAGCTTTTCTAAATCGGATTGCAACTTAAGGCAGTCATCAATGTTGCGTATTTTCATAGCGATTTTCATATCATCGTCATACTGCCATACACGCACGAATTTAAAATTTTGGATGATATCGTTTGCGAAAACTAAAAAGAAAAGTGGTCCTAAATGGCTTCCTTGCGGAACCCCTGAAGAACACTTTATAACAGAGCGGGATGTACAGCCATTTAACTTAACCAACTGAGTCCTATCTGTTAGATGGGATTTCACCCAGCTAAGAAAAACGGGCTGTATACCTAAATTTTCTAGTTTCTTGAGTAAGATATTATGATCTACTCTATCGAAAGCCTTCGAAAAATCGGTATATACCACATCAACCTGCATTCCCTGCTCAATACTATCAGCAACAATTTTAGTAAATGATACCAAATTTGTTGAAGTTGATTTTCCTTTCAGGAATCCATGTTGACATGGCGATATCAAGCGGCTAATTAAAACATCTATTTTATTTTTAATAAGCATTTCAAACAACTTCGGTATTGCAGATAATTTAGCTATGGGTCTATAGTTATCAATAAGATGCTTCGGACCCTTTTTGTGAACAGGCGTTATGTATGAAACTTTCCATTCATCAAGAAAAACACCTGAAGACAAGGACAAATTAAAAATAAAGGCAAAAGGACGACATAACGATTGCATGCAATTCTTCAAAAATATATTAGGAATGCCATCAGGTCCGGCCTGAATACTAACATCAAGGTCACGCATAGCATTCAATAGGTCATCCTCAGAAATCTCAAGAGCACTCGTAAGGTCCTCCTGAGCTATCCGAGGGACCAATGCACTCTGGCTTCCATTGATGTTAGCATTCATTTCTGATGAAACGGAATCTGGCACTTCGTAAACTGAACTGATAAATTTAGCAAATCCATCACAAGCCGATTGAACATCTTTGTAAAAATTGCCATTGAATTCTAAATTTCCCGTATTCTTACGCTTGCTGTTTATAAAATTTCAAAATGTCTTATTGTCATTCTTTATATTATTTTCAGCTCTCGCAATATACTGTTTGTAAAGATTTGTATTCATTAGTTCATACTCTCTTCTCAATCTAAAGAAATTTTCTTTATTGGCAAGAGAGGATGACTTCTTGTATAATTTATGGGCCCTATTTTTTGCTCTCTTAAGTTTGAACAATTCTTTCATAGCCCAAGGATTTTTGTGAAGTTAGCCCTCCCACATTCTAAAATTACGCTTGTAACCGTTTGTTCGGCGGCGGCTACATTTGTTCGTAATTGTTCGTTAATTAAAATCGTTTGTTCCTCTCTAATTATTTAATAATAGCGACTTTAAAATTCTTAGTGTGAACTTAGCCCACCATCTATAAATATGGTTGGATTGGTATACATTTTGTATCAATCGAAAGCCAGACGTTTTTTCGTCCTGGAAACGCAAGGATTCAGGAGTAATTACGGAAAAACAGAAGCCGAGACACAAGCCATTGCGTGTTTTTTATATTCCAATTCAACTGGTTTGAATATTCCAATTCAACTGATTTGAATATTCCAATTCAACTGCTTTAAACAAACGACCAAACGCATAAAACAACGAACAAACGTCTGGCTTTCGATTGATACCAAATGTATACCTATCCGACCATATTTCCAGATGGCGGGCTAAGTTCACACTTCTTATTTTAAAGTTGCTATTATTAAATAATTAGAGACGGACAAACGATTTTAATTGACGAACAATCACGAACAATCGTGGCCGCCGCCGAAAAAACGGTTACAAGCGTAATTTGAGAATGTGGGAAGGCTAACTTCACATAAGTCATTTTATTCTAGCTCCATTATCTCTTAACAGTTTTGATACGTTAAGTGTAGAAAACTACTGTTAATTTTAGCTCGATTTCATTTCAATTCAATTCAAACTGTTGTAGAAAATCGAGATGGAAAAAGAGATGGTTTTTGGGTCAAATCACAACTTTTTTTGCTGGAAATCACATGAGGAATCACAATCCGTTGCGTTATTGCGTCAGTTTCCGGACACCCTGTATAGTGCCAGCCTAATTCAATCCATGTTGACATGGCGATATCAAACGGCTAATTAAAACAACTTTTTTATTTTTAACAAGCATCACAAACAACTTCGGTATTGCTGATCTGACCAAAAACAATAAAGTTGTAAAAGTTACCCCGCCAAAGAAAAATTCATCTGCCGCAAAAAGAATAGATATCACTCCAATCCGCCGCTCATATGAAATTTTGTTTTAGGTGTAAATGCTGGATGTAATTTTGTTTTAGGTGTAAATGCTGGAGAAGTTTAAACGTACAGGACTATTTCCCAAGGTAATTTGGTGGGAGCATTAGCATTTTATTCAGTGACACTTTAACGGCTCCCACCAAATTACCCTAGTATAGTCCTGTACATTTAAACTTCTCCAGCATTTACACCTAAAACAAAATTACATCCAGCATTTACACCTAAAACAAAATTTCATATGAGCGGCGGATTGGAGTGATATGTATTCTTTTTGCGGCAGATTAATTTTTCTTTGGCGGGGTAACTCTTACAACTTTGTTGTTTTTGGTCAGATATCATATATTTTTGCATACTTAAATAGCCAACTAATATTTTTGTTTTGGGATCCTGATGTCCCAGTGTCCCAATTTCCTAATGTCCTTATGTCCCAATGTCCCAATGTGCAGATATCAAAGTGTCCCAATGGCCTAATGTCCGACTGTTCCACTACCTTGGTGTCCCAATTACCCAGTATCGCAATATCCCAATGTCACAGTCTCCCACCTAATGTCCTAATATTCCAGTTCCCCCATGTCCCAGTATCCTAATGTGACATTATCCCAATGGCCCTATGTTCTAATATACCAGTGTCCCAATGTACAAATGCCCCAATATCCCAACATCCCAATGTCCCAATATCCCAACATCCCCATGTCCCAATATCCCAATGTCCCAGTGGCCAAAAGTCGCAATATACCAAGTGCCCTAAGGTCCCAATAGCCTAATGTACCACTGTCCCAATTTCACCAATGTACCTAATGTCCCAATATCCAAATGTCCCAACGTCACAATGTCCTAATGTCGTAATGCCCCAATGTCCCAATATCCTAATGTCCCAATGTCCCAATTTCCCAATGGCCCTATGTCCCAATATTTCAATATCCCAATGTTCCAATGTCCTAATATCGCAGTGCCGCAATGTCCAAATGACCCAATATCCCGATGTCCCAATATCCCGATATATCAGTGGCCCAATGTTCCTATGTACCAGTGTCCTAATGTCCGATTGTCCTATTGTCCCAATGTCCTAGTATCCCAATGCCCCAACGTGCCAGTCTCCCAGTGTCCTAATATCCCAACATCCAAATGTTCCCAGGTCCCAATATCCTTATGTTCCAATGTCCCAATGTCCTAATATCCTGATATCCCAATGTTTCAGTGGCTAATATCCCCACGTCCCAGTTTTCTCAGTATGCCTAATATTCTAATGTCCAAATGTAAAAATGTCCCATTGTCCCAATTTCTCAATGTTCCAATGTCCTAATGTCCTAATATCGCTGTGCCCCAATGTTTGAATATCCCGGTGTCCCAATGTCCCAATATCCCGATGTCTCAGTAGCCCAATATCCCTATGTGCCAGTGTCTCAATGTCCGATTGTCCTATTATCCCAAGGCCATAATGTCCCAATGTCATACTATCCCAGTGCCCCCATGTCCCTGTATCTCAGTGCCCTAATGTCCCAGAATCCCAATGTGCCAACAGCCCAATGTCCTAATGTTTTAATATCCCGTTGTCCCAGTGGCTCAATGTTCCCACGTCCCAGTTTTCCCAGTGTACCTAATGCCCCAATGTCCTAATCTGTTAATGTCCTAATATTCCATTGTCCTAATGACCCAAGACATTAAAGTCCACATGTCTTTATATCCCAGTGCCCCAATGCCACAACATCCCGATGTCTCAGTGGCCCAATGCCACTCTGTACCAGTGGCCCAATGTCCGATTGTCCTATTGTCCCAAAGTCATAATGTCCCAATGTCCTAATATCCCAGTGTTCCCATGTCCCATCGCCCAGTGTCCTAATGTCCCAATATCCCAATGTTCCAATGTCACAATGTTCGAATATCCCAATATCCCGATGTTCCAGTGGCCCAATGTCCCCACGTCGCAGTTTCCCCAGTGTGCCTAATGTACCAATATCCGAAAGTCCCAATGTGGTAATGTCTAAATGTCCCAATGTCCTAATGACCCAAGACCCTAATGTCCGAATGGCCTAATATCCCAGTGCCTCAATGTCCCAATATCATGATGTCCCAATGTCACAATATCCCGATGTCTCAGTGGCCCAATGTTCCTATGTACCAGTTTCCCAATGTCCGATTGTCCTATTGTCCAAGGTCATAATAATGTCCCAATATCCTAATATCCCAATGTCCCAATACCCCAAAGTCCCAATATCCCAATGCTCCAATGTCCCATTGTCCCACTGTCCCAATATCCCGATGTCCCAATGCCCCACGTCCCAGTTTCCCCAGTGTACCTAATGCCCCAATGTCTTAATGTCCTAATGTCTTAATGTCCTAATGTCCCAAGACCCTAATGTCCCGATTTCCTAATATCCCACTCACCTAGATCCTAATCTCCCAGTGTCCCAATATCTATATGTCCCAGTGTCCCAATGTCGCAGTGTGTTTTAAAAATTGTCAATGCGATGAGCCGAAAGACGCAATTGTTGGAAATCTTTTATTAACTTTACCTATTAATTTACCGTTATTCCATCCACTTATCTAAATGGAAGACATTGATTATTTAGAAGGACCACCAGAGGATCTTTCTTCTTCTTCCTTGCCTCGTTCTTTTTATGCCATCAGGTCCGGCCTGAATACTAACATCAAGATTATGCATATCACTCAATAGGTCATCCTGTGAAATCTCAAGATCACTTCTAAGGTTCTCCTGAGCTATCCGAATGACCAATGCACTTTGACTTTCATTGATGTTATGTTAGCATTCATTTCTGATAATCCTAAGCCTGCCGATTCGTAAACTGAACTAAAAAATCTTGCAAATCCATCACAAACACAGATTGAACATCGTTGTAAAAATTGCAATTGAATCCGACATTTTTTGGGATTCCTGTATTTGCTTGCTGCTTATAAAATTCTAAAATATCTTACTGTCATCCTTTATATTAATTTCAGCTGTCTGAATATACTCAATGTACCGTTTGTAAAGATTTTTATTTACTAATTCATACTGTTTTCTCAGTCTGAAGAAATGATGATAGAAAAACTTTTTGGGTAACTTATTATTTTTTGCTCTCTTTTAAATTTTACAAACTCCTATGGATTTGTTTCTTTTATTTATTTAAATTGATCTAACATTTTTATAATTTTCAGGAAGACTCGTTTTTGATATATAGGCCAGTCAATTACCGATTTTAGGTCGCAAAAAATTGCTCGGGTCTGGTTTTTTGGGATATTGTTAGGATAGATACCAGAAGTGTACCACTAAGTTTGCAACTTCGAAAAACCTGTGCTAACCCCGTGACCCTCAAAAAACCTCAAAATTTTCGGACTTTTTTCATATTTTTGTTTGTAATTTCTAAAAGGTGCTTCGTACAAGTAAGTCGTCCACTGCACTTTTAAAGCTAAGAATATCTTAGAATATTCTTTAATTTGAGTGTAACTCCAGCTTTGTAGGTGCAAAGGATCCCAAGATACAGCACTTTAAAACATGTGCTTTTTTTGTAAAAAAGTCCGAAATTGTATTTTAGGAGGTTTGTATGACAGCCCTATGACGTAATGTTGCGATTCCATCCATTCCTAGATATATTTTGAGGCTTTACTAGGAACACATTTGGGTGAGGTTTGGTTAAGATTGGTTCATAAAGAAAAAAGTTTTTCTTAGAAGAACCTGATTATCAGGGGTTGGTTTGTATGACAGCCCTATGACCTAGTGTTCCGATTTCATCCGTTTCTAGATATGTTTTGAAGCTTTACTAAAAAACACATTTGGGGGAAGGGTGGTTAAGATTGGTCCATAAAGAAAAAAGTTTGTCTTAGAAGAACCTAATTTCCAGAGGTTGGTTTGTATGACAGCCCTATAACGTAGTGTTCCGATTTCATCCGTTCCTAGATATTTGTTTATGCTTAACCAGCAACATACTTGGGTGAAGTTTGGTTAATATTGGTACATAAAGAAACAAGTTTTTCTTAGAAGAACCTAATTTTCAGGGGCAGCCCTATGACCCCATGGTCTGATTCCTTTCGTTCCGACATATATACAGCTAAGGAACTGGTTTATAACTTCATGTCACATGACTTTCTCTGTAAAATGCGCATTTAAGCCGATATTCAGCTCGGAACATGACTGAAATTACAATTTCGAACTTTTTTTCAAAAAACAATGTTTAAAGTGCTGTATCTTGGGATCCTTTGCGCCTACAAAGCAAGGGTTACACTCAAATTAAATAAGATTTTCTTAGCTTTAACATTGCAGTGGACAACTTACTTGTAGGAAGCACCTTTTAGAAATTACAAACAAAAATATGAAAAAAGTCCGAAAATTTTGAGGTTTTTTGAGGGTCATGGGGTTAGCACAGGTTTTTCGAAGTTGCAAACTTGGTGGTACACTTCTGGTATCTATCCTAACAATATCCCAAAAACCAGAGCCGAGCAATTTTTTGCGACCTAACGCCTTATTTTTCGGTTTATTGACTGGCCTAATAGCTAAAGCCCAATCCATATTTTTTTTGCCTCGCAGAAGCTTCTGCCCCGGGACAGGGCTTCTCGGCATCACTTTACTTATGCGTACGTAAGTGACTAATCAATGAATCGAGTGTAGACTCTAGCAGATCGATAAAAAGATAATAAATTTTGTTTTGCGAATTGAGCTTTTGGAAAAATTGTAGTAGAGGTAACTTCTAGCCTTTCATCAATGTAATTATAAAAACAAACTCAAGAAGAACAGCACTATGATGCATTGATTTGGGCAAAATGTACTTTACTTGCTGAAGCATTCCAGCCAGTACTAACAAAAATAAGATATAAAATTCTGCCTATGGAATTTTTAACCAAATTCAATTGCATCAAATCCATTGCAAATAAGCAATCTGAGAATAGAATAAGAATAAATTCACACTCGAGATATAAATCACGCGGCAGCAATTTTTGCTCATCGTCGTTCCAGTACCAACTTATATCACCAATTCCCCAAAAGATACAAATAATTTAGAGATGACATGTTTTTTTATAAACATCATAAAGTCAGGTGGTAGATAGATATTTAAAATATATACTTTTTCGCTACGAGACACGTTAATAGAAACACATATCTTTCCCATGTCCTTATGAAAAACTTGGATTTCATGGGATGGCATTTTTGTTTTGACGGCCACCAAAACACCACCTTCTCTCCTAGTCGCAGCTCCATAACAATCGCGACGATAGACATCATAGTTTCTTATGAAAAGTTCTCCATTTGAAATATTTGTGTGAAGCCAAGATTCGGTTAACCAAATGGCAGCATAATCTTCTTGTGAAACTGCAAGGTAAAAGGTTCATCAGAGGATGAACCGACAGAAAGGTGTCATCTGTTGAATTAGGTTTTTTTTATTACATATTCCTTCAATCATACCGAAGCATAAAATAA
The DNA here is from genome assembly GCA_949715475.1 of Microchrysa polita. Classification (NCBI taxonomy): domain Eukaryota; kingdom Metazoa; phylum Arthropoda; class Insecta; order Diptera; family Stratiomyidae; genus Microchrysa; species Microchrysa polita. The sequence continues at coordinate 34,226,484 of OX454419.1, read as the reverse complement.
ATAACAGGCGCGACAATCCAACATTGGACTAAGGCCGCAGGATGTGTTAGTGACATCCTATTTCCAAGATCTTATCTGCTTTTTGATGAGGTAATGAGATCAGCATCACGCTCAGCAGTGTTGTTTATCCCCATAAATGGGTACTCGTTTAACATCTGAGTGAGATCATAGTCTGTCACAAGCTCGTGAGTTCGAAAAACACAATGGAACACGGTGAGATTCGAACTCGTGAGCCTGTGCACCGAAGGTGCGCGCACTAACCGCTCGACCAGCCAGACTACCGAAGCATGCAGCTTGGAAAAATAGAATACCTTGAAACTGGGAACACTTCGAAGAGAATCATTAGCTTCATCGATTCCAAGGATTATTTTGTGTCGCTTATTAATATTTTCAGCATTTTTGGGAAGAACATTACCAGAGGCAAGTCCACCTTAAAAGTGAGAATCATTCGGGGTGCCTTCTCTGTCCTCCCGTAGTATTATATATTCACATACATATTACGGGCATGGCGTTACCCGAGGCCGCCAAGTAAACCTTCAACCCGCTGCAACATCTAATATATAAAATTCTCCTCAAAAAGTTTGTTCCCAAACTCCTCCGAAACTATTGGACCGATTTTTATGAAATTGTGTATATATCCTTGCTAGGTATGGGAATCGGTCGTAAATTATATTTCATCCCCCGAAGTGCCCCCCTTTTCTTTTTATCGTTAATTTAGTACTTTGTACAGTAAGTGATTAAGCCTACTCGATTCATTCGCTCTAAATTTTTATCAACAGCATCATCCATGTGGCACGATAGCCAGAAGTCGGGCCTTGGCCGCCTGGATCGCGGTTACGTGACCTTGTCCTCCAGTTTCGGAATCCCAGCAGCTGGTGGGCGTCTTCACCTACGGAGTTCTCCCAGCGAGCTCTCGGTCGTCCACGCAACCTCGCTCCGTCAATTCGTTGTGCGTTCATAACTTTCTTTGGCATGCAATTGTAGTCCATCCGTTGTACATGCCCCGCCCATTGTAGACGTTGAAGCTTGACGATTTTCGATACTTCCCGCTCATCGTACAATTGATACAACTCGTGGTTGTATCGGATACGCCATTGGTCTCGCTCGCGAACGGCCCCGAAAATTTGCCGAAGGACCTTTCGTTCGAATCGGTCTAGCAAAATTTCGGAGGCTTGGGTAAGGGTCCATGTTTCGCAGCCATAACATAGCACGGGTCGGATGATCGTTTTGTACACGCGGAGCTTCGTGTTCCTGTGCGCAAGTTTCGAATTAATTATAGGGAGGACCGAGAAATATGTCTTATTGGCTAGTTGTATCCGTCACTTAATTTCGTCGGTTTCGTTGGCGTCCCTTGATAAGTTACAACCCAGATAGTTGAAGTTGTCTACATACTCGATATTAAGGTCCCCCACTGTGATGCTTGAATTTGCTGGCGTCCTTGTTTTCGATTGCATCATGGCCTTTGTTTTGCTTTCGTTGATATGTTGTCCAACTTCCTTTGCGGCGTTATTGAGGTTATGCAGAAGGCTTTCTGCATCACCCAACCTTCGAGACATGATGTTGATATCGTCGGCGTACGCTACTAATTGAGTCGACTTGATGAGTAGCGTTCCGCTGCTGTCCATATTCATGGCTCGAATTACATACTCCAAAGCCAGGTTGAAGAGCGTCGGCGCCAGCCCGTCGCCGTGCTTGAGTCCAGTACGAGTTTTTAAATAGGTCAGTGAGTCGGTTCTGCACTTTGACCTGCGAGACGGTATTAGTCATCGTCATCCTTGTGAGTCGCACAACTTTGCCGGTATACCAAAATTCAGCATAATGTTGTACAGTACACTTCGGTCGATACTGTCGTATGCTTGCTTGAAGTCGACAAAGATTTGGTATACGTCGATGTTGTATTCCCAGCACTTTTGGAGTAGTAGCTTCACTGTGTAAAGCTGATCGATCGTTGAGCGACCAGGTCTGAAGCCGCCTTGATACTCGACAATGATTTGTTCTGCGTACGGATTGATTCTCTTTTCAAGAATTTTTGATAAAATCTTATAGGCCGTACAAACTAATGATATGCCTCTGTAATTGTCACACTTCAGCTTGTCACCCTTTTTGTGGATTGGGCAGATTATGCTTTTGCGCCAATCTTCGGGGATTACCTCGTCGTTCCATATTTTCAGCAGTAGCACATGTACAGCGTTGGTCAGGCACGTTCCACCATGCTTCAGCAGTTCTGCTGGGATCTCGTCAGCGCCGGGCGCTTTATTATTTTGGAGCGACTGTATGGCAAGACTCACCTCCTCTACTGTTGGGGGTAGATCGGGAGGGCCTGGTTCGGCTAACTTCTCAAGAGCTAGCTCCGCGGGGGATGTTGATGATGCATTGAGGAGCTCTTCAAAATGCGAGGCCCATCGTTTGTTGACGCTTTTGATGTCGCTGATGATGTTACCATCCTTGTCCTTACATAGGCTTGTCCTGGGTTGATATCCGTTCTTGATATTATTTATAAGTTTGTACGCCTGTCTAATGTTCTAACTGGCTAATCTTTGGTTTATTTGCTGCAACTGCTCGTCAAAATGTTTGCGTTTCTTACGTCTAATTAACCTATTAGATACTCGCCGAAGTTCGTTGTATCTTTCTTTCTTGGCTCGGGATGCACGTTGTGTGTATTGGCGATAGACTCCATTTTTCGGCTCAATCGAGGTCCTGCATTCGTCGTCGAACCAGTCTGCTCGTCTGCGCCGGCCTTTATAGCCCACGATCTCTTCTGCGACCCCCTTGATGCTGTCTTTGAGCTCCTCCCAGAACTCATGGATGCCTAGATTATTGATGTTATCAAGCATGGGCGACAGTTTTTCCTCAAGTGCTGTAGTATACGCAGCCGCCGTGGCATCATCAATCAAATTGTCAACCTCGAAGATCTTGGCAGGGTTGATTCTCGTTAGGTGCACCGAAGAGATTCTGCACCTGTAGGTCGTCTTCACCAAATAGTGATCGGTGTCGCAGTTGGCTCCTCGATAGGATCGAACATCTAGGACATTAGAAGCCCATCTCTTGCTGATCAGTACGTGGTCGATCTGGTTCACGGTGTATTCATCTGGAGACTTCCAGGTCTGCTTATGGATTCGTCGATGAGGGAAGCATGTAGAGCTTATGACCAAGTTTCTGCCGCTCGCGAAGTCGATAAGTCGCTGGCCGTTGTTGTTGTTTTCGTCGTGGAGGCTATGACCACCAGTAGTTCCCCTATGCCAGCTTTCGTTTCCGACTTTGGCGTTAAAGTCTCCTAGCAGCAGCTTGACGTCGTTTGATGGAAGTTAGTCGAAGAGTGTTTCTAGGTCGTTGTAGAACTCATCCTTAATCGCGTCTTCTTTTACTTCTGTAGGGGCATGCGCATTAATGAGCCAGAGATTAGCGAAACGGGTCTTAATGCCGATCGCACATAGCCGGTCATTGATGGGTTTGAAGCCGATAATGTGGTCCTTGAGCTGCTTATTCACGATGAAAGCTACTCCCAAACTCCTTGTTACCCTCCTCTTTACCACTCGTAAAAATAGTGTGCGAATTGAAGTCGTTAATCTCGCTTTTGAGCCATTTAGTTTCCTGGATTGCAACTATGCTCAGCTTGTATTGTTCTACCTGATCCAGGAGGGCCCTTAAGGCCCCCGGTCTATTCAGGGAGCGTACATTCCAGGATCCGAAAGAGTAATCAGTTGTTCGTTTGCGGGGTCGTCGTTGTTTTGTATTCGTCCATTCCGAGGCTTTTGTTTCAGGTTTCTTGACTTGAAGTTTCTCTTAGGATGAGTTGTCGGCACATCGCTAAACCATGATAGGGTTTAATCGTTGAGTAAAGGCCATCATGGGCATGCCTCGAAGATGCTGCTTTAGTGGTTGAGTTAGACGTTTTCTGTCACCTATCACGTTAAGTAACCTGAGACGCTGCAGATGTGAATACAGCACTCAGGCGCAGCGGTGCTTCTTCCAAATGTCGCATCAGATGATTTGACTTAGCCGTTAGAGGTTTTACCCACTACCGTTACCAGGGGGCGCCCGCGCGGAGGACACATGCCCCCCAAATTTTTTAAATTTTTATACGTGTACTAAATGAAATAGAACCGGCTTAAGGATACGAAAGAAATATGATGATATGACGTAGTGTAATGGAGCCGTAATTAAATATTAAAATTGAATACATACATTTATTGTCATAGGTCATATTGATTTCAAGGGCGATTATCTATGTACGCTGCCTGTCATACTCATATAACTATAGCCAATGATGATGCTATCTCTTGCTACATAATTTTTAAACTTTTTTTATATATTTACATAGGTAAAGGACACTATGATTTCGCCTATTTCTCATTTGATCCCTCCGTCAAAATCGATATTATACGTGGAATTGATTCAGGGTATGTTTCGTTACTTTCTTCCTAACCAACTACTATTGGATTCACGCACCCGGCAGAATTATTTTTGAAGCGCTGAATTTGGAAGTGTATAATAAAAACAATAATTGTAGGTACTCGAGCTTCCCACCTTCGCTTGAACTAGAATCAACAACTTCAACGGATATACGAAAGTATAATTTTCTCCGAACAAATAGTATTGGGAATATAATATCACCTGTGCTGTCACGGATCAGTGAAAACGACACCAATAGTGCTCAAAAACAATTGGACCTACAAAGCATATGCTCCAATGAGGTGAATACATAAACAAACAACAATAGGGAGTTTTAACAGGCCGAACGAACACAAAAACCTTGAATTCCACTCGAAATATTTCGTCGTCGGCTTATTTCAGAAAATCGTGTAAATGATTTGATTTGAATTTAAATTTTCCAAACTTTGTCGTTACTTATTTTAAGGGCCGATTTCTCATCTACCATAATGGTTAGTCTTATCGTACAGTATTAAATGCTTTTATATTATATTGAATTTTTGTCTTGTTTGTGTGCATAGCTATGCTATATTTTGCTTGGTAAAGTCATTGTATGAAATTGCGTAATGATTTTTTTCAATTTCAGCTGATGGCGTAATCAAGCAAAATATGGCATAACTATGCAAAGCAAAAAACTATTTAATTCAAAATAATGTAAAAGCTTTTAGAAAATGGTTTGCGTCTTTTCTATACGATAACACTAACCAGCTGACAGGTACTAGATAAGGTGTATGAGAAACTGGCCCAAAGACGTACATGTGAAAGTCAAACATCACGACGGTTCTTACGACTTGCTAAAGCTCTCTATTATCATCACATACGGTCTACCAATAATGTCTTCGTCGAATAATAAAAATGTTAACACTTAACCCAAAAATTATTCATTTTTATAAATTTATCAAAAAAGTTATGAGTTAAAGTCAAAACGAGACCGAGGCTAATAATAAAAAAAATTGGGGGCTAGGTTTGTATGACAGCCCCATGACCTAGTGATCCAATTTCGGTGATTTAAGCATACAAACAGCCTGCAACAAAAATAAAAACGCAAAATTTCAGCCTGTTAGCTTCAATACCCGGCTAGTAAAACGCTCCGCAACAGACAGACACACATTGCCTAATTCATTCTGAGCGGAGATGCTTCCTTCATTACATTACAAACTTCATGACAAACTTAATATACCCTTTCAATATACGAACGAACGGTATAACAAGCGAACATCCTGAGCAGATATGCTTCCTTCATTACATTACAAACTTCATGACAAAGTTAATATACCCTTTTAAGGTGCGTTGACCTCGACGCGACCGCACGACAGCGACTCGCTCATTCCATATAAAAACTCGTTTCTCTCTCATTTTAAAAACGTTTTTATATGGAATGAGCGAGTCGCTATCGTGCAGTCGTGTCGAGGAAAATGTACCTTTAAGGTGCGTTGTCCTCGACGCGACCGCACGACAGCGACTCGCTCATTCCATATAAAAACTCGTTTCTCTCTCATTTTAAAAACGTTTTTATATGGAATGAGCGAGTCGCTATCGTGCAGTCGTGTCGAGGAAAATGTACCTTTACTATACGAACGAACTGTATAACAAGCGCAAACACTTTCAGTCCAATAATGTCTTCGTAATTTTTTTTTTAAATTCATAAAAATTATATTTTTTTGTGAACCTGGAAATGTTTTTTAGGATATCAATGGAGACATGATGGTCCGTCAGGATTTAGTAAATCTTGTCGACAGTTTGAATCCCCTTTTAGAGGCACCATAACTTACTTGTAGATATAGTACATATTAAATAAGTTAAGTATCGCCACACTATTTTCTGATAGGATAGCTTTCACATTATATTGAATTGAATTTTACTTTACATAGTTATGCTATATTTTGCTTGGTGACACCATTGTATGAAATTGCGTAATGATTTTTTTCAGATGATGACGTAACTAAGCAACTATACAACATAAACAAAAATTCAATATAATGTAAATAAAGACTTTCAGAAAATAGTGTGCGTCTTGTCTATAAGACTAACCACTAGATGAGATGTATCCGGTACAACCATGAGTTGTATCAATTGTACGATTAGCTGGAAGTGACGAAAATCGTGAAGCTTCAACGTTTGCAATGGGCGGGACATGTACAACGGATGGACGATAATCGCATGCTAAAGAAAGTAATGAACGCACAACGAATTGACGGAGCGATTTGCGAGGTTGAATAGACGACCGAGGGCTCGCTGGGGGAACTCCGTAGGTGAAGATGCCCACCAGCTGCTGGGTTTCCGAAACTGGAGGACAAGGTCACGTAACCGCGACAATTAGATGTCAACAATTCAGGCGGCCAAAGACCGACGTCGGGCTATCGTGCCACATTGATGATGGCTTGATGAGATGTACGAGAAATCGGCCCAAAGATGATTACTTTTTAGGTTATGTGATGAAAAAGCCGTTGATTGATCGACATATGTTAAAACTTTTTGGGGTCGGTGCATATTTAAAAGTTTACGCAATAGTGCTAAAAACTGCCTGCACAAAGACATTATTGGTAGACTGTATGTAAATTTAAGTAAACGACATTTCAGCTCTAATATTTTTTATGTTTGTATATTACAGACGTCTGTTTTAAGTATAGACTTAGCAGAAAATCATGATAAATACTATCCTGCTTCAAATGAAGAATACAAAAAACGTTGCGAAAAAGTTGTACCCCATAAATTAGAAGTTAAGATACGATATTTACTTCAAATATTTACTGAAGCGAATTGTCTAGAATATTCTTTAGTACTTTCCATATTGCTCCTCGATGCAGCATCAGTCAGCCGTATAACGAATACCGTTATACGATCAGGATCGCTGCAGGGATGTCGACAAATACGAAATGGTCTAAAAGATATTACCCGATGGAGCTTTCATGAGTGGTAAGTTTGTTGTTTCTTTTAATACTCATATACCCGTGTGTTTATGTGAATTAGTATCTCTTTCAGTTTTGGATATAGAGCTTTCATGATGAAACTGCAGCCCCAAATAGCTCTTTTAGATGCATTTGTTGTTCAGCATGAATCAATCCCTTCGATAAAAACAGATGGTAGTTCCCAGGTCAAGGAATCTGATGCATACAAGCTTGAGGTACAAATTAATCTGTAATTGCTCTCCATTTCCATTTTTTTTTATCCCAATACATTTCAGGATCGCGTGCAACTTCACACAAGCTTCAAAAATGACAGAAGTCGGGGAATGAATAACCCCACACACATACTCGATGAAAAATATAAATATGAAGCTGCTGAAGAAGCATTTGATATAAACCCAAACAGAGATCAAACTTTATTCGACGGAAGTAGAAATGCAACAAATGATAAAGGAGCTACTTGTATTTTGATGTAATTTAAATTTGTTCTAATACGATTTAATAAATATTTTGCATATTTTGAAACACTTGGATGAAGTTTGGTTAAGATCGGACTACTTAAATTAAAAAAAAAATTCTTAGAAGAACTTATTTTTCAGGGGTTTGTATGGCAACCCTATGACCTAATGTTCCGATTCCATCTGTTCCTAGATATGTTTTAAGGCTTTACTAGGAAAGACCCCACTTGGATCAAGTTTGGTTGAGATTGGTTCATAAAGAAACAAGTTTTTCTTAGAAGAACCTAATTTTCAGGAGTTGGTTTGTATGTCAGCCAAGGCGTAGTGATTTCATCCGTTCTTACATATGTTTTGAGGCTTTACTAGGAGCACATTTGGGTACAGTTTGGTTAAGGTCGGATTAAAAAGAAAAAAGTTTTCTATTATTTAGGGGTTGGTTTGTATGGCAGCCCTATGACGTAATGTTCCCATTCCATCTGTTCCTATATATGTTATGATGCTTTACTAGGAACACACTTAGGTGAAGTTTGTTGTTTGGTATGTAAAGAAAAAAGTTTTCCTAATTGTCAGGGGTTGGTTTCTATGGCAGCCCCATGACGCCATGATCCGATTCCATTCGTTCCAACATATATACAGCGTACATTAACTTACAGCTGTCCACGATGCCTCGATATAACAATCTAAGACACCCGGCTCATGTTACTAGCCACTCTACATTTAATCTGTATACACTTACGGACAAAAGTATCGACTCAACCTATAATCGCGTATATTTGTACGTGTTTAAAAAAAAAACACAAACCAATTGAAAATAACTTAAGTATTTATTATTTCAGTATTTGGTGTTGTCTTGAGCTCGTCTCATAAGTGTTCAATGGGATTGATGGACTGCGTACAGGCCAGTTAAGTGTGGACCTTAGAAAAAGCATAGTAACCCATGCCATGCGTTAGTCCAGAATGGCCATCAGAAAATAAAAATGACACCGTTTTCATACTATTGCAGTTCATAGTATGCGTGAAAATTTTATTCAAACGTCAATTTTTTGTTTACAATTGAGAATATAAAATCCGCGTAATATTTATTACTCTCTTAAAATGCCAACGTGATTTTTAACCCTTCTGTTGGCGTATAGATCCAGACAGACCATTGGTACTCTTGATGAAAAACATCGTTCAACAATATTTTCCACCCTTTCCATATATATTTCAAAGGACCCGACGGCCAGAAATGCGATCAAACGTTCGGCGAAATGTAAACTATGTCTAAAGAAACGAAAAAACGGCGCATCATCGTAAGTAAACATAGTATGTAAACTGTTTCAAGATCCAAAATTAAACTACTTCAAAAATTAAGATTGATTTCACAGAAAATTCAGCTACACCTTAGTCATAATAGCTCGTAGGCGACGACAGAAGGGTTAATAATTGCATCGACAATATTTTGACGTTTGAATTATTTCGTGGAGTGTAGTGTAATAAATTTGGAGTCAAACACATATGGGTTGTGTGATCACATAGCCATTCTGGACTAACGCATGGCATGGGTTACTATGCTTTTTCTAAGGTGTGGACATATTGGTTTTATTCAGGAACTGTCGAGCATCAAAGTGAAGTTATCGTCAATAAATGCTGCATAGGGCACAACGTGAGCACGGGGAATATCGGTAAGGTATCGCTCAGTTGTCAGCCCTGCTCCTATGCCTCCTCCGGGCACGAATACGAACTCCGAGTTTTTCCCTCTAAGGAAATGCCAGCCTACATCATACAGGAACCGCCGCTGTATGCAACCGTTTCAGTGAAAAAGCACTGCGCAAACCGCTCACCCAGATGCCTGTAGACTCTGCATCTTCTGTCACTGCCATTCACACACATTCTCGACTCGTCAGTGAGCAATACTGAGCTCTGAAGTGGATCGAGGGCGGCTCGTTAAAGCTACATGTTTCTCAAAATCCAGCGCCCGCTCTAAGGGGGGGGAGGGGGTAAGCCAAATTTTAGGGGCGGCTTTTTGGCCGAATAAAACAATCTTGGATTTAGTGTAAAGGAAGCCATGACAACTACAGATGAAGAACAAAGGGGTGAAACAAAATAAGAAATAATGCTTTGTTTAAGTAAAGAAGCACAACAATAGCTTCTTTAGGAAACGCGTTACTTTTTAAATTTATAAACTGTATCATTAGTTCTCTTTTGAAAGTTGTGTTTTAAAGATGCAAAGTTCTCGCTAGGCTTTGAAGAGCCCATACAATTGACACGAAGTACTGCATTTAGAATATTTAAATGTTTAGTGTGCCTGAATTTTACGTCTGTGATGCTTGCAAAGTTATGTGCTAATTAAGTTCTTCTTTAAAAAGAAACTTATTGGAGAATGGTGTGCTGATTTCGTCCTCCAATTGAAAATCAATTCCTCTTCTGGCTTGGACTGCTATCCATTCTCATAAGGAGAACTTTTGTGTTTCTGATATTTTTCGCTACATGTTCGTTGAATGGTGCAGAAAGTGTCGCTAGTGGCGATAAAAAGAAAGAAAAAATCTTCTTTCGAGAGCTGATAGCATAAATATTGCCAAGATCGGATTGGATTCCTCCAACCACACTGCTATCAGTTGATCGAACCGAACAAATGACAAAATTGATCTCCCCAAAGTCTCTATCCCTCCCGGCGTATGTTGTCCACAACTTTGATGTTTTGTTCGCGGTTTTGCAAACCCCGATCAATGTGGTTGCGGCCTAATATTTTTATTCAGTCTGTTGCGTCAAAGGAGATCTCGTCCACTAAGTAAATATTGAACCTCCGGAGAAACCATAAGAAATTAGAAATAAGTAGTGCATACGAATTGTCTAGAATATTCTTTAGTACTTTCCATATTGCTCCTCGATGCAGCATCAGTCAGCCGTATAACGAATACCGTTATACGTTCAGGATCGCTGCAGGGATGTCGACAAATACGAAATGGTCTAAAAGATATTACCCGATGGAGCTTTCTTGAGTGGTAAGTTTGTTGTTTCTTTTAATACTCATATACCCGTGTGTTTATGTGAATTAGTATCTCTATCAGTTTTGGATATAGAGCTTTCATGATGAAACTGCAGCCCCAAATAGCTCTTTTAGATGCATTTGTTGTTCAGCATGAATCAATCCCTTCGATAAAAACAGATGGTAGTTCCCAGGTCAAGGAATCTGATGCATACAAGCTTGAGGTACAAATTAATCTCTAATTGCTCTCCATTTCCATTTTTTTTATCCCAATACATTTCAGGATCGCGTGCAACTTCACACAAGCTTCGAAAATGACAGAAGTCGGGGAATGAATAACCCACACATACTCGATGAAAAATATAAATATGAAGCTGCTGAAGATGCATTTGATATAAACCCAAACAGAGATCAAACTTTATTCGACGGAAGTAGAAATGCAACAAATGATAAAGGAGCTACTTGTATTTTGATGTAATTTTAATTTGCTAATACGATTTAATAAATATTTTGCATATTTTGAAACACTTGGATGAAGTTTGGTTAAGATCGGACTACTTAAATTAAAAAAAAAATTCTTAGAAGAACTTATTTTTCAGGGGTTTGTATGGCAACCCTATGACCTAATGTTCCGATTCCATCTGTTCCTAGATATGATTTAAGGCTTTACTAGGAAAGACCCCACTTGGATCAAGCTTGGTTGAGATTGGTTAATAAAGAAACAAGTTTTTCTTAGAAGAACCTAATTTTCAGGAGTTGGTTTGTATGTCAGCCAAGGCGTAGTGATTTCATCCGTTCTTACATATGTTTTGAGGCTTTACTAGGAGCACATTTGGGTACAGTTTGGTTAAGGTCGGATTAAAAAGAAAAAAGTTTTCTATTATTTAGGGGTTGGTTTGTATGGCAGCCCTATGACGTAATGTTCCCATTCCATCTGTTCCTATATATGTTTTGATGCTTTACTAGGAACACACTTAGGTGTTAAGTTTGTTGTTTGGTATGTAAAGAAAAAAGTTTCCTAATTGTCAGGGGTTGGTTTCTATGGCAGCCCCATGACGCCATGATCCGATTCCATTCGTTCCAACATATATACTAGGCCAGTCAATTACCGATTTTAGGTCGCAAATAATTGCTCGGGTCTGGTTTTTTGGGATATTGTTAGGATAGATACCAGAAGTGTACCACTAAGTTTGCAACTTCGAAAAACCTGTGCTAACCCCGTGACCCTCAAAAAACCTCAAAATTTTCGGACTTTTTTCATATTTTTGTATGTAATTTCTAAAAGGTGCTTCCTACAAGTAAGTCGTTCACTGCACTTTTAAAGCTAAGAAAATCTTCTTTAATTTGAGTGTAACTCCAGCTTTGTAGGTGCAAAGGATCCCAAGATACAGCACTTTAAAAAATGTGCTTTTTTGTAAAAATGTCCGAAATTGTATTTTAGGAGGTTTGTATGACAGCCCTATGACACTCAGGCGCAGCGGTGCTTCTTCCAAATGTCGCATCAGATGATTTGACTTAGCCGTTAGAGGTTTTACCCACTACCGTTACCAGGGGGCGCCCGCGCGGAGGACACATGCCCCCCAAATTTTTTAAATTTTTATACGTGTACTAAATGAAATAGAACCGGCTTAAGGATACGAAAGAAATATGATGATATGACGTAGTGTAATGGAGCCGTAATTAAATATTAAAATTGAATACATACATTTATTGTCATAGGTCATATTGATTTCAAGGGCGATTATCTATGTACGCTGCCTGTCATACTCATATAACTATAGCCAATGATGATGCTATCTCTTGCTACATAATTTTTAAACTTTTTTTATATATTTACATAGGTAAAGGACACTATGATTTCGCCTATTTCTCATTTGATCCCTCCGTCAAAATCGATATTATACGTGGAATTGATTCAGGGTATGTTTCGTTACTTTCTTCCTAACCAACTACTATTGGATTCACGCACCCGGCAGAATTATTTTTGAAGCGCTGAATTTGGAAGTGTATAATAAAAACAATAATTGTAGGTACTCGAGCTTCCCACCTTCGCTTGAACTAGAATCAACAACTTCAACGGATATACGAAAGTATAATTTTCTCCGAACAAATAGTATTGGGAATATAATATCACCTGTGCTGTCACGGATCAGTGAAAACGACACCAATAGTGCTCAAAAACAATTGGACCTACAAAGCATATGCTCCAATGAGGTGAATACATAAACAAACAACAATAGGGAGTTTTAACAGGCCGAACGAACACAAAAACCTTGAATTCCACTCGAAATATTTCGTCGTCGGCTTATTTCAGAAAATCGTGTAAATGATTTGATTTGAATTTAAATTTTCCAAACTTTGTCGTTACTTATTTTAAGGGCCGATTTCTCATCTACCATAATGGTTAGTCTTATCGTACAGTATTAAATGCTTTTATATTATATTGAATTTTTGTCTTGTTTGTGTGCATAGCTATGCTATATTTTGCTTGGTAAAGTCATTGTATGAAATTGCGTAATGATTTTTTTCAATTTCAGCTGATGGCGTAATCAAGCAAAATATGGCATAACTATGCAAAGCAAAAAACTATTTAATTCAAAATAATGTAAAAGCTTTTAGAAAATGGTTTGCGTCTTTTCTATACGATAACACTAACCAGCTGACAGGTACTAGAAAAGGTGTATGAGAAACTGGCCCAAAGACGTACATGTGAAAGTCAAACATCACGACGGTTCTTACGACTTGCTAAAGCTCTCTATTATCATCACATACGGTCTACCAATAATGTCTTCGTCGAATAATAAAAATGTTAACACTTAACCCAAAAATTATTCATTTTTATAAATTTATCAAAAAAGTTATGAGTTAAAGTCAAAACGAGACCGAGGCTAATAATAAAAAAAATTGGGGGCTAGGTTTGTATGACAGCCCCATGACCTAGTGATCCAATTTCGGTGATTTAAGCATACAAACAGCCTGCAACAAAAATAAAAACGCAAAATTTCAGCCTGTTAGCTTCAATACCCGGCTAGTAAAACGCTCCGCAACAGACAGACACACATTGCCTAATTCATTCTGAGCGGAGATGCTTCCTTCATTACATTACAAACTTCATGACAAACTTAATATACCCTTTCAATATACGAACGAACGGTATAACAAGCGAACATCCTGAGCAGATATGCTTCCTTCATTACATTACAAACTTCATGACAAAGTTAATATACCCTTTTAAGGTGCGTTGACCTCGACGCGACCGCACGACAGCGACTCGCTCATTCCATATAAAAACTCGTTTCTCTCTCATTTTAAAAACGTTTTTATATGGAATGAGCGAGTCGCTATCGTGCAGTCGTGTCGAGGAAAATGTACCTTTAAGGTGCGTTGTCCTCGACGCGACCGCACGACAGCGACTCGCTCATTCCATATAAAAACTCGTTTCTCTCTCATTTTAAAAACGTTTTTATATGGAATGAGCGAGTCGCTATCGTGCAGTCGTGTCGAGGAAAATGTACCTTTACTATACGAACGAACTGTATAACAAGCGCAAACACTTTCAGTCCAATAATGTCTTCGTAATTTTTTTTTTAAATTCATAAAAATTATATTTTTTTGTGAACCTGGAAATGTTTTTTAGGATATCAATGGAGACATGATGGTCCGTCAGGATTTAGTAAATCTTGTCGACAGTTTGAATCCCCTTTTAGAGGCACCATAACTTACTTGTAGATATAGTACATATTAAATAAGTTAAGTATCGCCACACTATTTTCTGATAGGATAGCTTTCACATTATATTGAATTGAATTTTACTTTACATAGTTATGCTATATTTTGCTTGGTGACACCATTGTATGAAATTGCGTAATGATTTTTTTCAGATGATGACGTAACTAAGCAACTATACAACATAAACAAAAATTCAATATAATGTAAATAAAGACTTTCAGAAAATAGTGTGCGTCTTGTCTATAAGACTAACCACTAGATGAGATGTATCCGGTACAACCATGAGTTGTATCAATTGTACGATTAGCTGGAAGTGACGAAAATCGTGAAGCTTCAACGTTTGCAATGGGCGGGACATGTACAACGGATGGACGATAATCGCATGCTAAAGAAAGTAATGAACGCACAACGAATTGACGGAGCGATTTGCGAGGTTGAATAGACGACCGAGGGCTCGCTGGGGGAACTCCGTAGGTGAAGATGCCCACCAGCTGCTGGGTTTCCGAAACTGGAGGACAAGGTCACGTAACCGCGACAATTAGATGTCAACAATTCAGGCGGCCAAAGACCGACGTCGGGCTATCGTGCCACATTGATGATGGCTTGATGAGATGTACGAGAAATCGGCCCAAAGATGATTACTTTTTAGGTTATGTGATGAAAAAGCCGTTGATTGATCGACATATGTTAAAACTTTTTGGGGTCGGTGCATATTTAAAAGTTTACGCAATAGTGCTAAAAACTGCCTGCACAAAGACATTATTGGTAGACTGTATGTAAATTTAAGTAAACGACATTTCAGCTCTAATATTTTTTATGTTTGTATATTACAGACGTCTGTTTTAAGTATAGACTTAGCAGAAAATCATGATAAATACTATCCTGCTTCAAATGAAGAATACAAAAAACGTTGCGAAAAAGTTGTACCCCATAAATTAGAAGTTAAGATACGATATTTACTTCAAATATTTACTGAAGCGAATTGTCTAGAATATTCTTTAGTACTTTCCATATTGCTCCTCGATGCAGCATCAGTCAGCCGTATAACGAATACCGTTATACGATCAGGATCGCTGCAGGGATGTCGACAAATACGAAATGGTCTAAAAGATATTACCCGATGGAGCTTTCATGAGTGGTAAGTTTGTTGTTTCTTTTAATACTCATATACCCGTGTGTTTATGTGAATTAGTATCTCTTTCAGTTTTGGATATAGAGCTTTCATGATGAAACTGCAGCCCCAAATAGCTCTTTTAGATGCATTTGTTGTTCAGCATGAATCAATCCCTTCGATAAAAACAGATGGTAGTTCCCAGGTCAAGGAATCTGATGCATACAAGCTTGAGGTACAAATTAATCTGTAATTGCTCTCCATTTCCATTTTATTTTATCCCAATACATTTCAGGATCGCGTGCAACTTCACACAAGCTTCAAAAATGACAGAAGTCGGGGAATGAATAACCCCACACACATACTCGATGAAAAATATAAATATGAAGCTGCTGAAGAAGCATTTGATATAAACCCAAACAGAGATCAAACTTTATTCGACGGAAGTAGAAATGCAACAAATGATAAAGGAGCTACTTGTATTTTGATGTAATTTAAATTTGTTCTAATACGATTTAATAAATATTTTGCATATTTTGAAACACTTGGATGAAGTTTGGTTAAGATCGGACTACTTAAATTAAAAAAAAAATTCTTAGAAGAACTTATTTTTCAGGGGTTTGTATGGCAACCCTATGACCTAATGTTCCGATTCCATCTGTTCCTAGATATGTTTTAAGGCTTTACTAGGAAAGACCCCACTTGGATCAAGTTTGGTTGAGATTGGTTCATAAAGAAACAAGTTTTTCTTAGAAGAACCTAATTTTCAGGAGTTGGTTTGTATGTCAGCCAAGGCGTAGTGATTTCATCCGTTCTTACATATGTTTTGAGGCTTTACTAGGAGCACATTTGGGTACAGTTTGGTTAAGGTCGGATTAAAAAGAAAAAAGTTTTCTATTATTTAGGGGTTGGTTTGTATGGCAGCCCTATGACGTAATGTTCCCATTCCATCTGTTCCTATATATGTTATGATGCTTTACTAGGAACACACTTAGGTGAAGTTTGTTGTTTGGTATGTAAAGAAAAAAGTTTTCCTAATTGTCAGGGGTTGGTTTCTATGGCAGCCCCATGACGCCATGATCCGATTCCATTCGTTCCAACATATATACAGCGTACATTAACTTACAGCTGTCCACGATGCCTCGATATAACAATCTAAGACACCCGGCTCATGTTACTAGCCACTCTACATTTAATCTGTATACACTTACGGACAAAAGTATCGACTCAACCTATAATCGCGTATATTTGTACGTGTTTAAAAAAAAAACACAAACCAATTGAAAATAACTTAAGTATTTATTATTTCAGTATTTGGTGTTGTCTTGAGCTCGTCTCATAAGTGTTCAATGGGATTGATGGACTGCGTACAGGCCAGTTAAGTGTGGACCTTAGAAAAAGCATAGTAACCCATGCCATGCGTTAGTCCAGAATGGCCATCAGAAAATAAAAATGACACCGTTTTCATACTATTGCAGTTCATAGTATGCGTGAAAATTTTATTCAAACGTCAATTTTTTGTTTACAATTGAGAATATAAAA
Organism: Microchrysa polita; assembly: GCA_949715475.1. Taxonomy (NCBI): domain Eukaryota; kingdom Metazoa; phylum Arthropoda; class Insecta; order Diptera; family Stratiomyidae; genus Microchrysa; species Microchrysa polita. Next base: position 34,209,339 of record OX454419.1, on the reverse strand, counting down.
TCCGCGTAATATTTATTACTCTCTTAAAATGCCAACGTGATTTTTAACCCTTCTGTTGGCGTATAGATCCAGACAGACCATTGGTACTCTTGATGAAAAACATCGTTCAACAATATTTTCCACCCTTTCCATATATATTTCAAAGGACCCGACGGCCAGAAATGCGATCAAACGTTCGGCGAAATGTAAACTATGTCTAAAGAAACGAAAAAACGGCGCATCATCGTAAGTAAACATAGTATGTAAACTGTTTCAAGATCCAAAATTAAACTACTTCAAAAATTAAGATTGATTTCACAGAAAATTCAGCTACACCTTAGTCATAATAGCTCGTAGGCGACGACAGAAGGGTTAATAATTGCATCGACAATATTTTGACGTTTGAATTATTTCGTGGAGTGTAGTGTAATAAATTTGGAGTCAAACACATATGGGTTGTGTGATCACATAGCCATTCTGGACTAACGCATGGCATGGGTTACTATGCTTTTTCTAAGGTGTGGACATATTGGTTTTATTCAGGAACTGTCGAGCATCAAAGTGAAGTTATCGTCAATAAATGCTGCATAGGGCACAACGTGAGCACGGGGAATATCGGTAAGGTATCGCTCAGTTGTCAGCCCTGCTCCTATGCCTCCTCCGGGCACGAATACGAACTCCGAGTTTTTCCCTCTAAGGAAATGCCAGCCTACATCATACAGGAACCGCCGCTGTATGCAACCGTTTCAGTGAAAAAGCACTGCGCAAACCGCTCACCCGGATGCCTGTAGACTCTGCATCTTCTGTCACTGCCATTCACACACATTCTCGACTCGTCAGTGAGCAATACTGAGCTCTGAAGTGGATCGAGGGCGGCTCGTTAAAGCTACATGTTTCTCAAAATCCAGCGCCCGCTCTAAGGGGGGGGAGGGGGTAAGCCAAATTTTAGGGGCGGCTTTTTGGCCGAATAAAACAATCTTGGATTTAGTGTAAAGGAAGCCATGACAACTACAGATGAAGAACAAAGGGGTGAAACAAAATAAGAAATAATGCTTTGTTTAAGTAAAGAAGCACAACAATAGCTTCTTTAGGAAACGCGTTACTTTTTAAATTTATAAACTGTATCATTAGTTCTCTTTTGAAAGTTGTGTTTTAAAGATGCAAAGTTCTCGCTAGGCTTTGAAGAGCCCATACAATTGACACGAAGTACTGCATTTAGAATATTTAAATGTTTAGTGTGCCTGAATTTTACGTCTGTGATGCTTGCAAAGTTATGTGCTAATTAAGTTCTTCTTTAAAAAGAAACTTATTGGAGAATGGTGTGCTGATTTCGTCCTCCAATTGAAAATCAATTCCTCTTCTGGCTTGGACTGCTATCCATTCTCATAAGGAGAACTTTTGTGTTTCTGATATTTTTCGCTACATGTTCGTTGAATGGTGCAGAAAGTGTCGCTAGTGGCGATAAAAAGAAAGAAAAAATCTTCTTTCGAGAGCTGATAGCATAAATATTGCCAAGATCGGATTGGATTCCTCCAACCACACTGCTATCAGTTGATCGAACCGAACAAATGACAAAATTGATCTCCCCAAAGTCTCTATCCCTCCCGGCGTATGTTGTCCACAACTTTGATGTTTTGTTCGCGGTTTTGCAAACCCCGATCAATGTGGTTGCGGCCTAATATTTTTATTCAGTCTGTTGCGTCAAAGGAGATCTCGTCCACTAAGTAAATATTGAACCTCCGGAGAAACCATAAGAAATTAGAAATAAGTAGTGCATACGAATTGTCTAGAATATTCTTTAGTACTTTCCATATTGCTCCTCGATGCAGCATCAGTCAGCCGTATAACGAATACCGTTATACGTTCAGGATCGCTGCAGGGATGTCGACAAATACGAAATGGTCTAAAAGATATTACCCGATGGAGCTTTCTTGAGTGGTAAGTTTGTTGTTTCTTTGAATACTCATATACCCGTGTGTTTATGTGAATTAGTATCTCTATCAGTTTTGGATATACACTGAACCAAAAGTTGTCGTAAATGCTATGAAAACCATCTTCAAATCAACGAAAAACTTCATTAAAAAACCTCCAATGTTCTTGTTCGTTAGTTCAATGAAACTAGTTTCGTTACGTAACGAAAACATTCATTATTTCATGTAAAGTCTTTCGTTGATATTAAAGCGGATATTTCGTACAGTTGAGGAAAGCGATTCCCCATTTGAAGAAATGATTGTTCAAAGCAAATATTCGGTTTCTTTATTTTTTTTAATTCAAAAAAAAAAATGACGCAGCACAGTATTGGATCTAGACCTCTACAAGTATAAGGGACGTTTCATTTGCCTCAATACGCTTTAAAAAACCTTCATAAATTACCTATGACTACAGTGGGATTCGATCCCGGGATCCTATGATTTGAAGACCTGCACCCTACCTACTACACCAACCAGACTACACGTGCTGAAGGTTTCTAAGATCCACATAAAGTATTTGTCATAGTTAAGAAAAGCTTTCATTAATGTTATGAACAATTCGTCAATATCGATATCATAAAAATTATACGTATCGTTGAACCAGAAAAACTTCCTGAATGTAACGTAAAGATTCTTCAACATGTTCCTTAATTTTAACGAAATTTTACGTTAAATTTACAACAAGGAAAATAATCATTAATTTTATGAAAGAAGTTTTTATTAACCTAATAAACGAATATTTTCTTCGTGTTAGTGTAAATATTCGTGATATTGACGAAAGAAAATATAAACGAATCAGATTTCTTTAATGTGACGAAATGTGGCGTAAACCTTAATGAACGTCTACCTTATCATAACGAATAATTACGTTATGGCAATGAAAATAAGTCAACGAATGCGATTCGTGGATAATAGGAAAGATAATTTTTTCAGTGTAGAGCTTTCATGATGAAACTGCAGCCCCAAATAGCTCTTTTAGATGCATTTGTTGTTCAGCATGAATCAATCCCTTCGATAAAAACAGATGGTAGTTCCCAGGTCAAGGAATCTGATGCATACAAGCTTGAGGTACAAATTAATCTCTAATTGCTCTCCATTTCCATTTTTTTTATCCCAATACATTTCAGGATCGCGTGCAACTTCACACAAGCTTCGAAAATGACAGAAGTCGGGGAATGAATAACCCACACATACTCGATGAAAAATATAAATATGAAGCTGCTGAAGATGCATTTGATATAAACCCAAACAGAGATCAAACTTTATTCGACGGAAGTAGAAATGCAACAAATGATAAAGGAGCTACTTGTATTTTGATGTAATTTTAATTTGCTAATACGATTTAATAAATATTTTGCATATTTTGAAACACTTGGATGAAGTTTGGTTAAGATCGGACTACTTAAATTAAAAAAAAAATTCTTAGAAGAACTTATTTTTCAGGGGTTTGTATGGCAACCCTATGACCTAATGTTCCGATTCCATCTGTTCCTAGATATGATTTAAGGCTTTACTAGGAAAGACCCCACTTGGATCAAGCTTGGTTGAGATTGGTTAATAAAGAAACAAGTTTTTCTTAGAAGAACCTAATTTTCAGGAGTTGGTTTGTATGTCAGCCAAGGCGTAGTGATTTCATCCGTTCTTACATATGTTTTGAGGCTTTACTAGGAGCACATTTGGGTACAGTTTGGTTAAGGTCGGATTAAAAAGAAAAAAGTTTTCTATTATTTAGGGGTTGGTTTGTATGGCAGCCCTATGACGTAATGTTCCCATTCCATCTGTTCCTATATATGTTTTGATGCTTTACTAGGAACACACTTAGGTGTTAAGTTTGTTGTTTGGTATGTAAAGAAAAAAGTTTCCTAATTGTCAGGGGTTGGTTTCTATGGCAGCCCCATGACGCCATGATCCGATTCCATTCGTTCCAACATATATACTAGGCCAGTCAATTACCGATTTTAGGTCGCAAATAATTGCTCGGGTCTGGTTTTTTGGGATATTGTTAGGATAGATACCAGAAGTGTACCACTAAGTTTGCAACTTCGAAAAACCTGTGCTAACCCCGTGACCCTCAAAAAACCTCAAAATTTTCGGACTTTTTTCATATTTTTGTATGTAATTTCTAAAAGGTGCTTCCTACAAGTAAGTCGTTCACTGCACTTTTAAAGCTAAGAAAATCTTCTTTAATTTGAGTGTAACTCCAGCTTTGTAGGTGCAAAGGATCCCAAGATACAGCACTTTAAAAAATGTGCTTTTTTTGTAAAAATGTCCGAAATTGTATTTTAGGAGGTTTGTATGACAGCCCTATGACGTAATGTTCCGATTCCATCCATTCCTAGATATGTTTTGAGGCTTCACTAGAAACACATTTGGGTGAGGTTTGGTTAAGATTAGTTCATAAAGAAAAAAGTTTTTCTTAGAAGAACCTGATTATCAGGGGTTGGTTTGTATGACAGCCCTATGACCTAGTGTTCCGATTTCATCCGTTTCTAGATATGTTTTGAAGCTTTACTAAAAAACACATTTGGGGGAAGGGTGGTTAAAATTGGTCCACAAAGAAAAAAGTTTTTCTTAGAAGAACCTAATTTCCAGAGGTTGGTTTGTATGACAGCCCTATAACGTAGTGTTCCGATTTCATTTGGTCCTAGATATTTTTTTAGGCTTAACCAGCAACATACTTGGGTGAAGTTTGGTTAATATTGGTACATAAAGAAAAAAGTTTTTCTTAGGAGAACCTAATTTTCAGGGGCAGCCCTATGACCCCATGGTCTGATTCCATTCGTTCCGACATATATACAGTTAAGGAACTGGTTTATACATGTCACATGACTTTCTCTGTAAAATGCGCATTTAAGCCGATATTCAGCTCGGAACATGACTGAAATTACAATTTCGAACTTTTTTTCAAAAAACAATGTTTAAAGTGCTGTATCTTGGGATCCTTTGCGCCTACAAAGCTGGGGTTACACTCAAAGTAAAGAAGATTTTCTTAGCTTTAACAGTGCAGTGGACAATAACGTTTGACGTTTATCATAGCAAACACGCAAAATTTTTCGCTAATATTAAATTTCTAATTTTTTTATCAAATTCATAAGATTTAATATTAAATTCATAATTTTATGATTCATTTGCTCGTTCACTTCATCTGTAGAAGTGGTTTCGCGGATTGGTGTAGTGATAAATCATAAATTTGTTCGAAAAGTGTTTAGTGGTTTGCATTTTTTACCTGCCGCTCGGACGGTCTTTGTTCTTTGTTTTCATTTGGTCCAGTAGTCATTTCAACTCGGCTTAACTGAGTTATCTGGGCATACATTTTCGTACTAGCATATAGCGCAGTGGTAGCGTGTACGACTCACGCCCGTGAGGTCCTGTGTTCGAATCCCACTTTTTGCAAATTTTTTTCTTTTTGCTTTTTTTCTCTTTTTATTAATTTATTAGTTTAGTTCTTGTATTAAAATGAATTGTGTTTGCGAGCAATTTTACAAAGTCCAAATTGACGGTCTATCTCAGCTCGTTTCGTCGTTGCAGAGCCAACTTAGCAAGCTGAGATCCCTTATGAAATCTGTAAATTGTTGTGAAAACAATTCCGAAGCATTGCGAGATAAAAATGTAAATTTAAAAAATAAGAAGAGTAATATAGGGAAAGACACTAAGAAAAAAACTAAAAATATTATTTCAATATCTTCTGAGCAATCTTTCGTTAGCCATGAAGCGGGGACTTCCACTGTTATTTCAGATTCATCTTCTACAATTCCTTCCAATGTTGACAAAAATCAATCTCCGATTGATAAATTTGTCACAGTTCGTAAGAAAGGGAAACATATTAAAAAACCTTCTCCTGTTGGTGATGTTATTCCCAAAAAGAGTGATAATAATAATAGGCGACACAAAAGAATCTTCGGTATCGATCAAGCTAATGATTCTCTTCGAAGTGTCCCCAGTTTCAAGGTATTCCATGTTTCTAAGCTGCATGCTTCGGTAAAAGCAGACGATTTAAAGGAATATGTAATGAAAAAGCTTAATTTAACAGATGACAGCTTTCTTTCGGTTTATCCTCTGATAAAAAAAGATTGTGATATTTCCAAATTAGTTTCAATCAGTTTTGGTTTGAAACTTCCTCATGAATATTCTAAGCAAGTGTTTTGTGCCAACTTCTGGCCCAAGGGCGTCAACATATCACCCTTCAAATTTTCAAAAAACGACAAACGCCAAAACAGTGTCCAGCAGAACACATAATTTCCAATTCATTTTTCTCGGTCTATTATCAAAATGTTGGCGGTCTTCGTTCAAGAACAAATGACTTTTACCTTGCAGCTTCACAAGAAGATTATGCTGCCATTTGCTTAACCGAGACTTGGCTTCACACAGACATTACAAATGAAGAACTTTTCATAAGAGACTATGATGTCTATCGTCGCGACCGTTATGAGGCTTCGACTAAGAGAGGAGGTGGTGTTTTGGTAGCTATCAAAACAACATTCCCATCTCATGAAGTTGAGCTTTTTCATAAGGACGTGGAACAGATATGTATTTCTATCAATGTTTCTCGCAGCGAAAAAGTATATATTTTTAATAGCTATTTACCACCTTTGAGTTCAGTTGATGTTTATAACAAACATGTAGATAATATATCCAAGCTATTTGCATCTTTTGAGGAAAAAGACAAATTGATTGTTGTTGGGGATTTCAATCTTGGTAATATAAGTTGGTACTGGAACGACGACGAGAAAAAAAATCTGCCGCGTGATTTACATCTTGAGTGTGAATCTGTTCTAACAGATTGTTTGTTTGCAATGGATTTGATGCAAATGAATCTTGTTAAAAATTCGATTGGTAGAATTTTAGATCTAATTTTTGTTAGTACTTGCTTGAATGCTTCTGTAATTAAAGTAGATAAACCAATTTTGCCCAATTCAATCCATCACAGTGCTCTTCTTCTTGAGTTTGTTTTTTATGATTACATTGAAGAAGAGCCCGAAGTTATTCTTACTAGAAATTTTCAAAAAGCCCAATTTGAAAAACTAAATTCAACATTTTTTAATATGGATTGGGCTCCAGTTATATCGAATAGTAATCTTATTGAAAGTTATACAATTTTTAATTCAATTTTAAATGAATCTATTTGCAAGTACGTTCCTTTAAAAAAGAACAAAATAAAAGCAAAAAATCCTTGGGCTACCAAAGAATTGTTCAAACTTAAGAGAGCAAAAAATAAGGCCCATAAATTATACAAGAAGTCATCCTCTCTTGCCAATAAAGAAAATTTCTTTAGATTGAGAAGAGAGTATGAATTAATGAATAAAAATCTTTACAAACAGTATATTGCGAGAGCTGAAAATAATATAAAGAATGACAGTAAGACATTTTGGAATTTTATAAACAGCAAGCGTAAGAATACGGGAATCCCAAAAAATTTAGAATTCAATGGCAATTTTTACAAAGATGTTCAATCGGTTTGTGACGGATTTGCTAGATTTTTCAGTTCAGTTTACAAAGTGCCAGACTCCGTTTCATCAGAAATGAATGCTAACATCAGTGGAAGTCAGAGTGCATTGGTCCCTCGGATAGCTCAGGAGGACCTTACGAGTGCTCTTGAGATTTCTGAGGATGACCTATTGAATGCTATGCGTGATCTTGATGTTAGTATTCAGGCCGGACCTGATGGCATTCCTAATATATTTTTGAAGAATTGCATGCAATCGTTATGTCGTCCTTTAGCCTTTATTTTTAATTTGTCCTTGACTTCAGGTGTTTTTCTTGATGAATGGAAAGTTTCATACATAACGCCTGTTCACAAAAAGGGTCCGAAGCATCTTATTGATAACTATAGACCCATAGCTAAAATATCTGCAATACCGAAGTTGTTTGAAATGCTTATTAAAAATAAAATAGATGTTTTAATTAGCCGTTTGATATCGCCATGTCAACATGGATTCCTGAAAGGAAAATCAACTTCAACAAATTTGGTATCATTTACTAAATTTGTTGCTGATGGTATTGAGCAGGGAATGCAGGTTGATGTGGTATACACCGATTTTTCGAAGGCTTTTGATAGAGTAGATCATAATATTTTACTTAAAAAACTAGAAAATTTAGGAATACAGTCAATTTTTCTAAGCTGGGTGAGATCCTATTTAACGGATAGGACTCAGTTGGTGAAGTTAAATGGCTGTACATCTCGCTCTGTTATAAAGTGTTCATCAGGGGTTCCGCAAGGAAGCCATTTAGGACCACTTTTCTTTTTAGTTTTCATAAACGATATCATCCAAAATTTTAAATTCGTGCGTGTATGGCAGTATGCCGATGATATGAAAATCGCTATGAAAATACGCAACATTGATGATTGCCTTAAGTTGCAATCCGATTTAGAAAAGCTGCAATTTTGGTGCCGCGATAATAATTTAAATTTAAATGTTAGTAAATGTAAAGTACTTAGCATATATAAATTGAAAACTCCGGTCTTCTTTGAGTACTCCTTAACAGGTAGTGTTCTTGAAAGGGTTGCCGAAATATCAGATCTTGGTGTAATTTTCGACCATGAGCTTTCATTTCGACAACACATTGATTACATTATTTCAAAAGCGAATAGTATGTTAGGATTTGTTAAACGTAATGCGCGCGAATTTAATGATGCTTTTACTTTAAAAATATTGTATGCAGCTTTCGTTCGTTCGCACCTGGAGTATTGTTCTATTGTGTGGAATCCGTTCTATAAGGTGCATATCGAGCGTATAGAAAGAATTCAACACAATTTTACACGGTTTGCCATTTATCAAATTGGCTGGCGTTTCAAGCCAGATTATAAAACTCGCTGTTCCTTATTGGGTTTACAAGCCTTAGATTATAGAAGAACATTTTTAAACGCTATGTTTATAAGAGACCTGTTTTGCTCTCATATTGTTTGTGAAGATATATTAAATAACTTTCAAGTCAGAAATATTCCTCACAATTTGCGGCGGAACAACCTTCTTGTTCAGCCTTATCATAGAGTAAACTATGGGCTTAATGAACCAATTACAAGGTCAATTATTCTTTATAATAGTTTGAAGGACTTAGTTAATTTTAATTGTACTAATAAACTAATGTTTAAAAGAAGTTATTTTGATAAATTTCCTTATTAATATATTTTGTTTTCAGTTTTTTTTTTACGATCTGCTAGAGTTTACACTCGATTGATTGATTAGTCACTTACGTACGGATAGTAAGTAAAGTGATGCCGAGAAGCCTAGTCCCGGGACAAAAGTTTCTGTGAGGCAAAAAAAAAAAAAAAAAAAAAAAAAACAACTTACTTGTAGGAAGCACCTTTTAGAAATTACAAACAAAAATATGAAAAAAGTCCGAAAATTTTGAGGTTTTTTGAGGGTCATGGGGTTAGCACAGGTTTTTCGAAGTTGCAAACATGGTGGTACACTTCTGGTATCTATCCTAACAATATCCCAAAAAACCAGAGCCGAGCAATTTTTTGCGACCTAACGCCTTATTTTTCGGTTTATTGACTGGCCTATACAGCGTACATTAACTTACAGCTGTCCACGATGCCTCGATATAACAATCTAAGACACCCGGCTCATGTTACTAGCCACTCTACATTTAATCTGTCTACACTTACGGACAAAAGTATCGACTCAACCTATAATCGCGTATATTTGTACGTGTTTAAAAAAAAAAACACAAACCAATTAAAAATAACTTAAGTATTTATTATTTCAGTATTTGGTGTTGTCTTGAGCTCGTCTCATAAGTGTTCAATGGGATTGATGGACTGCGTACAGGCCAGTTAAGTGTGGACCTTAGAAAAAGCATAGTAACCCATGCCATGCGTTAGTCCAGAATGGCCATCAGAAAATAAAAATGGCACCGTTTTCACACTATTGCAGTTCATAGTATGCGTGAAAATTTTATTCAAACGTCAATTTTTTGTTTACAATTGAGAATATAAAATCCGCGTAATATTTATTACTCTCTTAAAATGCCAACGTTATATTTAACCCTTCTGTTGGCGTATTGATCCAGACAGACCATTGGTACTCTATCTTGATGAAAAACATCGTTCAACAATATTTTCCACCCTTTCCATATATATTTCAAAGGACCCGACGGCCAGAAATGCGATCAAACGTTCGGCGAAATGTAAACTATGTCTAAAGAAACGAAAAAACGGCGCATCATCGTAAGTAAACATAGTATGTAAACTGTTTCAAGATCCAAAATTAAACTACTTCAAAAATTAAGATTGATTTCACAGAAAATTCAGCTACACCTTAGTCATAATAGCTCGTAGGCGACGACAGAAGGGTTAACCCTCGGATGGTTCAGTGGGGTCTGACAGACCCCAGAGAAACTTAAATCTTAAATTTTTTATAGAAAAACTTGTTGAATGGTATTTTTATGCATATGTAATTTAAGTATGTGTCACATGCGTTCATTTAAGCATGCATTTGTTTGAATTTGTGATTTTGTTAATAAGTTATAGCACTTTGAAATTGCTCTGGGGTCTGTCAGACCCCACGAACCATTTACGTATGTCTTTTTTACAAAAGTACATTTTTCGTTTTGTGAGAAATTTCCAAAGTATGTTATTTGGAAAACGATAAAATGTGATAATAATAGTCGGGAACGGTTGAAACTTTGTAATTAGAGTACATTTGGGAAATTAGAAATGTTAATTTTGAAAGAAATGAAAAATTAGGTTGTTTTGAATTAGGGGGTTTTAAATTTTTTACTCAATTCACTTAAAATTATGCCGTTTTTTTACCTGGTTTTCATTTATGAGGATCTCCTTTCAATATTGTGTCATTACCTTATGTTTTTTTAAGTCAAGACATAAATTTATGACTTTTATGAGCGTAAGAATTAGGTGGGTATTTTACATAATCATAAAGCTTCCTCAGCGAACTTGTCTATACACTTGTCGAACCTCTTCTAAGAAGGAGGAAATCATCGGGCAATATTCGCCGAAGCACAGCGCAAAATATTGAAGATATTTTGTGCATTATTCAGCTTGCACCCCCCCCCCCCCCCCCTATGGGGCTAATGCTCCAGGTCCCCCAATGGGATCAGATGGTCCCCCAAAAAGGCAAAGATGTTTTCTATGCCCACGACCAAATGATCGGAAGACAAAATACAATTGCAACGAGTGCAAAAAGCCAATTTGCGAAGACCATCGAGGAAAAAGCTGTGAAGAAGAATGCTCTAAATATTGACTAACTTTGGATCCCCATTTAAGAAAAAATATTAACCCCAGCTGAAAAATCTTGGTGTACTTATCTTTATTAATTAGTATTAAATACGTTTTGACTATTAAAAATAAAATTTTGTTAAAATTTTGGTTTTTATATTGATTTATTTGTGATAAGTTCAAATTACCCTCAAATTTGACACCACCTAATTTTTTCTTCCACATACTAAAAGCTACTTTCCGAATTCCACTTTTTTATATACCACTTAATCAAAAGGCTTCAAGGTTACTTCTATTTCAAACAAATGTGACAAAAAAGCAAAAATTTAAGTTTTAGAGCGATTTTTGCCTTGGGGTCTGTCAGACCCCACTGAACCATTTACGTATGTAAAATTTACCAGAACCATCCCAGGGTTAATAATTGCATCGACAATATTTTGACGTTTGAATTATTTCGTGGAGTGTAGTGTAATAAATTTGGAGTCAAACACATATGGGTTGTGTCATCACATAGCCATTCTGGACTAACGCATGGCATGGGTTACTATGCTTTTTCTAAGGTGTGGAACTGTCGAGCATCAAAGTGAAGTTATCGTCAATAAATGCTGCATAGGGCACAACGTGAGCACGGGGAATATCGGTAAGGTATCGCTCAGTTGTCAGCCCTGCTCCTATGCCTCCTCCGGGCACGAATACGAACTCCGAGTTTTTCCCTCTAAGGAAATGCCAGCCTACATCATACAGGAACCGCCGCTGTATGCAACCGTTTCAGTGAAAAAGCACTGCGCAAACCGCTCACCCGGACGCCTGTAGACTCTGCATCTTCTGTCACTGCCATTCAAACACATTCTCGACTCGTCAGTGAGCAATACTGAGCTCTGAAGTGGATCGAGGGCGGCTCGTTAAAGCTACAAGTTTCTCAAAATCCAGCGCCCGCTCTAAGGGGGGGGGGGGGGAAGCCGGGCGGTCGCCCGGGGCGCCAAATTTTAGGGGCGGCTTTTTGGCCGAACAAAACAATCTAAAAACCAAAAGTAAGAACTCAATTTCAACTTGGATTTAGTGTAAAGGAAGCCATGACAACTACAGATGAAGTACAAAGGGGTGAAACAAAATAAGAAATAATGCTTTGTTTAAGTAAAGAAGCACAACAATAGCTTCTTTAGGAAACGCGTTACTTTTTAAATTTATAAACTGTATCATTAGTTCTCTTTTGAAAGTTGTGTTTTAAAGATGCAAAGTTCTCGCTAGGCTTTGAAGAGCCCATACAATTGACACGAAGTACTGCATTTAGAATATTTAAATGTTTAAGTGTGCCTGAATTTTACGTCTGTGATGCTTGCAAAGTTATGTGCTAATTAAGTTCTTCTTTAAAAAGAAACTTATTGGAGAATGGTGTGCTGGGGTTACACTCAAAGTAAAGAAGATTTTCTTAGCTTTAACAGTGCAGTGGACAACTTACTTGTAGGAAGCACCTTTTAGAAATTACAAACAAAAATATGAAAAAAGTCCGAAAATTTTGAGGTTTTTTGAGGGTCATGGGGTTAGCACAGGTTTTTCGAAGTTGCAAACATGGTGGTACACTTCTGGTATATATCCTAACAATATCCCAAAAAACCAGAGCCGAGCAATTTTTTGCGACCTAACGCCTTATTTTTCGGTTTATTGACTGGCGAATATCTCCTGTCAGACGACGAAATTAGCCTGGATCGAGTTATAAAAAAATGCAGAGCGAGCGAGCAAGCGTCAAAACAGCTACAAGGCATTAAGAACGAACATCATCAGGCAGCAGTTGTGCATACAGTGAAGAAAAATAACGAAACGTTTAATTGTAGGCGCTGTGGCCGAACGCACGGACCCGGAGAGAGTTGTGACTAAGAAAAACACTTTTCTTTTTTTTCAACACGATTTATTCTATTCTAGTTGGGAGTCGTTTATGAACTAACTTAAAGTTTACAATTTTGGAACTTAAATAAAATTATCTTCTGTTTACATTCAAATATAATGGACTTGTCAATCTTCACCTTATTTGGAATTTATTTTATAGAATCAATTTAAAAGAATTGCGAATCAATGCACACTTCAAATAATTGGCTAATATGGTCAATAATGAGTGGCATCATTTCACACCTCTCCTAATTGATTATTGTGATCATAGATTGTTATGATTAAGAATGATGTGGCATCGTTTCACACCACTCCTAATTGATTATTATGATCATAGATTGTTATGATTAAGAATGATGTGGCATCGCTTCACACCACTCCTAATTGATTATTATGATCATTGTATAGGACAATGACGTAACTCCCCCTCCCTTAGACTGAAGCTCCTGATTCAGGTAAAATAACTTTTTTCTTTTCTTTTTCCAATTTTACCCGTTTCATTTCCAATTTATCAAATTTCTGAGCTAATTTTTCAACAGGTGAGTCTATTTTTACTTTAATAATTTTATTTTTGAATTTTAGATAGATGAAGATTGATACTATCATTATGACAATAAAAGTTAAAATTACAGTAGAAGATATTATTATGTTTCGATTTTGCTTAAATTCTATTAGATTTATTCTATTAATGTTTTCGATTTTTTCTAATTCCATATCTTCAAAGTTTACTTCAAATTCTGTATGATTTAATAGAATCGGGGGTGATAATATTAATTTATGATAAAAATTTACAATTTTGTTTGTAAAAAGCTTATTATTCAATCGTACTGAACATTTGTTAAAATTTATTACAAAATTTCCAGATAATTTAAATTCTTTTTCATTACAATCGTGTGTTATATTTCCTTTAAAATTTTGTACTAGCAAAATACCTGCTTCTATTTCTTCTATCTGTATGTTGTCACTAACTTTAATAAGTTAACAAATGTGTTCACAATTAATGGGATTTTTCAGTTTCTTTACATATTTATTTTCGGTATAGAATTGATTTTCAAATTTAATTATATTTTGATCGGGTATGTTCAGTTTTTTATTATTAAAAATTGGTACAGTTCGTAAATAATATGATTGTATAGGGTGGTTATAAAATATAGGAATGTTCAATACAATATATAAAATATCATCATTCTTTTTAGCAAATACTGAAATATATAGTTCTTGTAATTCTTGAAAGCCTATTAGATTTTGCTCAATTTCTTCTCTATCAAGAATTGATCGGGTCATTAAGCCAAAACGTGCAGCATTAATGTTATCAAATATTTTGTCTACCTCATATGTTAGTTCTCTAAGGGTATTTTTAAATTTTAAATAGTTTATCTCAAAATTAATAGTATGTGAATAATTGGTATTCCATGTAGCAAGCTGCTTAAATTGACTTTGTATTTCTTGAATATTATCCTTGATTACTGCCAAATTTCTTTTAAACACTTCATTATTTTTAATCTGCTGGTTAAATTTATCAGTTATTTCCTTGTCATTATTTTCAATGATTTCGAGATGTTCTAATATTTCTTCTCTATCATCATTATCCATAACACCAAACAACCATTTGTAAAGTCCTCCGATAGGATTTATAATACCTCTAGTGAAACGTTTATGTTTTGTAATATTCATATCATATAATTGAAGAGTATTTATTGGGTTTGTATTATCAATTGTCTTAAGTAGTTTTATTTTCGTTTCAATACCATCCAATTCATGATTCAAATTAGGGAAATAGTCAAGAACAGTAGGTTTTTGTAAAGTATGTATGTTAAGTAAGTTCATTTCAATCTGTTTCAATTTATTTATTACATTACTATATTCAGTTAAATTTATTTTGTGAAAAATCCGAAATTGATCTGCAATTAGATGCATCTGTTGCTTTCCAATTAATATTATGCTATTGTTGGTTTCCAGTTTTTCAATTTGTATGTCGCCCAGTATCATTTGAAATATTACAGACAGGAGTATTGCTTGCAAGATTTTCGAACCCATCTGAAAATCGTTTAGAACGTTTTATATTTATTGGATCTATATTTTTCAAATTGATTTTCTTATATTTTGGTAAATGTTTAGCATTTCTATTAGGTGTTTTTACGTAGCCTACTTCTCGAGTTTCTTCATAATCCTCGCGGGACTCGTTTTGTTTGCAGATAGATCTTTCTTTGTTATTTCTCATTGAATTGAGGATTTTAGTTTTATCCGTTAATCCATGGTGAGCTTTAAAGGGTTCTTCATCAATTGATGAATGTATTTGGCGATTATAGAAATATATGGAGGTGTATAACCGGGACTTGGGAGATTCATTCGAAGAGGTTGCTCTATATTTTGTTGCAATTGTTTGATGTAATCTTTCTACATCACTATTTCCTGTATGGGAATGAGGTTTCGTGAAATGAATTTCTATATTATGATCTTTACAGAGTTCTGTTATAAAAAAGTTATTAAATTCGTTGTCAGCGACAATTTTAACAGGTTTCCCTAGACTTGATACAAAAAATAATATTGCCTCTTTTAAGGTTGGTTTTGATTGATCTGTTATTACAATTCCAATTGCGTATTTTGAGAACTTGTCGATACAGGTCGCAACTTTTATATCATTAATAAAAAATATATCAATATGGAAAATCTCATTAATGTCTTCTGGTGTCTCAGATATTTTGAATTTGGGTTTTATTGGATTAGTCGAATGTTTGACTTTGTTGCAAATTTCACAATTATTAACGTATCGGGTTACTAAGTTTTTCATGTCGGGGTAATAAACAATTTTTGATAGTCCTTTGAAAGTTTTATCAATTCCACCATGACCTATTTCATTTGTATGGTACATGCGAATTTGATAAACAGCTTCTTCTTCAGTTTGAATATCTTGAAGCAATTGGGTAATTCTGATAAACCTGTAACTGTTGTCAAATATTTCTTTGAGTTTTAATTGAAGTTTATTGTAAGAATGATCACTCAAATCTGTGTAGATAGCTATATTTTTATTTGGCGGTAACTTATCAACCAGTTGAGATATGTACTCATGAATATCTAGATCTTGTTCCTTTATTTGGAAACGAATTTTATTTAAAGGTTTTGGGAAAGTTCTGTTAGATAAAATTATTTGGTATTTATATTTATTTATATAATCTTCTTTTATAGGAATTAACAGATTTTGATTTTCCGTTTCTGAATGAATAGTAACATCATCCCTGTCTTCTGGTGGATGAAATATGGATCCTTCGTGAGCTTGTAAGGATTCTGGTAAATCTATTATATTTGGAAATTGAATGTTTTCCTCTCTACAGATTTCCCTTATTTCTTGTAGAGTTTTGTCATAACTATTTTCCCTTTCTGTTAACTGTACTTCTCCCAAACTAATGTCTTTATTTTCAATGATATTGTCTTTTAATCGAGACAAAAAATCTGCAACTTGATTATTTTTCCCTTTTACATATTTTATATTAAAATCATATTCATTCAATCGAAGCTTCCAACGTATCAACTTCTGATTAGGCTCATTTAGTGATTGTAACCAAATTAAAGGACGATGATCAGTTTCCAATTCAAAATTTCGGCCAAATAAATACGGTCTGAAATTTTTCGTTGCCCAAACTATTGCCAGCAATTCTTTTTCTATTGTACTGTAGTTGATTTCATGCTTGTTCAACGTACGTGATGCATAAGCTACTGGATGATTAGCTTGTGATAAGACTGCACCTAATGCATATTGAGATGCATCCGTTGTTAATGTAAAGGTTTTCGTAAAATCTGGGTATTTTAATACTGGAGGATTAGTAAGTAGTAGTTTTAATTTTGAAAAACATTCCGAATAAGAAAAATCGTTGATATTGATTTTAGTATCTTTCTTTAAATATTTAGTCATTGGCAGCGACGTGCATTCATAATAAGCAATTCCAAACTGCTTGACTAGGAAAAACTCCGGATTCATTATCACCGACATCACCAAATATCATTTTTGACAACATTTTCTCCTCCTGACGATTTATTCCGAAAACCCCGCGAAGTATGTATGTACATGCAAAAACTAAAACGAACACCATGCCGCACATAATCGAACCAAACTTGTTTGCAGCATGTGTACGAACTTGGCGAATGTATCTATCATATCATAATTCATGTACACGTACATGATGCAGTGAGCAGAGGAACATGTTGATTCCAGATGCTTGAGTCGGTTCATATGATGAGCGAATATTTTTTGTTTGTTTTATGTGCGAATTTATATGAGCGCACTGAAGCAGAATTGGTGTTGATTGACTTACATGTTGCGTGTGGATTGAATATGGATAGTAGACGTTAAATGCATGTTGAGAGGAAAATATAAACTTCAGTTACATTTTCCAAAAGAAATCAGTTGACTACAAGTAACTTTTTGTGGAATTTAAAAAAATGTTCAACTTTGTGTGTTTTTGGGAAAAGTTTGTAGTTTTCTCTTCAAATTAAGTCGGAGTTGTGCTGTGCGGCAGATTTTTTAATAACATCGGAATTTTCGACCCTTTTATTCGCTAAGAAAGGAGGATCGTTCAATCTGGGTGGTCAAAATTTAAAATTCATTTTGAATGTAAACTAAAAAGCGTTACACGGAAATTTAATTTTGAAACATATGAAAAGTACATTTGGCTTACCGGAAGTTGTAAATTAAATAAATTATTTTGTTGGCCGTGTCTTTTGTTCGCGAACGAGAAATCTTTTTGGAATAAATCCGGACTTAGCATTTAAATATTTAACGGGTTCAGCTGTAAAGCACGCTAGTTCGGAAACACATCTTCAGTCGTTAATTAAGTTAGATTTCTTCGGATCGCAAAGAATAGAGCTTATGCTAAATTACCAGGCGGCATTATTGATTAGATTACATAACGAAAAAGTTGACCGTAATCGGAATATTTTGAAACGTTTAATCGATACATCTCGCAGAGCAAGAGCTTCCTTTATCGGATTCTATGATATAAGTGCCAACCGTAAGGCAATAACTTCTCATATTTCCATGCTATGCTCATTCACTAAATTTGGTTTTGTCGAAAACGGTTGAATTGATTCCAGAAATTAAGCTTTTTTTTGCGTGCATAAACGAGATAGCTACTTTTTTCAGTACATGCACTTAAAGGGCAGATCTTTTTTCATCTATAGTGAAGCGCCGATTACCACTTGTTTCCAAAACGCGTTGGCATTATCATTTTCGAATTATTAACGTTATATTTGAAGACTAGGATGATATTATAATAGTTTTTGATACGATTTTAAATAATTCCGAGAACTGGGATGGCAATTCCTTGACCTATTCCGATACGTACACATCAAAATTTACAGAATTAGATTTTAATTTTTTCAGCAATATTCTCCAAAACCGATGTTTAATTTAATATAATTCAGAGTAAAGCTATAAATATTTCATATGCAAGCCAAAAAATTATTGGATTTGAGAACTCGCTTGAAAAAGACTTTTCTCAGAAGTTTGAAAATTTATGCATATTCGAAAGTAGCAGAAGAATATGAGCCACCGCCGCAAAAATCTAGAAATTCAAAAGGTCCGATACAAAGTTTGCGAAGGATATTTAGAGAGATTGTATACGTCATTCTCGGGCAAATTCGAGAGAGATTTAATTCATTCAAAAATCTTTCATTGGTGCAGGAAGCGAAATCAAGTAGGCTTAGGGATATGATAATATCTATTATAATATATATTACCAATATATGACTGTGTAATAGCGGCCTAAGTCGCGAATAGTTTTAAACAAGTATATATTCGAGCAAAATTATTAACAATATTTCCAGTCACTGTGGCTTCTGCCGAGAGGTCGTCTTTAACTTTATAACGTTGTTGCGAACCACTTTACTGCACTGCATTTCTTTTCCCAGCAGCTGATTCGTTTCGTGCAATCTTACCATCTGATGAGACTCCGTTAGCATGCCGACCTTGTCTTATCATTTTCTCTATGCATTGGCCTATCACACAACTATGTATACATACTATCTCATTTATGGTATACATAAATATGTTGTGGGATATGCTTGTGCATAGAGAGAATCAATGCAAAATCGGCTATGCTAACTGAGTGTCATCGTCAACGATATGATGAGATCGACACAGCTAGTGCATCGGAATGTGCGTGAAGCGTGATGTAATGATATAGATACTATATAGTACATCACGCGCCGGTACATAGTGCTGTGACGTGCCCATGACCGTTGCAGTTGAATCTGGATTGCACGGAATGGCTCGCTGTTGGCGAGAATTATGTATGAGTGGATGACGGGTTGATTTTTTTTTTGTATCTAGTGGACGATGGGACATTTTTTTTTGGTATGCTTTTGATTCGGTGGATGGTTGATGGGAGTTGCCGGTTGACCTAAATGTTACGGGGCATGATGGTTCATTGCCATCCGATTCCGTTGGATCTTGGTTCGAAAAGCGGGAAGTCCTTTAGGTTTAATTTTGGCAGAATTTTGTTGGTCGCGAGCGAGTTAGGACAAATTATTAGTGGGACGATCGGTTCTATCGCTGTACAGAAATATAAATATTTGAGTGAACAATCCGTGCTAAAAGGAAATAAAATTGAATTGAATTTTCATGAGACTGAATTGAATTGAAAAATAAGTGACTGAAGTGACTGAAGTGTCTGAAATTTATAATATAAAATTTGTATCTGGATTGTTCGCGGAGTAAATACAAAAACTTGCAATAGTTCGGTGTCGCCACTAATAGTCTTTGAGTGATTGTGTCACCTTAAATTTTATTCCGCTCGCGACCGTGGTTGATTAAACTCCGCCACCCCTTCCATTTATTTGGTTTGAACTAACCATCCACCGAATCATCATCATAGGACGTGTTTGGAGGTCCTCGACTTCGTTGTATCTTTATTACTGGTGCGTTGAGATACGGAGAGCAGGAGCCTGGTGCTGTGGATTGCTGTGCGTTATTCATTTCTTTTTCTTTCAATTATTTGGCTTGCCTGGCTGTGCTAATTTGGGTCGGATGCGACGGAGCTACTATTTTATTCATATCGAATTATTGTTTATTTTACTGAGGTGATTTTTTTTTAACTTTTATTTCAATTAATCGTTACTGGTCAGCAGGTTTTGCGGCAGCGTGCGATCGATCGACAGCAGCAGCTAAGAAAAGCCCTGTAAGTTTTTTTTGTGTTTGCGTAAATTGAATATTATGAATTTAAACCTTAATGGATTTTGCTGAAACTTTGTTGCTATTTCTTTCGTTGAATTAATTTCTTGAATTCCTTCTTGTCTGTTTTTTTTCTTCATTTTTTTTCTTAATTTTTTTCTTCATTTTTCTTATCATCATTACATTTTTATATTCAATTTTATCACCTCAATAAATTTTTATAATGTGTTGCTAAATTAATCTTTTTATTGGGTTCTTCAAGTCCAGAAGGATGGACACTTTCCTCTCCCTCATCCTTTCACTGCTTTTATTTTCCAGGTAGCTAAACTAGGACCAGGTTACCTTGGTTCATCGCCCACGACCTTCCGTTGGTCTGGCCGGGATAAAGCTACCGAACCAATGGTAATCTGGTCAAATAAAAAAAAAAAAAACTTGTTGCAGTGACGGCGGCCTGACCCAAAGCCGTGGTTCGCAACATATGGCGCCCAAATTGGTTTAATGGCTTTTTTTCCGATGGCCCCACCATCGTTGGATTATTTTTATGATCTATTATGAGTTGAAAGCGAGTGGTCCGTTGTTGTGAACGACGCGTCAGGAAGTCGTCATTGCAACAATGGCGTCCAATAATTCCCATACTACAGGGGGTAGTTTCTAGTCATAGGATTGGGTACAACGGTTGAGACTGCTCCTACATCTCCCGCGTGGGATTAGGCTCAGGGTTGGCCGTAAGGAATTAGGAGCAACTCGACAGGTTGTCATCTGTGTTCGTTAAGGATTGCAGTTTCGAAAACTATATCCGGATATGATTCCGTTGGATGTATTTATTTACAGCTCCTTTTTTTGAATTAGTTTTGTTATCAGAGACTGCAACCTTTGCGACGTGACGAGAAACTTGCCTCCTTTATTTTTTTTTTTCTTTCTTCCTTATTTTCCATATTCCCAATTTCTACCCGCTTATTTCCCATCCCCCTGAGTGTTCATCTGGAGGAACACTGAAGAACCCAATATATATTTTGAAACACATACCTCTAAAACTTTAAAAACACATAAATCTGAAAAAAAAATTAACATTTCGCTTTGGATTACTTTTCTTATCTTTACTGTACCTATTTTTTTTTCTTTGCAAAGATTTTTTTTTTTTATTTTTTTTCTTCCAATTTTGATACCTTGCTACTTTTTCTCTTTATATTTGCATTTATTTTTATTTTTGAATTCTTTATAAAAATATTGAACACCTTGCAATGGCACACTTTAATGAATCGGAGATCATAGACCTCCTTTCACCATTGCATTTGAACAGCCCAAAGTTGCCGCGTCCCATGTCTAGCACTGCCAACAGTGTAGTACATCTGGCGGATCAGGACACGCCAACAGTCTCCCGTCCTCTAAACACTAGTGTTCTTAACACTGGACGACATGTCCAGGACACCTTGAAAGCTTCGCTTCCTCCACTCGACACGGCTTCAAGTACTAGGCAGCCAATAGTAGAAGCTCCTACAGTCCCACGGCCACAATACCCCACGGTTAGTTATGGGTATCACCGAGATATTCCCGTGAGCATCGTCAAGTGGGGATTTTACTTTGATGGTTCACCTGGTGGTATTACAGCACGGCAGTTTATCACTAGGGCCACTTCTTTAGCCCAAAGCTATGGGATGCCAGAAGACGTGCTCGCTAGGGACATACACTTTTTATTGAAAGGTCCGGGTGTAGATTGGTATTGGCAGTTCCGTTCCAAACGACTTGTTTTGCTCTGGAAAGACTTCGAGGAGGAGTTTTTGGAGAGATTCCAAATACATAGGTATAATGTTGACATTCTCCAGGCAATTAATGACCGCAAACAACGAGCTGGTGAAAGTATGCGCGACTTTTTTGCTGCAATAGACTCACTAAACTGCGAGTTGGATGTACCTTTAAGCAACACCGATATGCAGGTCATTTTGCGGCGAAATATGAATAAACGCATGCGTGAGTACTTGGCGGCGTTCACTTATAGTACAGCACGTGATTTGATGCGTAGTTGCATTTCGGTGGAGGAGACATGGAATCTCTCCAAAGATGAATCTTCGTTGTCCCCGGCGAGCACTCGTCCCAGCGTGCACGAAATAGAGTTCCTGCAGGAGGAGTCTAGCTCCGGATTAGCGGTGGAAGCTATGACAGTTCCTAGGTTGGCGCCTGGGACTAAGGTACCATATCAGAACACCTACAAGCTATGTTGGAATTGCAAAGACATGGGACATAACTTCTTTGATTGTCCTGTGCCTGTGCAACGCCAGTTTTGCTTTGGGTGTGGTCTGGAGGGTACCTTAAAGCCCAATTGCTCGCGTTGTCAGTCGGGAAACGCGAGAGGGAATGTGCGACCAACGGGGAGCTCCCACATTCCTTCTCCGCAGATCTGGAGACGACCAACCACCGCGGAAGTAGCTACCAACGTAGATCCGGAGCTACGCTCTCTCCAAAAATAAATTCTGGAAATTTTAAAAGACGGCTCCGACGCACATGGAGATACTTCCAGGATAGGCGCCTCCTGAAACAGGCATGCATCGCCTCAATAGTTTCTTCCGACAAAGATAATCGGCCTTTTGCCGAAATTACGATAAAAGGTAGGAAGATCAAAGGCTTGCTTGATAGTGGCGCCAGCGTTAGTATCCTGGGTGCAGGAGCTCTTGATTTGATAAGTGACCTCGGTTTGCATCTCTATACAATGCAAAGCGACGTTAGAACGGCTTCAGGTCAGAGAGCTTCTGTCTTAGGATACGTGCGTACATTGGTGCGATTCAAGGACACGACGAAGTACCTTAGACTTCTCGTTGTCCCAAGTCTCACGAATCCATTATATTTAGGAATGGATTTCTGGGACTTGTTTAGAATCGTACCAATGCAGGTTGCCTCTATCGAGCAAATGCAAGTCGATGTTTCAGGAGACTCTCTTCAATTATCCTTAGTTGAACAACAGCGTCTCGATTTGGTCAAACATCAGTTTCCGTCTTATCATGAGAAAGGCTTGGGTAAAACTACACTTGTTTCCCATGTTATCAATACTGGTGATGTCAAACCCATCAAACAAAGACATTACGCCGTTTCACCGGTAATTCAGAAACTGATGTATGACGAACTCGATCGTATGTTGTCCCTAGGGGTAATTGAAGAGAGCCATAGCGCTTGGAGTTCTCCCGTTACTTTGGTTAGAAAGCCGGGGAAAGTGCGTCTGTGTCTCGATGCTCGGCGATTGAATGAGGTCACGATGAAAGATGCATATCCATTGCCCCTTATCGAAGGATTGTTGGCAAGAATGCAGTCCACGAAATATATTTCCGCTCTCGACTTGAAGGATGCCTTTTGGCAGATTCCGTTAGATGAGGAATCACGGGAAAAGACGGCGTTTACTGTACCAGGCAGACCCTTGTACCATTTCCGAGTCATGCCTTTTGGGCTCTGTAATGCGCCACAGACCATGTGCAGGCTCATGCATAAGGTCATACCACATGAGCTACAAGACAAGGTGTTTGTTTACCTTGATGATTTGCTCGTCACCAGTTCCACCTTTGAGGAACACCTGGATCTTCTTTCGAAGGTTGCAAGTTTCCTCAAAGAGGCTGGCCTATCTATTAACATAGAGAAGAGCAAATTCGTCCAAAAGGAAATCAAATACCTTGGCTATGTGGTTAGTGATGGTGTGCTTATGACTGACCCTGACAAGGTCTCTGGTATAATAGCATATCCAGAGCCCAAAAGTGCTAAGGATGTCAGACGGTTTATGGGAATGGCTGGTTGGTATCGCCGTTTCATTCCAAATTTCTCGGCAGTCACTGCCCCATTGACGGATTTGCTAAAAGGTAAACGTTCCTTCAAGTGGACAGCGGAAGCTAGTGACTCTTTCAATCGTGTTAAACAACTGCTAGTTTCAGCTCCACTATTAGTCAATCCTGACTTCACAAAACACTTTTATATCCAGTGTGATGCCAGTTGCACGGGGGTTGGAAGTGTTTTGTTCCAAAAGGACGATAATGGTGGTGAACATCCCATTGCTTATATGTCCGTAAAGCTTAATGCTGCGCAGCGCAACTATAGCGTTACCGAATTGGAATGCTTAGCTGCGGTGCAAAGCGTCAAAAGATTTCGGGCATATATCGAGGGATTACCGTTCACTATTATTACCGATCACGCAAGTCTGAAGTGGCTAATGAGTCAGCAGGACTTGTGTGGTAGACTTGCTCGCTGGAGCCTGAAACTGCAGTCGTTTAACTTCAATGTCGAGCATCGAAAGGGAACCCAAAATGTGGTTCCAGACGCTCTTTCCCGAGCACATGCGGGCAACGTCTGTTGCCTCCCCGAACACCAGCATATAGATGAAATCATCCCTGATACTGCCTTCAAAGATCCGAGCTACGAAGACCTTTGTAAACAGGTGTTGGGTCACCCAGAAAAATTTGAAAATTTACACGTTCGGGATGATCGCATCTATATCGATCAAGGTGGATGTGGGGAGACAACAGACCTTCCCCGTGCTAAGTTGTGGGTCCCTGAAGTCTGCAGGCCTAGTCTGATCAGTCGAGCTCACGATGATCCTCGAGGGTCTCACTGCGGTATTCGAAAAACTGTTGAGCTATTAAAGCGATATTATTATTGGCCAAATTTAAGGTCTGACGTTGCTGCTCATATTAGAGATTGCCAAACTTGCAAAATGATTAAGCCACCGAATTACCGCATGAGACCACCGATGGGTGCATCCCGAGAGACTGATCGGCCTATGCAACGCATATTTGTGGACTTCATGGGCCCATATCCTAGATCCAAGAAGGGAAATACGCATATTTTTGTAGTTCTTGATCACTACACGAAGTTTGTATGGCTAAAGGCTATACCTAGGGCAACTTCTGAAGTGATCATGAACTACCTAAGGGACGAAGTCTTTCTGACCTTTGGTGTTCCTGAATTTCTCCATTCCGATAACGGAAAGCAATTCGTCTCCGGAGCATTTGAAGGATTTTTGAAGGAGCATGGAGTGCAGCATATTTATACTCCTTTATACTCTCCTCAATCAAATGCTTCGGAACGAACTAATCAATCGACGCTAACCGCAATCCGAGCGTACGTGGGCTCCGACCATCGGAACTGGGAGGAGCATCTGAGCGAATCATGCAGTGCTTTTCGTAATGTAGTGCATGATTCGACTGGATTCTCCCCTCATTTCTTAATGTTCGGATACCATCGTATGCAACATGGTGAAGATTACACTCTCCTGAGGCAATTGCACGCATTTGAAGACGGAGAAGTGTATCTTCATCCCAACCGAGATAGATTGCGGTTAGCGCACGATCGTGTGAAGGAGAAATTGGCCGAAGCTTATGCTCGAGCTGCTCGAACCTACAATCTTCGGAGCCGGCCACGAACGTTTGTCCCGGGTCAGAAAGTCTTCGTTCTTAACCACCCTCTTAGTCGGGCTGCGGACCGTTTCGCCGCTAAATTCGCCCCGAAATTTATCGGCGCAACTGTTCGCCGGAGGATAGGTCAGGTTTCGTACGAACTGGAGGACGACGATGGGAAGCTCTTAGGAGTGTTTCAGGCCAACGATATTCGTCACTGACCTATTCCCCGACATTTCTCTTCTTGGAATCTAACAATTGCCCGGCTTTGTAAGACTCATCTCTTGGGTCGGAGTCGTCCCCACGAATGTTGCGAACCACTTTACTGCACTGCATTTCTTTTCCCAGCAGCTGATTCGTTTCGTGCAATCTTACCATCTGATGAGACTCCGTTAGCATGCCGACCTTGTCTTATCATTTTCTCTATGCATTGGCCTATCACACAACTATGTATACATACTATCTCATTTATGGTATACATAAATATGTTGTGGGATATGCTTGTGCATAGAGAGAATCAATGCAAAATCGGCTATGCTAACTGAGTGTCATCGTCAACGATATGATGAGATCGACACAGCTAGTGCATCGGAATGTGCGTGAAGCGTGATGTAATGATATAGATACTATATAGTACATCACGCGCCGGTACATAGTGCTGTGACGTGCCCATGACCGTTGCAGGTGAATCTGGATTGCACGGAATGGCTCGCTGTTGGCGAGAATTATGTATGAGTGGATGACGGGTTGATTTTTTTTTTGTATCTAGTGGACGATGGGACATTTTTTTTTTGGTATGCTTTTGATTCGGTGGATGGTTGATGGGAGTTGCCGGTTGACCTAAATGTTACGGGGCATGATGGTTCATTGCCATCCGATTCCGTTGGATCTTGGTTCGAAAAGCGGGAAGTCCTTTAGGTTGAATTTTGGCAGAATTTTGTTGGTCGCGAGCGAGTTAGGACAAATTATTAGTGGGACGATCGGTTCTATCGCTGTACAGAAATATAAATATTTGAGTGAACAATCCGTGCTAAAAGGAAATAAAATTGAATTGAATTTTCATGAGACTGAATTGAATTGAAAAATAAGTGACTGAAGTGACTGAAGTGTCTGAAATTTATAATATAAAATTTGTATCTGGATTGTTCGCGGAGTAAATACAAAAACTTGCAATAGTTCGGTGTCGCCACTAATAGTCTTTGAGTGATTGTGTCACCTTAAATTTTATTCCGCTCGCGACCGTGGTTGATTAAACTCCGCCACCCCTTCCATTTATTTGGTTTGAATTAACCATCCACCGAATCATCATCATAGGACGTGTTTGGAGGTCCTCGACTTCGTTGTATCTTTATTACTGGTGCGTTGAGATACGGAGAGCAGGAGCCTGGTGCTGTGGATTGCTGTGCGTTATTCATTTCTTTTTCTTTCAATTATTTGGCTTGCCTGGCTGTGCTAATTTGGGTCGGATGCGACGGAGCTACTATTTTATTCATATCGAATTATTGTTTATTTTACTGAGGTGATTTTTTTTTAACTTTTATTTCAATTAATCGTTACTGGTCAGCAGGTTTTGCGGCAGCGTGCGATCGATCGACAGCAGCAGCTAAGAAAAGCCCTGTAAGTTTTTTTTGTGTTTGCGTAAATTGAATATTATGAATTTAAACCTTAATGGATTTTGCTGAAACTTTGTTGCTATTTCTTTCGTTGAATTAATTTCTTGAATTCCTTCTTGTCTGTTTTTTTTCTTCATTTTTTTTCTTAATTTTTTTCTTCATTTTTCTTATCATCATTACATTTTTATATTCAATTTTATCACCTCAATAAATTTTTATAATGTGTTGCTAAATTAATCTTTTTATTGGGTTCTTCAAGTCCAGAAGGATGGACACTTTCCTCTCCCTCATCCTTTCACTGCTTTTATTTTCCAGGTAGCTAAACTAGGACCAGGTTACCTTGGTTCATCGCCCACGACCTTCCGTTGGTCTGGCCGGGATAAAGCTACCGAACCAATGGTAATCTGGTCAAATAAAAAAAAAAAAATCCATACATTTTTAAGAATCACCAATCCTAGGAAAGGTTTTCAGATCTTGTTTTGATTGCTGCCGAAAAGGATATTCTCATACAAATGCGAAGAGAAATTTTTTTTTAAAGTAATTAAAGCTTTTTTGGGTAAAGAGAGGCGTGAAGAATAAGAAATGCTTTATTTTTTTATTCCTGATTTCTTCTATAAGGCATAAAGCCGCTTGCTATAAACGCTTTTGCAACTGTGTTTATTGTATTACTCAGTTCATTTTTATTTATGTGAAATTGGCTTTGGAATGATCAACTGCTTGACTATGAGGAATTTTCACTGCACGTCACTGGTCATTGGTATTGTTAATGCGGAATAATCTCGAATAAATTTTCGGTAGTATCCTGTCAGACCCAAAAATGATCGCAATTGCTTAACAGTTTTAGGAATTGACAAATTTTGAATTTTTTCCAATTTATCCGGGTTTGGTTTTATTCCGTTCTTCGTCAGAATATGCCCTAAAAACTCGGTTTCATGTTTGAAAAAATTACATTTGTCGGATTGTACCTTTAAATTATATTCTTGAAGTTTATTGAATATTTTCCGTATTGAGACAAGATGTTCTTGAAGCGATGTGCTGAATATTAATACATCGTCTAAATAGACGACACAAATTTT
This sequence comes from Microchrysa polita, assembly GCA_949715475.1. Classification (NCBI taxonomy): domain Eukaryota; kingdom Metazoa; phylum Arthropoda; class Insecta; order Diptera; family Stratiomyidae; genus Microchrysa; species Microchrysa polita. Next base: position 34,181,108 of record OX454419.1, on the reverse strand, counting down.
ATTTATATATTCTTTCAAAACAGTATTTATCATTCTTTGGAATGTAGCTGGGGCATTTTTAAGCCCGAAAGGCATTCTTACGTATTCATAGTGTCCATTATGTGTCGAGAATGCAGTTTTTGCTCGATCACTCGGTTTCACTAGAATTTGATGGAAGCCTTTTGCTAAATCTATTGTTGTAAAATAGTTAGCTTTTCCCAATTTATCAAACAAATCTTCAATATTAGGTATTGGAAATTTATCATTAACAGTAACCTCATTTAACTTTCTATAATCAGTTACAATTCTCCACCTATTTTGCCCGGAATTGTCTACCTTTTTAGGTACAATCCACAATGGTGCATTGTAGGGAGAATTTGATGGCTGAATTATTTTATTTTGCAGCATTTCTGCAATCTGTTTTTCTACTTCTTTCTGGTGGACTTGAGGGAACCTATATATTTTAGTAAAAATAGGTTTATCTGAAGTTAGCTTGATTTCATGTACCACAACATTGGTGGAAGTAAGTGTATCTCCTTCCTTATAAAATAGCTTATTATATTCTTTTAGTATTTTAAACAATTCCTTCTTTTCTTCGGGATTTAGATGATCCGTTTCTATATTTCTGAAATTATCTTTGCCTGTTGGCAATAACTGATTAATATCAAGGTGAAGACTTTGTGATATAACCTCAGCGTCTAGACCTTCAGTTATGAAAGGAACTTTATTATTATTTATTATAATTGAACCATCTAGGTTGTTAATTATGGCACCTGTAGGGGCTAATACATTTTGACCAAGTATAGCATCAAATTTCGAGTTTTCTAACTTTGTTATTTTCCACTCGATACTAGCATTTTTTTCATTGAATTCTTCAGGAAAATTAGTCCATATTCCTTTTTCTATAAGTTCTACTGAATGAAGACTAGTTAATTTTATGGGGTTTTGTAAAAAATGGAAAAATGTTTCTGGGAATATCTTCTTATCCATTAAAGATGTATTACAACCCGTGTCTATAAGACAACGAATTGTTTTATTTTTTATCGTGATTGGGATTATTGGAAGATCTTTTCCTGATCCCTTTGAGGTTGCTCCGAGGCTAATTGTCGAAAATTTTCTGCTTCTTGAGTATGGGCTGTACGCATACTGACATCCCTAATTGGAATTGAACTTGCAGTACGCATACTTTCATCTAATATGGGATTTTGAAAATTATTTCGATTATTAAAATAACGTTGCTGTCCTCTATTTTGATTATTATCAGTTCCGAAATTTCTATTATTCTGATTTGGGTGATATTTTTGATAATAATTGTTGTTATTGAAATTTCTCCGATTGTGATTATTTTGGTAGTTTTGGTTTTGATTATTTTGGTAATTTTGGCTTTGATTATTTTCGTAATTTTGGTTTGGATTATTTTGGTAATTTTGGTTTGGATTATTTGATCTTGAAGGATATTGAAATCTTTGATTGTTGTTATAATTTGCATTTTGATTTAAATTTGGTTTATAATGTATTGGATAATTGCTGTTGCGAAGATGTTCTACTTGCTGAAGAGTCGAGTAGGCATCATACAGTGTACTGCATTGACGCATTTCAATGAGGATTGCTTTATATTCCGGAATGCATGATTTAAAACGGGACAATGCAGAATTTTCATTGTATTGGGGATGGAATTGTGGAAATGAGTCCTTATGGGGATCTTGTAAATACTTCGTGTTTAATTTATTTAGAAAATTATTAATTTGTGTATATGTTTCACTGATATTTTTATTGTATTGTACCTGATTCATTCCATTAATTAAGGCATGATAAGGTTGCCCTATTCCAAAATATTGATATAAAAGTTCTTTTATGTCTAGCCATTTGGCAAAAGGAAATCTATTTATAACATTTTGTGGTTCACCCCTTATTTTAGTTTTAATTATTTCTTCTAAATATTCTTTTTGTGATTCTGTTTCGCAATGTTTTATGATTTGGTCAATTCTGCTACAAAAACTTTGAAGCGAAATTCCATTCGGAGAATTGGAATATTCGTCAATTCTATGAATTTCCCTAAGTATTTCATCAAAAGTTAATTTTATTTGTTCCCTTGGAGTTGGTGGCAACTCGCCTTCAATGTTAATATTAGGATTAATATTATTTTCGTGAGCTCTGAGTTGAGCGGCAATTTCCCCTGGGGTAACCATTTTATATTTTATGTATAAATTTACGTCGTACTTACGGTTTTGACTGCGTAAAAAATGTTTTCTTTGCTTACTGTGCTTATGGATGACGAATTAAAGATGAATGACGAACTAAAGATGACTGATGTGTTGTGTACTTTAAGTTTGAACTTGATCCTTTCGAATTGTTGAATTGAGTCTTGAGAATTCACTTGCTGCTAAAACTGTATCTTTCTGATGTTGTATTTTCCTGCGTTGTTAGATCTCTCTACCGTTGTTGTTCTTCCTTTAGATTCTTCTCGGATGGTTGAATTGAGCCTGGGTTCCTCGGCTCGTTGAAGGAGCTGGATCCTTGCTCGGTTGCTGATTTTTCGTGGTAACGTTTGCTTTTTTTTTTTTTTTTTTTTTTTTTTAAGAATGTTTTTTTTTTTTTATTTTTAACATCCACTTGGGTTATTATTAATGATTATTATATTTTCATTTAATAATAATTATTTTATTATCATAATTTTTCTTAATTTAATTAAATTTGTCGTTCACTTCTGCTGCAACTTCTCACTTTTAACTTTTATAACTTAATATTTTTATGTTTTCACTTAGACACTTTTAAAACCTTTTTGTATTTTCACTTTGAAAATTTTTATAACATATTATTTTATTTTTTTCACTTTTCGTTAAATACTGAGTTTGCCGACTGCGCCAGTTGTGACTAAGAAAAACACTTTTCTTTTTTTTCAACACGATTTATTCTATTCTAGTTGGGAGTCGTTTATGAACTAACTTAAAGTTTACAATTTTGGAACTTAAATAAAATTATCTTCTGTTTACATTCAAATATAATGGACTTGTCAATCTTCACCTTATTTGGAATTTATTTTATAGAATCAATTTAAAAGAATTGCGAATCAATGCACACTTCAAATAATTGGCTAATATGGTCAATAATGAGTGGCATCATTTCACACCTCTCCTAATTGATTATTGTGATCATAGATTGTTATGATTAAGAATGATGTGGCATCGTTTCACACCACTCCTAATTGATTATTATGATCATAGATTGTTATGATTAAGAATGATGTGGCATCGCTTCACACCACTCCTAATTGATTATTATGATCATTGTATAGGACAATGACGTAACTAGAGTGCCCTGCATACAAAAAACGCTGTCGGAAGTGCGACAGGGAAGGTCACTTCGCGAACATGTGCAAAGGCGCCGGAAGCCGGAGTATCAATACCAGCAGCAGTCACCGAAGCGATGACAACAGAAGTAGCAACTGGCCGAAAAACAGGAACAAAAACAAAAAGCACACGAAGAAAGTCAACATGATAGAGGAGTCAAGCGACGATGATGGAAATGAGTTTCTCATAAATACAATCAAACAAAAACGAGCGCAGTCTAATAAAGATGACAGTGATCATTGGTACGAGGAAATTACAATCCTAGGAGAAAAGGTACGAGCAAAGTTAGACAGTGGGGCCGAATGCAGGGAACCATACGAAATCCCCAAGCACAAAATCCCCAAACGTAGAAAAATCCCCAAAATCAAAATCCCCATATTCAAAATCCCCATAATCATAATACCCATATACAAAATCCCCAATCATAAAATCCCCAAACACCCGAAATATGATGGTAAATGGTAGATGGATGGTAGTAAAAAATGGTAGATGGTAAATGGTTGATGGATGAAAGACTGTAAATTGTTGATGGTAGATGGAAGGTTGATGGTGAATGGTAGATGGTAAATGGCACTAGGAGGGACGTAAATCGATACTAACTTATTTTTTGATTAGCACAAACAAAATATTCGAGTCCATTGCATATAATGTTCTAAACATAATAGGTTTTCTTTAACATCGTCGAGACAAGTCCTCATCCGAACGAATATTCGCGGAAAACTTGGTTGGCTTATTGTTGGAACCGATTGCATATTTAATCGCCTGCACATTATCTGCTGTTGTTCTGTGTTACTTCAAAGAGTTTGCCGTTGATTAGCAGATATATCAGTCCACGACGGTGATTTTTTTATTGCATAGTAGAACTATTCAATTACAATAGTCTGAAGCACCTACCATTTATTATCTACCATTTACCATCTACTATTTGCTATTTAACGCCCACCATTTGCAATTTACAGTCTACCATTTACCATCTGTCATCAACCATTTAGAAGCTACTATCCGTCTACCATTAACCACCTACCATTTACCATCTACCATTTAACATCTATCATTTACCATCTACAATAGCCTAAAGGAAGTCTCCATTCCCCATTTGAGGTGTGATCTTAGAACGCGCGCGCGTTCTTAGATCACACCTCAAATGGGGAATGGGGAATTTCGTTTGGGGATTTTGGTTTTGGGTATTTTGATTTCGGGGATTTTGACTTCGGGGATTTTGATTTAGGGGATTTTGATTATGGGGATTTTGATTTGGGGATTTTGGTTTGGGGATTTTGTGACTGGGGATATCGTATCCAACCCCCGAATGCAACGTTCTTCCCCGGAAAGTCGCAGAAAAGACAGGTGCAAGCATAATGCCATGTACGAAAAAGTTAATATCGTACTCAGGGCACAAAATGGTAGCATACGGACAGATAAGAGCCGAAGCCAAGGTAAGAAATAAATTGTATACAATGAAATATATCGTAGTAGATGAAAACACGGAACCAGTCCTTGGGCTCAGAAGCTGCCAGTCAACCGGTTTAATACAACGAGTAAACACAATCTCCATGAAACAAGAAGTATTCAAGGGATTAGGATGCATGAAAGAATTTGAATATGATATTGATTTGATCGAAAATCCACAGTTTGAGATTCATTCCGCCCGAAAAATTCCACATGCGTACAGACAAGCAGTAAAAAACGAGCTAGACCGGATGGTGAAACAAACGTGATTCAAGAGACAACGGAAGCGACTGAAGCGGTATCTCCTATGGTTGTAGTGAGACAACACGGAAAAATTCGAATATGCATTGACCCTACTGACGTCAATAAGAACGTTCTACGCAGGCACTATCCGCTGCAAACACTTGAGGAGATCGCAGCAAAAATATCTGGTGCAACGTGTTTCACGAAACTAGATTGCCGGAAAGGATTTGGCAAATAAAATTATCGAAACGCACGCAGAAATTGCTTACATTTGCAACACCGTGGGGCCGATACCATTTGGACTATGTTCGGCACCCGAAATTTTCCAGCAAAGGATGACACTATTGTTCAAAGGGATCCAACATGTTGAAGTATCAATGGATGATATACTAATCTTTGCAAAAGATAGTAACGAGTTGAAAACAATGACGGAAGAGGTAATCCGACGCATCCACAAAGCTGGTTTGACTCTAAATGAAGAGAAATGTGTTTTCGCTGCAAAAGAAATAAAATTCCTTGGCCACATAATCAGTGCGACTGGCGTAAAGATAGATCCAGAAAAGATTGAGGCCATCAACAAACTGCGTGAGCAGGAACTCCAGCGACTATTGGGCATGATAACGTATCTGGCTAAATTTATACCAAATCTCTCTGCGTTGACACAGCCCCTGCGAAAGCTATTGGAAAAGGGTATAGAATGGGTATGGACTGAAAGGCAAACTGAAGCGGTAGCCAAAATAAAACAAACAATTTCTTCGCCACCAGTTTTACGATTTTATGATGTCAATGAGGACGTAAAATTACAATGCGATGCAAGCTCATATGCACTTGGCGCCACGTTATTGCAAAACAATCAACCAGTCGGGTTCGCATCCAGATCGTTGACCAAAGCCGAAGAGAAATACCAACAAATCGAGAAGGAAGCTCTCGCAATCAGCTTCGCCTGTAAAAAATTTCATGAATATATTTATGGGAAAACGTTATGCGTAGATACAGACCATAAGCCACTCGAAAGTATCTTCAAAAAGCCGATTGCAAACGCACCTCCGAGGCCGCAAAGAATAATGCTCGACATATCTCCATACTCGCCGACCGTAACGTACCGAAAAGGCGAAACAATGTATCTAGGCATACTAAGTAGAGACTGCATTAACGGAAATCCGACCACGCACGGTGAGGAGTTTGAGGTCCTAACACTTCTTTCGATCTCGGACCAAGCAGTCGACCGGTTGAAGAAAGCAACACGAGACGACGCAGAGCTGAAGATAATACAGCAATATATTCGTAACGGCTGGCCCAACGTTAGGAACGAGACATCGGGCGTAATAAAGCAGTACTGGAATTTCCGCGACGAGATATCTGAATACGACGGTCTCATCTATAAAGGTCAAAAAGTAATAATTCCCAAATTCGAGATTCCAAACACGCTTAAGCAATTACACACCGGGCATCAAGGGATACAGCGCACACTGTCAGCAGCGCGAAATAATGTTTTCTGGGTCGGGATGACGAGAGACATCACTGCGCACGTTGAGAAATGCAGCATCTGTGAAAGTAATCAGCGATCAAACACAAAGGAGCCGTTAATTTTGAAAGAAGTTCCAACTTACCCATTTGAAATCGTAGCGACGGACTTGTTTTCGTATGGTGGTCGTGAATATCTCATCATAGTCGATTCCTATAGTGGTTTCTTCGACTTTCGTCAAATGCGCCAAACAACATCAAAGGAAGTTATCGAAAACTTAAAATCCTGGTTCACAACGCATGGAATTCCAGCAAAATTAGAGTCAGACAACGGCCCGCAATACTCTTCACAAGAATTTCGGCACTTCGAATCATCATGGGAATTTGAGCATTCGACTTCGAGCCCATACCATCCTAAATCCAATGGACTCGCTGAACGCGCTGTGCAAACTGCGAAAAACATATTGCGTAAGTGTGAAGCCGACAAATCCGACATAAAACCATAGAGTAGGAATAGAGTTGGAACTCCATACAAAATTAAAATCGGCTGAAAAACATTTTACCTTTGAGTGTGTACTGTAAGTAACGTGTACATACAGGAAGATACTGAATAATCGAAGCCTTCCCCTTAGCATCATTTAAATCCATAAGAATGAATAGACTAACTAGCTTAACGATTCGATCTCTTTCTTAAATGTAAAAAAAAAATCTCCTCCTAAATAGTCCACCTCCACTCTCCCGCTACAGGCACACAAATTGACCGTTTTCAGTACTGGGTCGAGATGGGTGGAGTCTCCATCTAAAACTGGAAATGCCCCGTGAACAAGCACTTCATATTTGTTTATTGAGGATGAAGATCATATTCGTTATATTAACGTATCATAGAAAATTATGTAAAAAACACAAACTATCAACATTTTTCGTCCCCAAGTGGATCTTCACGCAAGTGAACTTAAAAAAAATGCATGCAAAATGTCGTATTGTTCACGAAATGGTCGTGTAAATTTTCGTCTACATTAGAGTTGCCGTGTAATATTATTTTCCTGACCACAAATGGATTGTCTTCAACACATAACATCAAATCATACTATTTTACGTACAATAAAACGATTATCGACAATTTAAGAACGCTTTTCTATATAACAACCACTATAAATAATAAAATAATAATCTCAATTGAAATTTTTAAGATTATGCACACTACGCTATTGTACATACCGAAATGGTAACACCGAGCATCCATTGTTTTTAAACGAAAATGGCACCGGGGCGGGGTTTGTGTCATTTGCGTTTCGTTTTCGGTGTTACCATTTCGGTATGTACAATAACGTAGTGCGCAAATTTTTAAAAATTTTAATTGAAAAGTGTTATTTAGAGTGGTAGTTATATAGAAAAACATTCTTAAATTGTGAATCGATTTATTGTACGTAAAGAAGTACGATTTGATGTTATGTGTTGACGATAATCCATTTGCGGTCAGGGAATTGATATTACACGGCAACTCTAAATGTCGACGAAAATTTACACACTAATGCAATTCATTGAAAAAGTTAACGCACACGACTGCAATTAATGCTTTCGACCACGCATACACTTAAAAGTAAAACTTTATGACTCTCTGGTAAACAAAAATTAGCTATAGCTGTCTTTCTCAATACAATGGGCAGTTTAATGGAAATTCTATTCGTCTCACATTATTTATTTGTAGTGGTTTCCGTCTGGCAAAATTATTTTGTTCTAAGTTCCTGATCTATGTATATCTGATCTGTGATAAAACTAGCCTTACTTACATACCGCAACACACCGAGAAACGAAGATCTTGGGTCTCCGAATCAAAGGTTGATGAGCCGAACAACACGATCCCTTATTCCGACGCATATCGACAATCTGAAACCGAAAGTGGTTGAACATGTGTCTACAAAACTTCGTGAACTTCGTGAAAAACAAAAATATTACCACGATCGCAACACTCAATTAGCGAAGCCCTTACATATCGGCGACAAAGTCCGTGTCCAGAAAAATGCTCACGAATGGGTCGGAGCAACGGTCATCAGCTCAGCTAATAAACCTCGATCCTTGGTGGTTCAAACTGATACTGGGGAAACATTACGTCGAAATACAATTCGTCTCCACCACACACAATCCGCCATGAACCAGTCAAAAACAACAGAGAAGGCAAACGATACATCAGCAACGACAGCATCAACACCACCGACGATAACAGCTGCAATCGAGACATCTGCAACGACAGCATCAAATTATGTAACATTACCGACGATAACAGCTGCAATCGAGACATCTGCAACGACAGCATCAAAATATGTAACATTACCGACGATAACAGCTACATCTGCACCGAAAGGACAACCAGAGCTAACCGCAGAAAGGACAGCCGGCCAAAACCCTCGATTCACTCGTTCTGGAAGGAAGGTGAATAACATCGCACGACTAAATTTATAAATTCTAATGTTTATATTTGAGAAGATTGTTCATTAAATTAATATTCTTAAAATTTGCATTGCCATTCTCATAAAGAAAGGGAGATGTAATGTAAAGTAACGTACAAAATAAGAACACACCCCAACTGCAATGATACCAACTTTGTACTTGAACTGTCATAAATCAGTCGTTAATAAACACGCCTCGCAGCTATAACTAGAATCGTCTATTTAATATTGGCCGTGTTTTTTAACTAGCTAACCTACACTATCCGGGGTAATTTTCATACAAACGCTAACCTGTGACTTTATTCAGGTTAGAAATTATCTGACCAAAAACAACAAAGTTGTAAAAGTTACCCCGCCAAAGAAAAATTCATCTGCCGCAAAAAGAATACATATCACTCCAATCCGCTGCTCATATCTAATTTTGTTTGCTGGATGTACTTTTGTTTTAGGTGTAAATGCTGGAGAAGTTTAAATGTACAGGACTACTTCTTAAAGTAATTTGGTGGGAGCTTTAACATTTTATTCAGTGCCACTTTGACGGCTCCCTCCAAATTACTTTAAGAAGTAGTCCTGTACATTTAAACTTCTCCAGCATTTACACCTAAAACAAAAGTACATCCAGCAAACAAAATTAGATATGAGCAGCGGATTGGAGTGATATGTATTCTTTTTGCGGCAGATGAATTTTTCTTTGGCTGGGTAACTTTTACAACTTTGTTGTTTTTGGTCAGATATCATATATTTTTGCATACTTAAATAGCCAACTAATATTTTTGTTTTGGGAAAAGTTTCAATAGGTTTTTGTTCAGCATATTCCATAAATTTAATATCATAAGTTATATTCACAGGGTCTTCTTTAAAATAAATAGATACTGCAAACGCAATTGCAAATACGCCACAACTGGCTGTTGCTGAGCTTTTTTAAAAATAATTTTGGGATGAAATGGGTATAGTTTATTAATATGTATTTTGTGCAAAATAGATTTGTGTTATCTTTGTGTTATGGCTCTGCTAACATTCTGCTAGTATTCTGTTAATTTTTTGTTAACTCTGTTAATGCTCTATTAACGTTCTCTTAACACTCTATTACCTTTTCGTTAATGCTCTGTTAACGTTCTGTTAATGTTCTCTTAATTCTCTTTAATCATTCGGCTAACGCTCTGTAAACGGTCTGTTACCTTTCTTTTATTAGTCGATTTACGTTCTGTTAACGTTCTGTTAAGGCTCTGTTAATTTTCTGTTAACACTTTGTTAACGATCTGCTAACGCTCTGTTGTTGCCTTGCCAACGCTTTGTTAAAGTTCTGTTACTGATCTGTCTTAATGCCCCCCTGACCCAATGTCCCAATGTCACAGTGTCCCAATGTTCTAATATCCCAGTGTCCCAATGTCCTAATATCCTAATGTGCCAATGTCCCAATATCCTGATGTCCCAGTATCCCAATTTAGGTCCTATTGTCCCAATGTGCAAATATCACAGTGCCCCAATGGTTTAATGTTCGAATGTCCCACTACCCTAGTGTCCCAATGTCCCAGTATCGGAATATCCCAATGTCCCAGTCTACCACCTAATGTCCTAATATCCCAATGTCTAACTGTCCTAATGTCCCAAGGTCCTAATGCCCCAATTTCCTAATATCCCAGTACCCCAATGTCCCAAATGTCCCAGTATCCTAATGTGATAATATCCCAATGTCCTAATGTACCAGTGGTCAGTGTCCCAATGTCGCAGTATACCAAGTGTCCCAAGGTCCCAATAGCCTAATGTCCTAATATCCCAGTGCCCCAATGTCCCTGTATCTCAGTGCCCTAATGTCCCAGTATCCCAATGTTCCAATATCCCAATGTGCCAATATCCCAATGTTACAATGTCCCAATGTTCTAATATCCCGATGTCCCAGTGCCCCAATGTTCCCACGTCCCAGTTTCCCCAGTGTGCCTAATGTCCCAATGTCCTAATGTGTTGATGTTGTAATGAGGACGGATGGCAAAATCTTGTGGAAACAGACAGCGTACTCGGCGGCGGCATACGTGCACCGGCAGCTCGCTACGGGAAATGGGATAGGTCCTTTGCCGGTTCGTTGTCTTCTGTCCTTTACACCTAAAAAAATTCGTATGCCTTCGATAAAACTCTATGAGCTAAAAATGGGGAAAACAAACAAAAATATAAATGAGCGGAAGTGAAACACCATCGAAGGATTCAGGCAGTGGATCCGGCTGTTAGGATCCTGGCCATGTCCCACCGTCGCCTATAGGTCTTCGGGCCAAGAATAGAAGACCTCCCTGAAAAAAAACTAATAGAATTCACTAACACGCTCGGGTGCGCCTACATGTCTGCTCTGTAAAAGGAAAAGATTTCCTCAAGGAAAAGATTCACGATTTAGATATTAACACATTTTTATTGCCTTAGCGCCAGTTCACAAGCAAAATACACTTTTAACCATCGGTTGGTTCCGAAATCCGGTATAATGTATCAGGAATCAGTTACATTTCATATTAGGAACAAAATTCAAAAAAACAAAGAAATATTATAGAAACAATATAGATTATTTACTCACCCAAAACGTTACGTTGAAACGGCCGTTGCAAACGATGACGCTGGAGAACGCTACTTTAATTTGTGATTATTAATATATGTACACAATATACACTGCAAAAACCAACCAAATCGCGAATTTACAATATCAACAACAATAGTAAGTAATAAAAGAAAGGAAACAAAACTGTAATACCAATTAAAAATTTTCACAAACAAAAACTAGCGCAAGTTGCAAAAAAGAAACGTATTCGTATGTCGTATTTCGTATGCTTTAACAACACTAGAATGCAACACAAATCGCCGAAATTGAACCTCCAGAAAACGTTCACACAATTCGTCAATATGACTTGATCGTAATGGGAAATTACGAATCGATCGCTATCCACTTCATTTGTCGCAAATCCACGTATCGCCACAGGAAGATTCCAACAGTTGGCCACAGTATATGTATATAGCCAAAAATTCCAATATATCGCAAATTGACGTCAAATTATTGGGAAAGGGCCACAATTCAGCCAATTGGTGCGATTTTCTTCCCAACTTTCGCAAAACTTCCCAAATTCCAACTTTCGGTTGGATCTAACGGTTTCGACAGAAATACAATGAATGTTTCGGCCAACAAAATTCGCAATCTCGGCCGGGTGCAAAAGAATCACCAAATTCCAACTTTCGGTCGACTCAAACGGTTTCGACAGAAATACCATGAATGTTTCGCCCAACAAAATTCGCAATCTCGGCCGGGTGCAAAAGAATCGCCAAATTTTATCGCAACAGCTCTCCTTGTATTCGTCACAGAATACCAAAATTGTCGATAAAAAAATAATTGGCCAATTTCCATCAAATAACCGGCACCATCCGCTTGATTCCTTTACGATTAAATTTGCACTAATTTCTCCAGCAAACACGGAATATCGATTTCGCTTATTATTTCCAACCGTAAAACCAAGATTTTTATTACAAATTAACACCAACTTGTCTACTAATAAACTATACTTGGTACGGATAAAACTAGGAAATACTTCTATCACAAAAAATTTTTTAAATAAATTCTTTTACAAACGGGGTCTCAAACGTCCTCCCTGGACAAAACTTGGAAAGCGAATCCCCTGCAAATTTTTGCTCGGTCTCCCTGTCCCGTTTTTCATTTTTTCAGGACAAAGAAACTACCAAAAACGGCAAAATCGTACGAGCCGACGGCAACTGTACCCTATGTAAAAAGTGCATTACCTTTAGGAATAAATGAACCCACCCACATTCATACCCATCATTGCATTTTTCGAATATCTAAAATTCGATATTGCATGGGAGTGCACAATGACACACCCTTTCATTCGCACATCCTCGTATCAATACTCTCTTTCTAGATCGCATACCATATCAGATCTGTACGAGCGATAAGAGTTTTAAATTAGCCCAATTCGATACTCGAATCGAACTCATATAGCTGATCCATGCTATATAAATGTCAACAAAGTGTCAACAAAGTGTCCACACTGTGCTGACTGAAATTAGACGTGTTGTATTAATCTTTTATCCAATTTTCTCGTTGTAGATATCCCACGGACAACACCTCCAACAGCAAGCGAATCCAACAACAGTGGCCCAGCGACGGCTGAAATCAAATCAATCCACAAGTCGTGCATTCTGTGCGCCAGGACAAAGCGTCGTCGCAAAGATTCCGAGGAGGAAAGCCGGCTCATGGCAAGGATCTGCCCGAAGTGGATTTGTATCAGCTGCAGGTGATACATTGCAAAGATACGCAGCAGGAATGGATGCAGGGTGAAAAAAAAAACGTGAGTATAAGTTCAAAAGGCAATGTGTGTAAGAAAACATAGCCATTACAACACAGCTTGTTTCGCGAGATTGCGAGCGAAAGACGCTGAAGATCAATTTTTAATGTCTTTGGCATGAAACTTGCCAATAGACTTACCATTCATATCTGATAGTAAGTAACAGGGTGATCCAACTTTAGCCACTACCTTGGCCTGTTTAAATTTGCGGTCTAATTTCGCATTATAATGCTTCGATGCCTTGCTTTGGCCAAAGTTCCGACGAAAGACTACGTCACCGGGATCAAATTTTACGGGACGAGATCTCAAATTGTACGTCCGAACATTGGTTTCGTACATCCGCTTAAGATTCTCCTGTACGTCCTTTCGCAGTATTTCCATCTTTTCGTCGTTAGTTACATCAATTCGGGGCTCTGTGAGCAAATTCAGTTGACGTAACAAGGCATAGGTTGTTCCATGGCTAACCATGTTTTGCCCAAAAACAACGAAATACGGCGAAAAACCTACAGAAGAATGGTAAGCGGATCTCAAAGCTCCATTGATGGACGACAATTTGAGATCCCAATCTCGTTGATCTGGGGAAACATACGCCCGTATGGCGGCCACTAGAGATCGATTCACGCGCTCTGAAGTGTTACTTTGTGGTGAATATAGTGCCGTGAAATTGTGCTTGATTCCATAGGAGTCCAATAAGTTCTTAAAGAGGGTGGACTTAAATTGAACTCCATTGTCCGTGGTAATGGACTCTGGAACCCCAAACACGTGGAAGATACGCTTCTCTAAGTATTCAACGAGAATGTTTGCTGTCATCTTTCGAATCGGTTCAGCAAACGAGAACTTAGAAAGGTGGTCGAGCACAACGATGATGCCTATGTTGCCTGATTTCGAACGCGGATAAGGTCCTAGAAAGTCTATGTACAGTCGCTGGAATACACGATCAGGTAAGATGAGATTTCCCATTGGAGGTCTCAGAATCTGATTGGGAGCTTTCGTCTCCTTACACATGATGCAGGAATTGACAAAATTTCTGACTTCTTTGTTCATTTTCGGCCAGTAATAAAATGTCTTTAGCCGCTTAACACGCCAGTGTGTTTTGCCAATTCCTCCATGTGCGCACAAAGGATGATTGTGTGCACGAGCAATCATGGTCGACGTAAGCTCCTGAGGAACCCACAGTTTCCAAGAACTCTCTTCCTGGGCCTCATCACCTGACGCATATTCCGAACGTCTGTACACAAATCCGTCTATTACTTTTAAGTCCGGGAGAAGATTGGACTTCTCTTCGATCTTTTGGATCAGGGCAACATAAGACTTCGATCGGAAATATGGAGATGACAAATCGATCTCCATCGTTGTTTCAACCGATTCGATCGACTCGATGGCTTCTGTTGAATACACTCGAGAGAGCGTATCTGGGACGACGTTTTGGCTTCCCTTACGATGCTCAATGGTAAACTTAAAGCTTTGCAGCTTTAATGCCCAACGAGCAAGTCTACCATTGAGATCGGGCAATGACATAAGCCACTTCAGAGACGCGTGATCTGTTATGACCCTAAATTCATGTCCCTCGACATATGCACGGAACTTCTTAATAGCCATCACCGCTGCCAGACATTCTTGCTCAGAAACCGTATAGTTTCTCTGGGCCTTATTGAACTTCTGCGACATATATGCGATGGGTACTTCAGAGCCATCATCTAGTGTCTGCATCAACACTGCACCAAGTCCAGACTGACTGGCATCGCAGTGGATGGCGAAGGGTCGCGAAAAGTTCGGGCTATGAAGAACTGGAGCGGAAGCTAGACACTCCTTAAGGGTTTGAAAAGCCTTCATGCCCTCATCGGTCCAGACAAACTTACGGCTTTTGCGCAACATGTCTGTCAACGGTGAAGACAACGTAGCATAGTTATCAACGAAACGTCTATACCAACCGCACATCCCCAGGAACCTGCGCAGCTGTCTAACCGTATTTGGCAAAGGAAATTCGGAAATGACATTAACCTTATCAGGGTCGGTGCATATTGTACCGTTCCCTATAATATGGCCTAAATAGGGAACTTGCTTCATAACAAATCTGCTTTTCTCTACGTTTATAGTTAAACCAGCCTTCCGAAAACATGTAGCCACTTCATGCAGAAGCAAAAGATGTTGCTCAAGAGTCTCAGTAACGAGTAACAAATCGTCCAGATAAATAAAAACCTGGTGCCGAAGGTGAGCCGGGATGACTCGGTCCATGAGACGCTGCATCGTCTGCGGCGCATTGCACAATCCGAACGGCATCGTTACGAATTGATACAATGGCCGACCCGGAACAGTAAACGCCGTCTTTTCCTTTGCGTCCTCATCGAGTGGTATTTGCCAGAAGGCATCCTTTAGGTCAAGGCTCGAAATATATTCGGCTTTGGGGAGCCGACCTAGAATACCATCAATGAGCGGCAAAGGATATGCATCTTTGACGGTGACAGCGTTCACTTTCCTAGCATCCAAGCAAAGTCTCACCTTACCAGGCTTCACTACGAGAGTCACTGGAGACGACCAGGCACTCTGAGACTCTTCAATGACTCCTAACGCAAGCATCCGATCGATTTCCGCGAAGAGGAGCTTTTCGATGGCGGGAGAGACTGCAAAGTGTCTCTGCTTAATGGGCTTGCTAGCACCGACATCGATGGCGTGTTTGACAAGACACGTACGCCCTAAGCCCTCCGAAGAAAAAGACGGATACATTGCGATAACAGCATTGAGACGCGAACTTTCGACAGGTGCAAGAATATGTTTGTTGCTGTCTGTGGCTAATGTTTCCAAGGAAAGGTTTCCCAAACTAATAGAGGAGACAAATAAGTCTGAAGCAAGTCCAAAGAGACGGACAAAATCTATGCCTAAATACAAATTTTGGGCCAAGGTGGGCATGATTAGTAAGGTCAACTTTTCTGTTCGACCACGGAAGGTTATATCTGCTGATATTTTCCCCACTGCCGAATGCGGAGTACCATCTGCTGTTGTGAGACGAAGATAGAATTTTTCCCACGAATGGTTTTTGTCAGAAAGGAATTTCCTTGCCAAATCAGCAGCTATACAGCTGACACTGGCTCCTGTGTCGACCAAACCGCAAACCTTGTCACCAAAAAGTATAACCTCGGCATACGGCCGTATGTCGTGTTTCGGAGGAGTTCCAAGAATAGCAGAGCAGTAGCGTTTCCGATTCTGACGGACAGTTTTCCAAAACTGCCTCTGGCGGACAGTTGTATGTTTTGGACGACGTTTTTTCAGCTCGTCTATTTCGAAAATGCGACGACGTGCTGCCTGATATTCCTGGAACCGGACATGTAGTGGTTTGAAACTATGGTGCGTCGGCCGATATGTGTTTTTAATGGCCGCGGAATTGTTCGCGTGGCGGTCGATAAACAAAGATTTAGATGAGGAAGCAGGTGGTAATACAGTTGATAAAGAAAGTTTAGCGTTAGGTTGTGTTTGTAAAGCGGGATCATGGTGTTGTTCAAATAAAGTATGTGTTGCAATGAGAAGGTTATTACCAGAAGACGAAGTTATAGATGGTGTGGGATCAGTCGTGTTTATTTCTGTTTGGGTTGGGGATATGATTTTGCTCTTAAGTTTTTTGAGCATCTATTGCATTGAGGACGATAGGTGTTCGGTTCGCCGCAGCCGAAGCAGAAAATAGTTCGTTCTGCCAAACAGTCGGCAAACTGGTGGCCAGTCAAACGGCAGTTCCAGCACTTACTTTCTTTTGTAAGAGCGGCAACTGATTCAGTATCTAGAACTGGTAACGGTTCCTCTACTACCTTCTCAGCCAATTCGGCAATATCCTTTCGGTATGAAAATTGATTTCCCCTAGTAATGCTCCTGTTATAAATGTGTTCTAGGTGTTCCGAACGGTAAACATATGTTTTGAGCTCCTGGAGGTTCCTTATCGGAAAATGATTGAGCTCTCTTCGCAATTCAATACGGAGATTGCTTCTCAATATTTCCACTAACTCCCACTCGGAAATTCCGTGCTCTAAGCGATCGACTAGTTTTAGGGCACCATCGCAATATGAATCAAATGATTCCTTTGGACCTTGTTTGCGAAGCTTCAATTGTTCCATGATCTCGTAATCCGTGAGTCGTTCACGGAACTGTCCACGGAGAGCTTCACAAAAAGAGTACCACTCGATTTGAGTCACACCACGATGGTACCTCCAAAACCAGTCGGCCGCTTTACCTGTAAGGAGCCAAGGAAGGTAACTAGTTACCGCGTCCAAGTTATTCCCCAAAGTACTCGAAGTGAAGGTGCGTACCTGGTAGAGAAATTTCTCCACAGGCATATTGGGGTCTTCGCCCGAGAACTTTAAGTTCCATGCCATAATGGCTTTACTGGTTCTCTCCGGGTTAAAGCTAGAACGAGGACGGTTATCAGGAGGAAACCGCCAAGACGGACCTAGATTACCGACAGGAGGGTTGTTACGAAGGAGATGTGCCTGCTGCGGGACATTTCCCCAATGCATACCTTGCTGTTGCTGTTGCGGTGCAACAGGAGGCAACAGTGTTTGTGGCTGCGAAGATGCTGGAATTTCAAATGTTTGGTGTGGTGGATGATTCGGCATTGAAGAAGGCTGACATGGTGGATTTGATTCGGCTAAACTTGAATGTGAACTAGGGATCGGAGGAATTGACTGAGGTGGAGATGATGTAGTTACCGGTGGTTTAAGCGCCTGTTGTTGTTGCTGCGTTTGTATTTGAGGGAGTGAGTGTAAAAGAGGTTGTTCTTGGTGTGATGGACTTAGACGTGTTTGTTGCTGTGAAGACAGATGCTCTTGAGTTACCTTTCTGATTTCGGCAACCACAAGCCCACGCAATTGCTTCTCCATAACCTCCTCTATCACGTTTCGGATATGGGAAACCATATCGACTTCCAAACTTTTATCACTCACAGGTTCCGCAGCTGGTGCCAATTGATGAGTATTGGGTAATAAATGTGCGTCTAATGTTGGACGATTTAAAAGTCTTTGAGTAGACGCTGATATCAAACTATTAGTACCTTGAGTTTTTGCTCTTGAACGAGTTACACGTCCACTAATTTTAGGTGTGGTCCCTGTAACCGGAGCAGATATTGCATCAGCACCGCCGCCGTCTACATCTTCAAGAAACTCTCTGTTTCTCAAACTCACTCGTGTCAAACCTCCAGGATTGCAAGTTCGTCCACAAACTGGACATTTATTATTATTTCCCAACCAATTATGGATGCATTCTCTGTGAAATGTGTGTGTGCATTCTGCCAATAAAACTTCATCAGTGAAGATATAGTCTTTGGAACATGCCGAGCACTTTGTAGGATCTTCCAAATCCGCGCCTAAAAGGTTAAGATCCTCACTACTACGATTCACCAGCGGCATTTTGAACAAAAAAAAAGTATAACCAGAAATAAACGGTAACAATATGACAAATCGTTATAACTAAACGTAACAATAATATGACACCCGGTATAAATATACGAGAAAACAATAATTATTTTCAATTAATAAATTAAACGGTTTAACGAGCAAAAACAACCACTTCCGAATTCGATTCGATTAAATACTCAATCTCAATATCAGAATTTTTTTTTTTATATGTAAGTTGTTGATACGAATTCAATTAAGAATTTCTATCTTAATTAAATATTTAAGTTATAAAACAGTTGTGCTTTCTTTTTCCGCGAATTAATGAATCTTTTCCCATCTGGAAATCCATTCCCTACAGAGCATGAAGGCGAACTCGAAAACACCCGATAATCAGGGACGTAGCTAAGGGGGGGTATGGGGGGGTGTCTCACCCCCCTAACATTTTCAATTTTCATCCGCAGTCGGCAAATTTGACCTCAGTGGGAATATGTAGAATTGCGATTTTCGGCATTAATAAATTTACAAAAGAATACCTGTCGATGTTTAAGGATATAAACATTTGAAAGTTACAATACTAAAAGAGTGTAAGTACCTTATTAACAGAGGAATTCGGCATGAAAACATAAAACTCATGTTTAAATTGAAAAATTTGACTGAAAATTTGGAAGTGAAACTCATTCGCAGTACAATAAAGTCTTTTAAAGACATTAACAACGACAGCGAAATCAATGCGTTAGTTCAAGGCTCCATGATTTTCGTAAAAAAATTAGATATTGACCCTGACTCTGGCTACAAAAAACAACACCGAACTCGTCGTGCTCCGAAAAAAATGGAGACGCATCATCTCAAACTACAGCCGAATTAGACTTTGCAACATTTTACCGAAAAGAGTCCAAAATCCTTCTTGACGTTTTTATCTCGAAGTCCACAGAAGAATTATTGTAAAAAACAGCTACACTGCTCCAACCATTTCAAGACATATTTCAAATTTCGGCCGACAGGAATGCATTCATGCTGAAATTCAAATTCTTCTTGATAATTGCTTCGAGTGTCAAAATTTTAGGATGATAGCGAGAGAGGCTTTCAAACTAAGGACTTAAAGGTTACAAGGTTATTCAGCTTATTTTGACATGTCCAGTGATCGAGTGAGCGATCATTTAGTAAATTATGACTAATAATAAAAAATTCGCTGCTAATGTTTTCTGCAAAGGATATTGTCGATAAAATGGATTTACATCGAATTGTTAAGCGATGGTCCAAAATTAAGTTATGGCGGGTCACAACTTAACTGGTTGAATCAAATTTCGTGTTTTTGTCTTTGTATTTTTCGATGTTTGAACGCTCAAAAAATATATCATGATTAGAGGTACGGAAATTTCGCAAATAAAAACAGGAATTTCACATAAACTAATTTTGGATATTAGAAATTTCGCTGAAATTCGCATAAACACCTAGTTTTGTAAATTTTACATGTAGTTATTTTAATTTTCTATAACTCTATAGAAATTATGTAGATTCACAGTTAAACAACTGTTCAAGACTCGCGTTGCGCAACAAAACGTCTGCCAACTGCATCAACGAATTCAGGCAACACACGTAGATACTAGTCGACAAGACCACTCCTCAAGGAGTAACAGTAATGGCAAAACTAGAAACTGCGGCATATGCCGCTAATATCGTTACGCTTTTATCTTTATGTAAAGTTCATTGCGATTTCGGGGCCCGCCGAACCAAGAGAAAAACTCTCTCTGAAAAAAAAACGCATTGCAGAAAGCAAAGTTCATTCATCAAACCTACAACTAAAGAGGTTTTTCGGTGTTCGGCAAGCCATCTTGCTCATGATTCAGCGAATTCTCTGCATTTAACAATGGGTACGGTTCCCATATGTTCCCACAACATGTTGTCCATTCTGATCTTCTAACTGCGATTTTACGAATAAGAAATGATCTCCAGAACTTTTCGTTTACATATTCCACATGTTGTGGGAACATATGCGACCGGTGCGTTTCAGAACTGCACCCAATTTCTCTATTCTTATTAACGGAAAACGTCAGAAAAAAAATCTGAGATGAAAAATTATCTCCAATAATTGACATTTTTGGACACAAATAAAAGTCCAAATTAGATCATTTCGCATTTATTCGCATAAATGAGCAATGTTTGCCGAAATTCGCATCTCGTTATTTCGTAAAAACGAAATTTCCGTACCTCTAATTATAATTGGTGAATTTTCAAAAAAGTAGTCGGCAAATTTTACTTTTCACCCCCCTAACAAATGTGTGCTCGGTACGTCCCTGCCGATAATGTTTATAATAATCACAAAGAAAGAAGAAAAAAAAATGTGTCTGAACCCTTCGACAATGATTCGGGGAAAAAATTTAAAAAGAAAGAAAAATTGCAAAAATTATTACAAAATTGCATTTATAAATTAGGCTATGAGTAACAATGGAAAATATTGGACGCGAATGCGCAAAAAAACTGCACCAAATCAACGTAATTCACAAAATTTTCCATTGAAACTCAGAGTCCAAACCTAAAAATACAATTTGTAAGACTGAGAGAAAAAAAAAAAAAGAAGAAGGGCAGTTCTTTCAAACATAAAAGTAACAAAAGACACATTCAGCAAGCTCGGATAGGAAACTCTAAATAATTAAAAATTAACCAATAAGTCACGAGATAGCTGATTGGCATTTGTTACGTGGCGAACCACTGGACAACACAACGAAAGAGCTGCCATGTAGCTATTAATCTTAAAAAAAAAGGATAATCTACTCTACAGGGAAGGGACGCGAAGGAAGGATGCTGAAAGGAAAACACTTAATTCATCATAAGAATTCTAAGTCGTATCTTAGAAGTGCGACGAGTAGTGCGGACTATTGTTTGAAACTCCCTCGCTGAGTGAGCTTCAAGTTAGTGAGAACCCAAAAAAAATGTCTTCTTATGCAAAAAGTCAAACTTGGGCCCTACTAGTTGGGCGCCATTAAATGTAATGAGGACGGATGGCAAAATCTTGTGGAAACAGACAGCGTACTCGGCGGCGGCATACGTGCACCGGCAGCTCGCTACGGGAAATGGGATAGGTCCTTTGCCGGTTCGTTGTCTTCTGTCCTTTACACCTAAAAAAATTCGTATGCCTTCGATAAAACTCTATGAGCTAAAAATGGGGAAAACAAACAAAAATATAAATGAGCGGAAGTGAAACACCATCGAAGGATTCAGGCAGTGGATCCGGCTGTTAGGATCCTGGCCATGTCCCACCGTCGCCTATAGGTCTTCGGGCCAAGAATAGAAGACCTCCCTGAAAAAAAACTAATAGAATTCACTAACACGCTCGGGTGCGCCTACATGTCTGCTCTGTAAAAGGAAAAGATTTCCTCAAGGAAAAGATTCACGATTTAGATATTAACACATTTTTATTGCCTTAGCGCCAGTTCACAAGCAAAATACACTTTTAACCATCGGTTGGTTCCGAAATCCGGTATAATGTATCAGGAATCAGTTACATTTCATATTAGGAACAAAATTAAAAAAAAAACAAAGAAATATTATAGAAACAATATAGATTATTTACTCACCCAAAACGTTACGTTGAAACGGCCGTTGCAAACGATGACGCTGGAGAACGCTACTTTAATTTGTGATTATTAATATATGTACACAATATACACTGCAAAAACCAACCAAATCGCGAATTTACAATATCAACAACAATAGTAAGTAATAAAAGAAAGGAAACAAAACTGTAATACCAATTAAAAATTTTCACAAACAAAAACTAGCGCAAGTTGCAAAAAAGAAACGTATTCGTATGTCGTATTTCGTATGCTTTAACAACACTAGAATGCAACACAAATCGCCGAAATTGAACCTCCAGAAAACGTTCACACAATTCGTCAATATGACTTGATCGTAATGGGAAATTACGAATCGATCGCTATCCACTTCATTTGTCGCAAATCCACGTATCGCCACAGGAAGATTCCAACAGTTGGCCACAGTATATGTATATAGCCAAAAACTCCAATATATCGCAAATTGACGTCAAATTATTGGGAAAGGGCCACAATTCAGCCAATTGGTGCGATTTTCTTCCCAACTTTCGCAAAACTTCCCAAATTCCAACTTTCGGTTGGATCTAACGGTTTCGACAGAAATACAATGAATGTTTCGGCCAACAAAATTCGCAATCTCGGCCGGGTGCAAAAGAATCACCAAATTCCAACTTTCGGTCGACTCAAACGGTTTCGACAGAAATACCATGAATGTTTCGCCCAACAAAATTCGCAATCTCGGCCGGGTGCAAAAGAATCGCCAAATTTTATCGCAACAGCTCTCCTTGTATTCGTCACAGAATACCAAAATTGTCGATAAAAAAATAATTGGCCAATTTCCATCAAATAACCGGCACCATTTGCTTGATTCCTTTACGATTAAATTTGCACTAATTTCTCCAGCAAACACGGAATATCGATTTCGCTTATTATTTCCAACCGTAAAACCAAGATTTTTATTACAAATTAACACCAACTTGTCTACTAATAAACTATACTTGGTACGGATAAAACTAGGAAATACTTCTATCACAAAAAATTTTTTAAATAAATTCTTTTACAAACGGGGTCTCAAACGTCCTCCCTGGACAAAACTTGGAAAGCGAATCCCCTGCAAATTTTTGCTCGGTCTCCCTGTCCCGTTTTTCATTTTTTCAGGACAAAGAAACTACCAAAAACGGCAAAATCGTACGAGCCGACGGGCCGCCCCGGGCAAAAGGACAATTTGCCGCCCCTCATGAACTATACCAGGCAGCTCTTGTTTGCTGTACTGTAACAGCGAGTAGCTCCGAAACGATTCACATTTAGAAATCAGCTGCCGGTCGTATA
The DNA here is from genome assembly GCA_949715475.1 of Microchrysa polita. Lineage (NCBI taxonomy): Eukaryota > Metazoa > Arthropoda > Insecta > Diptera > Stratiomyidae > Microchrysa > Microchrysa polita. The sequence goes on along the minus strand of OX454419.1, from coordinate 34,157,593 downwards.
AAAATGCGCATTTTGATAAAAACAACTCGAAAACTCATGGTCACTGTGGGACTCGAACCAACGCTTTATAGTAATTCAGAGAATACGATCTCTTTCCGCACTGATGTACTGAAGGCTCAGTTAGCGCGTAGTAGAAACCTATAGGTACATTCAGATTCTCAAGCGCAATGCATCATAGTTAATTTAGGTCTTGTAGAGAGTTTGTTTGAAATTCCAAAATTATGGCTTTGTATTTAATTCCCCGAACAAAATATTTTTCACCGCCGTCAAAACAATATTCAAATGGCATACGTGAAACTGACGGCTATTAAACCAAATTTCCTACTAAAGCACGTAACACATTTTAGGAAACTTCGCTCTGGGGCCAAAGATTGGTGCTTCTTTTCATTACTAACCTTTTGGATAACTCCTTTACACGCTGTGCAACATCCGGATTTCTTCGCAGAAGGATTTATTGGGTGCATTTAACGTGCGTGGTTTATTTCCATATATAATCTCAACAATTTATTAGAGAGAATAAGATCAGAGCTAGATAAATCGGGAAACTTAGGCAAATAGCGATATTAGCATGTCCGGAACGTACTGGCAGTGACTGTGGCGGCATCATACTTATCTTGTTGAAAACCAAGCCTTGTTCCAGATTTGTCGTCTCAATGCTTGACGAATCAATGCAATTGGAACCAACTAGGAATCCATCCGCGCAGAGATCAGGCGAAATCAAATTTAATTGCTGCCAAAGGTATATGAATGGTAGTTATCGAAAACGAAAATGAGCGACAAAAATTGTGCCGTTCGGCTGAAATTATGTGCTAAGTAATAGATTAACACTCTTCTGGGGTCCAGGCCATATGGGCAACAGAGGAAACGAACAGGCTGATGAGTTGGCACGCACAGCCGCAGCATATTATTCACTTCTGCGGACCAGAACCCTTTTTTAGCATTTCTCCCTCTATAGTAAAGAGGCTGATCAAAGACCAGGAACGACTTAAGGCATCCTTAGCACTGGGAAAAACTACCTGATCACAGGCTATCTAAACTGTTCATAGCAGGATATTCCCATAAAAGAGCGGCTGAGCTGCTTCATCTAAGCAGAAGTAAAGTACGTACCATCTATGGGATTTATTCATACCACTCTTGCCTGAGATCACATCTGCGCACAATGAGGCTTGGCTTTTGCAAGACGTGAGCTGTCGATTCTGAGAAGAAGATGACGAGATCTCAATGCACGTCCTTTGCTAGTGTGATGCTCTGGCCGAACGCCGCTGGATAGCGCGATAGCACAATAGGCCCATTGGATCCAGTGCCGCGAACCCACAATCTAATCCAATCTTGATTCCTTGATTTTCATTTGTACCCTATAGTAAGGGTACAGTAATTATTTAGTTGACTGCTCTTTTGTGATTCAACAGACTTATCACAAATTTTAAACTTCATGTTCCGGAAATCAAATTGAGACATTTCGTGCATAACTGAGCGAATTGTTTGCTTTTTGAAAGTGGGGTGCTAGCGTCACAGACGTACAATTTAGGCCACTTTTACTTAACACGGCACCTCGTATCAATTCTGGACACTTCAAAGCCACGCAAGGACTTGCATCTTTGAATAATAGTAGTCAATAAATCAAAAAAAATTATCACGATTTTGAATTAATCAATTTGCCTAAAAAAGTCTATTCAGCCGACATACAAAAATAGCCACAACGGTTGTAAAATTTTTGTGGGTGCCAGCTCGTATCCTTCCTTATGGCATTTTACTTCGCTCCATTTTATATTTGTAGTTTCTGTGGTTTCTTTTCCACTCATAGTTGATACTGATATTTTTCTTCCAACTTTATTTCATTTGTGCTAACCAAAAAGCCGCCCCTAAAATTTGGCGCCCCGGGCGACCGCCCGGCTCGCCCCCCCCTTAGAGCGGGCACTGGTCACAACATTCCGATGTCTCAGTGGACCAATGCCCCTATGTACCAGTGTCCCAATGTCCGATTGTCCCAAGGTCATAATGTCCCAATGTCCTAATATCCCAGTGTCCTAATGTCCCAGTTTCTCAGTGTCCTAATGTCCCAATATCCCAATGTCCCATTGTCCCAATATCCTGATGTCCCAATATCCCGATGTCCCAATGCCCCAATATGCCGATGTCCCCACGTCCCTGTTTCTCCATTGTGCCTAATGCCCCAATGTTCTAATGTCCCAAGACCCTAATGTCCCAATTTCCTAAAATCCCACTACCCCAAGATCCTAGTCTCCCAGTCTCCCGGTGTCCCAATATCCAAATGTCCCAATGCCGCAGTGTGTTTTAAAAAATGGTCAATGCGATGAGCCGATAGACACAATTGTTGGAAATCTTTTGTTAACTTTACCTATTAATTTACCGTTATTCCATTAACTTATCTAAATGGAAGACATTGATTCTTTATAAGGACCACCAGAGGATCATTCGTTCCAAATTTCATAAAAATCCCATCACGAAGAGAGACAGTAGAAGCAAGTCTTTCTGCAACTGTAGACTTCATTCTGAAATTGGGTTACTCGCTTAAGTCTGTGAGGGTGAAAATTTCACCGTTTATTGCATATACCTTACCCGTTATTGTGCTGATCGAAGATTTTATTTGGAAAGGCACTAGAACAGGATATGTGGAATATTTTGGTAAAAAAAATTTTTTGGGGGCTGTTGCCTGGAAGGCTGTAGCCTGATCAAACAAAAAAGCAAGTTGTCTCCGGTAATCATAGACTTGTTCGCTTTCGTTTTTCTTTTTCCTTTGGCGGGCGAGACGCTCTCGCGTCTCTTGATATTGCTATCCAGATTTAATGAGCTTTCCAAAACTCGCCTAAATGTATGCAATCCCAATTATTTTCTAGTACGTTTTCCAATGACTAGCAAAAATTAATTTTTGAAATGAAAAGCTCTAAGGTATAGTTTACATGCAACACACAAGTGTGTGCAAAAAATATAGTTTTTGTTTGTAAATTCATGTTAAAAATGTTGTTCGTCGAATTCTTATTTTAACAAAATTATGATTCCTACATAAAAATATGATTTCATTAAAAAAATTACATGTTAACTTTTGCGTTTGTAAAGTGAAAACGGGGCTTTAATATTTTTGAGCAATGTTTTGAAACTAATGGCAATGCCTACGTGACAATTTGAAATTTAACCTGGATGCTACCCTCGATAGTTTTTTTTTGCGCGTCTGGGTTAGCAAACCTGCCCCCGATGTAAAAAAAACACGGCCATTATAGATATGAGAATGAGTTGTAGAGTATTGATCAAATAAAAATACGATATTTGATCGGCAAAAATCGTATGTCGCTGGATTTTTGCAGGATGGTTGGTGATGCTGATGGCGATTATGAAAAAAAAAGCTCCCCAACGATTGGAGGGCTCCAACCTTGAAAAAAGGGGATAAGGGAGTATTTTTTTACTTTTTAGCAACATTTCGAAACCGACAAAATATACAGAAAAATGGTCTGAGAACGAAAAAAACTACATAAAATTACCCTTGCAAGTGTATATATTACATTAGGATTTTAAAGAAAAATTTGGCGCTAGACTAAAAAATAAATTAGAATATTTTCATTTTAGACTCTTTTAAAAACGTCCATAGCTCTGAAAACGCAAGTACCCCTCCCCCCTTTTCAAGGCTGCAAACCTCTAATCTGTTGGGACTCCCTATAATCAGGAGGCCATCCCCAAAAATCCTGCAAAAATCCATCGATGTAAGATTTTTGTTGTTCAATGTAGATATTTTTTTTTCTTCGGCTATAATAAAATATTGATTTAATTGTTTGAAACAAATGAGAATGCCCACTTTAGTATGAAAGTTGGTTAACGAAATTTGTATCAGAAGTCTCAAAACGCAAAAGGTTCTATTAATTAGAGTTTAGAGAGTAAGGAATATATGAGTTTCAATTTTGGATTGATTTTGATATAATTTGAATAAATTTTACCAAATTGCAGATCTTTCGCGCAGTTTTAATTGAATTGAAATAGAGCTAATTTCATACGCTAGTTTTCTGCACTTAAGGCATTAAAACTGTTAGAAATAACAAAGTTAGAATAAAATGATGTAAGAAAGAAATGATCTTTGAAATATGCGCCAGCACCTCACCTTGGCAGAAGTTGGAGAAAATTGAGATGGAAAAATATTTTGTTATTGGGTCAAATCACAAAAATTTGATTTTGAAGTTCAGTAAAAACCAAACCTCTTATCCGATTTTATTGCGGTTGGTTTTATTTTTTGGGTAATAATCATCTGTACCTAATAATCATCTTGTTTTGCTATTCTACCTAGTCTAGCTTTTGAGATAATGACGTTTTAGTCGTAAAAGAAAATGATTTTTTCAAAAATTTTCAGATGCCTGTGGCAGCTAAAGGGTTAAGCTAAGAGCAGTGGCGGCTCGCCCATATGTGCACAAGTGCACGTGCACCCCCTGACAAAAAAATCGTAAGGACTACAGGACTACTTCCTAAAGTAATGTTAATGCTCCCACCAAATTACTTTAAGAAGTAGTCCTGTACATTTGAACTTCTCCAGCATTTAACCTGAAACAAAATTACATCCAGCATTTACACCTAAAACAAAATTACATATGAGCGGCGGATTGGAGTGTTATGTATTCTTTTTGCGGCAGATGCATTTTTCTTTGGCGGGGTAACTTTTACAACTTTGTTGTTTTTGGTCAGATATCATATATTTTTGCATACTTAAATAGCTAACTAATATTTTTGTTTTGGGATCCTGATGTCCCAGTGTCCCTATTTTCTATTGTCCTTATGTCCCAATGTCCCAATGTGCAAATACCAAAGTGTCCCAATCAGTGGCGGCTCGTATACAATAATAGTGGGGGTTCACAAAAAAGAAAACTAAATACATACACCATCAACCCCTCAAAATATATTTTAACGTATACCCAGTGTTGTGCAATTACGCGTAATCTTTGGAAGTCTACGTTACAGCGTAGACAAAGGCGTAGACAACGTATACAATGTATACAATGCATACAATGTAAAGAATGAAGACAATGAACTGTCACTGGTGTGATCTTGTTTTAAATGCACCCTAAAATTTGCATTGGTTGAGTTCAGAGTTTTAAATTTATTTATTTTTCAGTAAATGCCAAACATGTTAATGATTCTGAACTCATCCATTCATTTGGCAATACCAAAATTAAATTAATTTTTAGCATGTATCTTCCCGTATGTTTTGCAATCATTATACCCTTCGCTCATAGAGTGAAAGGGTATATTGTTTTTGTTACGCCGATATTATGTAACACCTCAAAGGAGCCACCGGAGGTATGGCAAAGTATTTATATAAATGATCAGGGTCGGTCCCTGAATCGAATAAGCCATGTCTGTCTGTCTGTCTGTCTGTCTGTCTGTCTGTCTGTCTGTCTGTCCGTGTGTCTGTCTGTTAGCACGATAACTCCCGAAATAATGAAGCTAGCGGTTTGAAATTTTGGTCAAATGTTTGTTTTGCTAAAATCTTGGACGGTATTGAAAATGGGCCAAATCGGACCACGGGTTCCCCTACCTCCCATACAAACTACCCCTCCTTGATATTTTAATTCGGTCATAACTTTCGGTAGAATATCGCTATCGACTTGAAATTTTGATCAATGTCTCATTCTGACATATACTTTGAGTTGATGGAAAGTGGATTAGGTCCGACTACCCCTACCCCTACTTCCCCTACAAAGTTATATTCAGTCATATCTTTTGATAGAATGTCACGAAAAACTTCAAATTAATATCAAATGGTAGCCGTTGGATGTCTGGACAAGGTAATAAAGATGTGTCAGGTCCGACCCATCTACCCCTCCCTCCCCAACAAAAAATATGAAATTGAATATTTTGGGTTTTGCGTGCCTTCTAGGTCTGTACATGGGTATAGGGTATACACTCATCGTGCTATTCGCACGATTAGAACTCGGTCTCGTAACTTTGTCATTAAGTTTGTAACGCATTAAAGGAAGCATCTCCGACCATACAAAAAGTATACATCATATATGATCAGCATGACTTGGGGAGTCGATTGGAGCATATCCGTCTGTCTGTCTGTCTGTTGCGACGCGTTTTACTCGGCGGGTATTGAAGCTAGCAAGCTGAAATTTTGCACACCTGCTTCTTATCGTTGCAGGCTGTTTGTATGTTTGATTCACTCAAATTGGATCACTGGGTCATGGGGCTGCCATACAAACCTAGCTCCCCAATTTGAGTTCTTCTAAGAAAAACTTTTTTATTTGTGTACCAATTTCAACCAAATTTCACACAAATATGTTTCTATAGATAACACAAAATATATGCAAGAATGGATCAAATCGGACCATGGGGTCATGGGGCTGCCATACAAACTTTAACCCCGCAAATTAGGTTATTCTAAGAAAAACTTTTTTATTTGTACACCAATTTCAACCAAATTTCACACAAATGTATTTCTATTGATGACACAAAACATATGTAAGATTGAATCAAATCGGACCATGGGGTCATGGGGCTGCCATACAAACCAGACCCCCCATATTGGTTCTTCTAAGAAACATTTTTTACACCAATTTCACAAAACCTTGAATCAATGTGTCTTTAGCAAAGCAACTAAAAAGTTCAAAACGAATGGAATCGTACTGTGGGGTCATGCTCCGGCAACCCCAATAAAATTTTCCGAGTAAATATTTTTATTTGGCCACTAATTTCAACCAAGCCCAAAACTTTTGTCAAGACGGAAGAAAAAGAATGAGGAGGGGGATTAAATGCAAGTCATAGGTACGCCCGAAAGAACTTTTAGCCCAAGCGAAGGGTATCCAAATTTCGGCCGCGCCCGAAATTAGCCTCGGCCCCGGGGTTGGCGAGCGAAGCGAGCAGGGGGCGAAGCCCCCTAGTTTTTATATGTAGTAGAGACGCTATTCCATGTTGATTGGGACCAGTGGCGAATCCACGTAGGGGTTTTGGGGTACAAACCCCCTCCGAAATTGCTCGATGTAATATAAGATACAAATCGGTTTAATATAAAAGCAGGACGTTTCCGACAAAAATAGTTCTAACAGTCGGAAAATGAGAAAATTGAGCAAGTAACTCAGTATCACAGAGATGGTGCTGCGCTAAGATGCTTTTCGAAAGACTCTTCAAGTACCACAAAAAATTGCTTTCAAATGTTTTTTTTCCAATAGCTGGGATTGATACTGAGAGGAGTCTCTCAGTTTTTTTTGTCAATTAAGTTCTGCGGCACTTTGGAATAATTGGAGGACAGATAGAGCCTACCTAGCAAGCTCAAGTCATGATAAAGTACTATGAAACTCTGGACACATTTTAATATAATCTATATTGAAACGCTACTGATGCTTAGTAACCGAACAATAAAAGAAATGATTGTGGGAGAATAACAAGTTATTAACCCAAAATAGTTAACGAAAAAACCACAATTTCACGTGTGTAGGGTATAAATATTAGAGAGTTTTAGTATGTCGTTGAAAATATAACGATAGCCCGAATAGGCTTTGACATTTTCTATGGAAAATTCGCTTCCCTGTCGTACGCAAAACAGTATTCCACAATTGTTTATGTCCCCCCTATGTCATGTAGGCATAGGTGTATTTCCGTGAATTTGACTGACTATAAAAAGCTGCAATTGTGGGTTCATGATATTTTACTTGTCGGCTATGCCTACTTGAAACATGCAAAATTGTGGTATACTATTTTGCGTACGGCACGTAAGCGAATTTTTCATAGAAAATGTCACAGCCTATTCGAACTATCGTTATATTTTAACCAATATGCTAAAACTAACTATTAATTCAAATTCAAACTTCAACCTCTTTCATAAAACCCCTCCCGAAATATTTTTCTGCGCACGCCCCTGATTGGGACCGAACCATATCCGGATTATCGTATTGTCCGAATTTTCGAAATGCACTAATTGTCAACCTTGTGGATAGTATTTATAATACAATCCTTAAAAAATTGCCTTTTTATAGTTAAATAATAATTTCGCATTCGAAAAATGCATTTCCTTAAGCTTATAGAGCCGTACACACAAACAAAATTTATAAAAAGAAATTGTGGCTTAAGACGAATTTGAATTATCCGAATTCCGGATTTTCGATGGTTGGATTATCAGGGTCTTATTGTAGTTTGAGTAAATCGATTAAACATGAGGCAAGTTTGAAATTAAAGAGTTGGAAAGTAATAAAAATGGAGCTACCCCATCTCGCTGCAAAACTCTTAATTATTTACATTGTGCCTATACACCGCTCGCGTAGACAAATGGTCAATTGTCTGCATACATACTCTACGCGTCGACAACGGTGTAGATTACCTCGGAGTAGACTACTTGCACAACGCTGCGTATACCTAAATATTGAATAAAAATTATTTTATCTTAATGTGAAAGTATAGCCCATACATACATACATACTAAGTTGTTTCGAAAATGACCACTTCCTCAAGCCTGTTTCCATCCTGTTTTCTTGCATCTCGTTGTAACTGCGAACAAGAATCTAGATTTTATAACAAAAGAATCACTGCGATTTTCACATAACAGTCAAGAAAAACCATAAAATTTTACGAATCAGCAGCATACCAAAATTTATTTTTTTATCATTTCCTTGGCATTGAATTTTTGCACAAAATTATTTTCCTTGGTAAAGTTCAGACAAGGCAACCCCCTAGAATATTTAGCTTTATTTTTTTGTCGTTAGAAAAGTTCTTGTAAAAAAATTTCTAAAGTTAAACATAAAATCTCTACTCATTTTTATATTCTTTCATTGAAGATACTCACCAAAAATTCAAATCAATTCGGTTCATCACTAAGTGGTGTGCTGTGCACGACTTATTTGTGCACAAATTCTAGTGTAAATTTTGCACTATCCCCTCGCCCCGGGAACCCATCCCGTATCTGATTTTGGAGCGAGTGCACCAGTTCATATGACTGCGCACAATCACCGTGGATGCTAGTAGATGTTCGTCGAGACAGATTCAATGCGTGGCTTGGGTATATCGTACATTTATATGGATTATGTACGTACACTTAGAGTATGTTGCGTCGGGCGGTTTGTTCTGTTGTGTGGAGTGTTTTATTTAGCACATTATTTGTTGATATGGTTGTTTTATCAGGGAGTGCACGTGCACATGTGCACATATGGGCGAGCCGCCACTGGTCCCAATGGCCTAATGTCCGACTGCTCCACTACCCTAGTGTCCCAATGTCCCAGTATCGCATTATCTCAATGTCACAGTCTCCCTGTGTCCCAGTCTCCCACCTAATGTCCTAATATTCCAATGTCCAATTGTCCTACTGTCCCAAGCTCCTAATGTCTCAATTTCCTAATATCCCAGTTCCCCAATGTCCCAGTATCCTAATGTGATATGATCCCAATGGCCCAATGTCCTAATGTACCAGTGTCCTTATGTACGAATGCTCCAATATCCCAACATCCCAATATCCCGATGTCCCAGTGGCCAATGTCCCAAAGTCACAATGTCCTAATGCCCCAATGTCCCAATATCCGAATGTTCCAATTTCCCAATGTCCCTATATCCCAATAATCCAATATCTCAATATCCCAATGATCCAATGTCCTAATATCGTCCAATTGACCCAATATCCCAATGATCCAATATCCCGATATATCAGTGGCCCAATGTCCCTATGTACCAGTGCCCCAATGTCAGATTACCTTTAAGCGGCGCGCAATTTTTGTGGCATTATCAGGCGCGCGGCGGTAATTTACCGCCCTCGTCTTTTCCCCTCCATTTGCGCTCAACCGTACAACTTCCATTCTTATAATTATGGTAAATAGAAAGAAGAGCATGTCCCAAATAAGTTAACATCATAAAAAGTATTATCTGGTGAACAATAAAACAAGTTCAGCAGTTTTAGCGAAGCATGTCACTTCAGTGATATTACACAGAGCACACACATTTTGAGGACAATTATATACCAACATTTACAATCCCCGAACGTTTGATGACCGCTGGAAAGGTATGGAAGGTAAAATTTACCCAAAATTTTATTGAATCGTATCTATAACAGTATGACTTAAGAATACATACTCCTCCCACCCCGATCCGGCCAACGGGGGAAAAGCTATGCGTGTTTAAATGATCAGGGCGGTAAATTACCGCCCGCGCGCCCGCTTGAAGGTTAAGGAGAAACTCAAGGAGACCTTGAAATTTTCTGTAGTCAACCTCACTTGAAGTCAAATGAAATATGAAATATTATATTTCAAGTCAATTGAAAACTTAAGGTCTCCTTGAGTTTCGCCTTAGTTTATTTTTGAAATATAATATTTCAAGGTAGGTGGGTAGCTACCTTGATTTCAAGTGAGGTTGACTATAGAAAATTTCAAGGTCTCCTTGAGTTTCTCCTTAAATCAAGGATGCATTGACTAGTGAATATAAGTGATTTCTATGAAAAAATATGGAAAATGACATTTATTTTAACCTTCCGGCGGGCGCAATACTAATCCTAACACCATCGGGCGCAATGCATCTGACAGATTAAGTGCAAAAAAAGGATTGAAACTAAGTTTCTGTATATTTTAGACTCTTATTTATTGTTGCATTCTCTTTTTGAAATAGTTCTACAAAATTTTAGAAACAAAAACTGGCTCTCAAAGTTTTATACCATACCATTTTCAATTTTCTAAGAATATTCCGCTTTCAATAGCTTCAATATTTAAAAAACCTCCAACAACTCGACCGCTTAAAAAATGTGAGCTTCGGGCGCAATACATCTGAGAGATTATTTCATCCCCTCCCGCCCTCAGACATATGGTAGATAGAAATTGAAAACTGCTTTGGGTAGTTGATCGATAATGATTAAGCTACTGTGAGTTTCAGATCTCTCCCTTTTCATATCGCTGATTGGCACAACAAAAACTGATCACTTAATCTGTCAGATGCATTGCGCCCGCCCGAAGGTTAATTTCGGCATCCTTGACTGAAAGTCCCCTTGAGTTAAGGTATGTTTATAAATACGGGCCTGAGAGTCCTTTGCATTTCAGGTTTATTACACCAAAAGTTTAGATCTTGACAGATCTTAGAATCACACTCATTAGCTGCTTTTGGCTTTTCCTGATCCAAAATACGGAGTGCCTTAAAAAAGTTTGCGTAGTGTAGCTCGAAGGAGCCTGAAGCCGAAAAGGAATTTTACGAATATGTACTTAATTGGCTATGGAATTAATCCAATGACCAAAGAGACTGTTTCCATATGACAAAACGGATTCCAGACGGAACACTTTTCTTTGGAAGAATTTCATACATCGTCCGAAATTCTGCCAAATTTTGGCCAAATTCCGCCAAAAAGTGGTTCTGCCTACTTTTGAAAGAAGCACATATGAAAAGCTGATACAACAAATTTTGGCTGACATTGTGGTATTGAATTCCATGGCAAGTTTAAGCGAATTTGAATGCAAAATTAGGATTTACTGAAAAAGAGGCCTTTTTATGTTTTGTCAAAAATCTAGTAACAGATTCCGTAAAATCGTGACATAAGTGCCGAATAATATTTTGCAAATTTTAATTGTACTTATTCTCTGAGGTTGTAAATTCTGGTGGAAACCGGGAGTAAACTTTATAAATAAAATAGTATTCCAAAACTTGAATCAAATTTGACCCTTTTCAACTTATAATTTTAGTTTATTCAAAAATTATATTAATTATAACCGCTACAGAATAAAACTATCCAAATACCCTTTTATTATTATACATTTTACACCGTTCGGGATAGAATAAATTGCATTGAATGTTGTTATAACAGAAAAGGGTAGAATCAATCCTAATGTTATCAAATCTACACTATCAACGCAAGAAACCTAGAAATCTATTGATTTGTAGTATGTCTGCTTCAGTGAACAGCGCGCTTGCCTACAAATCACAGAATTGTGGATTCGACTGCACTCGTATTACAATTTTTATTTTTTCGAGCGGTTTGTATAAATTTGCTTATCAATTTTATAGTATATTGAAGAGTGAAATTTTTATCAAGAATACTTATACTTTTAATATAGTTCAATTATACTTTTGATAAAGTTTTTATATGGCTATGTATGAATATTTTTTTTATAAAAATTACACCAAAATTTTCAGCCGTGTAGGAACTATCCGTGGCATAGAGCCGGGAAGTGATCAATCGATTAATTAAAATGAAGCAACAAAAGTAAGCAGGAGGGTATGATTGTTTGTTATTTCCATATGTAGTACACTAGCTTCAAATCTATAGTATCTGCAATACCTTTTGAAACGAGTCCTAGATGGTAAGCTGAAGCAACATGCTTTAACAAATCAATTGCAAAACAGAAATGGAAAGGAATGGCTACGATGATGTTTACTTCGTGAAAATTGAAGCATTGAAGAAAGTACCCCAGACAGAGCACCAGAGACACCGAACCGTAGGAATTCGAAAATGTATGCTAAAAATGCTTTCCCACCAAAACACTCATTTTAACAGAATGAGAAGCATCTGGTTTAAAGACCTTTACAGCAGCCCAACATGAATTTACGGCCAAATTCAAATACACAAGCCCGATCGAAAAATCAGACCGATTGTTTCAAATATTTATCAATTCAGCGGCTTCCAAGACATCGATACCGCAGCAACATCTCCTCAACTTATATCAACATAAGATGGGGTCACTTCACACTTGACGAGACTTTCAATAGCAGTCCTTGTTTTCGAACAGATTCATGTCGAGATTGGGCAACGTTTCATGACCACCTCGTTGCCTCGACATAATCATAGCTTGTACTTATTCTCTGAGAGTTCTTGTTCTTGAAACTACGCGTCTATGAAAATAAACTCAACCCGTTCGAAGTTGAACCGTAAACGGCGTCTGCAATAGTGAATGGGGCTTCAATATACGGAAAGTGTTCATCAACGAGGAGATCTGGCGAATTGAGAAGATGATGTGATGATAATGTTTCGCAAAAGATTTACAAAGTTTAGTAATAGAAACGTTTAAAATAAAAAGGGAACATTTGGTACTGCAACTTTTAGTATGGTGTGAAAAAAGTTTGATGTGCTAACAGGGGGGGGGGGCACGTGGCCCCTGTGCCCCTCTGTAAATACGCCACTGGCCTTAGTGGCCCAATGCCCCCATGTCCCAGTTTTCTCAGTATGCCTAAAATCCTAATATCCAAATGTAAAAATGTCCCAATTTCTCAATGTTCCAATGTCCTAATGTTCTAATGTCATAATATCGCAGTGCCCCCATGTCCCTGTATCTCAGTGCCCTAATGTCCCAGTATCCCAATGTTCCAATATCTCAATGTGCCAACAGCCTAATGTCCCAATGTTCTAATATCCTGATGTCCCAGTGGCACAATGTTCCCACGTCCCAGTTTTCCCAGTGTACCTAATGTCGCAATGTCCTAATCTGTTAATGTCCTAATATTCCAATATCCTAATGACCCAAGACATTAATGTCCACACGTCCTTATATCCCAGTGCCCCAATGCCACAACATAACGATGTCTCAGTGGCCCAATGCCACTCTGTACCAATGTCCGATTGTCCTATTGTCCCAAAGTCATAATGTCCCAATGTCCTAATATCCCAGTGCCACCATGTCCCATCGCCCAGTGTCCTAATGTCCCAATATCCCAATGTTCCAATGTCACAATGTTCCAATGTCCTAATATCCCGATGTCCCAGTGTCCTAATATCCCGATGTTCCAGTGGCCCAATGTCCCCACGTCGCACAGTGGTTTATGCGCGGCAAAAAATCGAAAAATTCATAGCGTCGCAAATTTTTTTTTTTTGATTGGCTTCTTTTCACAACTATTTTTCGATTGTTTTCACAAAAAAAAAATCGATTTTTTTACAACACTGAATAAATGAGGGGGGTTTGATTATGCATGAGAGTCTGTCATGTTTCTGCTTCAAATTAACCTACTCTATTTGTATGTTATGTAAAGTCCCGGTTTGTTTTCCTCAGTTTTCCAAAATTGAAAATAAAAAACAAAGTTTGTGCCCATAACGAAAATATAATCCTCAGTATAAGGAAACTTTGTTTTTTATTTTCAATTTTTTTAACCTACTCTTTTGAGTCCTCACATACACCTTAACCCTTCTGTCGGCACCTACTACAATATGCATTTTCTATACCCAATAGGTCTGGCTGGACCTACTAAGAAATTTTTTTTATTTTTTTAGAAAAAGTGAAATTTTTATCGGTGGAATCATTCTACCCATTCTTTACAGCCATTTATAATCCATAGAAACATTAAAATCGTTTTTGTAGATATACTGGAAGCGTTTTTAAGTAGACATATTTTGAGGTGGTATTAGTCCAGACATGTTTTTCTCTTATTTTCTTCTTTTTTTGCTTGTCTTCTTTCATTGCGTATCCGTACAAAAAGTTTAATCGAATTTTCTGATTCCAATATCTTTGAGGAAATATTTGGTGCTTTGTTGGTAGATTTTACCCCGATATTAGTCTGTAGATTTGGGGAAATAGATAGAAAGAAATAGGGAATTTTCAATCGCAAAAATCATTTCATTCTAAGTTTTCCGTAAATATCTCAATTAAATCTATTTAGAAACACGTTCGAAGGTCGCTAATACTTAGTTCTTACTATTACAAAGGAAATAAAACTCGTTTGAATTTCCTAGAATCAAATCTCAGTTAATTAGGTGATGTTATAAGATGTGATAAAATTAGGCATATCCAATCTCCGAGCTTCAGGGCTTTTTAAAGTAAAATCTCAGAAAATTTTATCGTTTAACGTACAAATTGAATTTTAGTAACATTATTACATCATAAATAGGAGAATTTTAAGAGGATTTAATATTTTCACTTTTCACCTCAAGACAAAAATGGGGGGAAAAACTATAGGTCTGGCCAGACCAGACCAGGTATCAAAAAGCACTATAAATTGAAAATCATTAAAAACATACTCAAAACTTCAACCGATTTTTTCAAATTTTTGCAAAATGCTTCTAAACATATTATTCCAGGATATCATGAAATATGAAATCGCTGCGATTTTATCTTCTATACTTTTTGGACGAAAATATAGTGCCATAGGTCTGGCCAGACCTTTGTGCCGACAGAAGGGTTAAAACATTCAGAATGTTAGAGCAGAACTCCTGAGCGACCGCGACCGACCGTCTCGGACTACATAGTTACTAAATGTCAACTAGGGTCCTGGCTAAAAGTTAAAACTAATTCCAGCTGCAAATATCTGCAAATCTTGCTGCTAGTAACATATTTGTGGTGGCAAGTCAGACAAATTTCGCTTGGAATTTTGATGTTGAAATTCATATATTTCTCTAAGTATGCACATTTTCTTTCTATTTTTACCCAGGTAGAGTATGTCGAGAATCATTGTTGTGCATTTATTGATTTATGCCAAATACAGTTCACAAAATTTTGGTGCATGGTATTAAGATTATTCAAGTGGCTACTTTACCGATTGGTATGCTAACCGAAGAAGCACAAGAGACACGGAATAAAGATTATCGTTCAATAAGGTATTCTCACTCTAGAAAGTGCAGTAGAATAGACACAAATATGGATGTCATGAACATGCTACTTCTATCATCAGATCCATATATTGAACAATTCCGCAGCCAGCATAAATTAAGGACAAATGAATTTCACGAAGATATAGTATGATTTAATTTTTAATTTCTAAGTTTCAGTTTATAGTATTTAATGTTTATTAAAAATAATTATATAACGGGTTTTTGGTTCAAAACAGGAAAGGATAGGATAACCACCCAAAACAAATTTTATAGGAGTTGCCCCGGATGAATTTATCCGGGACAACTCATATAAAATTTGCGCGGGAATTTATCCTATCCTGTTCTATTGTAGAAAAAAACTCGGTTGTTATATGGCAAAAAAAAACTAGTTTGTGTTTTAAATGACATTAATTAATGATTTATAAAAAATAGTATCCTACTAACGAAAGGTTGCTGGTTGGTTGGTTGGTTGAACTAGGTGTAGCGACATAGGCTACTTAAAACGTTTGTATTTGTTACAAAAATGCTACGTTTATCATGAAACTTCGCAAAAGTATTGCTAGTAGTTAAAGCTAATGTCCCAAAAATAATTTGTTTTGGGGTGGATAAATAAGGGGGGTTTGGCGGGGTTCGTTTCCACAAAGACACTGAAAAATTGCATTTGTTTGACATTTTACACTTCAGAAGAGGCATTGATAGAAAAAATTCCTTCACAGCTGAAATGTACTCAATCTCCCCTTTGATATGATACCCCACACGCCTATATTCACATAATTTTTTTTTGTATCCTTATTACTCCTATATGGGGACCCCCCTTTAAAATGTCCTTATTACAATTTTTTTAAATGTCTGGTATTGGGTTAAGCTTCTACACATTTGTACAAAATTTCATGTACCTAGATGAAGCCATTCCGGAAATATATATTTTTTCCGCAAAATGCCGATTCTGAACCACTGTGCGTCGCAGTTTCCCCAGTGTGCCTAATGTCCCAATATCCGAAAGTCCTAATGTGGTAATGTCTCAATGTCCCAATGTCCTAATGACACAAGACCCTTATGTCCCAATGGCCTAATATCCCAGTGCCCCAATGTCCCAATATCATGATGTCCCAATGTCACAATATCCCGATGTCTCAGTGGCCCAGTGTTCCTATGTACCAGTTTCCCAATGTCCGATTGTCCTATAGTCCAAGGTCATAATAATGTCCCAATATCCTAATATCCCAGTGCCCCAATGCTACAATTATTTTTCTGTGGATTTCCAATTAACTGCTCAACCGATCGACACGAAATTCAGTGTGAATGTGTAAAATGGTAGGGTATTTGCCTAGAATGCCTTTGAGATTACGAAATGGTAACAGGGTGTCCGAGACGAGGTGCGAAAGTCGATTATTTTATTTGTCATCGAAAAAGGGTGTATCGGCACGTATGTATATCGACATGAAATTCAGTGTAAATATGTAGAATGGTAGGCTATTTGCTACAAATACCTTTGAGATTATGAAATATCAACAGGGTGTCCTAAAAAAGGTGCAAAAGCTGATTTTAATCGGGAATAAATTTTGTTGGAATGTGTAGAAAGGTAGGGTATTTGCTACGAATGCCTTTGAGATTACGAAATGGTAACAGGGTGTCCGAGACGAGGCGCGAAAGTCGATTATTCTATTTGTCATCGGAAAAGGGTGTATATATCGACATGAAATTCAGTGTCAATATGTCGAATGGTAGGTTATTTGCTACAAATACCTTTGAGATTGGGAAATACTAACAGGGTGTCCTAAACGAGGTGCAAAAGTAGATAATAATCAGCAATAAATTTAGTATGAATGTATCGAGTGGTAGGGTATTTAATACGAATACCTTTGAGAGTCAGAAATGTTAACAGGGTAGCCTAAACGTTGTGCAAAAGTAGATTGTAATCGGCATAAATTTAGTGTTCATGTAAACTGATAGGGTATTTGCTACGAATACCTTTGAAGTAAGGAAATGTTATCAGGGTGTCCCAAAGGAGGTGCAAAAGTAGATAATTTTGTTTGTCATCGGAAAAGGGTGTACCGGCTCGTATATCGACATGAAATTCAGTGTAAATATGTACACTCTAAAAAAATATTGTAAATTTCTAGCAGATTCTGTGTAAAATGAGTGTAAAAGCATTGTAAAATTAAGCAACAGTGCAAAAATTACACATTCTTTGCGTATCGCAATATTTTTGAGCATTATTACATATTTTAAAGTAAACTTACACAAATATGAGTGTTTATATACTTTTCCATCAAATTCTGTGTAAAATTTACAACGAAATATTCACATTCAGCCGCTGCACTAAAATTTGTGTAAAATTTACACAACATTCTGTTGAAAAAGACACAGATTATGATGATTTTCGAATTTTACACCAAAATCACTGGAAATCCTAAGTTAATTCCGCAAGCTATGTGCCAGGTAATATATGGTGTAAGTTAGAAACGTCATCCCGTATAGTCTGTGTGGTGTAGTGATCACTCGAGTAGGGCGTTAGTCTTCAAATCATAGCGTCGTGGGATCGAATCCCACTGTAGACAGGTAATTTCTAATGCATTTTAGAACGTAAATAGGCAAATGAAATGTCGCCAACACGTATAGAGAGGTAAATGCTAATACAAAACTCATTTATGAGTTATATATGTATGTGAAAATTGGTGTAATTGGAAGTACTCTTCTGTGCTCATCCCCCCAAAAAGTGTGATTTTACACTTCTTATTTTGTAGGCCAGAAAATTCAAATTTAAATTTAGCGCCTGATTGTTATCCATTTCGTGAACGCACCCACTGTTGCAATTGACATTGTTGTGGTGGCAGCACTTTTTTTTTGTTTTAGAATATTAATTAAGTCTACGGCGCATTAAGAGTTAAGACGCCATATATTAAGCCCGTGTTAGATACAGTTTGTAATGAAATATGGGAACCATACGAAATCCCCAATCACAAAATCCCCAAACGTAGAAAAATCCCCAAAATCAAAATCCCCATATTCAAAATCCCCATAATCATAATACCCATTTACAAAATCCCCATAATCATAATACCCATATACAAAATCCCCAATCATAAAATCCCCAAACACCCGATAGATAGATGGCTGGTAGATGGTAAATGGTTGATGAAAGACTGTAAATTGTTGATGGTTGATGGTAGATGGAAGGTGTTAAATGGTAGATGGTAAATGGCACTAGGAGGGTCGTAAATCGATACTAACTTTTTTTTTTATTGGCACAAACAAAATGTTCGAGTACATTATATTGAATAAACGTTTGCATATATCGTTCTAAACATATTAGGTTTTCTTTAACATCGTCGAGACATATCCTCATCCGAACGAATATTCGCGGAAAACTTGGTTGGCTTATTGTTGGAACCGATTCGCCTGCACATTATCTGATTTTGTTCTGTGTCACTTCAAAGAGTTTGCCGTTGATTAGCATATATGTATATCAGTCCACGACGGTGATTTTTTGATTGCATAGTAGGACTATTACAATTACAATAGTCTAAATCACCTACCATTTACCATCTACTATTTGCTATTTACCATCCACCATTTGCAATTTACAATCTACCATTTACCATCTGCCATCAACCATTTACAAGCTACCATCCGTCTACCATTAACCACCTACCATCTACCATTTATCATCTGCCATTTAACATCTATCATTTACCATCTACAATAGCCTGAAGAAATTCCCCATTTGAGGTGTGATCTTAGAACGCGCGCGCGTTCTTAGATCACACCTCAAATGGGGAATGGGGAATTTCGTTTGGGGATTTTGGTTTTGGGTATTTTGATTTCGGGGATTTTGATTTCGGGGATTTTGATTTCGGGGATTTTAATTTCGGGGATTTTGATTACGGGGATTTTGGTTTGGGGATTTTGGTTTGGGGATTTTGTGACTGGGGATATCGTATCCAACCCATGAAATATATTACATTTGTTCAAACGGAGTAGCGAAGTGTTTTGGATATCCTGACCCATAGTGCCCCATAGATATCAGAAGTGGGATACGCGGAGTGTTTATGTTAAAACTTAATTATGGATCCTCAACAATTTACTGTCAATGAGTTGAAGGACGCTTTGCGTGCTCGCGACTTAAGTGTGACGGGCACAAAAAATGAATTAATTGTGCGGCTCACTGATGCCGATAAAAACTTTTTCGATAACGCTCGGGCAGTAAAAGGTGCTTTTGTGGCAAAAGAGTCTGCGTCGGCGACGGCAGCCCCAAGCGGGTTGACGAACGAGGAGAATCGTGTTGAAATGTTGTTACGCGAGGCAGATCTTTTGCGGAGGGAGCGGGACGTGCTGGAGCGGGAGCTCGCGGTTATGCGGCGCGAAGAGAGCGACAAGCCCGGCTCTATGTGTGGCAATTTAAGGAGCATGGAAGGGCTCGTCGCAAATTATGATGGCGATGGTGCTTGCTCGTTCGTAGCGTGGCTTGCCCAATTCAGGATGGTGCGTGAAACGTACCGATTAAGCGATGGCGACTCCACGATCTTGCTGGGGCTTAAGTTAAAGGGTAGAGCGCTGGCTTGGTTCCAGTCTAAACCGGAGCATTTGGCAATGCCCTTTGACGAGATTGAGCAAGAAATGACGCGAATGTTCGACCACCGACCGACCGCATTGTCTCTAAGGAAAACGTTTGAAGCAAGAATGTGGCGACCAACGGAATCGTTCAGCAACTACTTTCATGAAAAGGTAATTATGGCCAATTGAGTCCCGATACCGGAAGAGGACAGGTTGGCGTATTTAACCCATTTCTTCCCAAGGATAGAAATAAGCTAAAACTATGAAGTTTTTTGGTGAATTTCAATCAATTACAACACAATTAAGAAAAAAAAAATTTAAAAATTTCAGTAAGTGTTATCAGTGGCTCCCAACGTGATGTTGCGTTGACGCAACGTTGGGAGTTTCTTGGTAAAAAAAAACGTAAACGAAAATTTAAATTTTAAACTTCTGTGTTGCAAAAAATTGTTGGTTTATATGTCGAATAATAAATTTAGTGATAAAATCCTGAAACACTCACTACAGCGGTATAGATGACATTTTTTGCAAATGTTTGGCAGGTTTTTCGTACAACTAATCTAGTTCAAGGCCGCAGGATGTGTTTGTGACATCCTATTTCCAGATCTGCTTTTTTGTTGAGGTAATGAGAGCAGCATCACGCTCAGCAGTGTTACTTATCCCCATAAATGGGTACTCGTTTAACATCTGAGTGAGATCCTAGTCCGTCACAAGCTCGTGAGGACAGTTCTGCCATATTTTGCTTGGTTACATCTGAAATTTAAAAAATTATTGCACAATTTCATACAATGGCATAACCAAGGAACATATGGCAGACCTATGCAAAATAAACAAAAATTAATTTCAATATATTGTAAAGCTTTCTGAAAATTGTTTGAATCTTCTCTATATGCAAAGACTAACTATTAGATAAGATGTACGAGTAACTGGCCATTTGCATTATAATGGAGGTCGGCTTCGTCCCGGATGTCGCTTGTTTTTGGTATTTTCTATTTCAGATTTGAACAGGTATATTACAATTTAGGTGCTTCAGTCAATAGCCAAAATACATAGAACTGCTCAACATGTACACTGCTAGCCACAATTATCGCCGGGAGGTCTGTCTTACAACCTTTTAGCGATTCTGGATTGTTTCACAATTCCTTGTGACAAAAGCAAAATAGTAACTTGACTAGAAATAAATATGTTCTTGCGTTCAGTGCAAGAGAAAAATTTACTACAGAAAAGTTAAGCAAACATTTACTTGGTAGCTCTGTTCTAAAAAACTGCCCTTAAATGGAAAAGGTTTCTGATCCCATACTTGTTGACTTCAGACCATGAAGACTGTACCAATAGTTTCATAAACTTTTCAGGGTTCATACATTCACTACAAAGGCTCCCTTTACCCACTGTAGAAATCCTTGAAACATTTTTGGATATCTTGACACCATCATGAAATATGTATTTGGAAAATGGCTTTATACCAACTGACAAGTATCTAGCTGTCATTGTCCCGCAACTTCTTTTATTGTTTTCTTTTCTTCAATGAGACACATGTGACTCACAAAAGAGTACTGGATATACCATGAGTCGCATGTGTCTCGTAGATAGTGAGGTATTTAGAACTTATTTTAAGATATTGCTGATGCGAAACCTGCGTTACATGGCAAGAAAATATTTTGTTCTTTATGCGTTTGCCCCAGTGTTACTGTACCGGGAAACTCCCAACGTTGCGTGAACGCATCACCTATATTTAACACATGCTCCTGCAGGAAGGATCAACCTTTTTCCAAAACTAAGTTAAACTAAATGATTAGCAATTGTTTGCCGTATAGAAAGTGCATTTGGATATTGATTTTAAGATATTTAAATATTTTTAAAATTGTTACAAAAAATGTCCTAAAAAACATGTTAGTCCTTTTTCTTATATCCTCAAGGACCCAATCGCTGATTCACCATAGCAAATATGCAGAAATAGAGCCAAGAAATGCCCATTAAAAATTACATGATGCCTTTTCCATTTCAATTTAAATTTGGTGGTGTTTACAGAGGTGAAACTTCGTGTTGCGTATACGCAACGCTGGGAAGAAATGGGTTAATTGAAGGAATTCCGGATATCCAATTAAGGCGGCAGACCTACATGGCTCGTTTACCAAGCGAGTCTGCACTGTTAGCTGCATTTGAGATTATTAGCCTGCAGACGTCGGCGGCCATTGTTAAGCCGTCATTGCCGAAAGGCGACAGTAAAACTTCGGCTGGTAAGTGTTACAATTGCTATCAAAGTGGGCACCGGGCATCCGAGTGCAGGAAGCCGAAACGCGAACGAGGGACATGTTTTAACTGCGGTGAACGGAGTCATCAGGTTAAGGATTGTCCAACAAAATCAAAAACTGTAAGTCGAAATATTAATTTAATCGATCCATATTTTTTACCAGTTGCATTTGAGGTGTTCGATTTGGAAAAAAATTGTATTAAAACCGAAATTAAGGCTATAGTTGACTCTGGATCGCCAATTAGTTTCATTAAGAAAAAGTATGTTCCGAATTTCGTTTCGTTGAAGCCGGTAGATAGTAACATTACGTTTTATGGAATTAATGGCGCTCGACTAGAGATAATAGGAATTCTCGAGGGAAATTTTAGCGTCGGAGATGCGCCAGTGATGTCTGCGCTTTATGTAGTTGATGACAAGACGATGGAATATGCTTGTCTATTAGGAAGGGATATTTTGTCTCTTGCCGGTATTCAGTTAAGGGCTACCCAGTCAGGTAGTTGCGAAATAATGACACAAGCCAAATTAGAAGCAGCTATTAAGGAGGAGTTAGAGAACCCGACTGAGGATTATGAACATTATGAAGATTATGTACAAAACATTATGAATATCAATTATGAATTAAGCTTAGGTTCTGAATTACAAATAGGGGAGACAGTTGCGTTTCATACGCGGAAAGAGGTAGAGGAAATGTTCCGCCATTATGAGGTTGAATTTGAATCAAGGAAACCAGAGACGGAATGGGAAATGTCAATTAGGTTGTGACATGAACAGCCCATAACTTCCCCTCCCCGTCGGTTAGCGTACTCGGATCGCGAGAAGTTAAGGATTATGCTCGATAAACTTAAAGACGAGGGAATTATTAGAGAGAGCACGTCTCCGTACGCAAGTCCGATTGTATTAGTTAGGAAAAAGACAGGAGAAATAAGACTTTGCGTAGATTACCGTCGACTGAATAAAATTACAATTAAGGATAACTTCCCGACACCTTTGATTGAAGATCATTTGGATAAGCTTAGAGGGAAAAAGTATTTTACTAGTATAGATTTAAGAAATGGTTTCCATCACATTAAGATGAGTGAAAATTCGATTAAGTATACGTCATTTGTCACACCATTTGAATTTGAATATCTCCGTATGCCATTTGGTTTGGCAAATGCTCCTCGTGAATTTCAACGTTACATATATAGCATATTTGATCCTTTGGTTAGGAAGGGTAAAATACTTTTGTACTTGGATGATATATTGATTGCTAGCGAGACTCTGGAAGAGCACTTAGAAATATTGAAGGAAGTTTTTGATATCGCGGCTAGAAACCATTTGAAGTTTCGATTGGATAAATGTAAATTCCTTTATGATGAAATAACTTATTTGGGATATCTGATCGATAGTAGGGGAATTCGCCCTAGTCCGCAGAATTTTGAAGCAATACTGAATTATCCAGTACCGCGATGTGCTAAAGAAGTACACCGATTTTTGGGTTTAGCTAGTTTCTTCCGTAAGTTTATTCCCAAATTCGCGAGAGTGGCGAAACCACTTTTCGATTTGATAAAAAAGGATTCAAGTTTTCAGTTTGGAACATGTGAATTAAAATTTTTCAATAAGTTAAGAAATTATTTGGCTACTGGTCCGATATTAGCAATTTATTCGCCCGAATTGGAGACTGAACTGCATTGCGATGCCAGTTCGAGCGGATTTGGTGCAATTCTTTTGCAAAGGCAAAAGGATGGCGTTTTGAAGCCTGTATTTTATTTTAGTAAGCGTACGACGCCAGCAGAGGCTAAATATCATAGTTTTGAATTGGAGTGTTTAGCCTGCGTTTATGCAATTCAGAGGTTTAATGTACAGTGCTTGTCATCAGATTAGCACACCCCTTCGCATGAATAGTTTCGGCTGATTTCCAACCAAACTAAAAGAGCTAAAATTTCAAAATTATAACTGTTATTCGTCTATTCAATTCTGAGTTAATTAACACAAAAAGAATTGTGTTTAGATTTTTTAATATTGATTTATAATGGTTTTTCGAAAAAGTACACACAAAATAGCAATTTAAAATTTGTCATCAGGATAGCACATGCAAATTCTTTTTTGTCTATCTTCCACAATTAAAGACGTAGGACCCCCAATTTTTTGTGGTTGTTTGAGTAAGATATTGACTTTAATATGAATAATTAAAAATCATTATCTGCGGAAGAGGGACCAAAATTTAAGGCATACAAGGAGTCAAGGCGGTCAAAAAGTGAAATTTCGAGAAAAAATTAAGAAAAGTTGATAAGTTGAATCCAAATTCGTGTGTAATACGTAGCCTTAAGGTAAAAATAATAGAGGCGATAAGAATTGAGTACA
The DNA here is from genome assembly GCA_949715475.1 of Microchrysa polita. Classification (NCBI taxonomy): domain Eukaryota; kingdom Metazoa; phylum Arthropoda; class Insecta; order Diptera; family Stratiomyidae; genus Microchrysa; species Microchrysa polita. The sequence goes on along the minus strand of OX454419.1, from coordinate 34,132,982 downwards.
TGTCAATCCTTATGAGAGAGTTATTTTGATAGAAACATCTAGCCCTCATGACTCGGTCACAAAGATTAGGATGAATTTTTACATTAAGGTGAGCCTATCTTTTGTTCAAACAGTGATAACACAACTCCACATTGCAAGAAACTAAAACTACAGAGTAAACTCCAACTTAACTTTCCCCGAAAATACGTTGAAATTAATCATGAGAACACTTGACATGGAACAAAGAATGGCGGTATGTTATCTTTTCGGATAAAAAGAAGTTCTTTTTAGAAGAGTAACACAGTTATAATGTCTACTTCCAGGATCTTTACTAGGAAGGACACCATTAGGATCGCATTCATTGTCGGACAGATTGTGTAATGGTCTCGAGGGCCAAGGGATACTGTGAGATGATACTTCTTTTCATTCGAAAAGACAACATAGCGCCATTCTTTATTACATGTCAACTGCTCTCGAGTTTAATTTAAGGGCATTTTCCTTTAGTTTTAGTTTCTTTAGATGTGGAGCATTTTTGTATCATTATTTGAACAATAGGCTCACCTTAATGTCAAAATTTACCCTAATCCTTGCGACCGAGTCATGAGGACTGGATGCTTCTCTCAAAATTACTCTCTCATAGGGATTGACAAATACTCAATTTTTATCGCCTCTGTTATTTTTATCTTAACGCTACTTATTACACACGAAATCGGATTCAACTTATCGACTTTTATTAATTTTTCCTCGAAATTTCACTTTTTGAACACCTTGACTCCTTGTAAGCCTTAAATTTTGATCCCTCTTCCGCAGATAATGATTTTCCCTTATTCATATTAAAGTTAATATCTTACTCAAGCGACCACAAAAAATTAGAGGTCCTACGTCTTTAATTGTGGAAGATAGACAAAAAAGAAATTGCATGTGCTATCCTGATGACAAATTTTAAATGGCTATTTTGTGTGTTCTTTTTCGAAAAACAATTATAAATCAATAATAAAAAATGTAAACACAATTCTTTTTGTGTTAATTAACTCAGAATTTAATAGACTATTAACAGTTATAATTTTGAAATTTTAGTTCTTTTAGTTTGGTTGGAAATGAGCCGAAACTATTCATGCGAAGGGGTGTGCTAATCTGATGACGAGCAGTGTATATATTTATGGAATTAAGTTTAAAATCGTGACTGATTGTGATAGTTTTCGATTGACGTTAAGTAAACAAATTATTAATCCACGAATTTCGCGATGGGCTATGTTCTTGCAGGGATATGATTATGAAATTGTGCATAGACCTGGTAAGCAAATGACCCATGTTGACGCCTTAAGTAGGTGTCATTTTGTTCTTACGTTAGAGGCTAACCCTTTAGATTTAACTTTATCTATTGCTCAAAATCGAGATGAATTAATTAGAAGTTTAAGAGACAAATTAGAGAAGTCAGATGATAAGTTTTATGAATTACGAAATGGATTAGTTTACAGGAAGTATAATGGAAAATTATTGTTTTACGTTCCAGTTAGTTTTGAAAACAATATAATTAGGAATTGTCATGATGACTTAGGTCATGTTGGATTAGATAAAGTTATGAGTCGCATTTTGCAAATTTATTGGTTTCCGTCCATGAGGGAGAAAGTTAAGACTTATATTGCGAATTGTCTGAAGTGTGTTACCTTTTCTCCGTTGAGTGGTAGAAAAGAAGGCTTTATGAATAGCTTGGAGAAAGAGACGTTACCTTTTGAGACAATACATTTAGATCATTATGGCCCGTTAGAAAAGTCTAAGCAGGGGTACAAGTACATTCTTTCCATTATTGATGGTTTTACTAAGTTCGTTAAGTTTTATCCGTGTAAAACCACTGCTACAGATGAAGTTAAGAACAGAGTTGTTCATTTTCATGTAAAAAACAATTTTTTACATTTTTACTGTAAAAAATAGGTAAAATATGTAAGAAATGTAAAAAACACGTAAAAAATGTAAAAAATAGGAAAAAATGTAAAAATCCTATTTTTCGTCTTCCAACTGTTACTAGGTGGTACAGTCTCGTTTGTATTATTGTGCGTAAGGCTGCCGTTTGTGATAAATATTCTGTAAAAATGAAGCCAGGAAGACCGTCCACCACCAAATTCAAAGAGCTGTATTTTACTAAGTTGAAGGCAAAAGGTATTTGCAATATTTGCCACAAAGTATTGCAAAACACCGCACGTTCTCGGCTGTCTACACATGGGTAAAATCTTATGTTTTATTTGTTTGTTGTCCGAAAATTATGTCGAATTTTCCTTCAGAAACCGTTGTACGAGTATAAACACTGAAGATGTGGGAGGGTGCCGAGAACGGAGTGTGGAAAGTGCAAACGAAAACATTGTGGAAACTTCTGAAACCGATTTGATTCCATTAATTTGTTGGGCTCTGTTGCTCAAGTTCCGTGCAGGCGTACACAGTAAAATATTTCGGGAGGGGTTTTAGGGAAGAGGTTGATGTTGGCCGTGAAGGTTCATCGCCCGTATATATAGCTGTTAAGTGTGACCAAATCACTTGGAAACACTTTGATTCATAGCTGGATACTGATACTAGAATCATCTTCTGAATAGCAGAAAACATCTTAGCAGTACGTTTCCTTGCTCAATGTCGGTTAGATTGCTTGAGGAATTCATCAAATTCCACGTGCGAAATGTTCTCATTTTTTGGTTATTGAAACGATGTAGTGAGTAATGTCCTCCTTTTCTAATATGATCTACTTACCAAAATGTAGAAGATCGTTTGTAATCACTATGTCTATATAACTTTATTTCGTAAAAATCGTAGGATCGAAACTGCCGCATAAACGCGCCGGATTGTGATTCCTCATGTGAATTCGAGCAAAAAAAAGTTGTACGCAACATACCCCCAATTCTTAACCCTTTAGTTGCCACAGGCATTTAGCATTTTTTGAAAAAAAAATTTCTTTTGTCTTGTACGATTAAAACCTCAATATCTCAAAAGCTAGACTAGCTAGAATAGCAAAATAAGATGATTATTACAGCCAACAAATTTACCTAATAAATAAAACTAACCGGATTAAAATCGGATAAGAGATTTGGTTTTTACAGAATTTCAACGTCAAATTTTTGTGATTTGACCCGAAAACAATCTATTTTTCCATCTCAATTTTCTCCAACTTCTGTCAAGGTGAGGTGCTCGCACGATTTTTTTAAAAACTGACGCATAGTCTAACGATCAATTCTTTCTTACATCATTTTATTCTAGCTTCGTTATTTCTAACAGTTTTAATGCCTTAAGTGCAGAAAACTAGGGTTAATATTCTAGCTAGTCTAGCTTTTTTTTTGCGGACACCATGTATACAAATGAACGCACACACGATAAAAATGTACTGCCCGGCTACACAGCTGAAACAGTATCCTGTCCTGTATTCGATCGAATAAAACGCAACCATTATGCTAAGTCATATGTATTTCTGGTGCATCATTAATTACAAATAATTAACCACAATCCAAATCGGTGACTAAGTTGTATATCCGATTCCGATAACAGAAAGTGAAAAAATAGGTATTCAATGTAGTTTTTTACATTTCATTTTTTACATAATGTAAAAACTCTTCATGTAAAAAAATGAGTTTTTTACATGTAAAAAACTATGTAAAAAATGTAAAGTAAAAAACTCGAACAACTCTGGTTAAGAAGCATCTGCGCCAATATTTCAGCTATTATGGTCAACTGCTTAGGATTATTACTGATAGAGGTTCAGGTTTTACATCTGAATCGTTTACGGATTTCCTTAAGGAGAGCTCTATAAAACATGTTATGGTAGCTGTTGGTACACCTCGTGCAAATGGCTATGTGAAGTTAGCCAGTCATGTTTCTGAAATTAGGTCCTTTTGCTCGGTGAACCGTTTGTTCTACAGCGGCTACGTTTGTTCTTGATTGTTAACCAATTAATAACGTTTGTGCTTCTCTAATAATTTAATTATAGCAACTTTAAAATTGTGAGTGTGAAGTTAGCCAGTCATTTTTAAATATGGGTCGGAAAGGTATAGGTTTGGTATCAATCGAAAGCCAGACGTTTGTTCATTTTGTAGGGCGTTTGTTCATCCTGGAAACGGAAGGATACAGGAATTATTAAGGAAAAAGATATTAGTTGTGACGTCATCTTCACTCAACCAACGCCATCTACTCAGCTCAGCTGTACAATGATGGTGTGGATCTTGCATAAATTGTTCGCGGGACACGGGTTGCCCGTACAGCTGAGCTGAGTAGATGGCGTTGGTTGAGTGAAAATGACGTCACAACTAATCTCTTTTTCCTTAATAATTCCTGTATCCTTCCGTTTCCAGGATGAACAAACGCCCTACAAAATGAACAAACGTCTTGCTTTCGATTGATACCAAACCTATACCTTTCCGAACCATATTTAAAAATGACTGGCTAACTTCACACTCACAATTTTAAAGTTGCTATAATTAAACGAACAAACGGTTCACCGAGCAAAAGGACCTAATTTCAAAAAAATGACTGGCTAACTTCACACAGCCCGTGCAAATGGCCAGGTAGAGCGCATTCATCGAACGTTGACACCTATGTTAGCTAAGTTGTCTAGTCAACCAGGTAGATGGGCTGAGTCTTTGGGAGAGGTTGAGTTTTCTATTAATAATTCTTCTTGTCGATCCACTGGTGAAACTCCCAGCAGATTATTATTTGGGGTAGATCAACGCGGCGCCATTAAGGATAATATTAGGTTGGTATTAGAGACACAGTTACCGATTGATAGAGATTTAGAGAAACAAAGATTTGAGGCAGCTTGTAATATTAGGAAGCTACAAAACGAAAATAAGGAACGTTATGATAGAAAGCGTAAGCCTGTGACAAGATTTAAAGTAGGCGATTATGTTATGGTAAATAATGTAGACACAACTCCAGGAGTTAATAAAAAGTTAATACCTAAGTTCAGAGGTCCTTACGAAAAAAGAAAGAAAGAAAGTTTTTGATTATGATAGATATTTGACATCGGATATCGATGGTTTTCAAATTACGCAAAGACGTTATGAAGCAGACGTTATGAAGTAGTGGCACCAGATCAAATGAAGCCTTATGTAGGATTATGAATTAAAAATAAAACAAAACAATATTATGAATTCCAATTTAATTTTGTTAAATATAATGTTGAGATATAAAATTATGTATATTATGATATTACGATGGATTGTGTATGTGATACTTAGAAAATGTTATGATTATGGCACCTCATGCTCTGGAAATAGAAAACTAGTTTATGAATTATGTATTTATGGATCTTGAATTTATTATGAAATTATGATACGAAACTGAAAAATCAGAAAAAGTTATGTATTATTGGCTGAAATAGTAAGAAAGTATGTACATATTATGATAATACGTATACAGCATATTATGATTGGATATTATGTATTCAGTAAACACATTTTAGTATGATGTTATGCATTATGATGAAGAACTTATTATGTTATGTCAATGTTAAGAATGTTATGTCAATATTAAGAATGTTATGAGATTATTTTGAGATTATTTTGAATTTATGTGTTTAACGAATGTTATGAGATTCCATTAAATTGAGAAATGCAATTATGTAATGTAAAAGTCACACTTATGTTTATGTTTTTAATCTGTCATTATGAGTGTCAAATTAGTTTGATGTTATTGTGAATGACCGAGACGGTCATCAGTCAGGAATGGCCGAGCTGTAGGCCAGAAAATTCAAATTTAAATTTAGCGCCTGATTGTTATCCATTTCGTGAACACACCCACTGTTGCAATTGACATTGTTGTGGTGGCAGCACTTTTTTTTTGTTCTAGAATATTAATTAAGTCTACGGCGCATTAAGAGTTAAGACGCCATATATTAAGCCCGTGTTAGATACAGTTTGTTATGAAATATATTACATTTGTTTAAACGGAGTAGCGAAGTGTTTTGAATATCCTGACCCATAGTGCCCCATAATTTGTAATAATTACAGAGTGTAGCACGAATATGAGTCAGATTTGAAAGATAAATACTTCTATAAATTACAACAATTTAGAAGTATTATTTTACAACATTAGCTATGTAAACTTTTAAAATATACTTCGTTGTAATTTTACCCTGTAGATAGATGGTTTTCATGTGCCATTTATAATCAGGGTAAATTTACATGCAATTTTTTTAGAGTGTAGACTGGTAGGATATTTGCTACAAATACCTTTGAGATTGGGAATTGGAACAGGGTGTCCTAAACGAGGTGCAAAAGTAGATAATAATCGGCAATAAATTTAGTATGAATTTGTAGAATGGTAAGATATTTGCTTCGAATACCTTTGTAGTCGGGAAATGTTATCAGGGTCTCTCAAACGAGGTTCAAAAGTGGTTGTCATAATCAGCATACCCAACAAACAATAGCTAACAACACAATACAAAAATTCGAAAAACCTGCGGTTACAGAAAACATTCACAAAAAGTGACTGTTTGCTGTGCATTTTCGTCGAAGGGTCGCTACCCCTATTTTTTCTATAGTCTGTATCTGCGACTAGTCTCATTTTAGCATTTCAAATAGAAAAGATAGAGCAAGTCTTTTTCACATCCTCTGCACTGTGGTTGTTTTAAACAAGAAACGAGTAATTAATATAAAATGTATTCCATCTTTTTTTATATGTCTTCTTTTTCTTTATATGCCAGTCACAATTATAAATAAATATGATAAACATGTTTTTTTTTACCAAAAACAGTTTTTAGACACCTGGCCCTCTACTGATTCCAAAACACTAAAAGTAGCCTGGCTCTGCCTTTTCTATTTGAAATGCTAAAATGAGACTAGTCGGAGATACAGACTATAGAAAAAATAGGGGTAGCGACCCTTCGACGAAAATGCACAGCAAACAGTCACTTTTTGTGAATGTTTTCTGTAACCGCAGGTTTTTCGAATTTTTGTATTGTGTTGTTAGCTATTGTTTGTTGGGTATGCTGATTATGACAAACACTTTTGCACCTCGTTTGAGAGACCCTGATAACATTTCCCGACTACAAAGGTATTCGTAGCAAATATCCTACCATTCTACACATTCATACTAAATTTATTGCCGATTATTATCTACTTTTGCACCTCGTTTAGGACACCCTGTTAGCATTTCCCAATCTCAAAGGTATTTGTAGCAAATAACCTACCATTCGACATATTTATACTGAATTTCATGTCGATATACACCCTTTTCCGATGACAAATAAAATGATCTACTTTTGCACCTCCTTTGGGACACCCTGTTAACATTTTCCTACTTCAAAGGTATTCGTAGCAAATACACATTGCCACTGAATTTCTTGTCGATCCGTTGAGCCGTTAATTCGAAATCCACCGAGAAATAATTGTAGTGTATATTCACTTCCCAGTAGAATAATTGAACATGTCCGATTCCACTATTAAATACATTTTGCTACTTACTAGTAAAATTGCATAACACTTTTTTGATTGTTTACGACGTCGCGTCGTCACCGTGGTAATTTCGCGCATACAACTAATTCCTAGGTAGATAGGGTGACTATTCACGCGTCTAGTTGCACACACTCTCGGTAACGAACGTCGTAACAACAACAACGCGTAGTCACCCATTTATATGACACTGTTTCGTTGTTGACGTCGTCGTCACCGTGGAGATTTCTTGTATGCATGCACTAGTAGCTATAGTAACTTGCACGGTCTGACTGTAGCTTCAGGGCCGGCTTTAGGGTGGGGCGAGCGGGGCGGTCACCCCGGGCGCCAGGTTTAGGGGCGCCGAAACCCGTATTTTTAATTTAATTTATTTTTACAAATTTGTTTGTTGCTTAAGAAATTAATTTTTTTTAACTGCTGAATTAGTATGAAGTAAGAATACTAATGCAGGCTATAGTACCCGACCACATCCAAGTATGAATGTATATAATGCCATCAATTTAACGCGCGTTGTAATCACAAGTTAATGGGATACTTTTATACAAACGCAGACCTGCGACAAGAATTCTATGTGCAATTCCACAACGTTCACTCAAGGCCGCAAGACACAAAATGTCACCTGCATCTTTATAGAAATCAGATAAGAATTTAGTTGGGAACTCATAATATCAGATTCCCACTTCAGGAATTGACTGCGCTCCAAAGATACATGTAACCTTTAATTAAGAAAAAGCAGTACACAGTTCTAATAAGCACATTCGTTTTCAAACCATCATCATCAATATTTTCTATGTGGAAATGCAATTTCTGGATTATGTTCATGCTTTGGTCTTTATTAAACTTAAGGGCGCCACAACCCTGACGATTTCTCGGCCGATCGATTGGGCCCACAATCGATCTGCCGCCCATACAGCACATAAGTACATTAGGCAATTTATCGGGCAATCTGAAATTGGCAGTCTCACGGTCCACAAGACACAACACCAAATAGCGAAAATTATACCATTTTTGGCGATGGAAGATGGACATCCATTGCTACTTTTGATGGAGAATGACCGCCACAACGATAGCATGAAGAACGACCACAGGGTTATGTCAAAAATCAGCGACTGAGCAACACAGGATTGTCATGACATCTTGTACGGAAAATTGCACTGGCAATACGTTCCACACGTTAAATCAAAAAAATTTAATCCAATGGTCCCATACACCTTCCGATTTATCTCGCAATCAAAAAATCTGGCCGATCGATCGGAGGGTCTGTGGCGCAACTTACGTTTATTGATATTTATGTATGTAGAAAAGTTTTTGGATTTTTGTTAATATGTATGTAGGTATTGCATTTTAGAGCAAACATTGTTGTCTTTTCTCGCTCAATTAAATTTACAAAAACTGCTTAAAAAATAGAAAAGTTTATAAACGTATTTGCAAAATTATTAACTTAATGCACGTTTAAATGTTGGTGATTCAATGATTCAACCGGTGGTACCTACATAGTGTAACCTGCAGTAATGCAAAAAAGCCAGGTTTCCCGAACAAACCATTTCTAACCACGGTCGAAATTACAAAATGAAATGAATTCGTGTTTTGAAAAATATGGACTACTATACGTAAAATCGATACTGACTGAATTCGGTAACATTAAATTGATGGGATTTGGGATTTGCTATCGTCTTCCCATTCATCATAATGAATGTTTGTGAGCTAAGATGTATGGCTCCTTATGTTTCTGCGACGTGAGATTGTCTGTTTTTATTTTTGAACTATTATTAAACTGTCAAAGAATTTGTGGTTTGATTTAAAAATTTAAAAATGAACACTACCGCAGATCCTGCAATAGATCTACTCTTGCTTACACAAAACTCGTTTTTAGGGTTTTTTAGATTTTTCAAAAAAACCCTTATGAAATCGATTTTGTCCGTCCGTCTGTCCGTCTGTCCGTCCGTCTGTTCACTAAATAACTCGCGAACGGCTTAACCGATCGTCATGAAATTTGGTAGGAATGTGTAGAATGGTAACAGTCTTTGGCACGAAATACTTAAAAGTTGGTAGGAACAAAATAACAGGGTGTCCCGGACATTTTAAAATTTGTTCACTAAATAACTGGCGAACGGCTTAACGGATCGTCATGAAATTTGGTAGGAATGTGTAGAATGGTAACAGTCTTTGGCATGAAATACCTAAAAATTGCTATGGCAAAGATAACAGGGTGTCCCGGACATTTACAAATTTGTTCACTAAATACTACGCGAACGGCTTAACCGATCGTCATGTATTTTAGTAGGAATGTGTAGAATAGTAACAGTCTTTGGCACGAAAAACTTAGAAGTTAGTAGGGCAAAGATAACAGGGTGTCCCGGAGATTTAAAAATTTGTTCACTAACTGATCGTTATGAAACTTGGTAGGAATGTGTAGAATTGTAACAGTCCTTAGCACGAAATACTTAGACGTTGGTAGAATAAAGCTAACAGGGTGTCTCGGAGATTTTGAAAATCCGACTTTTTTATTTTTTATCGGACATGGACGTATGGGTACTCACATCAAAGAACTCGATGGGTACATTTCATATCAGTCGCCTTTTTCCAGTTTGGAGTAATGGTAACGGAGTTACAGCTAATATATGTGTAGCCATGATACATAGTAAATCTATTTTTGGATTTGTCTAATTAAAAAGTATTAAAATTATTCACAATGTGTGTATCCAAAATCTAAAAAACCCTCGTATTGCGGGCGCAGCCCTCTGTACGCCGGTATTTTTTTTTTATAATATTAACGAAATAATGATTTTCTATGACGAATTATGAGCAAATGTGAATGGATAGATGTGATGGAAGCAATCAATTGATTGGGAAACAGGAGAAACTTAAGGAGAAGTTAAAACCAGTTAAAGTGGATAGTTCCAATGGCTGCCGGCGAGGCAATGTAGAAAAATATTTCCATAAAACGTTGAAGTTCAACTTCTATTGCAATTTTTTTCGTGTATAGAAACTATAAGGGGCGCTTCTTTCAAGTTCGCCCCGGGCGCCGTTACACCTAAAGCCGGCCCTGTGTAGCTTTACCCGTTATTGTGCCGATCGAAGATTTTTTTTTGGAAAGGCACTAGAACAGGATATATGTGGAATATTTTGATAAAAAATTTTTTTTTGCGGAATGTTGCCTGGAAGGCTGTAGCCCTGTCAAACAAAAAAGCAAGTTGTCTCCGGTAGTCATAGACTTCGCTTTCGTTTTTTTTCCTTTGGTGGGCGATACGCTCTCGCTTCTCTTGATGAGATTGATTTTGACTAACGTTTATGTCTGAAAATTGTAGTGCTCCTTCAACATTATTGTACGGAATATCATTTTTAGTGAATTTAGCAGGAGTAATTAATATTTCTTGTTTCGACAGGATACTAGGATTTGCAATATTTGCTTTTTAGTCTAGTAACTAGGTGATTTCAGATTGCAAAGTGTGGTGGAGAAGATTTTTTTTTGTTTCTTATGTTTTTTGGGGTGCTGTGCTCGAATCGAATCCCACCAAAACTTCGTTGCGGAACAGGGTCAAAAACGTGAAAAAACCCAAAATTTTTGAATTTTCCCGTTCTTTTGTTTATAACTCAGAGAGTGTACATTTCTCCGAAAACCTGTCCATGAAAATATTAGAGAAAACATAATTGCCGGTCTAACGTGCCATTAATCATTAACATGTGTTAAGCGGTATTGCTACAATTGAGAGTCATTTTTTTGGCGTTTTTTGCAATTTTGACCGTTTTGCAACGAAATTTTGGTGGGATGTTACGGATTCAGGTTCTGCACCGCAAAATACATAATGTACAAGAAAAATGCAACTGTTGCGATAAAAAATGAAAAACCGTTCAATCGAAAAATTTTATTCATAGTATGGAACTATGTTAAAAATGGCAAATTTAAATTATCAATTGTAGTAGTGCCGTTCAACGGATTTATAGTATTTATGACTCTTTGGACGCGCAATTATGTGCTCTCAGAAATATTAATGCGAAATTTGAGTACCCTTCACTCTCCTCGGGCTAAAAGTTTTTTTTGGGCGAACATATGACTTGTGTTCAATCCTTCCCCATTCTTTTCCTTCTGTGGCGTCGATAGAATAATATTTGTGGGTTTTTGGTTAAGTGGGAAAATTAAAATATTTACTCAGAAAACTTTATTGGGGGGATGCGGGAGCATGGTCCCATAGTATGATTCCATTCGTTTTATTTTTTTTTTTTTGACAAGGACGCATTAATTTTTTTTTTAAATTGGTGTGGAAAAAATGTTTCTTAGAAGATCTAAAATGGGGGGTTGGGTTTGTATGGTAGCCCCATGACCATAATAGACTTTCCATTCATTTTTACACATGTCTTATGGCATCAATAGAGATGCACTTTTACGAGTTTTGGTTGAAAGTGATGCACAAATAAAAAAGTTTTTCGTAGAAGAACTCAGTTTGGGGGGTTGGGTTTGTATGACAGCCCCATGACCCCATTGTCCGATTCCATTCATTTTTACATATATTTTGTGGCATCAATTGAAATCCACTTTTATGAGGTTTGATTGAAATTGGTGCACAAATCAAAAAGTTTTTCTTAGAAAAACTCAATTTGGGGAGTTGGGTTTGTATGACAGCCCCATGACCCCACAGTCCGATTCCAACCATTCTTACATATGTTTTGTGGCATCAATAGAAACACATTTGTATGAAATTTGGTTGAAATTGGTGCACAAATGAAACAGTTTTTCTTAGAAGAACCTAATTTGGGGGGTTAAGTTTGTATGGCAGCCCCATGACCCCATAGTCCATTTTGATCCGTTCTTACATATGTTTTGTCTTATCAATAGAAACACATTTGTGTGAAATTTGGTTGAAATCGGTGCACGCATGAAAAAGTTTTTCTTAGAAAAACCAAATTGGGGGGGGGGGGGGGGCTAGGTTTGTATGGCAGCCCCATGACCCCACGGTCCAATTTTAGCGATTCGAATATACAAACTGCCTGCAATAAAAAGAAGCATGTGTGCAAAATTTCAGCTCGATAGCTTTTAAACTGGCCGAGTAAAACGCGTAGCAACAGACGGACAGACAGACAGACGGACATCGCCCAATCGACTCAGCTCGTCTTGCTGATCATATATATACATATTTTATATGGTCGGAGATGCTTCCTTCAATGCGTTACAAACTTCATGACAAAGTTAATAGACCCTTTACTCAACGAGTGAAGGGTATAAAAAAAAAGTCTCCACCACACTTTGCAATCTGATGTACTAGGATTATCACCTAGATACTACACTATTTGCCAATTGAATTGATTTAACTAGGTTTATAAGGTCTTCTTTTAATAGCCTGATTTTATATTGTGTGGTCAGTGCAAGTGTATTTTCGATAAATTTGTCTGTTTTAATGGAATTTAAAATTTCGTTTGTAATATTTGTAATTTTATTTATTCTGTCGGTATGTTCTTGATTTATTATGACTTGTTTATTGTTGTTCTCAAGTAAGCTATTTATTTTTTCTTCCAATAACACGTGATCCTCGTGGCCAGGAGTTCCAGCTATCCATTTTATAGCGGAACAAATAAAATTTAGGGATCTTTTATTTTTATGGTTATCTATTGTATCTATCAAATTATTTATTTGCTTAAGCTCGTGATCTAGGAGGGGGAAGCAAGGATTAGTGGAAGGGATATGTTCAGTCAGGACAGTTGTGGTTTCCGAAACGAATTTTTTGTATTGTTCTACGGGAGTAATATGCAGCGCCCACTCTAGGGGGGGGGGGGGGCAAGCCGGGCGGTCGCCCGGGGCGCCAAATTTTAGGGGCGGCTTTTTGGCCAGCACTATAATAAAAAAAGTTGATAAAAGCCAGAAGGAAAAATTTAATATCAATTTCCATTTGGTGGAAAGGAAACCTACAGATGAAATAAAAAGTTGAAAGTTGTGTTTTAAAGATGCAAGGTCCTTGCGAGGCTTTGAAGAGTCCGCAATTGATACAAAGTGCTGCATTTAGAATCCTACAATGCTGAGTAAGAGTTGCGTAAATTGTACGTCTGTGATGCTATTATACCCTTCCGAAGTGGGTCAATTCGCTCAGTTATGCGGTTCTAGTTCTACTTTAAAACATAAATTGGATATTGGTTTAGCTAGTTTCTTCCGTAAGTTTATTCCCAATTTCGCGAGAGTGGCGAAACCACTTTACGATTTGATAAAAAAGGATTCAAGTTTTCAGTTTGGAACATGTGAATTAGAAATTTTCGATAAGTTAAGAAATTATTTGGCTACTGGTCCGATATTAGCAATTTATTCGCCCGAATTGGAGACTGAACTGCATTGCGATGCCAGTTCGAGCGGATTTGGTGCAATTCTTTTGCAAAGGCAAAAGGATGGCGTTTTGAAGCCTGTATTTTATTTTAGTAAGCGTACGACGCCAGCAGAGGCTAAATATCATAGTTTTGAATTGGAGTGTTTAGCCTGCGTTTATGCAATTCAGAGGTTTAATGTATATCTTTATGGAATTAAGTTTAAAATCGTGACTGATTGTGATAGTTTTCGATTGACGTTAAGTAAACAAATTATTAATCCACGAATTTCGCGATGGGCTATGTTCTTGCAGGGATATGATTATGAAATTGTGCATAGACCTGGTAAGCAAATGACCCATGTTGACGCCTTAAGTAGGTGTCATTTTGTTCTTACGTTAGAGGCTAACCCTTTAGATTTAACTTTATCTATTGCTCAAAATCGAGATGAATTAATTAGAAGTTTAAGAGACAAATTAGAGAAGTCAGATGATAAGTTTTATGAATTACGAGATGGATTAGTTTACAGGAAGTATAAAGGAAAATTATTGTTTTATGTTCCAGTTAGTTTTGAAAACAATATAATTAGGAATTGTCATGATGACTTAGGTCATGTTGGATAAGATAAAGTTATGAGTCGCATTTTGCAAATTTATTGGTTTCCGTCCATGAGGGAGAAAGTTAAGACTTATATTGCGAATTGTCTGAAGTGTGTTACCTTTTCTCCGTTGAGTGGTAGAAAAGAAGGCTTTATGAATAGCTTGGAGAAAGACACGTTACCTTTTGAGACAATACATTTAGATCATTATGGCCCGTTAGAAAAGTCTAAGCAGGGGTACAAGTACATTCTTTCCATTATTGATGGTTTTACTAAGTTCGGTAAGTTTTATCCGTGTAAAACCACTGCTACAGATGAAGTTAAGAAGCATCTGCGCCAATATTTCAGCTATTATGGTCAACTGCTTAGGATTATTACTGATAGAGGTTCAGGTTTTACATCTGAATCGTTTACGGATTTCCTTAAGTAGAGCTCTATAAAACATGTTATGGTAGCTGTTGGTACACCTCGTGCAAATGGCCAGGTAGAGCGCATTCATCGAACGTTGACACCTATGTTAGCTAAGTTGTCTAGTCAACCAGGTAGATGGGCTGAGTCTTTGGGAGAGGTTGAGTTTTCTATTAATAATTCTTCTTGTCGATCCACTGGTGAAACTCCCAGCAGATTATTATTTGGGGTAGATCAACGCGGCGCCATTAAGGATAATATTAGGTTGGTATTAGAGACACAGTTACCGATTGATGGAGATTTAGAGAAACAAAGATTTGAGGCAGCTTGTAATATTAGGAAGCTACAAAACGAAAATAAGGAACGTTATGATAGAAAGCGTAAGCCTGTGACAAGATTTAAAGTAGGCGATTATGTTATGGTAAATAATGTAGACACAACTCCAGGAGTTAATAAAAAGTTAATACCTAAGTTCAGAGGTCCTTACGAAATAAAGAAAGTTTTTGATTATGATAGATATTTGATATCGGATATCGATGGTTTTCAAATTACGCAAAGACGTTATGAAGCAGACGTTATGAAGTAGTGGCACCAGATCAAATGAAGCCTTATGTAGGATTATGAATTAAAAATAAAACAAAACAATATTATGAATTCCAATTTAATTTTGTTAAATATAATGTTGAGATATAAAATTATGTATATTATGATATTACGATGGATTGTGTATGTGATACTTAGAAAATGTTATGATTATGGCACCTCATGCTCTGGAAATAGAAAACTAGTTTATGAATTATGTATTTATGGATCTTGAATTTATTATGAAATTATGATACGAAACTGAAAAATCAGAAAAAGTTATGTATTATTGGCTGAAATAGTAAGAAAGTATGTACATATTATGATAATACGTATACAGCATATTATGATTGGATATTATGTATTCAGTAAACACATTTTAGTATGATGTTATGCATTATGATGAAGAACTTATTATGTTATGTCAATGTTAAGAATGTTATGTCAATATTAAGAATGTTATGAGATTATTATGAGATTATTTTGAATTTATGTGTTTAACGAATGTTATGAGATTCCATTAAATTGAGAAATGCAATTATGTAATGTAAAAGTCACACTTATGTTTATGTTTTTAATCTGTCATTATGAGTGTCAAATTAGTTTGATGTTATTGTGAATGACCGAGACGGTCATCAGTCAGGAATGGCCGAGCTGTAGGCCAGAAAATTCAAATTTAAATTTAGCGCCTGATTGTTATCCATTTCGTGAACGCACCCACTGTTGCAATTGACATTGTTGTGGTGGCAGCACTTTTTTTTTGTTCTAGAATATTAATTAAGTCTACGGCGCATTAAGAGTTAAGACGCCATATATTAAGCCCGTGTTAGATACAGTTTGTTATGAAATATATTACATTTGTTTAAACGGAGTAGTGAAGTGTTTTGAATATCCTGATCCATAGTGCCCCATAATTTGTAATAATTACAGAGTGTAGCACGAATATGAGTCAGATTTGAAAGATAAATACTTCTATAAATTACAACAATTTAGAAGTATTATTTTACAACATTAGCTATGTAAACTTTTAAAATATACTTCGTTGTAATTTTACCCTGTAGATAGATGGTTTTCATGTGCCATTTATAATCAGGGTAAATTTACATGAAATTTTTTTAGAGTGTAGACTGGTAGGATATTTGCTACAAATACCTTTGAGATTGGGAATTGGAACAGGGTGTCCTAAACGAGGTGCAAAAGTAGATAATAATCGGCAATAAATTTAGTATGAATTTGTAGAATGGTAAGATATTTGCTTCGAATACCTTTGTAGTCGGGAAATGTTATCAGGGTCTCTCAAACGAGGTTCAAAAGTGGTTGTCATAATCAGCATACCCAACAAACAATAGCTAACAACACAATACAAAAATTCGAAAAACCTGCGGTTACAGAAAACATTCACAAAAAGTGACTGTTTGCTGTGCATTTTCGTCGAAGGGTCGCTACCCCTATTTTTTCTATAGTCTGTATCTGCGACTAGTCTCATTTTAGCATTTCAAATAGAAAAGATAGAGCAAGTCTTTTTCACATCCTCTGCACTGTGGTTGTTTTAAACAAGAAACGAGTAATTAATATAAAATGTATTCCATCTTTTTTTATATGTCTTCTTTTTCTTTATATGCCAGTCACAATTATAAATAAATATGATAAACATGTTTTTTTTTACCAAAAACAGTTTTTAGACACCTGGCCCTCTACTGATTCCAAAACACTAAAAGTAGCCTGGCTCTGCCTTTTCTATTTGAAATGCTAAAATGAGACTAGTCGGAGATACAGACTATAGAAAAAATAGGGGTAGCGACCCTTCGACGAAAATGCACAGCAAACAGTCACTTTTTGTGAATGTTTTCTGTAACCGCAGGTTTTTCGAATTTTTGTATTGTGTTGTTAGCTATTGTTTGTTGGGTATGCTGATTATGACAAACACTTTTGCACCTCGTTTGAGAGACCCTGATAACATTTCCCGACTACAAAGGTATTCGTAGCAAATATCCTACCATTCTACACATTCATACTAAATTTATTGCCGATTATTATCTACTTTTGCACCTCGTTTAGGACACCCTGTTACCATTTCCCAATCTCAAAGGTATTTGTAGCAAATAACCTACCATTCGACATATTTATACTGAATTTCATGTCGATATACACCCTTTTCCGATGACAAATAAAATGATCTACTTTTGCACCTCCTTTGGGACACCCTGTTAACATTTTCCTACTTCAAAGGTATTCGTAGCAAATACACATTGCCACTGAATTTCTTGTCGATCCGTTGAGCCGTTAATTCGAAATCCACCGAGAAATAATTGTAGTGTATATTCACTTCCCAGTAGAATAATTGAACATGTCCGATTCCACTATTAAATACATTTTGCTACTTACTAGTAAAATTGCATAACACTTTTTTGATTGTTTACGACGTCGCGTCGTCACCGTGGTAATTTCGCGCATACAACTAATTCCTAGGTAGATAGGGTGACTATTCACGCGTCTAGTTGCACACACTCTCGGTAACGAACGTCGTAACAACAACAACGCGTAGTCACCCATTTATATGACACTGTTTCGTTGTTGACGTCGTCGTCACCGTGGAGATTTCTTGTATGCATGCACTAGTAGCTAGTAACTTGCACGGTCTGACTGTAGCTTCAGGGCCGGCTTTAGGGTGGGGCGAGCGGGGCGGTCACCCCGGGCGCCGAAACCCGTATTTTTAATTTAATTTATTTTTACAAATTTGTTTGTTGCTTAAGAAATTAATTTTTTTTTAACTGCTGAATTAGTATGAAGTAAGAATACTAATGCAGGCTATAGTACCCGACCACATCCAAGTATGAATGTATATAATGCCATCAATTTAACGCGCGTTGTAATCACAAGTTAATGGGATACTTTTATACAAACGCAGACCTGCGACAAGAATTCTATGTGCAATTCCACAACGTTCACTCAAGGCCGCAAGACACAAAATGTCACCTGCATCTTTATAGAAATCAGATAAGAATTTAGTTGGGAACTCATAATATCAGATTCCCACTTCAGGAATTGACTGCGCTCCAAAGATACATGTAACCTTTAATTAAGAAAAAGCAGTACACAGTTCTAATAAGCACATTCGTTTTCAAACCATCATCATCAATATTTTCTATGTGGAAATGCAATTTCTGGATTATGTTCATGCTTTGGTCTTTATTAAACTTAAGGGCGCCACAACCCTGACGATTTCTCGGCCGATCGATTGGGCCCACAATCGATCTGCCGCCCATACAGCACATAAGTACATTAGGCAATTTATCGGGCAATCTGAAATTGGCAGTCTCACGGTCCACAAGACACAACACCAAATAGCGAAAATTATACCATTTTTGGCGATAGAAGATGGACATCCATTGCTACTTTTGATGGAGAATGACCGCCACAACGATAGCATGAAGAACGACCACAGGGTTATGTCAAAAATCAGCGACTGAGCAACACAGGATTGTCATGACAGCTTGTACGGAAAATTGCACTGGCAATACGTTCCACACGTTAAATCAAAAAAATTTAATCCAATGGTCCCATACACCTTCCGATTTATCTCGCAATCAAAAAATCTGGCCGATCGATCGGAGGGTCTGTGGCGCAACTTACGTTTATTGATATTTATGTATGTAGAAAAGTTTTTGGATTTTTGTTAATATGTATGTAGGTATTGCATTTTAGAGCAAACATTGTTGTCTTTTCTCGCTCAATTAAATTTACAAAAACTGCTTAAAAAATAGAAAAGTTTATAAACGTATTTGCAAAATTATTAACTTAATGCACGTTTAAATGTTGGTGATTCAATGATTCAACCGGTGGTACCTACATAGTGTAACCTGCAGTAATGCAAAAAAGCCAGGTTTCCCGAACAAACCATTTCTAACCACGGTCGAAATTACAAAATGAAATGAATTCGTGTTTTGAAAAATATGGACTACTATACGTAAAATCGATACTGACTGAATTCGGTAACATTAAATTGATGGGATTTGGGATTTGCTATCGTCTTCCCATTCATCATAATGAATGTTTGTGAGCTAAGATGTATGGCTCCTTATGTTTCTGCGACGTGAGATTGTCTGTTTTTATTTTTGAACTATTATTAAACTGTCAAAGAATTTGTGGTTTGATTTAAAAATTTAAAAATGAACACTACCGCAGATCCTGCAATAGATCTACTCTTGCTTACACAAAACTCGTTTTTAGGGTTTTTTAGATTTTTCAAAAAAACCCTTATGAAATCGATTTTGTCCGTCCGTCTGTCCGTCTGTCCGTCCGTCTGTTCACTAAATAACTCGCGAACGGCTTAACCGATCGTCATGAAATTTGGTAGGAATGTGTAGAATGGTAACAGTCTTTGGCACGAAATACTTAAAAGTTGGTAGGAACAAAATAACAGGGTGTCCCGGACATTTTAAAATTTGTTCACTAAATAACTGGCGAACGGCTTAACGGATCGTCATGAAATTTGGTAGGAATGTGTAGAATGGTAACAGTCTTTGGCATGAAATACCTAAAAATTGCTATGGCAAAGATAACAGGGTGTCCCGGACATTTACAAATTTGTTCACTAAATACTACGCGAACGGCTTAACCGATCGTCATGTATTTTAGTAGGAATGTGTAGAATAGTAACAGTCTTTGGCACGAAAAACTTAGAAGTTAGTAGGGCAAAGATAACAGGGTGTCCCGGAGATTTAAAAATTTGTTCACTAACTGATCGTTATGAAACTTGGTAGGAATGTGTAGAATTGTAACAGTCCTTAGCACGAAATACTTAGACGTTGGTAGAATAAAGCTAACAGGGTGTCTCGGAGATTTTGAAAATCCGACTTTTTTATTTTTTATCGGACATGGACGTATGGGTACTCACATCAAAGAACTCGATGGGTACATTTCATATCAGTCGCCTTTTTCCAGTTTGGAGTAATGGTAACGGAGTTACAGCTAATATATGTGTAGCCATGATACATAGTAAATCTATTTTTGGATTTGTCTAATTAAAAAGTATTAAAATTATTCACAATGTGTGTATCCAAAATCTAAAAAACCCTCGTATTGCGGGCGCAGCCCTCTGTACGCCGGTATTTTTTTTTTATAATATTAACGAAATAATGATTTTCTATGACGAATTATGAGCAAATGTGAATGGATAGATGTGATGGAAGCAATCAATTGATTGGGAAACAGGAGAAACTTAAGGAGAAGTTAAAACCAGTTAAAGTGGATAGTTCCAATGGCTGCCGGCGAGGCAATGTAGAAAAATATTTCCATAAAACGTTGAAGTTCAACTTCTATTGCAATTTTTTTCGTGTATAGAAACTATAAGGGGCGCTTCTTTCAAGTTCGCCCCGGGCGCCGTTACACCTAAAGCCGGCCCTGTGTAGCTTTACCCGTTATTGTGCCGATCGAAGATTTTTTTTTGGAAAGGCACTAGAACAGGATATATGTGGAATATTTTGATAAAAAATTTTTTTTTGCGGAATGTTGCCTGGAAGGCTGTAGCCCTGTCAAACAAAAAAGCAAGTTGTCTCCGGTAGTCATAGACTTCGCTTTCGTTTTTTTTCCTTTGGTGGGCGATACGCTCTCGCTTCTCTTGATGAGATTGATTTTGACTAACGTTTATGTCTGAAAATTGTAGTGCTCCTTCAACATTATTGTACGGAATATCATTTTTAGTGAATTTAGCAGGAGTAATTAATATTTCTTGTTTCGACAGGATACTAGGATTTGCAATATTTGCTTTTTAGTCTAGTAACTAGGTGATTTCAGATTGCAAAGTGTGGTGGAGAAGATTTTTTTTTGTTTCTTATGTTTTTTGGGGTGCTGTGCTCGAATCGAATCCCACCAAAACTTCGTTGCGGAACAGGGTCAAAAACGTGAAAAAACCCAAAATTTTTGAATTTTCCCGTTCTTTTGTTTATAACTCAGAGAGTGTACATTTCTCCGAAAACCTGTCCATGAAAATATTAGAGAAAACATAATTGCCGGTCTAACGTGCCATTAATCATTAACATGTGTTAAGCGGTATTGCTACAATTGAGAGTCATTTTTTTGGCGTTTTTTGCAATTTTGACCGTTTTGCAACGAAATTTTGGTGGGAAGTTACGGATTCAGGTTCTGCACCGCAAAATACATAATGTACAAGAAAAATGCAACTGTTGCGATAAAAAATGAAAAACCGTTCAATCGAAAAGTTTTATTCATAGTATGAAACTATGTTAAAAATGGCAAATTTAAATTATCAATTGTAGTAGTGCCGTTCAACGGATTTATAGTATTTATGACTCTTTGGACGCGCAATTATGTGCTCTCAGAAATATTAATGCGAAATTTGAGTACCCTTCACTCTCCTCGGGCTAAAAGTTTTTTTTGGGCGAACATATGACTTGTGTTCAATCCTTCCCCATTCTTTTCCTTCTGTGGCGTCGATAGAATAATATTTGTGGGTTTTTGGTTAAGTGGGAAAATTAAAATATTTACTCAGAAAACTTTATTGGGGGGATGCGGGAGCATGGTCCCATAGTATGATTCCATTCGTTTTATTTTTTTTTTTTGACAAGGACGCATTAATTTTTTTTTTAAATTGGTGTGGAAAAAATGTTTCTTAGAAGATCTAAAATGGGGGGTTGGGTTTGTATGGTAGCCCCATGACCATAATAGACTTTCCATTCATTTTTACACATGTCTTATGGCATCAATAGAGATGCACTTTTACGAGTTTTGGTTGAAAGTGATGCACAAATAAAAAAGTTTTTCGTAGAAGAACTCAGTTTGGGGGGTTGGGTTTGTATGACAGCCCCATGACCCCATTGTCCGATTCCATTCATTTTTACATATATTTTGTGGCATCAATTGAAATCCACTTTTATGAGGTTTGATTGAAATTGGTGCACAAATCAAAAAGTTTTTCTTAGAAAAACTCAATTTGGGGAGTTGGGTTTGTATGACAGCCCCATGACCCCACAGTCCGATTCCAACCATTCTTACATATGTTTTGTGGCATCAATAGAAACACATTTGTATGAAATTTGGTTGAAATTGGTGCACAAATGAAACAGTTTTTCTTAGAAGAACCTAATTTGGGGGGTTAAGTTTGTATGGCAGCCCCATGACCCCATAGTCCATTTTGATCCGTTCTTACATATGTTTTGTCTTATCAATAGAAACACATTTGTGTGAAATTTGGTTGAAATCGGTGCACGCATGAAAAAGTTTTTCTTAGAAAAACCAAATTGGGGGGGGGGGGCTAGGTTTGTATGGCAGCCCCATGACCCCACGGTCCAATTTTAGCGATTCGAATATACAAACTGCCTGCAATAAAAAGAAGCATGTGTGCAAAATTTCAGCTCGATAGCTTTTAAACTGGCCGAGTAAAACGCGTAGCAACAGACGGACAGACAGACAGACGGACATCGCCCAATCGACTCAGCTCGTCTTGCTGATCATATATATACATATTTTATATGGTCGGAGATGCTTCCTTCAATGCGTTACAAACTTCATGACAAAGTTAATAGACCCTTTACTCAACGAGTGAAGGGTATAAAAAAAAAGTCTCCACCACACTTTGCAATCTGATGTACTAGGATTATCACCTAGATACTACACTATTTGCCAATTGAATTGATTTAACTAGGTTTATAAGGTCTTCTTTTAATAGCCTGATTTTATATTGTGTGGTCAGTGCAAGTGTATTTTCGATAAATTTGTCTGTTTTAATGGAATTTAAAATTTCGTTTGTAATATTTGTAATTTTATTTATTCTGTCGGTATGTTCTTGATTTATTATGACTTGTTTATTGTTGTTCTCAAGTAAGCTATTTATTTTTTCTTCCAATAACACGTGATCCTCGTGGCCAGGAGTTCCAGCTATCCATTTTATAGCGGAACAAATAAAATTTAGGGATCTTTTATTTTTATGGTTATCTATTGTATCTATCAAATTATTTATTTGCTTAAGCTCGTGATCTAGGAGGGGGAAGCAAGGATTAGTGGAAGGGATATGTTCAGTCAGGACAGTTGTGGTTTCCGAAACGAATTTTTTGTATTGTTCTACGGGAGTAATATGCAGCGCCCACTCTAGGGGGGGGGGGGGGGGGCAAGCCGGGCGGTCGCCCGGGGCGCCAAATTTTAGGGGCGGCTTTTTGGCCAGCACTATAATAAAAAAAGTTGATAAAAGCCAGAAGGAAAAATTTAATATCAATTTCCATTTGGTGGAAAGGAAACCTACAGATGAAATAAAAAGTTGAAAGTTGTGTTTTAAAGATGCAAGGTCCTTGCGAGGCTTTGAAGAGTCCGCAATTGATACAAAGTGCTGCATTTAGAATCCTACAATGCTGAGTAAGAGTTGCGTAAATTGTACGTCTGTGATGCTATTATACCCTTCCGAAGTGGGTCAATTCGCTCAGTTATGCGGTTCTAGTTCTACTTTAAAACATAAATTGGATATTGGTTTAGCTAGTTTCTTCCGTAAGTTTATTCCCAATTTCGCGAGAGTGGCGAAACCACTTTACGATTTGATAAAAAAGGATTCAAGTTTTCAGTTTGGAACATGTGAATTAGAAATTTTCGATAAGTTAAGAAATTATTTGGCTACTGGTCCGATATTAGCAATTTATTCGCCCGAATTGGAGACTGAACTGCATTGCGATGCCAGTTCGAGCGGATTTGGTGCAATTCTTTTGCAAAGGCAAAAGGATGGCGTTTTGAAGCCTGTATTTTATTTTAGTAAGCGTACGACGCCAGCAGAGGCTAAATATCATAGTTTTGAATTGGAGTGTTTAGCCTGCGTTTATGCAATTCAGAGGTTTAATGTATATCTTTATGGAATTAAGTTTAAAATCGTGACTGATTGTGATAGTTTTCGATTGACGTTAAGTAAACAAATTATTAATCCACGAATTTCGCGATGGGCTATGTTCTTGCAGGGATATGATTATGAAATTGTGCATAGACCTGGTAAGCAAATGACCCATGTTGACGCCTTAAGTAGGTGTCATTTTGTTCTTACGTTAGAGGCTAACCCTTTAGATTTAACTTTATCTATTGCTCAAAATCGAGATGAATTAATTAGAAGTTTAAGAGACAAATTAGAGAAGTCAGATGATAAGTTTTATGAATTACGAGATGGATTAGTTTACAGGAAGTATAAAGGAAAATTATTGTTTTATGTTCCAGTTAGTTTTGAAAACAATATAATTAGGAATTGTCATGATGACTTAGGTCATGTTGGATAAGATAAAGTTATGAGTCGCATTTTGCAAATTTATTGGTTTCCGTCCATGAGGGAGAAAGTTAAGACTTATATTGCGAATTGTCTGAAGTGTGTTACCTTTTCTCCGTTGAGTGGTAGAAAAGAAGGCTTTATGAATAGCTTGGAGAAAGACACGTTACCTTTTGAGACAATACATTTAGATCATTATGGCCCGTTAGAAAAGTCTAAGCAGGGGTACAAGTACATTCTTTCCATTATTGATGGTTTTACTAAGTTCGGTAAGTTTTATCCGTGTAAAACCACTGCTACAGATGAAGTTAAGAAGCATCTGCGCCAATATTTCAGCTATTATGGTCAACTGCTTAGGATTATTACTGATAGAGGTTCAGGTTTTACATCTGAATCGTTTACGGATTTCCTTAAGTAGAGCTCTATAAAACATGTTATGGTAGCTGTTGGTACACCTCGTGCAAATGGCCAGGTAGAGCGCATTCATCGAACGTTGACACCTATGTTAGCTAAGTTGTCTAGTCAACCAGGTAGATGGGCTGAGTCTTTGGGAGAGGTTGAGTTTTCTATTAATAATTCTTCTTGTCGATCCACTGGTGAAACTCCCAGCAGATTATTATTTGGGGTAGATCAACGCGGCGCCATTAAGGATAATATTAGGTTGGTATTAGAGACACAGTTACCGATTGATGGAGATTTAGAGAAACAAAGATTTGAGGCAGCTTGTAATATTAGGAAGCTACAAAACGAAAATAAGGAACGTTATGATAGAAAGCGTAAGCCTGTGACAAGATTTAAAGTAGGCGATTATGTTATGGTAAATAATGTAGACACAACTCCAGGAGTTAATAAAAAGTTAATACCTAAGTTCAGAGGTCCTTACGAAATAAAGAAAGTTTTTGATTATGATAGATATTTGATATCGGATATCGATGGTTTTCAAATTACGCAAAGACGTTATGAAGCAGACGTTATGAAGTAGTGGCACCAGATCAAATGAAGCCTTATGTAGGATTATGAATTAAAAATAAAACAAAACAATATTATGAATTCCAATTTAATTTTGTTAAATATAATGTTGAGATATAAAATTATGTATATTATGATATTACGATGGATTGTGTATGTGATACTTAGAAAATGTTATGATTATGGCACCTCATGCTCTGGAAATAGAAAACTAGTTTATGAATTATGTATTTATGGATCTTGAATTTATTATGAAATTATGATACGAAACTGAAAAATCAGAAAAAGTTATGTATTATTGGCTGAAATAGTAAGAAAGTATGTACATATTATGATAATACGTATACAGCATATTATGATTGGATATTATGTATTCAGTAAACACATTTTAGTATGATGTTATGCATTATGATGAAGAACTTATTATGTTATGTCAATGTTAAGAATGTTATGTCAATATTAAGAATGTTATGAGATTATTATGAGATTATTTTGAATTTATGTGTTTAACGAATGTTATGAGATTCCATTAAATTGAGAAATGCAATTATGTAATGTAAAAGTCACACTTATGTTTATGTTTTTAATCTGTCATTATGAGTGTCAAATTAGTTTGATGTTATTGTGAATGACCGAGACGGTCATCAGTCAGGAATGGCCGAGCTGTAGGCCAGAAAATTCAAATTTAAATTTAGCGCCTGATTGTTATCCATTTCGTGAACGCACCCACTGTTGCAATTGACATTGTTGTGGTGGCAGCACTTTTTTTTTGTTCTAGAATATTAATTAAGTCTACGGCGCATTAAGAGTTAAGACGCCATATATTAAGCCCGTGTTAGATACAGTTTGTTATGAAATATATTACATTTGTTTAAACGGAGTAGTGAAGTGTTTTGAATATCCTGATCCATAGTGCCCCATAATTTGTAATAATTACAGAGTGTAGCACGAATATGAGTCAGATTTGAAAGATAAATACTTCTATAAATTACAACAATTTAGAAGTATTATTTTACAACATTAGCTATGTAAACTTTTAAAATATACTTCGTTGTAATTTTACCCTGTAGATAGATGGTTTTCATGTGCCATTTATAATCAGGGTAAATTTACATGAAATTTTTTTAGAGTGTAGACTGGTAGGATATTTGCTACAAATACCTTTGAGATTGGGAATTGGAACAGGGTGTCCTAAACGAGGTGCAAAAGTAGATAATAATCGGCAATAAATTTAGTATGAATTTGTAGAATGGTAAGATATTTGCTTCGAATACCTTTGTAGTCGGGAAATGTTATCAGGGTCTCTCAAACGAGGTTCAAAAGTGGTTGTCATAATCAGCATACCCAACAAACAATAGCTAACAACACAATACAAAAATTCGAAAAACCTGCGGTTACAGAAAACATTCACAAAAAGTGACTGTTTGCTGTGCATTTTCGTCGAAGGGTCGCTACCCCTATTTTTTCTATAGTCTGTATCTGCGACTAGTCTCATTTTAGCATTTCAAATAGAAAAGATAGAGCAAGTCTTTTTCACATCCTCTGCACTGTGGTTGTTTTAAACAAGAAACGAGTAATTAATATAAAATGTATTCCATCTTTTTTTATATGTCTTCTTTTTCTTTATATGCCAGTCACAATTATAAATAAATATGATAAACATGTTTTTTTTTTACCAAAAACAGTTTTTAGACACCTGGCCCTCTACTGATTCCAAAACACTAAAAGTAGCCTGGCTCTGCCTTTTCTATTTGAAATGCTAAAATGAGACTAGTCGGAGATACAGACTATAGAAAAAATAGGGGTAGCGACCCTTCGACGAAAATGCACAGCAAACAGTCACTTTTTGTGAATGTTTTCTGTAACCGCAGGTTTTTCGAATTTTTGTATTGTGTTGTTAGCTATTGTTTGTTGGGTATGCTGATTATGACAAACACTTTTGCACCTCGTTTGAGAGACCCTGATAACATTTCCCGACTACAAAGGTATTCGTAGCAAATATCCTACCATTCTACACATTCATACTAAATTTATTGCCGATTATTATCTACTTTTGCACCTCGTTTAGGACACCCTGTTACCATTTCCCAATCTCAAAGGTATTTGTAGCAAATAACCTACCATTCGACATATTTATACTGAATTTCATGTCGATATACACCCTTTTCCGATGACAAATAAAATGATCTACTTTTGCACCTCCTTTGGGACACCCTGTTAACATTTTCCTACTTCAAAGGTATTCGTAGCAAATACACATTGCCACTGAATTTCTTGTCGATCCGTTGAGCCGTTAATTCGAAATCCACCGAGAAATAATTGTAGTGTATATTCACTTCCCAGTAGAATAATTGAACATGTCCGATTCCACTATTAAATACATTTTGCTACTTACTAGTAAAATTGCATAACACTTTTTTGATTGTTTACGACGTCGCGTCGTCACCGTGGTAATTTCGCGCATACAACTAATTCCTAGGTAGATAGGGTGACTATTCACGCGTCTAGTTGCACACACTCTCGGTAACGAACGTCGTAACAACAACAACGCGTAGTCACCCATTTATATGACACTGTTTCGTTGTTGACGTCGTCGTCACCGTGGAGATTTCTTGTATGCATGCACTAGTAGCTAGTAACTTGCACGGTCTGACTGTAGCTTCAGGGCCGGCTTTAGGGTGGGGCGAGCGGGGCGGTCACCCCGGGCGCCGAAACCCGTATTTTTAATTTAATTTATTTTTACAAATTTGTTTGTTGCTTAAGAAATTAATTTTTTTTTAACTGCTGAATTAGTATGAAGTAAGAATACTAATGCAGGCTATAGTACCCGACCACATCCAAGTATGAATGTATATAATGCCATCAATTTAACGCGCGTTGTAATCACAAGTTAATGGGATACTTTTATACAAACGCAGACCTGCGACAAGAATTCTATGTGCAATTCCACAACGTTCACTCAAGGCCGCAAGACACAAAATGTCACCTGCATCTTTATAGAAATCAGATAAGAATTTAGTTGGGAACTCATAATATCAGATTCCCACTTCAGGAATTGACTGCGCTCCAAAGATACATGTAACCTTTAATTAAGAAAAAGCAGTACACAGTTCTAATAAGCACATTCGTTTTCAAACCATCATCATCAATATTTTCTATGTGGAAATGCAATTTCTGGATTATGTTCATGCTTTGGTCTTTATTAAACTTAAGGGCGCCACAACCCTGACGATTTCTCGGCCGATCGATTGGGCCCACAATCGATCTGCCGCCCATACAGCACATAAGTACATTAGGCAATTTATCGGGCAATCTGAAATTGGCAGTCTCACGGTCCACAAGACACAACACCAAATAGCGAAAATTATACCATTTTTGGCGATAGAAGATGGACATCCATTGCTACTTTTGATGGAGAATGACCGCCACAACGATAGCATGAAGAACGACCACAGGGTTATGTCAAAAATCAGCGACTGAGCAACACAGGATTGTCATGACAGCTTGTACGGAAAATTGCACTGGCAATACGTTCCACACGTTAAATCAAACAAATTTAATCCAATGGTCCCATACACCTTCCGATTTATCTCGCAATCAAAAAATCTGGCCGATCGATCGGAGGGTCTGTGGCGCAACTTACGTTTATTGATATTTATGTATGTAGAAAAGTTTTTGGATTTTTGTTAATATGTATGTAGGTATTGCATTTTAGAGCAAACATTGTTGTCTTTTCTCGCTCAATTAAATTTACAAAAACTGCTTAAAAAATAGAAAAGTTTATAAACGTATTTGCAAAATTATTAACTTAATGCACGTTTAAATGTTGGTGATTCAATGATTCAACCGGTGGTACCTACATAGTGTAACCTGCAGTAATGCAAAAAAGCCAGGTTTCCCGAACAAACCATTTCTAACCACGGTCGAAATTACAAAATGAAATGAATTCGTGTTTTGAAAAATATGGACTACTATACGTAAAATCGATACTGACTGAATTCGGTAACATTAAATTGATGGGATTTGGGATTTGCTATCGTCTTCCCATTCATCATAATGAATGTTTGTGAGCTAAGATGTATGGCTCCTTATGTTTCTGCGACGTGAGATTGTCTGTTTTTATTTTTGAACTATTATTAAACTGTCAAAGAATTTGTGGTTTGATTTAAAAATTTAAAAATGAACACTACCGCAGATCCTGCAATAGATCTACTCTTGCTTACACAAAACTCGTTTTTTTTATAATATTAACGAAATAATGATTTTCTAGGACGAATTATGAGCAAATGTGAATGGATAGATGTGATGGAAGCAATCAATTGATTGGGAAACAGGAGAAACTTAAGGAGAAGTTAAAAACAGTTAAAGTGGATAGTTCCAATGGCTGCCGGCGAGGCAATGTAGAAAAATATTTCCATAAAACGTTGAAGTTCAACTTCTATTGCAATTTTTTTCGTGTATAGAAACTATAAGGGGCGCTTCTTTCAAGTTCGCCCGGGCGCCGTTACACCTAAAGCCGGCCCTGTGTAGCTTTACCCGTTATTGTGCCGATCGAAGATTTTTTTTTGGAAAGGCACTAGAACAGGATATATGTGGAATATTTTGATAAAAAATTTTTTTTGCGGAATGTTGCCTGGAAGGCTGTAGCCCTGTCAAACAAAAAAGCAAGTTGTCTCCGGTAGTCATAGACTTCGCTTTCGTTTTTTTCCTTTGGTGGGCGATACGCTCTCGCTTCTCTTGATGAGATTGATTTTGACTAACGTTTGTGTCTGAAAATTGTAGTGCTCCTTCAACATTATTGTACGGAATATCATTTTTAGTGAATTTAGCAGGAGTAATTAATATTTCTTGTTTCGACAGGATACTAGGATTTGCAATATTTGCTTTTTAGTCTAGTAACTAGGTGATTTCAGATTGCAAAGTGTGGTGGAGAAGATTTTTTTTGTTTCTTATGTTTTTTGGGGTGCTGTGCTCGAGTCGAATCACACCAAAATTTCGTTGCGGAACAGGGTCAAAAACGCGAAAAAAACCAAAATGTTTGAATTTTCCCGTTCTTTTGTTTATAACTCAGAGAGTGTACATTTCTCCGAAAACCTGTCCATGAAAATATTAGAGAAAACATAATTGCGGGTCTAACGCGCCATTAATCATTAACATGTGTTAAGCGGTATTGCTACAATTGAGAGTCATTTTTTTGGCGTTTTTTGCAATTTTGACCGTTTTGCAACGAAATTTTGGTGGGAAGTTACGGATTCAGGTTCTGCACCGCAAAATACATAATGTACAAGAAAAATGCAACTGTTGCGATAAAAAATGAAAAACCGTTCAATCGAAAAATTTTATTCATAGTATGGAACTATGTTAAAAATGGCAAATTTAAATTATCAATTGTAGTAGTGCCGCTCAACGGATTTATAGTATTTATGACTCTTTGGACGCGCAATTATGTGCTCTCTGAAATATTAATGCGA
The DNA here is from genome assembly GCA_949715475.1 of Microchrysa polita. NCBI lineage: Eukaryota > Metazoa > Arthropoda > Insecta > Diptera > Stratiomyidae > Microchrysa > Microchrysa polita. The sequence goes on along the minus strand of OX454419.1, from coordinate 34,102,016 downwards.
AATTTGAATACCCTTCACCCTCCTCGGGCTAAAAGTTTTTTTTGGGCGAACATATGACTTGTGTTCAATCCTTCCCCATTCTTTTCCTTCTGTGGCGTCGATAGAATAATATTTGTGTGTTTTTGGTTAAGTGGGAAAATAAAAATATTTACTCAGAAAACTTTATTGGGGGGATGCGGGAGCATGGTCCCATAGTATGATTCCATTCGTTTTATTTTTTTTTTTGACAAGGACGCATTAATTTTTTTTTTAAATTGGTGTGGAAAAAATGTTTCTTAGAAGATCTAAAATGGGGGGTTGGGTTTGTATGGTAGCCCCATGATCATATAGACTTTCCATTCATTTTTACACATGTCTTATGGCATCAATAGAGATGCACTTTTACGAGTTTTGGTTGAAAGTGATGCACAAATAAAAAAGTTTTTCGTAGAAGAACTCAGTTTGGGGGGTTGGGTTTGTATGACAGCCCCATGACCCCATTGTCCGATTCCATTCATTTTTACATATATTTTGTGGCATCAATTGAAATCCACTTTTATGAGGTTTGATTGAAATTGGTGCACAAATCAAAAAGTTTTTCTTAGAAAAACTCAATTTGGGGAGTTGGGTTTGTATGACAGCCCCATGACCCCACAGTCCGATTCCAACCATTCTTACATATGTTTTGTGGCATCAATAGAAACACATTTGTATGAAATTTGGTTGAAATTGGTGCACAAATGAAACAGTTTTTCTTAGAAGAACCTAATTTGGGGGGTTAAGTTTGTATGGCAGCCCCATGACCCCATAGTCCATTTTGATCCGTTCTTACATATGTTTTGTCTTATCAATAGAAACACATTTGTGTGAAATTTGGTTGAAATCGGTGCACGCATGAAAAAGTTTTTCTTAGAAAAACCAAATTGGAGGGGTTAGGTTTGTATGGCAGCCCCATGACCCCACGGTCCAATTTTAGCGATTCGATAGCTCGATAGCTTTTAAACTGGCCGAGTAAAACGCGTAGCAACAGACGGACAGACAGACAGACGGACATCGCCCAATCGACTCAGCTCGTCTTGCTGATCATATATATACATATTTTATATGGTTGGAGATGCTTCCTTCAATGCGTTACAAACTTCATGACAAAGTTAATATACCCTTTACTCTACGAGTGAAGGGTATACAAAAAAAAGTCTCCACCACACTTTGCAATCTGATGTACTAGGATTATCACCTGGATACTACACTATTTGCCAATTGAATTGATTTAACTAGGTTTATAAGGTCTTCTTTTAATAGCCTGATTTTATATTGTGTGGTCAGTGCAAGTGTATTTTCGATAAATTTGTCTGTTTTAATGGAATTTAAAATTTCGTTTGTAATATTTGTAATTTTATTTATTCTGTCGGTATGTTCTTGATTTATTATGACTTGTTTATTGTTGTTCTCAAGTAAGCTATTTATTTTTTCTTCCAATAACACGTGATCCTCGTGGCCAGGAGTTCCAGCTATCCATTTTATAGTGGAACAAATAAAATTTAGGGATCTTTTATTTTTTTTGGTTATCTATTGTATCTATCAAATTATTTATTTGCTTAAGCTCGTGATCTAGGAGGGGGAAGCAAGGATTAGTGGAAGGGATATGTTCAGTCAGGACAGTTGTGGTTTCCGAAACGAATTTTTTGTATTGTTCTACGGGAGTAATATGCAGCGCCCACTCTAGGGGGGGGGGGGGGCAAGCCGGGCGGTCGCCCGCGGCGCCAAATTTTAGGGGCGGCTTTTTGGCCAGCACTATAATAAAAAAAGTTGATAAAAGCTAGAAGGAAAAATTTAATATCAATTTCCATTTGGTGGAAAGGAAACCTACAGATGAAATAAAAAGTTGAAAGTTGTGTTTTAAAGATGCAAGGTCCTTGCGAGGCTTTGAAGAGTCCGCAATTGATACAAAGTGCTGCATTTAGAATCTTACAATGCTGAGTAAGAGTTGCGTAAATTGTACGTCTGTGATGCTATTATACCCTTCCGAAGTGGGTCAATTCGCTCAGTTATGCGGTTCTAGTTCTACTTTAAAACATAAATTGGATATTCATCTGCTAATGTCCAATTCAACATTTAGTACCTCTACTTTTGACCAGCATTAAGGATTATATTTGAACCTTGTATGCATTATCCCTTGTTCTTACCAAAGGGGAGGGCCACCTAATTTTTAAATAGAGGATGAAATTATAAAACTATATACAAACCTTTGGCGGCAATTTGACTTCAATTCGCGCGATCTCCTCAATTGGTTTCAATTGATTCGTATAACATTTAAAAGACAAATTTCTAACCAAGTTGTTTGGATTTCAGGAAGGATTGGAATCACAGTACACATTACCAATGCTGCAGTAGCAGTACTTCCCTTTTTTCAGACATGCTAAATCAGGACTTGGCTTGATTTTCCCGTTTTAGTTAGCTCTGACCTTCTTCTTTATAAAAATTCTCAGCATGAGCGTAGGTTGAATTTCCTCAAGACATAAACATTTTTTTTAAATCATGTTCTAGTCCGTATTTTTTTTTTTGAGCGGGACATGTAATTAAACTGTATGACAAAAAAAAATATATTTATAGAAAAAGGGCTAAAAATTTGAGAAAGGCAAATCCAGAGTTACCTTTGTCCTTTTAACGATAACTGGCGTCTGCATGGGTTTTACTCCTGAATACATCACCATGACCTTTGTCACTTATTTTATCCCTTTCAGACGAAATGTTTTTTAATCCATTAACTTCCCGAAGAAAACTTCGTGTGACTTATCATTTATTCTAACGGTAAAACATGGCGAACAGCAAAAACTCTATAAAGTATACATTTAAGCACAGCAGTCATGGAGTGATGAAACACGGATAATGTGGGCTTTTTGGTGGCGAAATATTTTCTTGAATGAGGTTGGTTGGGGAAGATGATCGCAAACATAGGTGCTTAGGATCCTCACAACGACAACTTAGGATGCGAACGCGGATAGGATATGGATATTATGATGTTTATGACACCTACATGTGAGTGTTCAAGTTTCGGATATCAAGGCCTAAAACTATCTCAATAGAATTGTGCGGATGATAAACTTTTAGAATCCCTGTCTCGGAATAACCGAGACCACCAGACTGAAATGTCTCTTCAAAATTCGATTGGCGCCAACTGAACACCAACAACACGTAGATTTGTAGTACGGAATTTTTTTATGGGGTAGTACAGCAGTAAGACAAAAATTTGTCTATGGTCATCGGCCAGGGGGAGGGAGGGTGAAGCGCCAATCCTAGCCCTGCCTCCCCAAACTCCTAGGCTACGCCAATGATTCTCCAGAAAAATAAACCACGCACGTTCAACCCTGAAGAAATGGACATACTATCAATCTGCCTATGGTATAGCACCTAGGGGCGGCAATTTGTCATCTTGCCCGGGGCGGCGTAAGTGCTAGAGCGGGCGCTGGTAATATGGACCAATTTAAGATTTCCTGTTTTGATTCTGGCACTTCCGAGTTTTAATGTTAGGAACTGCGAGCTAGAGTAGTCGATGATCTGGACACTAGCGTTCGCCATTGCGATGAATAACCTAGAAGAGAAATCAATATTTATGTCGCTTTTGTGTATGTTTCTGCCAGATTCTGTAATAACTAAAGTGGGATGGTTTTCTTTGACAATTTCCTTGCGATATCTAGGTGTTAATTTACTACCTACGCGTTTATTGATCTTCACATAAATCTCTTGACCTACCTAATAGTCCTTAATTTGTTGTCTGTCCTTATTATGGGTTCGCAGGTCCTTTGCCTGGTTCTTTTTTAGTTGTTCTACATTGTCTCTTCGCGACTTTTCGAGTTGCTCTGGGTCTGTGGAAACAATGCGACCATAGAACAGTTCGATGGGTTTCCTTCCTGTCACTGAATGAATACTTGAATTGTATTCATAGACGGAGCGTTCCAATAGTTCTTCAAAGGATCTATGGATACCATCCGTTTTGAGACACCTCATGATCTCGGTCAGGGATTTGGAGCGACACATTTTTTCGCTCCGCTCCGCTCCCGCTCCGACCAACTTGAAACCGCTCCGCTCCAGCGCTCCGCTCCGACTAAAATTTGTTCGCTCCGCTCCGCTCCACGCTCCGCTCCGCTCCATTACAAAAATACAACAAAACTTCATTGTTCTTCGTAAATATTTATTATTTTCCGCGAATTATTCAATTTAACGTATATCTACTCACGTATTATAGAATATGACTTAACAGGTGCGTTTTTTTTCGATCAAGTACAGAACAGGATAGCACCAATTTCGTAATCCGGATCAATTATTGCAAGGGGTAATCCGGATCATTGGAACATCCGGATTAGCGCAATCACTTTTTTCTAGGAAAAACAATCCAAACAAATAAAAAGGCGGAACAAAAGTCGATAAGTGTTTTATTTGTTAGAAATTAGCCAGCATCATGTCAATTGCTAAACAGTCCCGTAAAAAAGTACGAGACCAAATCTACCATTTCACACTGAAAATCTCAAATATCCGGATTTTAGAGTCAACATTGCTGCCGAAATCCGGACTATAAAAGATAGTGGAAATATTTAATCGTCCGGATTAGCGTGATATCCGGATTAAAGACCGAGTCAAGACTGATCATTAATTTCATTTCCAGCAAAATAGGTGCTGAATTCTTAACTCCTTAGCATTTAAAGATTTTCCAAAAATGATAACACCTCCGTGGGAAAAAAAATGTATATGCAGTAAGATACAAAATTTTGTCTTTGAAGCTGTGTAAAACTGTAAAAACTAAACTGCTTATCCAATTTTTATGGGGTTTATTCTTAGGAAAAATTGTTGGGCCCAACCGAAAGAAAATATGTATTATGTAAAATGTTAAATTTTTGAAAAATCTTTAAATGTCTGTGGAAGCTGAAGAGTTAATAATTTTTTTATACTCCTTTTTGCTGGAAATATCACGAGAAATCATATTTGGGTGCTTTTATGCGATAGTTTCCGGACATCCCGTATAGAACGAGATCTCTCAAATGGTTATGGAAGCTGCGCTGTCCTGTACTCCATCCAATAAAACGCACCTAATAACTAATTTAAATTAAAAAGGGCGTTTCATTTATCGAGTACAGGACAGGACTTTTCTGTCCTGGATGATCTTGAATTTCTTAATAATGAAGAGTGATGATTATGACTAAACGCAAAACCTCTTTTATCACAATTAATTTCACAATAATACGAAATTTCGCAAGTCTCTCAGCGAATTCTTCGCCTTTAAATAGCCCAAAATCATCAATTCGTTCCATAAAATGAAAAATTTCGTCGAAAAAATCCTTTTTTTTTCTCGGAATTTTTTGATTTTTTACATCGGAGCGGAGCGGAGCGGAGCGATCTTCAAAGCAAAATTCGCTCCGCTCCAGCCTGCAAAAATTCGCTCCACGCTCCGCTCTTTCGCTCCGAAATTTAAGGTCGCTCCGCTCCGCTCCATCGCTCCGCTCCGCTCCGCTCCAAATCCCTGATCTCGGTCAACGGTCAGTGTAGAATGGAACCTCTCGACATGGCCATTAACTTCGCTTTTGTATGCGGGTGTTTTATAAACACTAATGCCAAGTTGATCCTGCATCATGAATAGTATCGATGCAGAGTTTAAGGATTTTTCGCCATTTATGACAATGCATTTGGGTACGCCATAAAAAAAACAAAAGCTCTCGAAGAGGTTTGCGTACGTCTTCGATTGCCCTAGATCGTAATAATCTGGCCTGCGCAAATTTGGAGAACATATCTATCGATGTTTTTCGGTTAGGTATATATCTATGTGTAAGGAGTGACCGGGAAATTCAGGGATAGGGGTTGCCTTAAGTTGCGGATTGTTCGGTTTGACCAGACTTTTAATTTTAAAACTCATTTTAGGGAAGTAATAATATTGTAGGATTTGTCATTTGTTTTCTTGAGCGTTTCTGTGAGCTCTCTTGTGAGTTTTTTGGATAATTTCATCCTGCTCAGTTTCGCTTTGAACATTGGTCACTTTTATTCGAGTGAATCGAATTTTGTAATTGCTAAAGATTGTAACATATACAGTGCTGGAAAAAAAAAGTTGCTCAAGCCCTTTTTTAGCCATAAAAGACAGTTAATAATAAAAGTTGGTAGGTATTTTTTGTTATTTGATTTATTGTGTCAGTTGAAACAATATTAAGACAAATTTTTGCTAAAAAATAATTATACAGTAGATATCGTTTATAACGACATTGGCTATAACGACGCATCGGCTATAACGACGGAAATTCCAGGTCCCGAGATCTAAGAGGCTCGCTTGGTACAATTTTTGATGGATATAGCGACCATCGCTATAACGACTGATCGGTTATAAAGACTGCATTTTTCCGACTCGAGAGGCAAAATGATCGGATATAACAACGAACGCTCGTCACATGTCATTTCTTTGTATGCGAAATTATTGCTTTTTCGGCATGCAAAGATCAAGTTTGAGTTGAAAATTAAATTCAGTGCGAAAATTCACTCATATCTATGTAAAAAAAAGTTCTAAAATTCTTGTTTTTGGAAGGCCGGAATGATACGACATAGCATCGCAATCGCTACTGAAGGTTGTTAAAACGTCGTAAGAAATTGAAAATTCATGTTACGAAATGTCATTTGCAATAAAACAATCAACACAGTAGGGGATTTGAAACAAATCCCCTCGTGAAAAACAGCACGCCAAAATATCGTGCCCGTATTCATCACATCGTTTTCGGAATCTGCCCTAAGCTCTATTTAGCGGATCCACATCAATTCGGTATCAACGATCGTTCAAGATAGGGGAGCAGTTATTAAACTACACAATAAGCGCCTCAAAATTAGTTTTCTGCGAATTGCTTTGCGACAGGGACATATCGAGATACAAGATTCGACGACGTCCCAGTCGGCTTCCTGATTTATTAGCTCTGGCTTTATTCTTTTAAGCCCTTGATATCAAGAATTTATTAAAAGAAACAATTTTGGGAAAAATTAAGGAGTCAACCGAAGAAATTAAGTTTATCTGCTGTGAAAAGTAGAGTGAAGTTGCCGTAAATGACTCCAAAAGTTTAATAATGAAAAAGTGCAAAATTCTTTGTCATTCTTATAAAAAAACATTCTGAAACTTGAATTTCTTTAATTTTTACAACATTTTAAGAACCGTCTGGTTCCCGTGTGTAACCCTGTAGAGACTCCAACAAATACAGGTCCTGCTTCAGGTTTTCTTGACGAAAAAATCAAATTCTAATTAAGAATTTGTTGATTTGTTTAAAAGATTAACGATGATGTAAGGAAAGGACATTGCCAAGATGCCCATGGGGCAGAGCCAATACCTCTATAACCGGGCAGGTTAGGCAAAGACGATAGGGCTCTTCAACGAGTGAGCAGCGGCATGAGCTTGCTGTAGCTCAGTAGCGGAAGAATTGGGCGGGGTCTTTGTCGCTCGTTACGCCTGTCCTTTTACAAAAAGGGATATCGCATGCCTGAGATAGACGATACAGACAAGGGGGTTAAAATGGGGAAAACTAACGCGAATTGTAGCCAGCGAGCACTGGTGCCATCTTTTGGATGCTCTGTAGACTCGGATGGCGTCGGATCTCGCCCGTACTAAACCCACACAATTGCAAAATTAAACCCGTCCTGAGACACCCGGGGCCAATCAAAGAAATGTAGTGTGCCTCCCTTTTCGATCGAAATTCTTCCCTGGAATGGGGGGGGGGGTTAGTTTATGTCGGGAGACTATTCATTTAAGGCCATTTTTTTTTACACTCCATTGTAGGGCACAAATTACAAATTGGAGACGGGCACATATCACGAAAAATGAACATGCATATGCCAGACAAAACTTATCACAAAAAAACTTAGCTGTGCGTCCTTGCTGCCGACTCGGAGTGTTTTTCCTCCCTTCATTGCTCAAATATAAACCGTCGTGACATCTCGCACCCAACTCCCCGAAGCTGGTGGCTTGATCAGTCGGCCCAGCTGTACCGAGCGATTCCGACACATAGATGTCTGCTTTTGAATTTGGTGGGATTTTTACAAATATTAATCATTTGAAATACATAATTCAAATTATTGATATTTTCATTCATTTCATTTCATTTTGCTGTAATTCCTTCATTTTCCTGTATTTCTTATTTCCGAAAAATAATTTAAACAATTTCATAATTTCAGAAGCAATTCCATTCATTTTTGTGTCACACAAGGACGTATACCCTTGTCCTATACCATATAAAAAAACGGTATAAAACGGGTTTTGACTTTACATTGCAATGACCGCTTATAACGACGACAGGACGCTATAAAAAATATGATCGTATATAACGACAGTGGTCTTTATAAACGTTATGAGCGGATATAACGACGATCGGCTATAACGACGTAAAATAGTCGGTCCCTTCGATGTCGTTATAAACGATATCTACTGTATAGGGATTTTTTTTACCTATAAAAAGATTGTTTCGTAATAATAAAGTAATTTTTTTTTGTGTCTTTTTATATTTTTATTGGTTCTTAAGAAATAATAGTTTAACATTAATATTTTGTTGGACCACTTCTGGCGCCGATTACTGCCCCCACCTCCGATTCATGGACGCCAATAAGTTTTTCCAGGTTTTTTATGAGAATCGCTTGCCAATTGACTATTATTATCCTTTTCAAGGTCTGAATGGAGTCCGGGTGCTTCTTGGCTACTTCAAGTTTTATGCTGGACCCGTATTTTCGATAAGATTCAAGTCGGGGCTACACGGGGGCCTATCTTAAACGTCAATATTCCTTTCTTCGAAGTACCTCTTGACCTTTAAATATAAAAAAAAAAAACAGATATAAAAAAAATTTTGTAGTATTTTATGATATGGTTATTAAAGTTTTGACTTTTTTGTATTTAATACTTACTTACTTTAGCAATGTGACATGGCGCATTATCCTGCTGGAACACAAATCTTCCCGTATCACCAAATAGGTTTTACACACAAGGCTCCAGCTCGCCTTATAGGACGTTTAGGTAGACCGAAGCTGTTACTTTTGAATGAATAAAGCATATTCGGTCCCTATTGTCTCCCGAAAAACAGCCCCACATTAAAACTACTTCTAACTCCATGTATTCATCACTAAGCCTTTCCCGAGGATCCCGCTGAACTAGAATTCTCCCGTCGCCTAAATAAAGCTCAAATTTGGAATCGTCTGAAAAAATGGCTCCATCCCATATCTCCTGAGTCCATTGAATGTGCTTCTCGGCCCACCGTAAACGTTTTCGCTTGACCTTTCATTGAAATTCTGGTGTATGCACAGGTTTAAGCGCAAGTAATCTAGCTTTTACGAGCCTATTACTTACCATCCTCGCCGAAATTTGACTCCTAGTTGCTCAAACTAGATTATTCCTAATGTCCGACGATGTCCTAAATCGATTTCGACAGCTTAGTAAAATGATGAACCGATTTTCCAAAGGCGCAATTTTCTTAGGTAGTCCGGAGCCTTTTTTCGGTTTAGAGGTGCCCCCCGCCCCCAATTTTTTTAAATTCCATGCCACAATGCGTTGAGGAATATCCACCCTTTGACCTATTTAACGAGTGAGTGAGATTTTCTTTCGCCAAAACCAAAATATTACTCTATAGTTCTGGACTAACGTGTCTCATTTTTCCATTAAATTCAGCCTCTTTGTGAAAACCCCCTAATTTCACCAAGTGAATCAACCTCGTTTATATGTCCTTTGTTTTTATCTGGCCCACTGAAAAGTTATAATTCCAATAACTTTTAAGAATATTTGGAAAAATGACCATTAAAAGGCTTGAGCAAACTTTTTTCTTCCAGCACTGTATATCCTGAGTGATCCCCATGGTTTCCTCTCTAGCCTTGATTCCATTGATGACACTTGGATTCAAGTATCTTTTCAGGATTCCGATTAGATTCTCGCGTGTGTATTCTCTCTCGGTAAAGGTATGTTTCCAATAATTTGGAAATGGTTTCTCGAGTTGATATTCAGTTTGCTCGCCAAGCTTTAGGATGAGTTGGTTTTTGAAGGCATTCAAGCGTCTGCCACTACGTTGGATTTACCGGGTTTATAATATATAATTGATCTTCTAGTTATATTCCTCTAGTATGGCTTGCCAGCGCTTCATTTTTATGTTACTAATCGCATAGGTAAGCGGTTGATGGTCCGTGAAAATATTTACTCTTTGTGGGCCATAGAGGAAGTTTCTTAACGATTTTAAAGCCCAGATGATGGCCAGCATTTCCTTTTCATTCGCCGCGTACGATTCTTCTGTCTTACTCAATGTACGCGAAATGAAGGTTATGGGCCGGTCTCCTTGTGAGAGTACCGTCCCGATAGCGTATTGAGAGGCATCGGTTGTTAGATCAAAATCCTTTCCGAAGTCCGGATACACTAAAAGCACATCCTGCGAGACGAGGGAGTTTTTAATTTTTTGAAACGCTTCGAGAGCGTTATCATTCAAGTCGATTTTTGTCTTGCTGGATACATTTTTAGAAACACGACCTTCGGCTCCCCGTAGTAATGACGTTAATGGGCTAGCTATTTTAGCATAATCGCGGATGAACCTGCGATAATAGCCCGCTAGACCGAGAAATGATCTTAGTTCCTTCAAGGTCGTTGGGGGCGGATGGTTAGAGATCGCCTCAACTTTCTTCGGGTTGGTTTTTATGCCGTCTTCAGAGATGATGAAACCCAGAAATTCGAGGGACTTCCGCAGGAACTCGCACTTGTCAATTTGGACCTTCATGTTCTTCCTCTGTTGCACCGGTGATAACTATGTCGTCTATATAGACGTAACACCTTACCCCTATATGTTCTCTGAGAATATCGTCTAACGCGCGTTGGAAGATCGAAGGTGCGTTTTTTAACCCGAATGGGAGACGAGTGAACTCATACTTCCCGTTATTTACCGTTTTTTTTCTATATCAGACTGCCTGAGAGGGATCTGGTGGAAACCACTTTTAAGGTCCACGACAGTGAAGTATTTGCTCTTTCCCAGGTTCGATAGTACCTCGTTTATTTCTGGTATTTTTTTTTTTTTTTTTGCCTCACAGAAACTTTTGTCCCGGGACTAGGCTTCTCGGCATCACTTTACTTACTATCCGTACGTAAGTGACTAATCAATCAATCGAGTGTAAACTCTAGCAGATCGTAAAAAAAAAACTGAAAACAAAATATATTAATAAGGAAATTTATCAAAATAACTTCTTTTAAACATTAGTTTATTAGTACAATTAAAATTAACTAAGTACTTCAAACTATTATAAAGAATAATTGACCTTGTAATTGGTTCATTAAGCCCATAGTTTACTCTATGATAAGGCTGAACAAGAAGGTTGTTCCGCCGCAAATTGTGAGGAATATTTCTGACTTGGAAAGTTATTTAATATATCTTCACAAACAATATGAGAGCAAAACAGGTCTCTTATAAACATAGCGTTTAAAAATGTTCTTCTATAATCTAAGGCTTGTAAACCCAATAAGGAACAGCGAGTTTTATAATCTGGCTTGAAACGCCAGCCAATTTGATAAATGGCAAACCGTGTAAAATTGTGTTGAATTCTTTCTATACGCTCGATATGCACCTTATAGAACGGATTCCACACAATAGAACAATACTCCAGGTGCGAACGAACGAAAGCTGCATACAATATTTTTAAAGTAAAAGCATCATTAAATTCGCGCGCATTACGTTTAACAAATCCTAACATACTATTCGCTTTTGAAATAATGTAATCAATGTGTTGTCGAAATGAAAGCTCATGGTCGAAAATTACACCAAGATCTGATATTTCGGCAACCCTTTCAAGAACACTACCTGTTAAGGAGTACTCAAAGAAGACCGGAGTTTTCAATTTATATATGCTAAGTACTTTACATTTACTAACATTTAAATTTAAATTATTATCGCGGCACCAAAATTGCAGCTTTTCTAAATCGGATTGCAACTTAAGGCAATCATGAATGTTGCGTATTTTCATAGCGATTTTCATATCATCGGCATACTGCCATACACGCACGAATTTAAAATTTTGGATGATATCGTTTATGAAAACTAAAAAGAAAAGTGGTCCTAAATGGCTTCCTTGCGGAACCCCTGATGAACACTTTATAACAGAGCGAGATGTACAGCCATTTAACTTCACCAACTGAGTCCTATCCGTTAAATAGGATCTCACCCAGCTTAGAAAAATTGACTGTATTCCTAAATGTTCTAGTTTTTTAAGTAAAATATTATGATCTACTCTATCAAAAGCCTTCGAAAAATCGGTATATACCACATCAACCTGCATTCCCTGCTCAATACCATCAGCAACAAATTTAGTAAATGATACCAAATTTGTTGAAGTTGATTTTCCTTTCAGGAATCCATGTTGACACGGCGATATCAAACGGCTAATTAAAACATCTATTTTATTTTTAATAAGCATTTCAAACAACTTCGGTATTGCAGATATTTTAGCTATGTGTCTATAGTTATCAGTAAGATGCTTCGGACCCTTTTTGTGAACAGGCGTTATGTATGAAACTTTCCATTCATCAAGAAAAACACCTGAAGTCAAGGACAAATTAAAAATATAGGCTAAAGGACGACATAACGATTGCATGCAATTCTTCAAAAATATATTAGGAATGCCATCAGGTCCGGCCTGAATACTAACATCAAGATCACGCATAGCATTCAATAGGTCATCCTCAGAAATCTCAAGAGCACTCGTAAGGTCCTCCTGAGCTATCCGAGGGACCAATGCACTCTGACTTCCATTGATGTTAGCATTCATTTCTGATGAAACGGAGTCTGGCACTTTGTAAACTGAACTGAAAAATCTAGCAAATCCGTCACAAACCGATTGAACATCTTTGTAAAAATTGCCATTGAATTCTAAATTTTTTGGGATTCCCGTATTCTTACGCTTGCTGTTTATAAAATTCCAAAATGTCTTACTGTCATTCTTTATATTATTTTCAGCTCTCGCAATATACTGTTTGTAAAGATTTTTATTCATTAATTCATACTCTCTTCTCAATCTAAAGAAATTTTCTTTATTGGCAAGAGAGGATGACTTCTTGTATAATTTATGGGTCTTATTTTTTGCTCTCTTAAGTTTGAACAATTCTTTGGTAGCCCAAGGATTTTTTGCTTTTATTTTGTTCTTTTTTAAAGGAACGTACTTGCGAATAGATTTATTTAAAATTGAATTCAAAATTATATAACTTTCAATAAGATTACTATTCGATATAACTGGAGCCCAATCCATATTAAAAAATGTTGAATTTAGTTTTTCAAATTGGGCTTTTTGAAAATTTCTAGTAGGAATAACTTCGGGCTCTTCTTCAATGTAATCATAAAAAACAAACTCAAGAAGAAGAGCACTGTGATGGATTGAATTGGGCAAAATTGGTTTATCTACTTTAATTACAGAAGCATTCAAGCAAGTACTAACAAAAATTAGATCTAAAATTCTACCAATCGAATTTTTAAGAAGATTCATTTGCATCAAATCCATTGAAAACAAACAATCTGTTAGAACAGATTCACACTCAAGATGTAAATCACGCGGCAGATTTTTTTTCTCGTCGTCGTTCCAGTACCAACTTATATTACCAAGATTGAAATCCCCAACAACAATCAATTTGTCTTTTTCCTCAAAAGATGCAAATAGCTTGGAGATATTATCTACATGTTTGTTATAAACATCAACTGAACTCAAAGGTGGTAAATAGCTATTAAAAATATATACTTTTTCGCTGCGAGAAACATTGATAGAAACACATATCTGTTCCACGTCCTTATGAAAAAGCTCAACTTCATGAGATGGGAATGTTGTTTTGATAGCTACCAAAACACCACCTCCTCTCTTAGTCGAAGCCTCATAACGGTCGCGACGATAGACATCATAGTCTCTTATGAAAAGTTCTTCATTTGTAATGTCTGTGTGAAGCCAAGTCTTGGTTAAGCAAATGGCAGCATAATCTTCTTGTGAAGCTGCAAGGTAAAAGTCATTTGTTCTTGAACGAAGACCGCCAACATTTTGATAATAGACCGAGAAAAATGAATTGGAAATTATGTGTTCTGCTGGACACAGTTTTGCCGTTTGTCGTTTTTTGAAAATTTGAAGGGTGATATGTTGACGCCCTTGGGCCAGAAGATGGCACAAAACACTTGCTTAGAATATTCATGAGGAAGTTTCAAACCAAAACTGATTGAAACTAATTTGGAAATATCACAATCTTTTTTTATCAGAGGATAAACCGAAAGAAAGCTGTCATCTGTTAAATTAAGCTTTTTCATTACATATTCCTTTAAATCGTCTGCTTTTACCGAAGCATGCAGCTTAGAAACATGGAATACTTTGAAACTGGGGACACTTCGAAGAGAATCATTAGCTTGATCGATACCGAAGATTCTTTTGTGTCGCCTATTATTATTATCACTCTTTTTGGGAATAACATCACCAACAGGAGAAGGTTTTTTAATATGTTTCCCTTTCTTACGAACTGTGACAAATTTATCAATCGGAGATTGATTTTTGTCAACGTTGGAAGGAATTATAGAAGATGAATCTGAAATAACAGTGGAAGTCCCCGCTTCATGGCTAACGAAAGATTGCTCAGAAGATATTGAAATAATATTTTTAGTTTTTTTCTTAGTGTCTTTCCCTATATTACTCTTCTTATTTTTTAAATTTACATTTTTATCTCGCAATGCTTCGGAATTGTTTTCACAACAATTTACAGATTTCATAAGGGATCTCAGCTTGCTAAGTTGGCTCTGCAACGACGAAACGAGCTGAGATAGACCGTCAATTTGGACTTTGTAAAATTGCTCGCAAACACAATTCATTTTAATACAAGAACTAAACTAATAAATTAATAAAAAGAGAAAAGGGCAAAAAGAAAAAAAATTGCAAAAAGTGGGATTCGAACACAGGACCTCACGGGCGTGAGTCGTACACGCTACCACTGCGCTATATGCTAGTACGAAAATGTATGCCCAGATAACTCAGTTAAGCCGAGTTGAAATGACTGCTGGACCAAATGAAAACAAAGAACAAAGACCGTCCGAGCGGCAGGTAAAAAATGCAAACCACTAAACACTTTTCGAACAAATTTATGATTTATCACTACACCAATCCGCGAAACCACTTTTACAGATGAAGTGAACGAGCAAATGAATCATAAAATTATGAATTTAATATTAAATCTTATGAATTTGATAAAAAAATTAGAAATTTAATATTAGCGAAAAATTTTGCGTGTTTGCTATCATAAACGTCAAACGTATTAATCGTATTTTTTCTCGCCTGACGCATCCATTTTTTTGGGTACCACCCGAACTGGATCGTTATAGGGAGATCGTGAGGGTCGGATGATACCGTCCTTCAAGAGTTTCCTTATTTCTGCATCAACCACTGGTATGAGAGCTGTGGGATAAGGGTACGACTTCGAGTACACGGGACTACTGTCTGTTGTACGAATTTCGCCCTTTACCCCTGTTGTAAAAGTAAGACTCTCATCTGGATCACAAAAGGGATTAGGGTGAGTTTTGATGATGGTTGAGAGTTTTCGAACTTGTTCGGTTGATAGATCCTTCTGATACCTATATTGTTAACGGCTTGTGAAATATGTTGTTTAGTAGGAATTTTAAGACCGTTATTTAGGAGGAAACATTTAACGAGCCGCGGATACCTCGGACTGATTCATCGGCAACGACTTTTGGCTATAAACAACGGACCACGATTGGGTTTTGGAACGTTCGAACGATGTGGGGCGAGTGCAACAACATGAGACTCACTGAAGTCGAACAGGAAATGACCGCGTATAACATCGCTATATTAGGACTGAGCGAAACAAGATGGCTCGGATCAGGAGCGACTTTATCACCAAGCTCTCATACTGTTTTATTGTACTCTGGAAATGATGACCAAAATGCTCCTCGGCAGGCAGGCGTCGGAATCCTCTTGACAAGGGATGCACGTCGATCCCTTATCGATTGGAAACCAGTTTCCGACCGTATTATCACCGCCCGATTCAAATCTAGAGTACGAAATATCACGATAATTCAGTGTTACGCACCAACCGAACCAGCTGATCAAGCTGATAAAGACGTCTTCTACCAACGACTTGGCGACACCTTTGATAGGGCTCCCAGAGGTGACATTAAAATCATAATGGGGGATCTCAACGCTAAAGTCGGGTCAGATAACCAAGGATTGGAACATCTTATGGGAAATCATGGGTTAGGCGACAGAAACCAGAATGGCGAGATGTTTATAGAGTTTTGTAACTCTCGTCAGCTCGTCATTGGTGGGACTCTGTTTAAACACAAAGATTGCCACTTATCAACCTGGACTTCTCCAAATGGCAGAACTGAGAACCAGATAGACCATATTGCTGTTTCCAAAACGTGGAGAAACTGTGTCCTGGACGTTAGGGCGAAACGTGGTGCTGATATTGGCAGTGACCACCATCTTGTCATCGCAAAAATGCGCTTACGAACGGCAGCAATCCAGCGTCCTAACCGTGCAAATATTTGCCCTAGGTATAATGTGCAGAAGCTCAAAATTCCATCAACCAAGCGTGCGTTCTCCACCGCTTTGCACGAAAAAGCTAATGCACCACCACCAAATGAGAATCCGACAATTGAAGATAGATGGAAAGTCGCTAAGGATTCATTTATTGCATGTGGCGAAGAAATTTTAGGACGATTGGATCGCGGTAGGAGACCATTTATTAGCGACTCTACTTGGTCTCTTATTTCAGCACGCAAGAGAGTTAAGGAGCAGATTAACTCAGCTGCTGACGACTCAGCTAAAGAACGATACAGAGCTGAATACCGTTCGCTCCAAAAAGGCGTTCAGAGGAGTGTAAGACGTGATAAGCGTAACAATATCAACGCACTTGCGAAGGAGGCAGAGGATGCGGCTCTCCGCGGTGACAGTGGAACACTCTTCAAACTTATTAAGCCATTAACTGGCAGATCTTTATTAACGGAACATCCTGTGAAAGATAAGGAAGGTGTTCTGCGCGTTACCGAAGAACAACAGCTAGAAAGATGGAGAGAACACTTTTTAGAGGTCCTGAATAATACTTTCGGGCCTTCAAGTGTATCTTCGTTGCCAGCAGAAGACGTCCCTCAAATAGACGGCATTAGTTCCGGTCCACCATCCAAAAAGGAACTAACAGACGCTATCAAATCAATGGACGCCGGTAAAGCCCCGGGGATTGATGGAATTCCGACAGAATTTTTAAAAGCGGATATTAACGCTACAGCGGATATTCTTCTTCCCTTAATCCGAGAGTGTTGGGAAACTGAAACTGTGGAGAACTCTGCTTCTCCATCAATGACACTCTAATTTCCACCAGCTGTTCCCTTTCCTTAATTCTCTTAGCGGTTCAACTCTCCTTTTCTCACCAGCGCAGCGGTTCGCTTCTAACTTCAGTCCACCGCCATAAGATTATAACGTGTGTATTAATAAATATCTTATATTATAGTAAACCCTCGACTTTTCATCTTACGGGTATACTTCAGTGGCGACGAGGATGGGATTGATTTGCCAGTCATCTTTCAACGTAACCTCAACTTAAAATGGATGCAGATCAATTCAAATTGTTTCTTCAAGAAATTCAACGACAGCGTGATGAGGACAATAGGCGACACCAAGAAAATAAGAAGAGACTACTGGAGGCAATCAAAATTCTTCAAGAGCAGCCAGCCGCAGCGCAAAATCCAGCGACATCATCTTCTACTTTTAAAAATTTGTCCGACTCGATGCTTGAATTTTCATATGATCCAGAGATGAATCTGACGTTTGATGTATGGTACCGGCGATATGAATCGGTGTTTACAACTGAGGCAGCGGAACTCTCGGAAGCGACAAAAATTCGCCTTTTGACGGGGAAACTCAAAAACGCCGACTTCGAGCAATTCGCCAATGCAATCATGCCCACTAAGACTCACGAGCTCACATTTGACGAAGCCATCGCAAAGCTAAAACTAATTTTTGGTCACAGGCAGTCGAAATTTTCACTCCGGAAGATTTGCTTTGGTAAAGCAAAGCATGACGCAGAGGACTTTGCGCACTATGCGGCTCGAGTCAACAAACATTGTGAGCGGTTCGACCTAAAGAATTGTTCAGTCAATGAGTTTAAAGCTCAAATTTTTGTCAACGGGCTCAGAAGCGCGCAAGACTCGCTTATCCTTGAAAAACTTCTTACTAAACTCGACAGCGAGTCAGCTAATTTCGCATCACTCAAAACGCAAGCCGCAAAGGATAGTTTCGTTCGATTAACACTACAAGACCTTGTCGATGAGGCTGACCGCATTATTAGCCTGAAGCAAGACAAGTCAAGCGTCGTAGAATCAGGAAAGTCCGAAGTGTTTGCAGTCAAGCAGCGGAAGTTTCACAAAATGAACGATTCAACAAAAACACTTTCCAGTGGACCGTCACAATCGTCACAACCGCCTTCACCCTGTCTTCACTGTGGCGGTGTTCACTGGCACAGACATTGTCCGTACAAGGAGAAAACCTGCAATGACTGCCAGAAAACGGGCCACAAAGCGGGCTACTGCACTATGAAGCAATCGCGGCCACCTTTCAGACGAGAGAGGTCGAATCCGGAACTTACTCGACGAGTTCAACAAATTACAAACGTCGACAATGTCGAATGTCATCGCAAATACATTGTCCCGAACGTCAACGGACTGTCTGTCAAACTTCAAATAGACACAGCGTCTGACATTACAATCATCTCTCGCACGAACTGGGCGAAACTTGGCAAACCAGCGTTAAACAGCATAAACAAGAAAGCAGGTAGTGCATCTGGCGATCTAATACCTCTAGGAAGTTTTCCCTGCGTAATACAACTAAATGGAAAGGAAGAAATCGGAAAGTGCCATGTCTCTACACTTCAGCTGAATCTTTTCGGAATTGATTGGATTACAAGTTTCGATCTGTGGACCGTTCCCCTCAACACAATTTGTAACAAAATTGAAGCAAACACCGGCAACAACCTTCTAATGGAAGCCAAAGCAAAATTTCCTATCCTCTTTTCTGAGGGCCTTGGCTGCTGCACCAAAACGAAGGCGTCACTAACGTTGAAAGCTGGAGCGAAGCCTGTTTATCGGAACGCCCGTCCGGTTCCCCATGCAGCGAGACCAACAATCGCAGCTGAGCTTGAACGGCTGCAACACCTCGGCGTGATTTCACCAGTTGAATACTCCGAATCAGCAGCACCTATTGTTGTTGTAAAAAAAAGGATGGCAGAATACGTATTTGTGCGGACTATTCAACCGGCCTGAACAATAATCTGGAGCCAAATAAGTATCCGCTGCCAACGCCCGATCAAATATTTGCAAAGCTTGCAGGGAAGACAGTTTTTAGCTCGATTGATCTGTCGGACGCTTTCTTTCAAGTAGCACTCGATGAGGAAGCTCAAAAATTGATGACAATTAACACGCATGTAGGATTGTTCAGAGTCAACAGACTACAACAAGGAGTAAAAACAGCTCCTGGCATTTTTCAGCAAATTGTCGACACCATGCTGAGCGGAACGAGCACTTTCGCATTCATAGATGACATGATATGCGCAGGCATCGACGAAAATGACCACAAAAAACAACTGTATAATACTCTACAGCGTCTTCAAGACTATGGTTTCAGACTTCACATCGACAAATGCAAGTTCGGAGTCTCCTCGATCGAATTTTGCGGTCATACAGTGAGCAAAAATGGTATTCAACCTCATCCCGGGAAACTAAATTCCATTCAAGATCTTCCTACACCCACCAACATCCAGCAACTGCGATCATTTCTGGGCTCAGTGAACTATTATGGGAAGTTCGTGAAGGGTATGAAAGATCTTCGAGGCCCATTGGACAATTTATTAAGGAAAGATGTCAGATTCGAGTGGACCCAGCAACACGATAATGCTTTTTTGGAGCTTAAGAAAGCTCTTTCCTCCGAGCTTTGCCTTACTCACTTCGATCCAGAAAAGAAAATTGTTCTTGCGACAGACGCCTCAGAATACGGCATGGGCGCTGTTTTAATGCATGAATTTACCGACGGTACACTTCATCCTATTATGCATTTCTCAGCGACATTCAATACCGCCGAACGAAATTACCCTCAAATACACAAAGAAGCTCGAGCACTCGTCTTTGGCTTGAAAAAATCGCATTACTACCTCGCTGGACGTCGCTTTACTATCCACATCGACCATAAACCACTCCTTGCCATCTTCAATCCCAAATCTGGCATTCCAATGTACACGGCAGCTCGACTTCAGCGCTATGCAATTAACGTTCTCTCGTACGATTTTGACATCCAATATGTCAACACTGATAACTTTGGGTACGCAGATGTCATCTCCAGACTTATGTCCAGCCATACAAAACCGGACGAAGACACCGTCATTGCATCGATTAAGGTTTGTATGGAAGACGATGACACTTTCGACGTGAATTGTTTTGCTGTCGAATCAGCATACCAACTCCCGGTAACTTTTGACAGAATACTGTCAGCAACCGCATCCTGTTCGACTCTACAGAAAGTGCTCCATTTCACTAAAAATGACAACTGGCCGCAAAAACGAAGTCAAATTATCGACAGTGCCGTAGCCGAATACTTTCAGCATCGTCATCATCTCACGGTCCAGGAAGGTTGTGTTTTCTTCGGTGAGAGGATAATCATTCCTCTAGCTCATCGGAATCAAATCTTAAGCGAGTTGCATCATGGCCACCCGGGGGAGTGTCGAATGAAGTTGTTGGCTGCTGGAAAGGTTTTCTGGCCAAACATCACCTCGGATATCGGAAAGGTGGTCAAAACCTGCGATATATGCGCTTCAGTTACAAAAACACCGGTCAAATGTACGCTTCAGCCATGGCCGATACCGACAGAGCCATGGTCCAGGATCCACGTGGATTATGCTGGTCCCATTGATAGCCATTATTTCCTCGTTATTGTAGACGCTTTCAGTAAATGGCCTGAAGTTTTTCAGACGAGAAGCACCACTGCCGCAAAAACAATCGAGCTCATTATGAACGCGTTCAGCCAACATGGATTGTGCGATACTATCGTGTCTGATAACGGAGCACAATTCGTCAGCCAGGATTTTCAGAAATTCTGTAAGTCTCTTGACATCACTCATTTGAGAACTGCACCGTACAGCCCCCAATCCAATGGTCAGGCAGAGCGCTTTGTGGATCTGCTCAAGACAGGCCTGAAGAAGGCGACGGGAAATATAAATCAAAAGCTTCAGGAATTTTTATTCTGTTATCGACGGACACCTTCGTACAACCTTGGGTTGAAGTCACCATGCGAGCTTCTTAACAGCCGACCGATGAAAACTCGCCTTGACCGACTCAAATTAAAGGTCCCGAGTCAGTGTCGTCGGAATACAAGAATGGCAGAACAATTTGATCGTCATCACGGCGCCAAATTTAAGGAGTTCCAGGTCAACGACCCTGTCTATTTCAAGCTTCATTCAACAAACGATAAATGGGAATGGACTGCAGCTACCGTTATCAAAAGATTAGGCACGGTCAACTATGAAATTCGTCTAAGTTCGCCCTCGAATCAGCGCACCGTTAAAGCTCACTCCAATCAACTAAAATTTCGTCACACTCAAAACGAATTCAGCGAGCTCTTTGAAATTCCTGAATGGCCTGAAACGATAGAACCAGTTATCATTCCACAAGCAACTACTCAACAACAGGAAGAAGATCATCCTCCATCTTCCCGTGTGCCTGAAGGGACCGATCCATCAGACGAAGACTTTCAAGATGCCGAGGATCAACCAGTGGTCGATCAACATGGGTCCAGTGAACATTCAGTACCAGAAGTTAGACGTTCATCTCGAGCAACAAGAGGTCAATTACCGCGCTGGCATCGTGACTACCAGCGATTTTAAGGGGGGAGGAATGTGGAGAACTCTGCTTCTCCATCAATGACACTCTAATTTCCACCAGCTGTTCCCTTTCCTTAATTCTCTTAGCGGTTCAACTCTCCTTTTCTCACCAGCGGTTCGCTTCTAACTTCAGTCCACTACGAACCGCCATAAGATTATAACGTGTGTATTAATAAATATCTTATATTATAGGTGAGAGTCCACTACGAACCGCCATAAGATTATAACGTGTGTATTAATAAATATCTTATATTATAGTAAACCCTCGACTTTTCATCTTACGGGTATACTTCAGAAACTCTTCCCAGTGAGTGGAAAAAGGGCCTAATTATTAAAATTCCGAAGAAAGGTGACCTAAAGAATTGTAATAATTGGCGTGGGATCTGCCTACTTCCTGCAATTTCCAAGTTGATGGCTAAGATTGTTTTAGGACGAATCAAGGAAAAAGTCGATAGCACATTGAACGATGAACAGGCTGGCTTTCGCGAAGGGTTCTCCTGTAGCGACCACATTAACACCCTCCGTATTATCATCGAGCAATCCGCGGAGTGGAGATCCCCATTACATCTCATGTTCATCGACTTTGAAAAAGCCTTCGATAGTGTTGATCGTCAGTACATCTGGGATGCCTTACGAAGACGAAATATTCCAGATAAGATAATCTCCATCATTAAGGAATCCTACAATGGAGCCCAATGTCACGTCTTGCATAAGGGCAAGCTTTCAGATCCTTTTGAGGTGCACAGTGGAGTGAGACAAGGCTGCATTTTGTCACCTATTCTCTTCCTTATTGTCATTAGTGATGTACTCGGCTCCGCACTTCAATTACATCGTAACAAAGGTATCAGATGGAAATTGTTTGATCACCTTCAACATCTTGACTACGCTGACGACATTTGTCTTCTATCAACTAATACGGATGATGTCGCTCAAATGACAGAAGCTCTAAATTGCGCAAGTCGTAATGCGGGGCTGAAAATCAATGCTGCCAAGACTAAGTTCTTGAGCACATATCCAGGGGGGCAAAGCGGAATTTGTATTTCGGGACAGGCAGTCGAAAAAGTTGATGAATTTTGCTATCTCGGGAGCGTAGTTACAGCAGATGGTGGAGCGGATGCTGATGTAAAATCACGGATAAACAAGGCTAGGGCGGCTTTCTTCAATTTGACTCCTTTCTGGCTAAACAACAATATTTCCAGACGCACCAAACTTCGAGTCTTCAATTCCAATGTGAAATCCGTGCTGCTATATGGCTGTTCAACCTGGAAGGTGACTAAAGAGATTACTGATAAGTTGCAAACTTTTGTAAATCAGTGTCTACGGCGCATCCTACATATTCGTTGGCCGGAGATCATTTCGAACGAGGATCTCCTCACTATAACTGGCCAAGAAAGGATAGGCACTTCGATCAAAAGACTTAAGTGGCAATGGATAGGTCACACCTTCCGAAGAGGGCCCAATAACATCGCAAAAAAGGCCCTGAACTGGAATCCACAGGATTCCGGAGCAAGACGCCGTGTTGGACGGCCAAGGAACACATGGAGAAGTTCGGTAACAAGCGAGGCGAAAACGCTAAATCTTACATGGTCACAGCTAGCGCCGTTGGCGCAAAACAGAACGAGGTGGAGAGTAGGCGTAGTTAATGCCCTATGCCCCACAAGGGGTTGACAGGAACTAGAGAGAGAGAGAGATTTAGGAGGAAGTTTTTCGCTGTATAGATTACAGCTCCCAATTCCTTTAAGGTATCGTTTCCTATTATACCATCAAGCGATTTGAGCGTGTTAAGGATAAAAAATTTGAGACTGGGATTAGGAGGACCAAATAGGCTTACCATTGCATGTCATGAGACTTTAATTTTTCCGGCTATTGAGTTTGCAAAAAATACTTGTTCGTTGGGGATATGATTACGAACAAAGGACGGCTGAATATCATTTTTATTAGATCCGGTGTCAATAAAAAATCGGAATACCTTTCCGCTCTTCGCTATACATGTTCGAAATATGGTAGCGAAGAGCTGGTTAGTCTAAAAAATGGATGTCAACACAATCGAAGTCCTGTTCTACTTCTGTTGGTGTTAAATCCGTGTAGTTATAATTGAATTGAGATGAATAGTCATAATCTGCGTAGTCTGTTAATGTCTGGTTGTCTGTTTCGCTACTTTCTTCCTGTTGGATGATTTCCTCATACTCAGCTACTTCAGCCTGTTGTTCTGGATTCCCGATATGGAAGGTTCGCTGTTGTTTGCTGGAAGGATGTGAGGTAATTTGAGTATGTCGCTTCATTGGCATGAGGTGCCGTTGAGCTGGTCTATTCTGGTAATTTAGGGCTGATCGAATTGTGCTATCGATATCCATTGGTTCAGGTTTAGGCTGTGGTTTTAGGTACAGCCTATAGGGTGTAGGAATAAATGGTCGTTGCTGTTGATATTGTGGTTGGAACTGTTGTTGTTGTTGGAAATTTGGTTGGAGTTGTTGTGGATTTAGGTTATTATTGTAAAATTGGTATGGTTGAGGTTTTGGAAACAGTGCCGGCCTTGTTTGGGGTTGAGGAGTAAATGTTCGTGGTTGCTGAAAAATTTCGGGATAAAATATATTCCTGGGCGCGGGAATTGGTTTTGTTCTTGGTGGAATAGGTTGAGGCTGTGAATTAAATCGTTGAATAATATTCTTATTAGAATGAGCGTATTGCATTCGGTAATTCATATTTTCTAGTTTTAAGCACAAATGGAGAGCTTGTGGCAAATCTACAGGCTCTTTCATACTTAGGAGTCTAGGTAGATCTCCGTTTAGTCCCCTTATGAATGTATCAAGTGCTTTGTCTCTGTATGTACGGACGAGTAGATTGAGACCTTATTGACTTTACGATAGTCCACGCAGAACCTATTGGATCCGTCTTTCTTTTTCACAAGGACTATTGGTGAAGACCACGCACTCGTTGACGGCACAACAACTCCTGCTTCCCGCATCTCATTCAATTCCTTGTCAATCTGTTTCTGCACAACTGGAGAAACTGGATAGTACCGTTGTTTAATTGGAGGCGAGGACGTTTTTATGGTATGTTCCACGACATTGGTACAACCAATTCCGTCTCCAATAAGATCAAATTCCGCCTCCAACAGTTTCTCTAAGGTGTGCTCCCTGTCCCTCTTCTATCGCGGTCACAAACTCCCAGTGATCCTCACGCAGATTGATAACCAACCCAAGTTTCCGAATAAGGTCAACCCCCCAAAATTACATCGTGTGGTAAAGATTTAACCACCAAGGCCTTAATATATTGAATTCGTCCCGGCTGCCTTTGCTTCGTACAATCCGGACACGTCGCTCACATATACAGTTGCGATACACAGATTCGGTCGCCAGGGCACAAACATTTGTAGGACGCTCATTAGTTCCGCTATACGCCAAATCACGCACTAAAATTCCCCGGGTCGAACGAGGCAACGGTGCGTCCAACTTCCTTCCTAGTTGGACCAATTACTCTAGCGATGTGATGTCCACCAGGCTTAATGGATTCTGGTAGCAAGGTGCTAAGTTATCCATTATTATTTCTAATTTTTCCGATTCCGAAGGCATTTTCGATAACCTTCGAAACAAGCCTTGCATCATTGACACATAAATCCCTATAGACTCCCCCTGCCCCTGAGTCCGTCTCTTGATTTCCTCCAATAACTTTTTGTCGTAATTTATGGGTAAAAACTCCGCTCGTAGCTTCAAGACCAATTCGTCCCATTCAACCACTAAATATTTATTCGCCCGGAACCATATGAGCGCCTTCCCCTCAAACAACTCCACAGCAGCCCTAAAAATTTGCTCTTTTGAACTTCCTCTAGACTGCCGAAGTTCCTCTAGACGTTCTAGAAAGGCATTAAGCGACTGGGAAGTTTCCCCCGAAAACTTTAACATTTATGAATATCGCTTTTCGCTGCAACTGGAACTATTACTGAAGTCGATGGCATAGTTGAACCACTAGGCAAATTATTAGCGGCTACATTATCTACCTCTTTCGACTGTGTAGGAACTGGAGTTGATGCGATAGCACCTCTTGGTTTGGAAATTGGCGACGTAACGTTACTTAGTAGAGGTTCCGGTGCTTCCACTTCCACCCTCTTAGGAACACTCTCCGTTTCCTCATCTTCCTCAGGACCTTCCGCCTTTTCCAATAATTCCCCTGTAGAGATAATAATTTACACCACTGGTTTCTTGTTGACTGAGTAACATTTATTGATACATAAAATTATATAAATGCAAAATTGCTTACTACTAGTATTTTTAATTATGTGGGAAAAAAATAGAACGTAGTAAAGTGCAAAGTAATTGGATTAAGTACAATGACATGCTGCGCGTGTAGGTTGGGAGCGGATGTGAATGTATCTGATTACATATTGATATTATATTAATGAATTATGTCGACATCCTCCCGCGCGAAAACTCAACGTTTAATCTAGGCGAAGTCCAATCGTCATGACCATTGTCTGTAGTCAATTGCAACGTTCTAAATTTTTTAACGCAAAGGTATATGCTTAAAATTATGATCATTATTATTATTATCATACCAATTACTAAACTATATGCATTTTGTTTAACAAATATTGTTACAGTGTCCGAATCAATCGTCTCTTTATATAATTAGACAGGGTCATTTTTTATTTCTTCAAAGTTAATAGGAACAGAGGATTGATTGGAATTTAATTTTGAAACAAGCAACTGTGGTGTTTTATATTTATAATGACGAGTAACTACTATACAATTTTCATCCAGAATCAATACCCCTGGATTGTGAGTAATTTTCATTTCTTTATTATCACAAAACACTGCTATATTGTCCTTATAAATTAAAATGTTGTGTGTGATTTTACTTATGAATACAGTGGAGTCACATCGTTTATTTTTACAATCTTGAATGCTTTTGTTAAGAATCACATTTTTTAGGCAAATATCATCGTCTATGTTAGTCATTACTGGAGATTTGTAAATTATAATTCCGTTTTTGATTATCTTCTCAGTACTAAGTTCTGCAAAGTAAGTTGTGTTCTTTTCATCAAAAATTACATCCGACATGATATCAATTACATTATTTAAGTTGTCGGGAATTGAAATAAGCTTATATTGAAAGTATCTGTCAGTTTTTAACAAGGGTATCGAAAAATTCATCATTAGGATGCCATTTGAAACATAGGTAACAGGTTGATAAAAGTTAAGAAGCTCGGAATTTTCAGTAGGGGGTAACCTTTCCTCTGATTTAGTAAGTATCATCTTTTGGATTTCAAGCTCATGTTTTATATCAATGCTATTATTGGCAATGTTTGCGTATTTAGCAGTTAAATAAATTGTTTTGTTCCTGTAAACCATCCATTTAACACCAGAACCAGGAATACAGACATGACAATTCCACAAGGACAGACTGAAGCAACTCAAAGACATTTCACATTCACGGGACCTAAGCCACGTGGGTGATAAAATAGGATTCCTGGCTCACGTCTGCCCTGGTATACATAACGACATCTTCCAGAGTTTGATTCTCAAAATTTGGAAGAGAGAGTCTCTTCATCCAAGAAGGGCCGTTGAGCCGCAGAAATATTTTCTCTCTTTGAGCTCTAATGGGGATAATCCTCTGCTGGCGAGATCGCTCGGATTTTCAGCGGAGGGTACATATAAAATATTCGAAATATCGAATACCTCTAGAATTTTTTCCACGAGATTTTTGACAAATTTTTTGTTTTCAGTAATTCTGGTCTTTCGTAACCAACCCAAGCAGACTTGGCTATCGGTGAAAGCAAATGTATTTCGAATACTTATTTCAGGTAATGCTTCCTTTATTTTGGTGATTAGAGATGCTAAAACCGTTAGGCCTTCTAGTTCGGCTTTGGGAATACTGTCGAACTTCCCATAAGCGGACACCATTGGGGATTGAGATTTTGTCCGCTTATTGGAAGTGTCCGCTAATGAGAATATTTCACAAAGGAATAACATTTTATAAAACTAATTTGGACTGCGCTGCGAATCCATTCAAAACCACGATGTCTCATTTCAACCGTGTTTTTCCAATTCAATTTTTTTTTCGAGATCGACAACACTATTTTTTCGTGAATTCTAAAATGACTTGTTCTTGCACTTTTTCTTCAAAAGACAAGTTTTTTATTTTTTTTTTTCTTATTTTAAAAGAATAGAAAACTGCACGAGTAAATGCCGCGACATAAATTGAACTCCTGAAACTCTAAGAAATTCCACCTACACGGAGAGATAAACAAGATTTGTGCAGCGATTTCCAGAAAGTGAATTTTGCTTTACGCAAAAGACCGATTTTCCGGTAATTTCAAAATTTCTTTGCTCGAAATACAATTCTGTAATGCAAGAATTTCGAAATTTATTTGTGGAACTGTCCGTTTATTAGAGACTTGCTTGTTCAGAAAGGGTATAAAAGCACTGTCCGTGTCCGGTTATGAGAGTGTCCGGCTATTGGAAGTTATTTTTCTAGTTAAATATAAAGAAAAACTTTGGGGAAAATAAAAGTGTCCGTTTATGAGAAATGTCCGGTTATTAGAAGTGTCCGTTAAGGGAAGTTCGACTGTAGTTATCCCATTGGGAGGTGTGACTTTACCTTTGGCTGCTACAAAGGATATTACATACTCGTTTTTAACTTTCGTTCGAATATAAACAACTGCAGCGATTCCGTTCTTACTCGCATCGGAAAAACCTATTAGTTCACTTTGGGTATTGATCGAATTTCCAAAATGTCTCGAGAGGGTCACATTTCTAATAGCATCACTTTCAGAATAGAGCCTTTCAAATCTTTTCTTCATTTGATCCGGGATCTCTTGGTCCCAATTACATTTTATAAGCCATATCCTCTGCATCAGAATTCGTAGTTGCATGATGAACGGCAATGCGATCCCAATGGGATCGAAAAATTCTAATTCGGAGCTATTCCATACGTAACCACTACGAGTGCATATTCTCTTAGCGGTTCCTCTGAGTTCTGCCGCCAAATGATTCTTAATATGTTCTGGTGGGCTTCAATAATTCCTATTTGCCTGAACATTTTGACGACATCACTAGTCATTAAAATAGGATATTGACGCGCTTGCAATACTACAGAAAAAACTGTCGGTAGCAAATTTGGACCCGTATAAATTACGTCATTGAATGAGAGACCATTACTTGATGGAAACGACCCATCGAAAACTACTCTTACTCGTGTAGTTAGCTTATTCTCGCTAAATATAGCATGATACGGTATATAATACATTGATCCATCTCGGATTTCTGTATTTTCAATGTCTTCTACTATTTTCACATGGCCTAATTTCTCATATTCACTCAAGAAATTATTTATGGCCACCTTTTTGTTTGGAAACTTTTCAAGTCGTTTCTCTTGTGCTAGAAACAAACGCCTAGCACCATCGTAAGAATTTCCAAGAGTCATATTTGTGTCATTCTTAAATAAGTATGGCACACTCATGTGAAGTTAGCCGCCTAATTCTTCGAATCGCTTTGGAAACGTTTGTGTGGGGGCGGCTACGTTTGTGCATGATGATGTGCAACAAAAATTTTCGTTTGTGCATCGCTAATTATTTATTTATAGCACTTCGGAAAACTTCGAATGTGAAGTTAGCCGCCATTTTTTAAATATGGTCGGATAAGTATAAATTTGGCATCAATCGATCGGAAATCGTTTGTGCATTGATTTTTGTGTTTGTGCATCCTGAAAACGCAAGGACGCAGGAGTAATTAAATAAAAACTCGCCTGGTTTGAATCTTTGCTAAGAGTGATATTGTGTACACAAACACTTCCTGTAAATATTACTTCAAATCACATCCGGAACCGTTTGTGTGGGGCGGCTACGTTTGTGCATGATTGTGCAACAAAAATTTTCGTTTGTGCATCGCTAATTATTTAATTATAGCACTTCGGAAAACTTCGAATGTGAAGTTAGCCGCCATTTTTTAAATATGGTCGGATAAGTATAAATTTGGCATTAATCGATCGGAAATCGTTTGTGCATTGATTTTTGTGTTTGTGCATCCTGAAAACGCAAGTACGCGGGAGTAATTAAATAAAAACTAGCCTGGTTTGAATCTTTGCTAAGAATGATATTGTGTACACAAACACTTCCTGTAAATATTACTTCAAATCACATCCGGAACCGTTTGTGTGGGGGCGGCTACGTGTGTGCTTGATTGTGCAACAATAATTTTCGTTTGTGCATCGCTAATTATTTAGTTATAGCACTTCGGAAAACTTCGAATGTGAAGTTGGCCGCCATTTTTTAAATATGGTCGGATAAGTATAAATTTGGTATCAATCGATCGGAAATCGTTTGTGCATTGATTTTTTGCGTTTGTGCATCCTGAAAACGCAAGGACACAGGAGTAATTAAGTAAAAACCCGCCTGGTTTGAATCTTAGCTAAGTGGGATATTGTAAACACAAACACTTCCTGTAAATATTACTTCAAATCACACCCGGAACCGTTTGTGTGGGGGCGGCTATGTTTTTGCATGATTGTGCGGGCTGTGTGAAGTTAGCCAGCCATTTTTTTTTTAATTACGCCCTTTTGCTCGGTGAACCGTTTGTTCGACTGCGGCTACGTTTGTTCTTGATTGTTCGCCAATTAATATCGTTTGTTCTTCTTTAATTATTTAATTATAAGAACTTTAAAATTGTGAGTGTGAACTTAGCCAGTCATTTTTAAATATGGGTCGGAAAGGTATAGGTTTGGTATCAATCGAAAGCCAGACGTTTGTTCATTTTGTAGTGCGTTTGTTCATCCTGGAAACGGAAGGATACAGGAATTATTAAGGAAAAAGCGATTAGTTGTGACGTCATCTTCACTCGACCAACGCTATCTACTCAGCTCAGCTGCACGATGATGGTGTGGATCTTGCATAAATTGTTCGCGGGACACAGGTTGCCCGTACAGCTGAGCTGAGTAGATGGCGTTGGTTGAGTGAAGATGACGTCACAACTAATCTCTTTTTCCTTAAGAATTCCTGTATCCTTCCGTTTCCAGGATGAACAAACGCCCTACAAAATGAACAAACGTCTGGCTTTCGATTGATACCAAACCTATACCTTTCCGACCCATATTTGAAAATGACTGGCTAAGTTCACACTCACAATTTTAAAGTTGCTATAATTAAATAATTAGAGAAGAACAAACGATATTAATTGGCGAGCAATCAAGAACAAACGTAGCCGCTGTAGAACAAACGGTTCACCGAGCAAAAGGACCTAATTTAAAAAAAAAAATGACTGGCTAACTTCACACAGCCGATTGTGCGACAATAATTTTCGTTTGTGCATCGCCAATTATTTAATTATAGCTCTTCGGAAAACTTTTTAAACCCGCCTGGTTTGAATCTTAGCTAAGAGCGATATATTAGGTGTGTTTTTTTGGTTATCCCGTTTATGTTTGGGTAACGAAACTTCATATAAAAAAAATTACAGGTGGATCAGCTGGCATTTTTTTATATGGAGTTTCGTTACCCAAACCTACACGCGATAACCAAAAAAACACACCTATTGTGAATACCAGATGTGAACCATTAAGCTCCATCCAGACTGGCTGCTGTCCAAACTGACCGCCATTTGGTTGGCCGTCTTGTTTTGATATTCAATACGGCAACTCAATCATATGCCAGCTAACGCTTTGTGTGAAATTGAATAATTCTTCAAAAATAAAGTTTGGTTTTCGACCTCCATTTGGTAGCTAATGTAAATGCTAAGTAGTTAGAAAATCCCATTTAGAAGGCAGTATAGATGAGATGTCAAATGTCGTACAGATCGTGTCATTACCGAGATCAATGCGTTGTTTTTTTTTTCATGTAGCACATGTACGTTTACCGTACCGTAAGGGGGAAGATAAAGGTTGAAAGGCTCCGGCTAATTCCTATATCTTCTTCAGTTGTGGCATAACTGCGGACCCTTAGCTATGCAGGAGGAGTTTCATAGGGAGAACGGCTTCGGCCAATTCCTATGTCTCTCTACGGGGCGTTACTTTCTCGCATTATCCGAGTAACCGCTGCGCCTGAGCGCTGAATTAACATCTGCAGCGTCTCAGGTTACTTAATGTGATAGGTGACAGAAAACATTTAATTCAACCACTAAAGCAGCATCTTCGAGGCATGCCCATGATGGCCTTTACTCAACGATTAAACCCTATCATGGTTTAGCGATGTGCCGACAACTCATCCTAAGAAAAACTTCAAGTCAAGAAACCTGAAACAAAAGCTTCGGATTGGACGGATACAAAACAACAACGACCCCGCAAACGAACAACTGATTACTCTTTCGGATCCTGGAATGTACGCTATATAGATAGACCGGGGGCCTTAACCCATTTCTTCCCAGCGTTGCGTATACGCAACACGAAGTTTGACCTATGTAAACACCACCAAATTTAAATTGAAATGGAAAAGGAATCATGTAATTTTTAACATTTCTTGGCTCTATTTCTGCATATTTGTTATAGCAAATCACACATTGGGTCCTTAAGGATATAAGAGAAAGTAATACTATGTTTTTTAGGACATTTTTCTTCATAATTTTAAAAATATTTAAATAATTTAAAATCAATATCCAAATGCACTTTCTATACGAAAAACAATTGCTAATTATTTAATTCCACTTGATTTTGGAAAAAGGTTGATCCTTGCTGCAGGAGTATGTGTTAAACATAGGTGATGCGTTCACGCAACGGTGGGAGTTTCCCGGTACAGTAACACTGGGGCAAACGCATAAAGAGCTAAACATTTTCTTGCTATGTAACGCAGGTTTAGCATCAGTAATATCTTAAAATGAGTTCTAAATACCTCATTATCCTCGAGACACATGTGACCTATGGTATTCATATCCAGTACTCTTTTGTGAGTCAGATGTGTCTCATTGAAGAAAGGAAAACGATAAAAGAAGTTGCGGGACAATGACAGTTGGATACACTTGTCAGTTGGTCTAAAGCAATTTTCCAAATACATATTTCATGATTGTGTCGAGATTTCCAAAAATATTTCAAGGATTTCTACAGTGGGTAAAGCGGGCCTTTGTAGTGAATGCATATGTACCCTGAAAAGTCTATGAAATTATTGGTACAATCTTCACTCCACGGTATGGTCTGAAGTCAACAAGTATGGGATCAAAAACATTTTCCATTTAAGGACAGTTTTGTTAGAACAGAGCTACTAAGCAAATGTTTGCTAAACTCTTGTGTAGTAAACTGTTCTCTTGCACTGGACGCAAGAACATATTTATTTCTAGTCAACTTACTATTTACTTTTGTCACAAGGAATAGTGAAACAATCCGGAATCGCTAAAAGGTGGTAAGACAGACTTCCCGGCGATAATTGTGGATAGCAGTCTACATGTTCAGCAGTTCCCCTCTATGTATTTTGGCTGTTGACTTAAGCACCTAAATTGTAATATGCCTGTTCAAATCTGAAATATAAACTATCAAAAACAAGCGAAATCCGGGACAAAGTTACTATGAATTACCACCAGACGCTAACGGCAAAGTACGGCCGACCTCCATTATATTACAAATGGCTCGTACATCTTATCTAATAGTTAGCCTTTGCGTATAGAGAAGATTCACACAATTTTCAGAAAGCTTTACATTATATTGAAAAGAAAATAGTGTGCGTCTTATCTATATGGCATGACCAACCACTAGATAAGGTGTACGAAAATCCCGCCCAAAATGTCATCTATATCGCTATAGTGAGTGTTTCAGGATTTTATCACTAAATTTATTATTCGTCGTATAAATCAACAATTTTTTGCAACACAGAAGCTTAAAATTTAAATTTTCGTTTACATTTTTTTTTTTACCAAGAAACTCCCAACGTTGCGTCTACGCAACATCACGTTGGGAGCCACTGGTAACACTTACTGAAATTTTTCAATTTTTTGTTTCTTAATTGTATTGTAATTGATTGGAATTTACCAAAAAACTTCATAGTTTCAGCGTATTTTTATCCTTGGGAAGAAATAGGTTAAGGGCCCTCCTGGATCAGGTAGAACAATACAAGCTGAGCATAGTTGCAATCCAGGAAACTAAATGGCTCAAGCGAGATTAACGACCTCAATTGGCACACTATTTTTACGAGTGGTAAAGAGGAGGGCAACAAGGAGTTTGGAGTAGCTTTCATCGTGAATAAGCAGGACCACGTTATCGGCTTCAAACCCATCAACGAGCGGCTATGTGCGATCCGCATTAAGACCCGTTTCGCTAATCTCTGGCTCATTAATGCGCATGCCCCTACAGAAGTAAAAGAAGACGCGATTAAGGACGAGCTCTACAACGACTTAGAAACACTCTTCGACTCACTTCCATCGAACTACGTCAAGCTGCTGCTAGGAGACTTTAACGCCAAAGCCCGAAACGAAAGCTGGCATAGCGGAACTACTGGAGGTCATAGCCTCCACGACGAAAACAACAACAACGGTCAGCGTCTTATCGACTTCGCGAGCGGCAGAGACCTGTTAATAAGCTCTACATGCTTCCCTCATCGACGAATCCATAAGCAGACCTGGAAGTCTCCAGATGAGTACATCCTGAACCAGATCGACCACGTACTGATCAGCAGGAGATGGGCTTCTAATGTCTTAGTTGGTCGGTCCTATCGAGGAGCCAACTGCGACACCGATCACTATTTGGTGAAGAATCTCTTCGGTGCACCTAACGAGAATCAACCCTGCCAAGATCTTCGAGG
Organism: Microchrysa polita; assembly: GCA_949715475.1. Lineage (NCBI taxonomy): Eukaryota > Metazoa > Arthropoda > Insecta > Diptera > Stratiomyidae > Microchrysa > Microchrysa polita. The sequence continues at coordinate 34,067,418 of OX454419.1, read as the reverse complement.
TTGACAATTTGATTGATGACGCCACGGCGGCTGCGTATACTACAGCACTTAAGGAAAAACTGTCGCCCATGCTTGATAACATCAATAATTTAGGCATCCATGAGTTCTGGGAGGAGCTCAAAGACAGCATCAAAGGAGTAGCAGAAGCGTGGGCTATAAAGGCCGGCGCAGACGAGCAGACTGGTTCGACGACGAATGCAGGGCCTCGATTGAGGCGAAAAAAGAAGCCTATCGCCAATACACACAACGCGCATCCAGAGCCAAGAAAGAAAGATACAACGAACTTCGGCGAGTATATAATAGGTTAATTAAACGTAAGAAACGCAAACATTTTGACGGGCAGTTACAGCAAATAAACCAAAGATTAGCCAGTAAGAACATTAGACAGGCGTACAAACTTATAAATAATATCAAGAACGGATATCAACCCAGAACAAGCCTATGTAAGGACAAGGATGGTAACATCATCAGCGACATCGAAAGCGTCAACAAACGATGGGCCTCGCATATTGAAGAGCTCCTCAATGCGCCATCAACATCCCCCGCGGAGCCAGCTCTTGAGCAGTTAGCCGAACCAGGCCCTCCCGTTCTACCCCCAACAGTAGACGAGGTGAGTCTTGCCATACAGTCGCTTCAAAATAATAAAGCGCCCGGCGCTGACGAGATCCCAGCAGAACTGCTGAAGCATGGTGGAATGTGCCTGACCAACGCCATACATGTGCTACTTCTGAAAATCTGGAACGACGAGGTAATCCCCGAAGATTGGCGCAAAAGCATAATCTGCCCAATCCACAAAAATGGTGACAAGCTGAAGTGTGAGAATTACAGTGGCATATCATTAGTTTGTACGGCCTATAAGATATTATCTAATATTCTTGAAAAGAGAATTAATCCGTATGCAGAACGAATCATTGGCGAGTATCAAGGTGGCTTCAGACCTGGTCGCTCAACGACCGATCAGCTTTTCACAGTGAAGCCACTACTCCAAAAGTGCTGGCAATATAACATCGACGTATACCAAATCTTTGTCGACTTCAAGCAGGCATACGACAGTATCGATCGAAGTGTACTGTACAACATTATGCTGTGCGACTCACAAGGATGACGATGACTAATACCGTCTCGCAGGTCAGAGTGCAGAACCGACTCACTGACCTATTTAAAACTCGTACTGGACCTTGCTTTGGAGTATTTAATTGTATTGTATTGTATTGTATTGTATTTAATTCATAAAATTCAAAATGAGTTACAAAATAGACATATAAAAATATTTCAAAAAGTAATCCGTTGAAAATTATGAAAATATTGAAACATTATGTATTCTAAAACTAAAAGAATTAAGAATAGTGTTTAATGTTACTTCGAGGAAAACAAAATTCAAAATGTATGTGTGGGGTGATCTCAAAATTAATTTAATGAAAAGACAAGATATAATTCAGATGATAGAGTAAGTAAACAAATGCAAATTTATAGAGACTAATAAGATTAAAACTAGGAAGCAAAAGCAACAAACTCTTTGCAGTCACACCAGAATGTAAGAATATACGGATTCCATATTATCAAAATCTAAACCGAAGAGCCATTTTCTAACGCACTTAGCAAATCGTCCAGCTGTTGTTACAGATCTGATTGAATGCGGAAGGCTGTTAAATAGACGGCACGAGGAAACCACAAAGTAATTTCGGAAGGTGGTAGTCCGGGAAAAAGGAACTGATACCAAATTTCTGAAGTTACTGCGAAGATTATGGTCAGAATGTAATCTAAAATTCAGATTACCTGATCGAGCAAAAAATATATTTAACACTTTATAGCAATACAAATGTCTGACTGGAAGGATATTTAGGTCGCAGAACAGAATAAAACTAGAGTATCTCCGGTTTTTTCGGCAAATGATTCTCACCACGTTTTTTTGCAGAATGAGGATAGGCTGGATTTTACTATAATTTGTTCCCCCCCAACACGCAATTCCATATTGAAGTTTGGAATGGAAGATCCCAAAATAAATAGTTTTTAACAGATCATTCGAGCAAACATTTCTCAAGTAATAAAAATACCTCAAGGTACATCTGAAGTATTTACCTAGATCTTGCGTGTGGAGGGCAAAACTCAACTTGGAGTCCAGTGTAAGGCCCAGGTATTTGAACTTATCAACCACTTCAATATCAAAGCAATTATCACTACATTGATTGCTTTCGTTAAATGGTAGGGTATTAGGCAGTACCGAGCAACTACAAGAATTTAAACTAAAACGTGAACAATCAGGTGCGTGGTACCAAAACTCGTCATAGGCTATCGCCGTAGAAGACAAATTAAAAAACATGAGCTTAGTTTTTGAGCTTATTATCAGTTTATGATGTGAAAACCAACATCTTAATAAATTCAAATCCCAATTAATATCCGCAACTAAATCGAGGGGAGTTCTAGAACCGTAGGTATACCCTATATCGTCCGCGAAAGCAGTGATTGATCCCTTAAAGTCTAATCCAAACAAAGAATTTATAAATACTAAAAATAATATTGGGCCCAAAACGGAGCCTTGAGGGACTCCCAAAGTTAAACACTTAGCACTACTGCTTATCCCTCCAATGTTAACACGCTGCGACCTATTTGTTAAATATGATTTAAACCAGTCTAAGATGAAACCACGAAAGCCTGCATGTTCAAGTTTATTTAATAAAATAGTATGATCTACCATATCGAATGCTTTGGTAATATCAACGAATAGGGCAGCTGTTAACTTTTTATTATCAACATTGGTAAAGATCCTAGAGCAAAAAACGAGTAAAGCATCTTCCGTGGATTTACTTTCACGAAATCCAAATTGTAAGGGACTAAAGAACTTAGACACATTCAGAAAAGACACCATCCTTTTTTTCACGAGTTTTTCAAAAACCTTGCTGATCACTGGCAGAAGCGAAATGGGTCTATAATTACACAAATCAGTTTTTAGTCCCTTTTTAAACAACGGAAAGACATCGGCACATTTAAGATCATCGGGAAATATCCCAGAGAAAATACTTCGGTTGAAAATAACTGCCAGAATGTCTACTACAAAGTACCTTATTTTCTTTAAAATGAAATTAGAAATATTATCATTTCCAGAAGCATTAGAGTTTTTTAAAGAGCCTATTACTCGTAGAACTTCAAACGGCGTTATTGGCTCGAAGGCGAAACTAGGTCCATATTGATTAGTGGCACTATATCTAGTATCACAAAGGCAACGATTCGAATTTTCAGCTGATGAAATACACCCTAATGAAATGAAGTACCTATTAAACGCATCAGCAACCAACAACTGATCCGAGACTAAACAGTCATTAATATTAACAGCTATAGGTTTGCTGCTTGAAGATTTTTTATTCAGGATACTGTTTACAATATTCCATTCGCCTTTTGAATTTCCCTTAACAGATCTAAAACGGGCTTTATAGTAATTGTCACGACAAATATGAATATTCTTTTTCAGTTTGGTTTGAAGTTTTTTCACCTTTCGTTTTAACTTTCGATCGTTTGGATGCTTAGCTAATCTTTGACTAAGTTTATTTTTCAGCCTTACCATTGACAAAAGAAAGTTCGAAATCCATGGTTTCAACTTAGTGTTATTGTTTTTAAGCTGTTGAATAGAAGTACACGCTGAAACATGTGAACAAAGAGTGTTAATAAATCTTGCATAGGATGTAGAAACATCACTCTCTCCATACGATTCTACCCAAGATTCTAGAAACAGCACGTTACTTAATTTTACGAAATCAACTCTTTTCAACGCTTTGACGTCCTTTTTCTTGCCTTTATCCACTTTTGCCAAACTTAAATCAACCAATAAACCCGTCATGGAATGGTCCGATATATCAAAATTAAAAATAAATTTCTGATATACGCTAGGATTAACTATACAATTACCTAATCTTAAATAGAAGTGATCCAAACAAGTTTCAGATACCTGCCGAGTAGTCTCACTAAAAATGTTTGTTAGACCAAAGGAGGCAAGAACGGACTTATAGTTCAGTATTATATTGTTTTGAGCCAACAAATTTATATTAAAATCTCCCGCAATTATTAGATTGTTGGATTTAACGCGCAACAATAAGTTCGAAAATTCATCGATAAACGACAGTATATCAAATCTTTGCAATCTATAAACAAACAAAAAATTGTAGTTAACGTGATGAAAATCAATGGCTATCTGTAGAACATCAGCGCTTACAAAATCAACACATTTTATTAAACTAGCGGTCCAGCAATCTTTAATAAAACACCCGACGCCACCTGCAGCATATCCTTCGTTTGTCTTAGCAAAAAAATTATAACCTGGTAAATGATAATCATTTATCTCAAATTCATAAATCCAAATTTCGGAAACAACAACAACATCTGGAAGACTCGCAAAGGTATTCAGAAAAGTAATAAGCAATTGAAAATTCTCTCTTAAGCTTCTAACATTCTGATGCACTACAAAGAGTTTGTTGTCACAGTACGAATTATCAGAACTCAAGATATCAAAACTTACATATGTCGGTTCGAGAGTGGAAAAGTCATCTCCTGTATCTAATATATGATGATGCATAATTAAAAGAGAAAACATAAAATTGCGCACTAAAGCAGTGCAAGATCATTAAACGATTTAATGGAAATGACTCTCCCTCCTTCTACCTTTCTCACAAGAATTTGATTATTACTGAACCACACATACTTATACTTTTTTTCTTTACTCACAACTTTACATTGGAAAAAGAGAGCTCTAGTGAAATTGGTTAGAGCGTCATTTATATATATTTCCTTCTTCGTACTATTGCCGTCTCCTTCCTTCTTATTATCGTCGCTCATTCTGCTCACCAAGTTGGATTTGTTTTTTCTCTTCTGGCTCATTACTTTATGCTTCGTAGCGTTGTCAGTGAATTTGACACAAATAATGCTCTTTTGTGTTTTGGCATTATCGTTCCCAGTTTTCGAATTTATTTTTTTTACAAAGCATCTTTCAATAAGGGAGTCAGAAACATCAACAGACAAAGCCGTGTTGAAAAGTCGTTTCGCTTTGTCGAGAGCGTTCGAATCGTTGATATCTGACATCCCGACGATTTCAATGCAATTGTTTAATTGTTGTTGCTGTTGCCAATTGTATTTACCTTCTAAAAGTCCAATTTTAGCTTTCAGTTGCGCATTTTCGGCCTTTAGGTCTTTAATTAAAGCAATACAGCGTAAATTAGCCTCCTCCAGACGTGATAGTTTCAAATAAACCATTTGAAGTGTGCATTCATTATCGATAGCTGGTGTGGTTGACTCAAATGAAGATGTGCCATTACTGTTTGCCATGCTGGTGTTACTTAAGGGGCTTTTCGGGCGCTGGTCGTCAACGGCTGTCAAGCCCGTCCCGCGCATAGAACGGCGCCTGAGGACATTGCACTTGTCACAGCGAAATGACTTGCCGGTGGATTGAAAATAGACAGCATCCTGATCAGTGAGTTTCACGCACGAAAGATGAAAAAAACCGGAACAATCGGTGCACGATATTTTCGCCGCACAACTCCTTTCGATTTTTTCCGCACAAATAGTACATTTCATTTTAGAAATAGATTGTTAAAATCGGATTTTGGCTAGACTATAATGACTTGAGATACGCACCCCACGACACTCAAACGTCAAATTCGAGCCACCTCTATTAGTAGCGTACGCCGACGATATCAACATAATGTCTCGAAGATTGGGTGATGCAGAAAGCCTTCTGCATAACCTCAATAACGCCGCAAAGGAAGTTGGACTACATATCAACGAAAGCAAAACAAAGGCCATGATGCACTCGAAAACACAAATTTACCTAGTGTTTCTGCCACGCCGATAGGACGAGTACCAATTTGGGGCGGGGAAGCCGAAATTTTTTTTTCTTTGTGTTTGTGACCTCAAATTCGGAATCAGCGTGCCAAATTTACCTAGTGTTTCTGCCACGCCGATTGGACGAGTATTTCCCCGACAAAACAGGGGTACCAATTTGGGGAGGGGAGGCTTAACATTTTTTTCTTGTTTTTGACCTTAAATTCGGAGTTAGCAACCCAAATTTACCTAACATAATATTAACCCAAACACAATGTTAAGCCTCCCCACCCCAAATTGGTACCCCTGTTTTCTCGGGGTAATACTCGTCCAATCGGCGTGGCAGAAACACTAGGTAAATTTGGCGCGCTGACTCCGAATTCGAGGTTAAAAAGAAGAAAAAAAATGTTAGGCTTCCCCGCCCCAAATTGGTACCCCTGTTTTCTCGGGGAAATACTCGTCCTATCGGCGTGGCAGAAACACTAGGTAAATTTGGCGCGCTGATTCCGAATTTGAGGTCAAAAATAAGAAAAATAAATTGGGGTTGCCCACCCAGAATGGCACCCCTGTTTTCTCGTGGTAATAATATTTACAAATCTATAACACTATAACTTGTTGATAAAAGTTATCAACATAAATGTCCTCATATAAATCGGAGCCGATATGAAAACAAACAATAAACAGCATCGAACAACACGAAACCAATCTCTCAATTTTAATACATACTAAGATTTCTTTCTTGCGTTAGAAGCTTTTCGCTTTTTATCACATTAACCGCAGTGTGAACATGCTGTTATTTCATTTCATTTTATTTTCCGCAAACGTACATGTGCTACATGAAAAAAACAACTCATTTATCTCGGTAATGACACGATCTGTACGACATTTGACATCTCATCTAAACTGCCTTCTAAATGGGATTTTCTGACTACTTAGCATTTACATTAGCTACCAAATGGAGGTCGAAAACCAAACTTTATTTTTGAAGAATTATTCAATTTCACACAAAGCGGAAGCTGGCATATGATTGAGTTGCCGTATTGAATATCAAAACAAGACGGACAACCAAATGGCGGTCAGTTTGGACAGCATGGCGTCTGGATGGAGCTTAATGGTTCACATCTGGTATTCACAATATATCGCTCTTAGCTAAGATTCAAACCAGGCCGGTTTAAAAAGTTTTCCGAAGAGCTATAATTAAATAATTGGCGATGCACAAACGAAAATTATTGTCGCACAATCATGCAAAAACATAGCCGCCCCCATACAAACGGTTCCGGGTGTGATTTGAAGTAATATTTAGCGGAAGTGTTTGTGTTTACAATATCCCACTTAGCTAAGATTCAAACCAGGTATGTTTTTACTTAATTACTCATGTGTCCTTGCGTTTCCAGGATGCACAAACGCAAAAAATCAATGCACAAACGATTTCCGATCGATTGATACCAAATTTATACTTATCCGGCCATATTTAAAAAATGGCGGCTAACTTCACATTCGAAGTTTTCCGAAGTGCTATAATTAAATAATTAGAGATGCGCAAACGAAAATTATTGTTGCACAATCAAGCACACACGTTAGCCGCCCCCACACAAACGGTTCCGGATGTGATTTGAAGTAATATTTACAGGAAGTGTTTGTGTACACAATATCACGCTTAGCAAAGATTCAAACCAGGCGAGTTTTTATTTAATTACTCCTGCGTCCTTGCGTTTTCAGGATGCACAAACACAAAAATCAATGCACAAACGATTTCCGATCGATTGATGCCAAATTTATACTTATCCGACCATATTTAAAAAATGGCGGCTAACTTCACATTCGAAGTTTTCCGAAGTGCTATAATTAAATAATTAGCGCTGCACAAACGAAAATTTGTATTGCACAATCATGCACAAACGTAGCCGCCCCCACACAAACGTTTCCAAAGCGATTCGAAGAATTAGGCGGCTAACTTCACATGAGTCTCTTCGGAAAACTTTTTAAACACGACTGGTTTGAATCTTCGCTTCTATATTGTGAATACCAGATGTGAACCATTAAGCTCCATCCAGACTGGCTGTTGTCCAAACTAACCGCCATTTGGTTGGCCGTCTTGTTTTGATATTCAATACGGCAACTCAATCATATGCCAGCTAACGCTTTGTGTGAAATTGAATAATTCTTCAAAAATAAAGTTTGGTTTTCGACCTCCATTTGGTAGCTAATGTAAATGCTAAGTAGTTAGAAAATCCCATTTAGAAGGCAGTTTAGATGAGATGTCAAATGTCGTACAGATCGTGTCATTACCGAGATAAATGAGTTGTTTTTTCATGTAGCACATGTACGTTTGCGAAAAATAAAATGAAATGAAATAACAGCATGTTCACACTGCGGTTAATGTGATGAAAAGCGAAAAGCTTCCAACGCAAGAAAGAAATCTTAGTACATATTAAAATTGAGAGATTGGTTTCGTGTTGTTTGAGGCTGTTTATTGTTTGTTTTCATATCGGCTCCGATTTATATGAGGACATTTATGTTGATAATTATTATCAACACGTAATAGTGTTATAGATTTGTAAATATTATTACCACAAGAAACCAGGGGTGCCATTCTGGATGGGCAACCCCAATTTATTTTTCTTATTTTTGACCTCAAATTCGGAATCAGCGCGCCAAATTTACCTAGTGTTTCTGCCACGCCGATGGGACGAGTATTTCCCCGAGAAAACAGGGGTACCAATTTGGGGCGGGGAAGCCTAACATTTTTTTTCTTCTTTTTGACCTCAAATTCGGAGTCAGCGCGCCAAATTTACCTAGTGTTTCTGCCACGCCGATTGGACGAGTATTTCCCCGAGAAAACAGGGGTACCAATTTGGGGAGGGGAGGCTTAACATTTTTTTTTCTTGTTTTTGACCTTAAATTCGGAGTTAGCAACCCAAATTTACCTAACATAATATTAACCCAAACACAATTATGCCAGGAAATTTGAACAAAAATTTGGCCAATCTTCAGAAAAATTAGGGGAAAGCTGGATTTTTGCATGAGCCTTCCTTTTGAGGTCCCAAACAAGACCCTTAAAGTCCCTGCCTCTACGAGTGCCGCTAGCTGTGCTACAGAGGGTCAAAGACCCTCGAAAACAGGTTTTTCTGAATATTTCGATAACAGTAGCATATACGAAAAAGTGGTGTATGGCAAATTTGAAGCTATTTTGCTTTCTCAATAAACGATGGAATGACCGAATACTTTCGGGCACTCCTAACGGCGCCTAAGGTTTTCTAGGAGAAATCTGTAGCTTCTGTGGCTGTTAATAAGACGCCAAGAATCCCCAAAGTTGGGTGCCCCCCTAATGAAGTTATGAGGGTCCAAACAATCAATTAAGCAGTTTCTGGGGAATCTCTATAACGGTAACGTGCATCGAAAACTGCTATATGTCGAATTTGTTGCTTGTACAACGCTTAATTAAATATCCCAATTTCAGATTGATGCGTGCAATGCTAAGGGCGCTATGAGGGTCCGTATAGGCGGGGACTTTTAGGGTCTTGTTTGGAACCTCGAAAGGAAGGCTCATGCACAAATCCAGCTTTCCCCTAATTTTTCTGAAGTTTGGCCAAATTTTTGGTCAAATTTAATGGCGTAATTGTGTTTGGGTTAACATTATGTTAGGTAAATTTGGGTTGCTAACTCCGAATTTAAGGTCAAAAACAAGAAAAAAAATATTAAGCCTCCCCTCCTCAAATTGGTACCCCTGTTTTCTCGGGGAAATACTCGTCCAATCGGCGTGGCAGAAACACTAGGTAAATTTGGCGCGCTGACTCCGAATTTGAGGTCAAAAAGAAGAAAAAATATTTCGGCTTCCCCGCCCAAATTGGTACTCGTCCTATCGGAGTGGCAGAAACACTAGGTAAATTTGTGTTTTCGAGTGTATCATTGCCTTTGTTTTGCTTTCGTTGATATGTAGTCCAACTTCCTTTGCGGCGTTATTGAGGTTATGCAGAAGACTTTATGCATCACCCAACCTTCGAGACATGATGTTGATATCGTCGGCGTACGCTACTAATTGAGTCGACTTGATGAGTAGCGTTCCGCTGCTGTCCATATTCATGGCTCGAATTACATACTCCAAAGCAAGGTTGAAGAGCGTTGGCGTCCGTCGCCCTGCTTGAGTCCAGTACGAGTTTTAATTAGGTCAGTGAGTCGGTTCTGCACTCTGACCTGCGAGACGGTCACGAGTCATCGTCATCCTTGTGAGTCGCACTAACTTTGCCGGTATACCAAAATGCAGCATAATGTTGTACAGTACACTTCGATCGATACTGTCGTATGCCTGCTTGAAGTCGACAAAGATTTGGTATACGTCGATGTTATATTCCCAGCACTTTTGGAGTAGTAGCTTCACTGTGAAAAGCGGATCGGTCGTTGAGCGATCAGGTCTGAAGCCTCCTTGAAATTCGCCAATGATTCTTCCTGCGTACGGATTAATTCTCTTTTCAAGAATTTTAGATAATATCTTATAGGCCTTATATATATACAAACTAATGATATGCCCCTGTAATTCTCACACTTCAGCTTGTCACCCTTTTTGTGGATTGGGCAGATTATGCTTTTGCGCCAATCTTCGGGGATTACCTCGTCGTTCCATATTTTCAGCAGTAGCACATGTATAGCGTTGGTCAGGCACGTTCCACCATGCTTCAGCAGTTCTGCTGGGATCTCGTCAGCGCCGGGCGCTTTATTATTTTGAAGCGACTGTATGGCAAGACTCACCTCCTCTACTGTTGGGGGTAGGACGGGAGGGCCTGGTTCGGCTAACTGCTCAAGAGCTGGCTCCGCGGGGGATGTTGATGGTGCATTGAGGAGCTCTTCAAAATGCGAGGCCCATCGTTTGTTGACGCTTTCGATGTCAATTGCACATTATGGTAGGCCGTATAGAATCATAAGTGATAGGGGTACAGCCTTCACCTCGCGCTTGTTCGAAAAATTTTGCAAGGAATATCAGATTCAACATATCCGCGTGGCAACAGCGACTCCCAGGGCTAATGGCCAGATTGAGCGCTTAAACAAAACCATAAAAGCATCGCTTGGTTGTACATCAACTGGAATCGAATGTTTAGACTGGGATAAGCATTTATGTTCTGTACAGTGGGCAATTAACAACTCGGTTCATAAGCTTACAAAGGTTTCACCATCTCAATTAATTTTCAAATATAATAGCCGTGGTCTGTTGGAGAATCCTCTCACTATTGAAATCGAAGAATTGAACAAATCACAGGGACACGAATCGTTACCGAACGTCCAAGAGCTGTTAGACCAAAATATGGCTAAATTGAAATCTGCTTTTGACAAAAAACGAAAAGAACCTCCGATTTTTAAAGTAGGTGATCTCGTATTAGTCAGGGCCGACACTCCGTCTACAGGGGAAAGTAGAAAGCTTCGTCCAAGGTATCGAGGTCCCTACGCGATAACGCAAGTACTTGGAAACGACCGGTATGAAGTTCAAGATATCGAAGGCGAACAGCAGTCAGGAAGAAAGTTCGTTGGGATATTTGCGGTCGATAGAATTAAAATGGTTTCTACAAATAATTCAAATGATCCAATTCAAACTTAACGTACTAATGCAATTGATTTATTTGTTTAATTTAATCTATAATTTGGTAAATGATGTTAAATTACAAAAAAAAGTAACGAACTGAAAATTTAAAAAAAAATTATACTGAATTAATATTTACATTTGTTATAGCAATATTACTTCCACAATATTCTATCCATGAAAGATAATACTTGTTGAATTAACACGGATGGAAAATGCTTCATGAATTAACAATTAATTAACAAGATTTTGAAAACGTTTCAATGTAAAATAAATATATATGTACATTAATAAATAAATACATTTCAATAAAAATTAAAAGTGACGAGGGCGTCATCGATGTAGCATGGCCGAATGTAAGAATAATTTATAAAATTAATAAATAGTACTACGCGGCATCTTCACGAATAGATGGCACTGTGGGCGGAACTCAGTTCATTGGAAAGAAGGGGGATCCGCATCCGGATAGTCAGTCTTGCTCGTGAAGGTTTCGTCGGTAGTAGATCGCAAAAGATAACGTGTTTCACTAAAATCGGAAAATATTCCAATACCAAATTCAACCAATTTCACTTTTAAATTGTTAATGAACCCAATTGAGGGGCGTTCAAAAACTGATTAATGGCTTTTTACATCCTTTAGATTAAATAACTAACATACATACACTCGGCAAGAAAAAAAACCGGACAATTTTCTTTTTTTCCTCCACAATTTTGTAATTTCACCTTTCGTCTAGTCTTTCCAACCTGAAAATTTTCCGTTAGTTTGGTTTTGTTTTCGTGAGGATTTCAACCACTTATTTTCGAGGTCATATATTGTTGAAACTACCTCTATCATCGCAAGGAAGTATTTTGACGGGCAAGGTTCCCAAACTGACATTTTCTGAGATTCATTATTTAACGACTCATATCATGTGACTTAAATGTACCATTTATTACTTTCTGGATGTCTGCAATGTTAAAGTTCTCTCTGTTAAGTTAACAGAAGGCTCAACACATGCAGGTGCCATTTATCGCTAAAAAGTGAAAAAAATCGTTCTGGAATTGGCCTATCTAAAAAAAACATTTTTGGGAATGACAATTTAAACTAACGGAAAATCAATTGATTTCATAGATTCCAATTACATATATACTCCCTACTAGCTAAGAAAATTTTCGCGAATTTCAGAATTGTCAATAAAATTTTGAAATGGAAATCCAACTTATTTAAATTTGCGATTGAAATTCGTCAACACAATTTCGGAAGTCGTTAATTTGTAATGGAGTTTCGTCAACATGATTTGAAAATTTTAGCTGGAAATTCGTCAATTTTACATGGTATTCCATCAATTTGAAAGGAATTGGAATTTGTCAATTTGTGATGGAAATTCGTTAAAAAGATTTTGAAATTTGTCAATATGAAATGGAAACTTGTAATGGAAAATACTTTGAAATTTGTCAATATGAAATGGAAATTCTACAATTTTAAATTCATCAACCCGAAGAAAACTTATTTAGAAATTTGGGAACAAATTGAACTGAAAACTTTTCAAATTGACAAAGAATTTCGTCAACATCACAAACATTCATGATGACATTGGAATATCAAATAAATTGAAAATTTGACTGTATAAAGAAAGGGCTCCGCTTTGAGTTCGAACACAAACAATTTGGAAAACGTTACTGCGAAAAGGACTTCATATTTCTTCATCATTCAAATATCTTGATATTTCGTCATAATAACGTATTATGGAAAATTATGGCAGAAAAAAAATGTCCGGTCTTTAGGGTTTTTTCAAATTTTTTTTTTCAAAAAACCCTTATGAAATCGATTTTGTCCGTCCGTCCGTCTGTTCACTAAATGACTCGCGAACGGCTCAACCGATTGTCAAGAAATTTGGTAGGGATGTGTAGAATGGTTACAGTCTTTGGCACAAATACCTTAGACGTTTTTAGGAAGAAGACGTTTGAAAAAAAGTCGACTTTTTTAGTTTTTATCGGAGGTTGATGTATGGGTATTTAAATAAAAGTTCTGAACAAGTACATCTCATATCAATTAAAATTTTCCAGTTTCGAGAAACGTTAAAAAAGTTATTGGCGTTTAAAACTAAACTTTCTTTTCGACCTCCGTTTTTCTAAACCGTTATAGGGATCGATATGAAACTTTGCACAAAGATTGGTCAGTATGGCCTTATATTCGTTCAATATTAAGACTGTTGACTTTTGCTAAGGAAAAGTAAATAACAGTAAATTTGTAAAATTTCAATTTTTTTGTGTGTTTAGGTTTCCAAATATGAAAATTCTGCTTTTTGTCTACGAATTTTCATTCAAATAACTGTATCCAAACCGAAAATATAGCCAATGCACGGTAAGCCTCTTAAGCATTTCTTCAATGCATATCTTTTAACTTGATGAAACAATTAACGTGAAATTTGGTGGAAATTCATAGAATGGTAATAGTGTTTGCCAAAAATATTTTTGAAGTTTGTAGGACCAAGTTAACAGGGTGTCCCTGAATAGCTGCAAAAGTATACATACTTGTTCAATACTCATAGGAAAGCTTGCGTCAGATGACACAATGGAATCATTTCATATGATTTTCCTTGATCCTTGGCCGCTGCAATAACGGGTAGCTTCAGGACGATTTACACCGAAGAACGTAAATATTATTATAAACCCGGATGTAAATTTACATATTTGCCGGTGTAAATTTACATTTTACATTTTTGCTTATTTCTGATTTAAATTTACTTAAGTCTAAGAGTAAGTTTACTTATTTATGTGTGTTACCTCCTATTATTGGAGTAAATTTTTTTAGAGTGTATGTTTCTCTACGGGGCGTTACTTTCCTGCATTATCCGAGTAACCGCTGCGCCTGAGTGCTGTATTAACAACTTCAGCGTCTCAGGTTACTAAATGTAATAGGGTGACAAAAAACAAATAGTCAGTCACCGAAGCAGCACCTCCGAGGCCTCTCCATGATGGACCTCTTTCGTTTTACGAATACTATCATGGTTAAACGATGGGCCGACAACCCATCCTTGGAAAAAATTCTACGTCAAGAAACCTGGAATGAAAGCCTCGGATTGGACGGATACAACCCAACGACGACATCGCAAACGAACAACTGATTACTCTTTCGGAACCTGGAATGTACGCTCCCTGAATAGGCCAGGGGCCTCAAGGGCCCTCTTGGATCAGGTCGAAAACTATAAGCTGAGCATTGTTGCACTCCAGGAAACAAAATGGCTCAGTAGCGAGATTGATGACCGAAATTCGTACACAATATTCAGAAGTGAAAATCCTTCGGGCCACAGGGAGTTTGGAGTGGCGTTCATTGTAAATAATCAACTTAAGCCGCATGTTATCGACTTCAAACCCATAAACGAGCGGCTGTGTGCGATTCGCATTAAAACCCGATTCTTCAATCTTTGGCTCATAAACGCGCATGCCCCCACCGAAGTTAGTGAAGATGCGATTAAAGACGAGTTCTATCACCGCCTAGAAAATCTCTTCGATTCACTTCAATCAAACGCTGTCAAATTGCTGTTGGGGGATTTTAACTCCAAAGTCGGAAACGAAAGTTGGCATAGGGGGATTACTGGAGGGTACATCCTTCATGAAGACTGTAACGACAATGGCCAACGACTAATAGACTTCGCGGCCAGCAGAAATATGGTCATTAACTCTACCTGTTTTCCGCATCGTCGCATTCACAGGCAGACCTGGAGATCTCCAGATCAACATACCGTCAACCAAATTGACCACGTCCTTGTCTGCAAGAGATGGGCATCGAGCATAATGGATAATCGGTCCTATCGTGGAGCAAATATTGACTCTGACCACTATATGGTGAAGGCGACTTATAGGTGCAGAATTTCTTCGGTGCATCATTCGAGGTTCAACCCGGCAAACATTTTTGCGGTTGACAAATTGTTGGATGATGCCACGGTGGTCACTTATACGACTGCCCTTGAGGAGAAGCTGACGCCCTTGCTAAATAACATCAGCAACAAAGGCGCCCTTGAGATCTGGGATACACTCAGAGACACCATCAAAGGGGTCGCAGAGGAGGTTGTGGGATACAAAGCCCGGCGAGCCCGAAATGATTGATTTGATGAAGAATGTCAAAATGCGGTAGATGCTAAAAACGAGGCATATCGCCAATGGACTGAACGCGCAACTAGAGCACAAAAAAAAAACAAAATATGAAGAGCTTCGACGATTTTCGAATAGGTTAATTAGGCGTAAGAAACGTAATCATCTTGACGAGCAGTTGATGCAAATAAACCAAAGACTAGCTAATAGGAACAGTAGACTAGCGTACAAGCTGATTAATTCAATTAAAAGTGGATACCAACCCAGGACCAGCCTCTGTGAGGATAAGGATGGCAATATCATTAGCGACAACGATAGCGTTGATAAACGCTGGGCCTCACATTTTGAAGAGCTCCTCAATGTTCAACCGAACAACCCCACACAAGAAGCTCCGGAGCTGATGGCTGAAACAGGCCCTCCCGTTCAACCCCCAACAGTAAGAAGTTGATCTCGCCATGCAAGCACTAAAAGATAATAAAGCCCCGGGCGCTGACGATGTTGTGTACAATGCGCGGTGTATGCACTAAGCACGTTCAGTGCAATGGACTTACCCGGCGCCATGCACTTTACTTCCATTCGTATATTCACCTTTTCATTGATGACCTAGATAATATTAATTGCATATCAATATTGCTAGCCATCAATGAAATTGCAAGCGGGCGTCAGTAAAATAGCTGACGACCCGTGAATGAATTTCGAAAGCAAGTAGGGTGCGAGGTGACGAGGTAGGTCATCATGTATGTAACAACGAGTTGAGAAATAAACATCAAAGAGAGAAGATAATTATTCAACATTGTTATTTGATTGGATTATCATTATTTAACATTTGGCGCAGCCGGTAGTTCTCCTCATCTTAGCAACACACGAAACTCCAAGGATTGTTTCGGCGGAAGAGGAACTACGAATTTACAATCTCATCTTAGCAACATACGAAACTCCAAGGGTTGTTTCGGCGGAGATCCGAGGAGAATCTACGAACCTAATTTGTTGGTGTCTCGATATTTGTAATAAAGTTTCATTTCTATACGCAGGCGTTACAAAGATATCGGCACGTGAACGCCAGCTACCACCAGAGATCAGCTACCACCAGGAATCAGCTACCACTAGGGATCAGCTACCACCAGGAATCAGCTACCACCAAAGCCGACAACTACAACCACCACAACTACTCGCAGCCTGCAACCACAGTAACTACTACAACGAAACCGCTAATCATCTCTAATCGAGCTAATTTGGATTTATGAACCCGGAATCAACATCGGGGGAGACTCGTCCAGAACATCAGGAGCAGAAGTCATTCCTGCAACTAAGGAACCGGAAAATATCGAAATCGGTGAATTCAACTCGTTTAAATAGTATTATTGATGAAGTGCAGAACAGCGGTGATATAGATTCGATAATTTAAAAAAAAAATTGATAAACAATTAAAGCTTTCGTCCAAAGAAAGACAGTGCGCGATTAGAAACATTAAAAAAGAAAGCGATCTTTTCCGCTCGCAAATACGCGATTTTTCACTGCCGCAAAATTCGAACACGAGCTTCGAAAATAGTTTTAGAAGTAGTGCTAAGTTAAGTGATAGTAGTTTAAGGTTAAATTTTTTAAGTTTTGATTCTGAAACGGATTCGGATTCGGATAAAGGTGTTATGTCCACCAAAAATTCCGAAACAAGTGTTGTTGGCAGTGCTGTGGGCAGTAAAATGACGAATTTTGAAAAAATCGCAAAATTGACCGCGCAATTAGTGCCAATTTTTACGGGAGGACTTCATTCTAAGATTGTTGTAGAACTACAAACTTTTTTGGGTTGCTGTGCGCAAGTGTTAGAGTGCCTTGATAGTGAGGAAAAGATGGTTTTCCTGAAATTGGTACCCACTCGCCTTCGAGGTGAGGCTTACTAATTGTACACAAGCAGTACAACAAAAAGCTTCAAAGATTTACAGGAGCTTCTGTATAACACTTACTTGCCCAGGGAAACGTATCAGGAATTAATTAACAAATTAACTACCTGTAAACAAATTCCGTGTGAAAATTTAATATCATTTGTGACGAGAGTGAGGAATCTACTTGCACAGTGTAAAGAAGCAGCATGTATAAAATATGGTGATGTGTCGAATAAAGAAATCGCGAAACAATTAGAAGATTTCGCGATAAATTCTGTGAAGGGTGGAGTTAGTAGTCCACATCTGAGCGCGTATCTTCTGACGCTAAAGGACGTTAATTTGGAAGCATTAGTGAGGGAGGCGCTCGATATGGAAAGACTGCAACAAGGAACAGTATACTTTCAGCAGAGCCAAGAGCACCCTAATAACCCATTAATGCGTTCGAATTTTATTAATAATAGTGAAAGTAGTTTTCCGAGCTCACCCCATTATTACACTCCTAATTTCACTGCAAGTGCTTTTGCAAACTCGCCTCATCCGTCGAATTTTTCTCCTAATTTCAATACATACTCGCCTCAATTTTCAAGTTTTTCGCCCAATTTCAGTACAAATGGCTTTATACACACTTCTCAGTTTTCCCCCAATTATAACACAAGTGGTCCCCAAAACTCTCCTCAATTCTCGAATTTTGCTCCACAGGTACCTTCAAATTTTGCTAATCAATATCCAATAGACAATCAATCACATTTCCCTTCTTATCAATCGGGTTTATCAGAGATCGAAAAAGCTGGTCTGAATCAACATCGACGCTCTAGTGATTTGCTATACAAAACAAAGTGTAGTTTTTGCAACAACATGGGACATACTTACGATGAATGCATTAAAAGAAAGAATACTCCCTTCTGGAATCGTTGTAAGAAATATGGTCATGACGCACGTAGTTGTGATAAACCAAATTTCAATCAATCAAACCCGGGTAGCCGCCAGGTAAATATGTTGAGAAGTACTTGTGATTTTTGTGGCCGAAAGGGGCATCTCGCAGACAATTGTATGTTCAGGAAAAAATGGGAACAGTCTGGGTGCCAAAATTCGGGAAACGGGCAAAGGCTGTCTTAAAACTCCCCGAGACAGCAACAGACAGACTCACCGATTTTAAGGGGAAAATTAACGATAGTAATAAGACAAATCAAATAATAGAAACTTCTAAATCACCAATTGTTGAGTTACCTTTGAATATTGCGTCCAGCCCAACAGTTAAATTGATGGTAGATACAGGAGCTGAAGTTAGTCTTCTGAAAAGTATGGTAATAACTAATAATACCGAAATCAAACCACCATCTACAACACTTAGCACCGCATTTGGCAGTTGTAGAGGAGTATTCACTCTTGATAGTTACTTCGATTGTAACTTTCAAGTAGTGGATGATGAAGTTTCTATCCCAGAGGATGGGCTGATAGGCAATGACTTTTTATCAAAGCATTGTTGTATCGATGGTCCAAGAAGTGAGCTAAAGTTTTGCGCAGGGCAAAACAAGGCTGACGTTGTAGTAAAATTTTGTGAATCGACAGAAAGCAACCAATCTAAATTAAGTATGGTGGAATTAGAAAAATCGTCAGAGCCAAAAGGGGTAAGAATAAAAAGGGTTTATTTTAAAAATCCAATTCAAATACCACCAAGATGCAAAATGGCGATAAGCATTCCCCTAAACTTAAATGAAGACTCGGTGTGTCTTGCAAGTGAAATTACAGATCAAGTCTATTTGGCGAGTGCAGTGCTAACGTCCCACAATGGGTATACAGTTATTGGCTTGCTAAATGCAAACGACATCAACGTCAAATTGCATGAGATCACTCTTGAACTTCTCCCACATAAAGAGTTCGAAACGTACTTGTTGACTTCCACAGAAAATTGCTTAAATGAAAAGCAAGAACTAAAAGTGAAAGCAACTACTACGAATTCCCCAATTCAAAATAAATCCTGTTTTTACACTTGCACCGAAGGAGGAGACCACAATAAAAGAATTCAAAGAACCAACCTTAAACAAGGAGGAAAAGGCGTCAATTCTTGAAATATGTCGTAAATTTAATGATCTTTTTTACCTAGAGGGTGACAAAATGACTTTCACCAAAGCCCTAAAGCACTCCATTCCCATTTTTGAGAACACGGCTCCCATAAACCAGAAAAATTATAGGCTCCCAGAAGCACACAAAAATATAATTCAGTCCCATGTAGCGGAAATGCTTGTAAATGATATAGTAGCACCAAGCAAGAGCCCGTGGAACTCCCCACTTCTCGTAGTTCCTAAAAAACCAGGAGCAGATGGAGAAAAGCGTTGGCGAGTGGTCATTGATTTTCGCAAACTCAATGAAAAGACTATCGGCGATGCATTTCCACTGCCTCGTATCGAGGATATTCTGGACCAACTTGGAAATTCTCGATACTTTACTACCCTTGACTTAGCTAGTGGCTATCATCAGGTCTTGATAGATCCTAAAGATGCACCCAAAACTGCATTCAGTACTGCTCATGGTCTTTTCGAATTCAAGCGGATGCCTTTTGGTCTTAAAGGAGCTCCCGCAACTTTCCAACGCCTGATGAACTATGTACTTACAGGTTTGCAAGGCTTTGAATGCTTTGTATACCTGGACGACATAGTCATCCATGGTAAAAATTTAGAAGATCATAACAGGAAACTCGAGCAGGTACTGGAAAGACTACGATACAATCGTTTAAAGTTACAACCTTAAAAATGCCAATTTCTACGAAGAGAAGTTATTTATCTTGGACATAAATGTACTAGCGAAGGTGCCTTGCCAGACGACGCTAAAATTTCTTGTGTACAGAATTATCCTGCGCCAAGAACAGTTAGGCAAGTACAATTATTTCTCGGGTTGGCGAACTACTATCGTAAATTTATTCCACAGTTTTCCAACATTGTCAAACCTATAACCAACCTACTCCGAAAAGAAAACAAGTTTATTTGGTCTACGAAGTGCGATGAGGCTTTTCGAAGAATTAAAGAAGCTCTCATCTCACCCCCAATTCTCATATATCCGGATTTTGAAAAAGCGTTCATGCTCACCACAGACGCTAGCGGCGATGCATTGGGCGCGGTTCTCTCGCAAGGTGATCCCGGCAAGAATAAACCAATTGCATATGCTAGCCGTCTTCTTAATAAAGCAGAGCGGAGGTACTCTACCACCGAAAAGGAGTTTCTTGCGATTGTATGGGCGGTTCGAAACTTCCGAAGTTACCTTTTGGGCCGAAAGTTCGCTGTATTTACCGATCATCAACCCTTGAAAGGTATTTACAAGTCGAAAGATCCCGGCTCACGACTTCTACGGTTTCAGTTGAAACTGGCGGAATATGACTTTGACATTGAGTATAAACCCGGAAGGTCCAATACAAATGCAGATGCTTTAAGCCGTATGGTGCCAGAATGCGAGGAAATCGCTACTTCAAAATTAGATAATGTCTGTGCCGTAGAGAGTAAAGGTTCATTTGAATCAAAATGTTTAGTTTTAACACGTGCACAAACCAAGACTAATGAAGGGAATAAAACACCCGAAATTGAAGCAAGGAATTCTGATACTAGCGATGCAGATACTGATAGTACGGTTGATGAAGAAGAATTTGAAGTAGTACGTGAGAGAATAATAAATCCAGAGGAAAAACAAATAATCTTACGTAATTATCACGACTCACCATTTGGAGGTCACCAGGGAGTTATAAAGACATATAAAAGGATACACAGGAAATATGCTTGGAAAGGTATGCTAAAAGATATAAAAGCGTACATAAAAAAGTGTCCTAAATGTCAGAAGTGCAAAACAAGTAGAGAGTTTCGTATGCCTCTTAAGGTAACAGATACTCCCAAGAAGCCTTTTGACAAAGTGTTTTTAGATATAGTAGGTCCTCTAAAAACAACGCATTCAGGAAATAGCTATATCCTTACGTTCCAAGATGACCTGACCAAATATGTTGACTGGTATCCTTTAACGGGAGTAGATGCAGAGCTCGTAGCTAGGACATTTTTCGACCAAATTATAACTAGATATGGAATCCCCAAAAAAATTCTCACGGACCAGGGTAGTAACTTTATGAGTGAAGTATTTCGTAATACTTGCAAATTACTTAAAATCAAACGGTTAAATACTTCAGCATATCACCCCCAAACCAACGGATCATTGGAAAGATCCCATCATCCGCTAGGCGATTACTTGCGAACCGTAACAGAAGGTAACCCACAAACTTGGGATCAGTTCTTGAGAACTGCTGCATTCGTAGCTAATACCAGTACTCATGAGGGGACCAAGTTAACGCCAATGGACTGTTTGTTTGGTTTCTGCGCTGGTATTCCAACAAATTTAAAGAGGGATCCGGAGCCTATCTACGATCACGAAAATTATTGTATAATGTTGCGATACAAACTGCAACACCTTCATAAGGTCGCACGTGAAAACCTTATCTGTAGCAAAATACAATCAAAGGAGTATTAAGATCGAAACTCAAGGCCAATTCATTTTGTCCTTAATGATAAGGTTCTCTTGAAAAACAACGCCAAGGACCACAAGCTTTCAGATCTGTGGACAGGCCCATATGTGGTAGTTGATGTACCAAGTTGCGTTAACACTACTATTAAAAAGAACAAAAAGCATATAACTGTACACAGCAATCGGCTTAAATTGTACAACGAATAAAGACGCATCAAATATAAGCATTCAAAACCTAAACAGCACTGCCAATCCGAAAATATTGATATCAAACCGAAAAACCTTCAATCCGAAAATATTGATATCAAACCGAAAAACCTTCAATCCGACAATATTGATAACAAACCGAAAAACTGTCAATCCGACAATATTGATAACAAACCGAAAAAGGAAGAGACTAGTAATTTCATGGAATAGACAGCTAAACGGAAAGGAAAATCCGCTGTCATCCCATACAAACTGCATGGTCCGGTTTGAAACACAACAAAAAAAAAAACATTCCACGTAAATGCGATCCCTTACTGTCAACGCTTGTCAGCTGTTACACGTTCTGCAAATTGTCAAGGACATATTTGTCGCGTCGCGCGTTTGTTTTTTGTGATAACGTAATTCTTATATCATTTCAGTGTTTTTTAAGTGAAATCCAGTTACTGAGTGTGAGTTTGTGAAGTGAATTTCGCGCCTACATTTCAATGTTCCCTTTATGTCAAATACATGGCCATTAGTGTCATTTCAAAAACTGGACCATTTGAGTTTGATTCGGGCCTATCCTCTAGTTCTTTAATCAATGAGTAATTTACATGATATAAGATTCGCCAAGATTATATAATTAAATGATACAGTGTGCAAAAAAAAAATACAAAAAAAAAACAACAATAAAAAAAAATGTAAAAACAAACAAAAAAAAACTAATTGTAAGCTTATTTCTTTATATCATAATATGTATGTAAAACATTACCAAATAGCTAGAAATGTAAGCATAAAATCTAAGTTTTTTTTATTGAGGGTAGATATAGATCATATTAAAAAAAATGCATTCACCTATTTTAAAATATATACATAATACTATGTCTCTTATAACATCAAATATTGTTAAAAAAAATGAAACAAAGCAAATTGTAAGGTGCATACTTCTCGCATTTCACAACAACTCCAATGTTATGTAACCACCGTACTTGTGACTTGTACAAGTCACTTTTTCCAAGGGGTAGGGAATGTTGTGTACAATGCGCGGTGTATGCACTAAGCACGTTCAGTGCAATGGACTTACCCGGCGCCATGCACTTTACTTCCATTCGTATATTCACCTTTTCATTGATGACCTAGATAATATTAATTGCATATTAATATTGCTAGCCATCAATGAAATTGCAAGCGGGCGTCAGTAAAATAGCTGACGACGACCCGTGAATGAATTTCGAAAGCAAGTAGGGTGCGAGGTGACGAGGTAGGTCATCATGTATGTAACAACGAGTTGAGAAATAAACATCAAAGAGAGAAGATAATTATTCAACATTGTTATTTGATTGGATTATCATTATTTAACAACGAGATTTCAGCTGAACTGCTGAAGCATGGTGGGGAGAGCCTTGTTAAGGCTATACACACACTTATCGTTAAAGTATGGAACGACGAAATAATCCCGGAAGATTGGCGTAAAAGTATCATTTGCCCAATACACAAAAAAGTTGAAATGTGAGAACTACAGAGGCATCTCATTAGTTTGTACGACTTATAAGATTTTATCTAAGATTCTGGAAAATCGAATTAATCCGTACGCAGAAGAAATCATTGGCGAGTACCAAGGCGGATTAAGACCTGGTCGTTCGACGACAGATCAGCTTTTTACAGTGAAGCTTTTACTCCAGAAGTACTGGGAATACAACATCGACGTATACCAAATATTTGTTGACTTCAAGCAGGCATACGACAGTATCGATCGAAGCGTACTGTACAACATTCTGCTGCATTTTGGTATACCGGCTAAACTAGTGCGACTCATAAGGATGACGATGACTAATACCGTCTCGCAGGTCAGAGTGCAGAACCGACTCACTGACCTATTTAAGACTCGTAATTTACCTAGTGTTTCTGCCACGTCGATAGGACGAGTACCAATTTGGGGCGGGGAAGCCGAAATTTTTTTTCTTGTTTTTGACCTCAAATTTGGAATCAGCGCGCCAAATTTACCTATAGTGTTTTTGCCACGCCGATTGGACGAGTATTTCCCCGAGAAAACAGGGGTACCAATTTGGGGAGGGGAGGCTTAACATTTTTTTCTTGTTTTTTAGGTAAATTTGGTGCGCTGATTCCGAATTTGAGGTCAAAAATAAGAAAAATAAATTGGGGCTGCCCACCCAGAATGGCACCCCTGTTTTCTCGTGGTAATAATATTTACAAATCTATAACACTATAACGTGTTGATAATAATTATCAACATAAAGGTCCTCATATAAATTGGAGCCGATATGAAAACAAACAATAAACAGCATCAAACAACACGAAACCAATCTCTAAATTTTAATACTAAGATTTCTTTCTTGCGTTGGAAGCTTTTCGTTTTCATCACATTAACCGCAGTGTGAACATGCTGTTATTTCATTTCATTTTATTTTTCGCAAACGTACATGTGCTACATAAAAAAACAACTCATTTATCTCGGTAATGACACGATCTGTACGACATTTGACATCTCATCTAAACTGCCTTCTAAATGGGATTTTCTAACTGCTTAGCATTTACATTAGCTACCAAATGGAGGTCGAAAACCAAACTTTATTTTTGAAGAATTATTCAATTTCACACAAAGCGTTAGCTGGCATATGATTGAGTTGCCGTATTAAATATCAAAACAAGACGGCCAACCAAATGGCGGTCAGTTTGGACAGCAGCCAGTCTGGATGGAGCTTAGTGGTTCACATCTGGTATTCACAATATAGAAGCGAAGATTCAAACCAGTCGTGTTTAAAAAGTTTTCCGAAGAGCTATTATTAAATAATTGGCGATGCACAAACGAAAATTATTGTCGGACAACCATGCAAAAACATAGCCGCCCCCACACAAACGGTTCCGGGTGTGATTTGAAGTAATATTTACAGGAAGTGTTTGTTTACACAATATCACTCTTAGCAAAGATTCAAACCAGGCTGGCTGGGGCGTTCCTCATACGGGCACTGCGGACCTCGGTGACCAATCTTTGAGCAGTTAAAGCAGCGGTCGGTCTCGGTGGATACTGTACCCCTGGAGTCGTTTCGGTCTGGCTGATTTTCTCCTTTCGATGTACTTGCTTCCGATTTCGTCGTCGTCGTCCCTCTTAACGCTTGACGGTGTTCATGCATATCAATCGCCCTCTTTAATTCATCCAAAGTTCGAGCGGTGTTGAACATCGCATAATCGGGTGTGCGGCTACTCAGCCCCTCCAATACAAACGTGACCAACTCCGTCTCTGTCAGGTCGCTGCGGTAAAAGATGGCTTCCATTTCCATCACATATCTGCGTACGCTTTCATTTGGTCTTCGGTGTCTCTGCCGCAGCGCTTGATATATTTCGTGGCGACTCATGGCTCGCCCGAACTCCTTCACTAAGTGTTGCTTCAATTCGTCGTATGTGATGGCACAGTAAACGTGCCGAACCCGTGAGCGAAGAGCGGAGGGTGAGGAGCTTCGTTAAATCGTCGGCATTCACCTGGGCGAATATCTGCTCAAGATGCCGAATGAAATCGTGGACATCGTACATGTGATCATCACCACTAAATTTGACTATCGCGTGTTCTATCTCTTGGAACGTAATCGTACGAGCCCGGTGGTCTCTCGGGACGGCAGTTGTATGTGCACTACTTGCGGTGGTTGGGTGTAGGAGTTCACCCCTTTCCATGCGGGCAATTTCGTTACGCAATCTTAATACGTCATGCCGGCGGCGTAAATTCTCTAGCTCTCTCTCAAGCGCTTCTGCCTCCTCCTCCGCATCCGTTCGGCGGCGGGATGCAAGATCGTCTTGCTCAAAACATTTCGGCCACATTAAATTTCGGATCGTCGAACCTACGTCTGTCTTTGCCGGCGGTTGGTCTACTGCGGCGGAAGGCGGCCGGTGTGCTATTGAATACTGCGGGTGTCGGTTTGTCCTGGGGCTGTGCTGCGATGGAGGCGGGTGCTGCGATAGCGGCGGTATTATCAGCTTAAACGGCTGCGGCGAGATCGTATTGATCGGCTGCGGTAGCGGCGGTGTCATATTAGTCGGCTGCGGTAACGGCGGTGCTGTCTGCTTCGATGGCTACGTCGGTGTAGTATTGGGTGGCGGCGGTAGCGGCAGTGTTGTCTGCGTCAGACTGCGGCGACGTCTGAATGAATAACGGCTGATCGGGGGTCTGCGGGGTTTTCATCTGCTGTGATGGTGCCTGTTCGTTCGGCGGTGGCGATTCGTTGTCTCTCACGGAAATATCCTCCTCTGGCTTCCCCTCTCCCTCGGTCGGCGAGACTGACTCGTCGCCATCTTCTTCAATTTCTCGTAATTTCAAATACTGACGATTTTCAGCGAAAATATGCCGCAAATCGGCCACTGTAGCCCTCGGCTCGAACGAAATCTTCGCGGCCACCAACCGATTCACTAACTCCTTCTTATTCAAACGATTTTCCATGTTATTGCGTACTTTTAAAATTTAGTTCGCACACGCGATTTTGAAGGGTTCTCTTTTTATTATCACTATTATTATTTTTCAAATGTTCGGTACACTCGCGTATATCCCACTTCTGAACTGTGGTGTCGTCCGAAATGGCCGAATAAAACGCAAATATGATTATTTTAAAGTTCAAATATATTTTTCCATCCGTTCTCCGCGGCGGTTTAACAAGAATGATCTCGTCTTTTCTTACAATACTCTGACAGTTCTACAAAAATCTTCCTCTCTCGCCTCCCCAGCGCCACCTATCTTCTCAACCAATAATCAACCAAACGACTATTACAAATTTAAAAGTATAAAGTATTATGCTATAAGTAATTGCAAAATGCCACAAATCTACGCACTTCAACTGCATTCTTAGGAATCGGATAGTTCTTGATTGTGTCGTATTTTGATGGATCTGTTTTAATACCTTCGTGAGTAATTAAATGACCCAAGTATACTACTTGTGATCTTAAGAATTTACATTTATTAGGATTTAACTTCAAATTATACTGACGCAATCTCTGCAGAATTTTGCATAGATTATCGTTGTGATGTTTAATACTACAACCGAAAACAATAATAGGTGTTTTTTTGGTTATCCCGTGTAGGTTTGGGTAACGAAACTTCATATAAAAAAAATGACAGGTGGGTCAGCTGTCATTTTTTTTATATGGAGTTTCGTTACCCAAACCTACACGGGATAACCAAAAAAACACACCTAATGTCATCCACATAAATAAATGCTTCATGACTCAAGCCGCTAAGTGCTATTGTTAACATTCTTTGAAAACTATTGGAGGAAATTTTCAGGCCGAAAGGTAATCTTTTGAACTGATAATGTCCGTCATTAGTAGAGAATGCTGTTATAGGTCTCGATTCTTTCTCAAGTTCTATTTGATGGAAAGAACTGGTCATGTCAAGAGTGGAGAAATATCCAACCCTACCTAGTTTGTCTAAAAAATCATCCAATCTCGTCAAAGGGAACTTGTCATTGGACTATCTTATCGTTCAATTTTCGAAAGTCTACTACGAGTCTCCATTTCGTTTCATTATCTAGACTCTTTTTTGGTACTACTAGAAGTGGAGAATTATATGGGCTAATGGATGGTTCAATTATATCACTAGCTTTCAAATCCCTAACCTGTTGAAGAATTTCTTGGTTTTTGGTTTGTGGTAATCTATAATTTTTTATACATATAAACAGAATTGTTGTCTATTGTGTGCAGTCGCTGCTTATACAGGGTGTCCGGAAACTGCCGCATAAACGCACCGGATTATGATTCTTCAGTTGATTTCCAGCAAAAAAGTTGTACGAACATACCCCTCAGCTTAACCCTTTAGCTGCCACAGGCATTTAAAGATTTTTGAAAAAATCATTTTCTTGCACGACTTAGAGCTTAATATCTCTAAAGCTGGACCAGCTAGAATAGTGAAATAAAATGATTATTACAGCCAATAAATTTACCTGTAAAATAAATCTAACCACACTAAAATCGGATGAGAGGTTTGGTTTTTACAGAGCTTCAAAGTCAAATTTGCGTGATTTCACCCAAAATCAATCTTTTTTTCCATCTCAATTTGCTCCAACTTCTGCCAAGGTGAGGTGCTTGTACGATTCTTTTAAAAATTGGCGCATAGTCTTACGATCATATTTTTCCTACATCATTTTATTGTAACTCCATTCTTTCTAACAGTTTTAGTACCTTAAGTGCAGAAAACTAGGGTTAATTTTGGCTCGATGTCGACATACTTTGAATAGATTTTACCAATTGCAGATCTTTAGGGGCAGTGTGAATTGAATTGTATTGAATTCGAGCTAAAAGTAACCCTAGTTTTCTACATAAGTGTAGAAAGACGTATAAGAACTGTTAGAAGTAATGGAGCTAGATCAAAATGATGTAAGAAAGATATGATTGTAAGACTATGCGCCAATTTTTAAAAGAATCGTACAAGCACCTCACCTTGGCAGAAATTGGAGTAAATTGAGATGGAAAAAAAAAGATTGTTTTTGGGTCAAATCACGCAAATTTGACTTTGAAGCTCTGTAAAAACCAATCCTCTTATCCGATTTTAGTGTGGTTAGTTTTATTTTACAGGTAAATTTGTTGGCTGTAATAATCATTTTATTTTACTATTCTACCTGGTCCAGCTTTGGATATATTAGGCTTTAATTTGTGCAAGAAAATTATTTTTTCAAAAATCTTTAAATGCCTGTGGCAGCTAAAGGGTTAAGCTGAGCTGAGTACAACTTTTTTTCTGAAAATCAACTGAGGAATCATAATCCGGTGCGTTTATGCGGCAGTTTCCGGACACCCTGTAGAAATTTGTTAATTTCTCTCCTTCTAAGTGGAAAAAATCTTGATATTCTTTGATGATGTCAAGTAAGATGTTCATAGACGACTTGTCCGTATTGTCTTTATCTATAGTATTTAGCAATTTTTCTTTACTAGTTCAGTAATATCGTGTCGATTTAGTGCCAATCCGTGAAAAAAATACGGAAGTTTTTTTTCTCACTCTTTCTTTATGTATTATGGGGCGCTGATTCCGAATATGAACTTTGCACCCTAAAAAAGTGCCGCAACCTTTGAAAAAGGGGGCATTTTTTCGGTTTTTGCGATTATTTCAAAAACGGTAAGAGATACAGAAAAATGGTCTGAGGACGAAAAAAACTACATAAAATTATCTTTGCAATGATATATAACACATTAGAGTTTAGTCGCATATTTCGGCGTTAGAATAGAACATAAATAAGAATATATTCATTTTAGACCTTTTTTAAAAGCTCGATAACTTTTTAAAGAATGTTAGTTTAGCCGTAAAATTTTGTACAAGTATTAACAACAAGTTTAAGATAATTTTAACGTAAACGTTGAGTCGCTCCGGTCAAGGACACCCATTATCCCCCCATTTAAATTTGTCAAAACGGCATGTCCACAGCTCCCCCCAAAATTGCAGCATAGTGCTAAATTTTGGTTTGTTGCGATTGGAGGTCATAGTCACCACACCCACCAAAAATCAGCTCATTCGGATAAAAACTAAGGGTACCTCCCATACAAAGATGCAAAGATAATTTTATGTAGTTTTTGACCATTTTCCTGTATCTCTTACCGTTTTTGAAATAATCGCAAAAAACCGAAAAAATGCCCCCCTTCCCCCCACCCCCTTTTTTAAAGGTTGCGGCACGTTTTTTAATTTTCAATTTTCAATTTTAACGTTTATGGGAACTATCGTTTCCAGTGGCGGCCCGTGCCTCCTTGCAAAGGATGGGCACCTTCACGTAATAAAAATATTTTGGATACACCTAAAATTAACGACTTTCCACGTAAACTTCGCATTTTATTAAATGGAACCATAAATTTCCGCTTCAATTTCACAGTTTTGCAACCATTTTTTAGATCAAGATATTATATTTTAATTTACTATCATTCTGTTTTTAAATGCAGTGTCCTAGTATATAATTATTAGACTATCAAATAGATTTTCGGGGGACATGCGAATTAATGTTGTACGCCTTTAGCATTTTCAATGTAAATGTACATAGTCTAAAACAAATCAAAAATGCGAAAAGTGCACAACAATAATGTTCATGTTCCCGAAAGTTTATTTTACATTCTAATACATAATACAATGAACACTTCAAAATTATTAATCTAATCATTACACAAGAAATCCTCCCGTGAAACATGTTTTCCTACATAGCATTGAGCCATCGTTGGTTTTTTATTCATTTTGACCAGCTCATGGTAACCCCGAAAATTGTACTTTTAAATTGTCTACGTCATCATCATTCTCATTCTTATTATACTGATTCCATTCGAGCTGCTATAGGCCGGCCTACCTTGTCGGTGTTGAATTCCATGTCACCGCTTCCAAAAGTTTCATAAATTTCGAATGATTTGTTGTTGTAATTTAGTCACCGGCGCAAGTGGCCCACTGTGAACCAGTTGCCTCGTCTTTATGTCGATGGTAAGTAGATTTTCAACAATACCTAAAGGTTTGAGTATCATCATCAATGTGGCACGATAGCCCGACGTCGGGCCTTGGCCGCCTGAATCGTTGACCTCCAATTGTCGCGGTTACGTGACCTCGTCCTCCAGTTTCGGAAGCCCAGCAGCTGTTGGGCGTCTTCACCTACGGAGTTCTCCCAGCGAGCTCTCGGTCGTCCACGCAACCTCGCTCCGTCAATTCGTTGTGCGTTCATCACTTTCTTTGGCATGCGATTATCGTCCATCCGTTGTACATGCCCCGCCCATTGCAAACGTTGAAGCTTCACGATTTTCGATACTTCCAGCTCATCGTACAATTGATACAACTCATGGTTGTACCGGATACGCCATTGGTCTCGCTCGCGAACGGCCCCGAAAATTCGCCGAAGGACCTTTCGTTCGAATCGGTCTAGCAAAATTTCGGAGGCTTGGGTGAGGGTCCATGTTTCGCAGCCATAACATAGCACGGGTCGGATGATCGTTTTGTACACGCGGAGCTTCGTGTTCCTGTGCGCAAGTTTCGAATTAATTATAGGGAGGACCGAGAAATATGTCTTATTGGCTAGTTGTATCCGTCGCTTAATTTCGTCGGTTTCGTTGGCGTCCTTTGATAAGTTACAACCCAGATAGTTGAAGTTGTCTACATACTCGATATTAAGGTCCCCCACTGTGATGCTTGAATTTGCTGGCGTCCTTGTTTTCGATTGCATCATGGCCTTTGTTTTGCTTTCGTTGATATGTAGTCCAACTTCCTTTGCGGCGTTATTGAGGTTATGCAGAAGGCTTTCTGCATCACCCAACCTTCGAGACATGATGTTGATATCGTCGGCGTACGCTACTAATTGAGTCGACTTGATGAGTAACGTTCCGCTGCTGTCCATGTTCATGGCTCGAATTACATACTCCAAAGCCAGGTTGAAGAGCGTCGGCGCCAGCCCGTCGCCCTGCTTGAGTCCAGTACGAGTTTCAAATAGGTCAGTGAGTCGGTTCTGCACTTTGACCTGCGAGACGGTATTAGTCATCGTCATCCTTGTGAGTCGCACTAACTTTGCCGGTATACCAAAATTCAGCATAATGTTGTACAGTACACTTCGATCGATACTGTCGTATGCCTGCTTGAAGTCGACAAATATTTGGTATACGTCGATGTTATATTCCCAGCACTTTTGGAGTAGTAGCTTCACTGTGAAAAGCTGATCGGTCGTTGATCGACCAGGTCTGAAGCCGCCTTGATACTCGCCAATGATTCGTTCTGCGTACGGATTAATTCTCTTTTCAAGAATTTTAGATAATATCTTATAGGCCGTACAAACTAATGATATGCCCCTGTAATTCTCACACATCAGCTTGTCACCCTTTTTGTGGATTGGGCAGATTATGCTTTTGCGCCAATCTTCGGGGATTTCCTCGTCGTTCCATATTTTCAGCAGTAGCACATGTATTGCGTTGGTCAGACACGTTCCACCATGCTTCAGCAGTTCTGCTGGGATCTCGTCAGCGCCGGGCGCTTTATTATTTTGAAGCGACTGTATGGCAAGACTCACCTCCTCTACTGTTGGGGGTAGAACGGGAGGGCCTGGTTCGGCTAACTGCTCAAGAGCTGGCTCCGCGGGGGATGTTGATGGTGCATTGAGGAGCTCTTCAAAATGCGAGGCCCATCGTTTGTTTACGCTTTCGATGTCGCTGATGATGTTACCATCCTTGTCCTTACATAGGCTTGTCCTGGGTTGATATCCGTTCTTAACATTATTTATAAGTTTGTACGCCTGTCTAATGTTCTTACTGGCTAATCTTTGGTTTATTTGCTGTAACTGCTCGTCAAAATGTTTGCGTTTCTTACGTCTAATTAACTTATTAGATACTCGCCGAAGCTCGTTATATCTTTCTTTCTTGGCTCGGGATGCGCGTTGTGTGTATTGGCGATAGGCTTCATTTTTCGCCTCAATCGAGGCCCTGCATTCTTCGTCGAACCAGTCTGCTCGTCTGCGCCGGCCTTTATAGCCCACGACCTCTTCTGCGACCCCCTTGATGCTGTCTTTGAGCTCCTCCCAGAACTCATGGATGCCTAAATTGTTGATGTCATCAAGCATGGGCGACAGTTTTTCCTCTAGTGCTGTTGTATACGCAGCCGCCGTGGCATCATCAATCAAATTGTCAACCTCGAAGATCTTGGCAGGGTTGATTCTCGTTAGGTGCACCGAAGAGATTCTGCACCTGTAGGTCGTCTTCACCAAATAGTGATCGGTGTCGCAGTTGGCTCCTCGATAGGATCGAACATCTAGGACATTAGAAGCCCATCTCTTGCTGGTCAGTACGTGGTCGATCTGGTTCACGGTGTATTCATCTGGAGACTTCCAGGTCTGCTTGTGGATTCGTCGATGAGGGAAGCATGTAGAGCTTATTACCAGGTTTCTGCCGCTCGCGAAGTCGATAAGTCGCTGACCGTTGTTGTTGTTTTCGTCGTGGAGGCTATGACCTCCAGTAGTTCCCCTATGCCAGCTTTCATTTCCGACTTTGGCGTTAAAGTCTCCTAGCAGCAGCTTGACGTCGTTTGATGGAAGTGAGTCGAAGAGTGTTTCTAGGTCGTTGTAGAACTCGTCCTTAATCGCGTCTTCTTTTACTTCTGTAGGGGCATGCGCATTAATGAGCCAGAGATTAGCGAAACGGGTCTTAATGCGGATCGCACATAGCCGCTCGTTGATGGGTTTGAAGCCGATAACGTGGTCCTTGAGCTGCTTATTCACGATGAAAGCTACTCCAAACTCCTTGTTGCCCTCCTCTTTACCACTCGTAAAAATAGTGTGCGAATTGAGGTCGTTAATCTCGCTTTTGAGCCATTTAGTTTCCTGGATTGCAACTATGCTCAGCTTGTATTGTTCTACCTGATCCAGGAGGGCCCTTAAGGCCCCCGGTCTATTCAGGGAGCGTACATTCCAGGATCCGAAAGAGTAATCAGTTGTTCGTTTGCGGGGTCGTCGTTGTTTTGTATCCGTCCAATCCGAGGCTTTTGTTTCAGGTTTCTTGACTTGAAGTTTTTCTTAGGATGAGTTGTCGGCACATCGCTAAACCATGATAGGGTTTAATCGTTGAGTAAAGGCCATCATGGGCATGCCTCGAAGATGCTGCTTTAGTGGTTGACTTAAGTGTTTTCTGTCACCTATCACGTTAAGTAACCTGAGACGCTGCAGATGTTAATGCAGCACTCAGGCGCAGCGGTTACTCGGATAATGCGGGAAAGTAACGCCCCGTAGAGAGACATAGGAATTGGCCGAAGTCCTTTTCCTATGAAACTCCTCCTGCATAGCTAAGGGTCCGCAGTTATGCCACAACTGAAGAAGATATAGGAATTAGCCGAAGCCTTTCAACCTTTATCTTCCCCCTTACATAAGGTTTGAGTATGCGAGTTGAATATTGCATACACATAGGCAGTTTCGATTTTGATCAAACAAAAAAAGCCTAAAAGCAGTCTAATTTGTTGATTAATAAAAACAACGGAAATGTTTTTGTGCAGTGGCTCCCAAACAGTAATTGATAGATTCGCGAGAGACTTGGTAGTGATGGGAAAAAAACTATTAATATGAATGATGTCCACCTAATAGTCAAAGATACAATTTTGTTGTACATTTCTACTGATGTTAAAAGATGTGAATATACAATAAGTGTATTTATTTATAGGGCGGGCCGTGCCCACCTTGCCCACTATGACGAGCCGCCACTGATCGTTTCAGTTCTTGCTAATAAAATGATTTGTGAATGATTTAGTCTTTTTGTATCCATGCACGGTTAAAAATTCTGGTGTATTTTTTATACTGATGGTATAAAGCTCATTCATACATTTTTTAGTATAAATTTTAATAAACAGCGATGTATAAATTTTGTTTATATTAATTTTTATAAAATTTATCCGAAGCTTGTATTAAAATATTGAATTCGAGATGTTCGTATAAAAATTATACGAAGCTGTTAGAAAATTAATCCAAAAATACTATTGAAAATTATGCAGCATTTACATGAATCTTTTATCAGAACGTGTTATTGATTTTATACTATAAATTACAACTTGCATACCAATCGAGAATTCGTTTAATAATATTGAACTGATAGAAAAATTTTATACCAAAGTGAGGTAAAGTTTATCCTAAATTGTACATTTCTGAAAAAAATCATTGCGTTCGCATTTGGAAAGGTGGACTTCGTGCGTCGCTGTGGCGCACCTGGTTGAGAGTGCATGCTAGTAATCTAGAGGTGCGGAGATCGAATCTCGGCGTGGTCAAAAATTTCTGTATGTGCGGATAGGAAATATACGAGTATAGTGCCTGCAACAGTATGTCCCAGAAGGGGTTTTCCGCAGGCATACATTATCCTTCAGATCTAAATGAATGTCGTTTTTTTTAATTTTGAATAGAAAAATTGTATAGTTTTTATCATATATCTGGATAAATACTATTTACACCTTATTCGGATTATTTTTATATTGTTAGCTTATAAAAATATTTTATACGCAATTTGCATGAACTGTATAGCTTCAACTGATAACTTCGATTATTAAAGAAGCTTGGTATAATTTTTATACAGAAAAGTCTATGGAACTATATTTATACCAAAATTTATAAAGTTTATACCATTTTTTTTAACCGTGTGGGCAGTATAATTTCTTCATTGTCTACATCAAAAGATATTGTGAATGTTTCGTAATTAATTTTACACATGTAATTGATCATGAAATCTCTGCCGATAATACCATCACTGCTTATTGGAAATTTGTTGTCTACAATGTGGAAAGTTTTAGTAATTTGATTCTTACCGATTAATAATTTTAAATTTGAGGTACCTAGAGACATAGTTACCTCTTTAGTAATACCTGAGAGTTTAATCCTACTTTCATTACCTATTCTATACTCTAGTTTTGGGTAAATGTCTTCTTTACAGATAGATACGTCGGCTCCTGTATCTATAAGAAATGATAAATGTCTATCAGCTTCATAGTTATAAATTCTTATATAGTTTGTACAGTTATTTGATACTTTTTATATTTCTCGTTCAACAGCAATTTTTTCTACTCCGGGAGGATTGTTGCATCCTCTCCGGATCCTTGGACGTTTCCCTGATCCATTACGAGGTGCAAGTTTCTTCGTCTATTGGAATAGTTATGATTAAAGTTATTATTACTATTGTGTTGTGTCGTTTTTCTTCTATTATTATTATTATTATTATTGTTATTCTGATGATTACTATTCCTTTAACTATTATTACCATATTTATTATTATTTTGATAGTTGTCGCTTCTAAAGTTTCTGTGATTATTATTAATACTCCCAAAATTATTATTCCTAAAGTTGTTATCATATCTAGGACTATTATTATTTCCATTATAGTTTCTATAGTAGTAGTCTGGCTGGTCTAGCGGTTAGTGCGCGCACCTTCGGTGCACAGGGTCATGAGTTTGAATCTCACCGTGTTCCATGGTGTTTTTCGAACTCACGAGCTTGTGACGGACTATGATCTCACTCAGATGTTAAACGAGTACCCATTTTATGGGGATAAATAACACTACTTAGCGTGATGCTGATCTCATTACCTCAACAAAAAGCAGATAAGATCTTGGAAATAGGATGTCACTAACACATCCTGCGGCCTTAATCCAATGTTGGATTGTCGCGCCTGTTATTTATTTTTATAGTCTATATCGTTGAAATCTACCCCTATTTGATTTTCCATTAACCCTTCTGTCGGCACCTACTACAATATGCATATTCTATACCCCATAGGTCTGGCTGGACCTACTGAGAAATTTTTTTTTATTTTTTAGAAAAAGTAAATTTTTTATCGGTCAAATCATTCTATCCATTCTTTACTGCAATTTTTCAACAATAAAAGCATCAAAATAATTTTTGTAGATATACTGGAAACGTTTTTAAGTATATATATTTTGAGGTGGTATTAGTACAAACGTGTTTCTCCCTTATTTTCTTCTTTTTTTGCTTCGCTATTTGCATTGTGTTTATCTAGTAGATATTTCTATCGAATTCTCTAATTCCAATATCTTTGGGGAAATATTAAGCACTTTGTTGGCAGATTTTACCTCGATATTAGTCTGCAGATTTAGGGAAATAAGTGGGAAGAAATAGGGAATTTTCAAGGCAAAAATCATTTAATTCTAAATTTTTCGTAAATTTGTTGATCAAATCTATTTAGAAAGACGTTTGCAAGTCACTCATACTTAGTCCTTACTATTACAAAGGAAATAAAACTGGGTTGAATTTCCTAGGATCAAATCTCAGTTGATTAGGTGGTGTTATAAAATGTGACGAAATTAGGCATACCCATTTTCCGAACTTCATGGCTTTTTCTAGAAAAATCTCAGAAATTTTTATCGTTTATAGTTCAAATTGAGTTTAAATGACATTATTACATCATAAATAACAGAATTTAATATCTGCACTTCTTACTTCAAGAGAAAAATGGGGGGAATAACTATAGGTCTGGCCAGACCTATTGGGTATCAAAAAGCACTATAAATTGAAAATCATCAAAAACATACTCAAAACCACAACCGATTTTTTCAAATTTTTGCAAAATGCTTCCAAACATATTATTCTAGGATATCATGAAATATGAAGTCGCTGCGATTTCATCTTCTATGCTTTTTACACCAAAATATAGTGCCAAAGGTCTGGCCAGACCTTCGTGCCGACAGAAGGGTTAAAATGCATAACATTACACGCAGGTTGTGTTTCTGCACTTTCTAATTCTTGTGCTAATAGCACTGCTTCAGAAAAAGTTTTCGGTCTAGATGCGAATATTGCGTGTTTCAATTGGTCGTTTAGACCATTCTTAACACTTTCCCGGACACAACGTCTATAGACGTCCAATTTTGAGCATTTGACCATACAAATCGTGTCAAATTTTGGCGTTGTGTCCGGCAATGAGTTAAAGACTGTTAGTGTATAATTATCGTTCAGTCTAGTTACGATTTTTCGCTCTCCCTCAATAGGTGTGCCACCTAATTCTTGGATCTGTAGCTGATTTAATTCATCAATAAAGTTTAATATTTTATCTTTATAGTTAGCTATTTTATTTTCATTTTGAGTGGTGTTATTCAATATGGACTGAATTTCTGGTATGGTTCTTAAATTTTTGAATCTAGCTAAGAGAGTTCTTTTTAGCGATTCGAAATTTAAAATAGAGACGTCATTTAGTGTGAGTCTAACTGAAGCACTCAACTTGACACTCGGTATAAAACTTATTAATTTTTGTCTTCCAACCACATTTAGGCTTTCGTTTAAAATTTCCGTAATTTTGAGGAAAGTCCTTATATTTTCCCTCGAAAATGGGAACCAGTTTCATAGCCGTTTCTAAATCGAATTTCGACATTTTGCCAATGGGATAAATTTCAGATCATTCAAAAATGTATATTACAATTTAGACTATTTGTTAATTAAATTGATGTTCATTACAAAAATATTTGTTTTTTGTTTGTTACTTTTGTTGTGCAAAACAATATTAACAATATAAACAATTTTCTTATTTTAATTTAAACTACTATTGCTGCTTGTTCTGTTGGATTTTTTTTCCATTTTGAATACTTCCCCGGAAAATCAATTCCGATGTTAATAAGACGTAGATCGGAGAAAAAGGATCTTGGGCTTGCAGGATCTGAAGATAATATATTTATAAATATTTATATATATTTTTGTTGAATTGTAAAAATGAGTCCAAACGCTGTTGAATATTTCCTTTTTTTGTGATTTTAACAAAGAGTATTCTTGAAAATCATTGAATTTCTCATTCCATCGAATTCCATAAACGAAGTGAAGCAAAGAAGTCTCCGTTGTTCGAGAAGATATGGTATCGCTGAGAGTTGTTGTTGTTGTTGATTGTTGTGAAAAATTTTCATTGTATGAAAGCAGACAACAAAATTCAAAAAGTTGGAAACAAATCTGCTGCGACAAAAGTAAAGTTCCATAGTCCAAATTATATTTTTATGTTGAAAATCTGCTGTCTATGTCTATGTTTGTCAAGAATTACGAGACCAATCGGTAACACATCCGATAGAGTCAGAATGTTCCAAGCTTATTTGCAGGATCGCCATATAATAATGTTTGTTTTTCTATGAAGCGGCATAGCCGCAGTTAGTGTGGCCACATACCTTTAAGGTACTTGCCGTGATTTTTAACCCATTAATGCCTGATGTTACATATATGTAACATCCTTCGTTTCAAACGGCTGCTAAAGGAATAGGATATCAATTCGGCAATAAAAAGTGTTTTATCCTGTACTGGACACTATTAGCAATGCGTAGAAATCAATTTAGCTGCATTTGATTCACTATTGTGGAAGTTATAGAGGTGTTTTTCTGATGGTTTTTTCGTTGTTGACGAAAATCGTCAAGATGGCAAAAGTAGTAGAGGAATTTTATTTTTATATTTAATTGTATGAAAAAAATTGGAAAAAAAAATAATCGTATTGCATTACATGGTCTTTTTGAAACAATACAAAAAATAAAGAAATAAATATTGTCCGTAGTTTACGTTTTATAAGTACTTTTATAACACTGTTACATATATGTAACATCCGTCCTGATATGGGGAATGTGCACTCTTCGTATACGAGGTGTATGAGTACATATGTACTTTTTTAGTGTTTTTTTTTATTTTATGGAATTTTGACACTATTGACGCGATAGTCCGGATAAATTATAGAAAAAATAAGTCCGGATTCTCACAAAAATCCGGATTAAAGAAAATTCCGGATTTTAATAAGACATTTTTATCTAGGAAAATAGCATAAATAGTCTTCATAAATGCTAAAATTTCAAAGAAAAATGCTATTGTTTAGGTTTTTCCTTAAAATTTGTCATGTCACATGA
Source organism: Microchrysa polita (assembly GCA_949715475.1). Taxonomy (NCBI): domain Eukaryota; kingdom Metazoa; phylum Arthropoda; class Insecta; order Diptera; family Stratiomyidae; genus Microchrysa; species Microchrysa polita. The sequence continues at coordinate 34,028,085 of OX454419.1, read as the reverse complement.
TTTTCTAGACCCTTGTGTCTTCTTGACTGGCAAATTGAGCGGCCATATTTGGCATAACATACCAAAAATATTCAGAGTCGGAATTATAATTGCTCTATAAATCCGGAATGGATGCAATAGTTGTCCTATGTGGATTAAAATGATAGCCGGAGTCAAGTATCCGAAGCAAGGAGTCAAGGCTTTATTTTCATGAGGCCAAGGATTAGTTATTCTATTTAATTCTGCTAATATAATATTTAAGGATATATTTTGAGCTACGAAAGAAGAAATGGTTTCTAATGTAGACCAAATTATAGACAAGGAGGAATTATAGGCTCTTTATTTAGTCCTTTCTAGACAAATTGGGCGGATGGACAAATTGACAAAAAAAATGAAACAATAATTTTATAATTTACTGGCAAATCTTCCACAATCCTCAAAATCTGTATTTTTAACTACTGTGGTCCTATAAACTTTTTTCCTATTCACAAACTGTCAAATCTATTAGTTCTGTGGGTGTTCAAGAAACTTCTCAATAAAACAACAACTCCATATGCAAAAACACATGTATAATAAAATAAAATAATACAATGTTTGACATAATATTTTTGTAAGGCTGCTCAATTTTCTCACACATTTCGTATTATTTCTACGTTATTGTTGCATTCTCAACATTCCAAACTTCATGTAAAATATCGGCTTTCATATATTTTTCGCTTTATTAAAAAAAAAATACTGTAATGTTTTCTTTTGGAAAAAAAAATCAAAAATATACTTCGAATAAACTTTCCCCGTATCATGCCTGATGTTACATATATGCAACACCCTCGAGTACTTCGAGTGCCTGATGTTACATATATGTAACAGTGCCGGGAGCCTGAACCCGGCATCCGGGGAAAAAAAATTTTCTACAAAATATGTTTTTAGCCATTTTAAGCCGACGTGGAAAATTTCAGCTCAATCGGTAAGATTTTAGGGTCTCGTCGTTAATGGGTTAAAGTGTACTCCGCAGAAAGCACAGCGGAGTAGAGTAATAACACTCGAATTGGTGTCAAGACTGATTTTCTTTATTTTGTGTCCTTGCTTTTATACACAAATATCTCTTAAAATTACTTACTCTATTTCTCTTAAAATCTACATTACATAGTATTCACTTACATTTCTCTTATTCCTACATGGGTTATGTATATGCAAGAAACCCATTCATAGCCTATGAAAATGCATATTCAATTATTCTCATTTCACACCACAATAATCTAAAGGATTTATTGCGCGTGCCACTTTTGAATTCTCACACGATGCACAAATCAAGCCACTTATGTATGTGTTACATCAACCACTTGAGTTTTACATCATAGCTTTGTGGACATTGTCTGGACAAGGATATGATGTGTGGGAATGTTCATAGTTCGCTATGGACATATGGTTAGCATTATAACTAAAAATTTACGATGGGTTCATTTGTGCATTTGTCGTTTCTATAATTTATGGATTTTGAAGTGCTACATACACTATAGTAGTTCTATTGATGCCACAAAATATATGTAAACATGGATGGAATCCGACGATGGGGACATGGGGCTGCCATACATACCAGCTACCCCCGCCCCTCTTTTTTGGTCCCTCTAAAGAAAACTTTTTTATTTGTTTGTCAATAATACAAGTCATAGGATCGCCCGAGAAACTTTTAGCTCGAAAGAAAGTGAAGGATATCCAAATTTCGGCCGCGCCCGAAATTAGCCTCGTTTACATTAAATTAAGATCTTAGAATATTTTTTGTAGTATGTATCAATGTAGTATGAATATTCAAATAAAAATGTTCTTTCGAATTTCAAATAGTGTTCAGTCAGGAGTCAGACTCTCACAATATGCTTGAGGTTTCGCTATCGTTACGTTCTTAGTGGAATGGATTTCCAACAATGACCATGAATATTTGAAAAACAATTCTATAGGGCCATTAAGGTGCTTCTTCGCAGATACGACTCATGTGATGATCGCTCAGTGATCGAAGTTAAACTACCGGTTTCGAGCACGATATGTGTATATTTTCTATACAGACAAGTTCCTTTAGCTCATTGTCGATAATAGGAAAGTAGAATCATTAAAAAAATATGCAAATATCGTTCGAAATTGGATGCAGAACTATGATCGCTGAGCGATCATCACATGAATTGTCTCTACGAACACCTTTAACCGCAATTTCAACATTCGTGTAGCGATCTATAACTGAAATCCTACATTGTCATGATGACAACGACACAAAATATAACGGAATAGGTTCAATGATGCTATATAATGCTAAACACCCGATATCTTTCCGAAAATCTGTTCGTTTACATATTTGACCAAGTTAAGGTCTCTTTGGGGGTGCACGCATGGACGAGGACTTTTGTTATGTTGTTTACCGCCACGATAGCCTCAAATTTGTTTTAGGCGACTATCTCGCTAAATGTAACGTGCAGCAGCAGATCAATCAATCTTTCGAGCTACCAATACACTTTTTAAAATGTTTATAAGTTTCGTTCAGAGACGCAAGACGTTTAGGACAGAACATTGATTGGTAGGTTTGAATTTTTAGCATAACATAGAACTTTTTGTTAGGCTTATGTGGCGAAGCGTACAACATATTGCGGTCTATTTTTGGTTTTGTTAAATCATGAGAGCTTCAATTCTGTGACGATACTATAGGTAGGTAGAATATGCAAACAATTTATGGAGAATAGTTTTCCACTAGGCTACTGAAATCAGCGTCATTTACAGCGAGATAATGTCTGATGAATAAACAAAAACATGATGCTTTCAAACGAAAGTTATAACATCACAACTGGACATAAATTCCACTTTTAGTTGCTTGGGGCTTTATTCATTCAAACCCACAATAAAAATATAGTTTTGTGATTTTTTGGTTATGAGATTCAATTATAACGATTTTTTTTTGATTGGGTCTTTCTTTTAGGCAATGAATTAATTTTACTGAATTACATAACAATAATATACTTTGCCAGGTGTAATGTGTTTAGTGAAAAATCAAATGAAGCTCCAAATTTATGAGCATTTTTGAGTTCTTAACTTTAGCCACAGTAGGACGTTAGTTTTGAATCTTAGTTCTGAGTATGCTTATTAAAGCAACAGCATAGTAAAAGTAGTCTGGCTGGTCTAGCGGTTAGTGCGCGCACCTTCGGTGCACAGGCTCATGAGTTCGAATCTCACCGTGTTCCATTGTGTTTTTCGAACTCACGAGCTTGTGACGGACTATGATCTCACTCAGATGTTAAACGAGTACCCATTTATGGGGATAAATAACACTGCTGAGCGTGATGCTGATCTCATTACCTCAACAAAAAGCAGATAAGATCTTGGAAATAGGATGTCACTAACACATCTTGCGGCCTTAGTCCAATGCTGGATTGTCGCGCCTGTTATTTATTTATAGTAAAAGATACACATTCGCTAAATATGAATGTGCATCTTTTACTATGCAAGAAAAAAGCACATAATCATCATCACATATTTCCATGAAGAAAGGCATGGGATATGTCGTTTTGAATCCTAAAAAGTATTAGGAAAAGCTAAGTAAGCTGCTTTGTGGGCTCCTACACATTAGCAGTTGTTTGGCCTTCAATATTTTAGCTACTAGGGTTTTGAATAGGACAATCTAACGCACTGAAATTGGAACTACTTAGCTGTCCCTAATTTTTGTTTAAAGTTGTTAAAATATGTACAAAATATGAACAAACCTCAATTCGCGCGAACCACATATTATAACTAGCTTGTCTGTGCCCGAACCTAAATGAATACTCCACACAAACGTGTGACTTGACATCTGATTCAAGTTCACACGTATCCCAACATAGAATCGCGAATTTGGAATGCAGACAGACTGCTATCATCTTACATATGAATGAAATGAATTTGTACTGTACTGTCAATGAGGATAAATACATAGAGGGCTCACTCCATACTAGCTATTTTTCTAACAAAAAAATTGCAAGAGCGTGACGACAATATTACAAGTAGGCAATCGCGTATAGAAAAGTGCAAAAGAAAATCTCTGATTTCCAAAGAATGTGTTTGTATTTGTACCTCTTTCCGAAAAAAATGTTTGTATGAGTATAGATATTATCTCTCCGTTGAATATGTGTGCGAGAATTTTATTCTCTCGTTGCAGGTTGAGAGCATTGCAAAGCAATGGGCCTGTCTACACGCGAACAAGAACAACAAGAAGACATTCGCGAGGAGCAAGCTATAAAAACCTGTTTTTTTGTTTTTATTCCACGTTTAGACAAACCTAATGTGTTTTGAATGACAGCCGACTGGTCACGAAGTGGACACTGGATTTCACATACTAATTTATAACATAAAATGTACAAATATACACTTGCCGGACCTTACAAATAAACTGCGTGACACTGGCGAATAAACAACTGTAAAAAAAACTGCGCGTTTTACTAAATTTTGTTCAATTCACATTCGCGAAATTTGTAAACAATTTGTCGGCTCCGCTCGTGTCGGGTGAATGAAAATTGAGCAATTACAGCCGACCGTTCACGACGTGTACTCTAAACTAAAACATGCACTTTATGACATAAAATGACAAAAAACGCACTTGCACACCAATTCAAATGCATTTGCCTACATCTGAGAAAAATAGATTCGAAGTAAACAGTATTTACCACTTTACATCCAGTAGTTTTTACTTGAAAAATTTGACAAGAAATGATTCGGCTATCATCGTGTAATCAACATTCTAAAGAGAAAAACACGTTCTCAGATTTCATTCATCTTAGTCCAGTCAAAATATGTATTCCAATTCAGGCATCCAAATAGAAAATATAGAGTAAAGCTAATTTTTGTTATTTTTGAATCAGCGGCCTCCCAGGAAGCTAAAACGCATATTGCTAAAAAAAATGTATCGGAAAGGTTCCAAAAAGGACAAAAAAGGATACTCCCTAATCCTTGACCGGAGGTCAGCATGCAGGGTATCAAATCAAAGGGGACGTCGAGTACATTACATATCCGGTGTCTGTTTCCTGTTTCAAGGACTTTTTAACGGAATAAATCGAGCTCAAACGTTTTGATAAAGACTTAATTTAATGACTTTTCAAAATCGATAATACCGTAAGATTGTACCAATCAATTCTAAGAAAAAATTTATCGTAAAGCTTTGAAAAAGGACATAAAAGGACACTAATTATACACCTTGACCAACATGGGCATGCGGGGTGTCATATCAAAGAAAACGTCGAGTACATATACAGTGTTTGTTTCCTGTTTCAAGGACACTAAATGGAATAATTCAGGCTTAAATGGAAAATTACGGCTTTGGAAAGAAACAGATACGGGAAACTCGAAATTTTATCATTTGAACCCAAATTTCGCCTTTGGGAGTCTCTGAAATAAGTAGCAAACGCCGGATATGGAATGTGCTCGACGTCCTCTTTGATATGACACCCCGCATTCCCAAGTTCGATCAAGGTGTGTAATTAGTGTCCTTTTAAGTCCTGTTTTAGAACTTTCCGATAAATTGTTTTCTTAGCAAATTTAATGGTAGAATCTTAAGATTCTGAAAAGTCAGAAAAGTAGTGACAACTTGAACTATTCTCGTGGTTGTGGCTTTGGAAAGATATACGGGAAACACGATAATTCAATAATTTTCCATTTTAGCTCGTTTTATTCCGTTAAGGGTCCTTGAAACAAGAAACGGACACCAGATATGTAATGTACTCGACGTCCCCTTTGATATGATACCCCGCATGCTGACCTCCGGTCAAGGATTAAGGAGTATCCTTTTTCGTCCTTTTTGGGACGACTCCGTCCAAATTTGTTTTTAACAAATGTGTTTTAGACTCCTGGCAGCCCACTGAATCAAAAACAACAAAAATGTGCCTTATCTATTTTTTCTATTTGGATACCGGAATTGGGATACATATTTTGACTGAACTAAGATGAATGAAATTTGAGAACAAATCTGATAATTTCGTGTACCCTATAGTATGCCTACAGTATACGTGTGAACAAATTTCACACATAGGTACTTTCTGGATGGGGACTTTTTTATATGGAGTGAGAGTTCTATTAGTTATTTTTCAATGGTACTGTTTTCATTATTCGTATGCTAACTATGTTTATTATTGAATTTGATTCATGTTTCCTATGCGGGCATGTTTGTTGAGGAATTATGATTCTTTGGCTGTAGGTGGTATTATACAGGGTGTCCCGCAACTGGTTAGCCATAGACCAATGGTAGACTCTACAGGATGTTTTAGGAAAAATGTCACCAAAATTATTTCTCTAGCTTTTACCGTTAAAGAGTAATTGCTTTTTTTTGTGATTCTTGTAAAAAAACACGACTTTTTTCGAAAAACTTCTATTTTCTAGCTTCCACTTTAGCCAAATCAATGTTTTTCATATTCTTCTGAAAGTACACAAAATTTCCAATAAAAGGACATATCGAACGTTTCCACACAAATGTGGAATAGTTTCGCTGAAATGTCAGTAGGTGAGGCGGAAAAGGCACTTGGAGTTTCGAAAGGTCCACTCCACACGAAGAAAGAAACATGGTGGTGGAACACCGAAACTAAGGAAGCAGTGCAAGCCAAATCGAACGCATTTAAGGCATGGACGAAATGTGAGTCAAGCAGTGAAGCCGAACGGGTTCAACTTCGCGAAAATTATATGCAATGCCGGAAGAAAGTAAAGCGCTTGGTAGCTCAAGCAAAGGCGAAGGCAGCTGAGAAATTCTACCAAGAATTAGAAACTCAGACTGCGACCGAAGGACCGTCTTTGCGCGAGAGACCTAAGCACGACGCCAGGATATTTAGGGTCGCAGCCCAAAGGAGAAGGAACGCTCGGGAAATACAGGCGCCAAAGTACGTGGAGGACTCGCAAGGAATGTTGCTGATTGACGATACGGCAATTTGTAGCAGGATGCGAGAGTATTTTGACGAACTTCTAAATGAAGAATTTCCTCGGGCAACTTTTCAAGATGTTGAGCCAAATACCACAAATATTGAAGATATCTCAGAGGAAGAGGTGATGGAGGCAATGCATCAGATGAAACGCGGAAAGGCAGTCGGCCCGGACAAAATCCCCGCGGAATTTTGGTTGAAAATGGAAAATGTCGGGCTTAGTTGGCTCACAGTTCTCTTCAACAAAATCAAAGGTGGGCAACCGATGCCTGATGCTTTCAGGGAAAGTTTTCTTCTTCCTTTCTATAAGAACAAGGGAGACTCACGCAAACTCAACAACTATAGGGCTATAAAGTTAACACCTCATACACTGAAGATCTACGAGCGAGTTGTCTGCAACCGATTGAGAAAGATTGTGCGGTTGAATGACAATCAATGCGGCTTTGTTGAAGGTCGATCTACAGTCGATGCGATTCAGTGCATTCGTGTTGCGATGGAAAAGTATAGAGCAGCACGAAAGGACTTGTATTTTGTGTTCATCGATTTGGAGAAGGCATTCGATAGAGTACCTCGTGATCTGATATGGTTGGCCTTGAGAGCACTTAATGTCCCCGAGGCATACGTCAGGATGATACGAGACATGTATGATGGAGCTACGACTAAGGTTAGATGCACAGCCGGTGAATCAGAAGAATTTCCGGTGAATGTCGGAGTACACCAGGGCAGTGTATTGAGTCCGTTGCTCTTCAACATCATCATGTGCTACTTATTAACACGTGTCTCCGACGGCCTAGAAATATCTCTTCTTTTTGCTGATGATATAGTCCTCAGTAGCCCAAACATCGTTGCCTTGCAAGCTGCGCTTACAAAATGGTGTGACATTCTGGAGGAGCATGGACTGAGGGTAAGTATAACAAAGACTGAGTTCTTATGCTGCCAATTCTCAGACCCAAATGCACCGATACCAGAAATGTACGTCAAAGGAGAGCAGCTTAAGTCTTGTACCAAGTTCAAGTACCTTGGCTCGATGGTGAACAGCGGAGCTACATGCGATGATGACATCAAACATCGCACAAAGGTTGGGTGGATGAGGTGGCGAGAAAACTCAGGAGTTTTCTGCGATAAGAAAATGCCACTGAAGCTAAAGGGCAAGTTGTACAAAACGGTTGTACGTCCCGCACTCATGTATGGATCAGAATGCTGGACCATGTATGAAGGTTACGCGAAAGAAATGACAGCGACTGAAATGAAAATGTTACGCATGTCAGTTGGTGTAACCAAAAGGGACCACATCAAGAGTAGCTACATCCGAGGCAGCTTGTCCATAGACCAACCAATCACCGAAAAGCTCGAAGACCGACGAATGGATTGGTATTGCCATGTTCAACGGCGTCCGCCTGAGAACCCCGCAAAGAGAGCGATATCAATGGAAGTTCCACTTGATGGACCCAAGGCCAGAGGCAGACCAAAGAACACCTGGATGTGTCAAATGAAAAAGCAACAACAACGCATTGGTCTCGGCGATGACACGATCCAAGATAGAGCTGCCTGTAGAAATATGCTGAGAAATTATCGCCAAAACGGGCGATGTGCCTACACCGCAGGTCGAGCAACGCGGAACCATGGAGCGGTATAAAGAACGAGGCAAGGAAGAAGGAAAGAACGTTTCGGACAGTTTCGTATCTTCCGAGATACGACGTTTTGAATTTTGCAGAAATGTCAATTTCAATTTTTAATGTCAAAATTAAACCCGAATTTCGTAACGGTACATTGTAGTGGAAAATCTGTAAAGTCGACAAAAGTTGGCGTAGTATCTTAGCTTTCGAATGGCATATAAGAATAAAGCACAGAGTCATCCAGTTTCTGAATAATACGTATAAATGAAAAAAAAACATGGATAGCTCTTTGAAAGTTTTCGGTTGTGGCAAAGAGTTAAGTTTAGTTCAAGTTATGTCTGGTATTTAGTGTTTATGATAAGTTTAATGAAATCTAGCTGTGAATTTTCTGGAACTGACTTGTGGATTATTTCTACTACAGTTATGAATCGATTAAGGTCTTGGTATTTTCCACTAAAGTCTGGAACATCTACCACCTTTGATATATTTGACAGTCTAAAGACTGTTAAAAATATTAAAGGTGGCCATAACTGTAGATGGGTTTTGCGCTTTTTCTTTGATAATATTTATGATTTCTATGAATTTCGTACTAAACGAAATTTTTAATTGAAGTAAATCTTTGTCTTTAACTTGAATTATTTCTGATTTGAATGATTCGTGTATGTCGTGTAAAGCTAGTTGTAATTTGACCAGATAATTATTACTGTACGTTCTGTTTGGAGTTTTCTTTAGATTCTTTAAAATTCTATCTAGTTCGGACAATTGTTCCATTATTTGCGAATCTCAAAAACATTTTTTTTTAGACATTTAAATTGTGAGCAGTGCTTTGATACCTTCTTTTCAATCCTCTTTTATGATGTTTGTACATGGTGTACATAATTTCAAGAATTTTGATTGTAGCTATTATTATCAGGACAATTAAAATCTAATTGTTCACTACTTGGACCGTATCTACTATTGGCGGACTCTCCTTTCCCTAGCTACTCGTGGGAGTCAAATGCAGAAGAACAACGAGACCGAGTTCTAATCGTGCGAATAGCACGATGAGTATATACCCTATACCCATGTACAGACCTAGAAGGCGCGAAAAACCCAAAATATTCAATTTCATATTTTTTGTAGGGGAGGGAGGGGTAGATGGGTCGGACCTAGCACATCTTTATTATCTTATCAAGGCATCTAAGGGCTATCATTTGATACTAGTTTGAAGTTTTTCGCGGCATTCTATCAAAAGATATGGAGGAATATTGCTTTGTAGGGGATGTAGGGGTAGGGTTATTCAGACCTTCCCCACTTTCCACCTACTTCAAGCATATGTCACAATTAGGCATTGATGAAAATTTCAGGTCGCAAGCGATATTCTGTCGAAAAATATGACCGAATTAAACTATCACGGAGGGGTCATTTTACGCTTCAACTAAGAAACCAAGGACGGCAGAAAATCCTACACGGAACGCCGAGCCCAGACCAAGTACTTCAGCGGCCTGCGGATTCAGGGCACCTCCGGTGACCTCTGCTGGTCCTTCTGGATCAGTGTCCACCCCTAGCAATGCGGCGAACAGGAGCAAGAGCGACCGCAAGGAAGCTCCGGTAGCATCAAATGCCACCCCTCAACCCGCAGCAGTTAGGAGCAGGAGTGTCCATCCAAAGGCAGCCGTTTCATCACGCGACCAAAACGTACACCCGGTGACATCGGCAGGAACTTCAAGACCAGCTGTCACCCCTCTGGCATCAGCCGGCAGGAGCAGGAGCACGTACTCACAGGTGGCAACATCCGTGAGGGTCGCAATTATGGCGTCTAGCTACCCAGACTGCCTGCTAACTGCAGAGCAAATGTCCATGGTGCAAGACGCCATAATTGACCACATTGTTACCCACCCACCTGTCACCGTCTTTCCGGAGTTCGGCAGCATTCGCTTCCGGCCCGGTTTCCTACTCGTCGAATGCGACAATGAGGCCACTGCCGAATGGCTAAGCAACACCGCCGCCACTCTCATCCCATGGGAAGGAGCCACGCTGCGCGCCGCTACCGGAGATGACATCCCACGCTCTACGATAGCAACGCTATATCTGCCTCGCACCACGGACGCCACTAGTGCAATCACACTTCTCGGCAGACAAAATGAGGGTCTGCGCACGAGTGAGTGGAGGCTAATTAACGCGACGACGGAGGGGGATGGCCTAACACTGATCGTCGCAGTGGACCCGATGTCGATGCAGATTATCGCCAGGCGCAATTTCCAAGTGTCCTACCGCCTTGGTAAGACCAAGGTCCATCCGAAGAATTGGAAGGGCGCCCGCAGAGAGGACACAGCGGAGAATAAGCCAAGCGACACAACGGAGAGCAGAAACGGCTCCACCAACACCGGCAGTGATCCAACATGCAATGAGGCCGACACTGCAAGCTCAATTGAAGAGGCACCCCTACACCATGGCCTCTCGAATGTTCCGGAGCCAATGGAGCAGGCCCTACACCACGACGCCCTCCCGGAACCTATGGAGGAGGCAGAGGAATTACACGCTCCAATTGGGAGCGAGGCGATACAGACGACCCCGATGACAACGAATAACCCGAGCATTGGCGTGGTGCAGTGTAACCTGCACCACGCCATAAGGGCCTCGGATATACTATCAGCGCGGTTCGTTAGCGAGGGTCTTGGCATTGCCCTGATCCAAGAACCGTGGCAGCATGACGGTATAGTCAAAGGACTCGGCGTAAGTAACGCGAATGTTGTATATGACAAGGGTTCTACTCGACCCAGAGCCTGTATCGTAGTTAGCAAACGCATTAATTATCTTTGTCTTTCAGAATATACTAACAGTGACCTTGTGGCCATCGAAGTCGGTACCACCCGAGATGGCAACCAAAATCTGGTCGTAGCATCTGCCTACCTACCTGGCGATAAAGAGGTACCGGTAGGAGAGCTACAGAAGCTGGCCTTCCACTGCAAATCACAAGGGAATGGCCTACTGCTGGGATGCGATGCCAACGCCCATCACGTGAAAGAAGTGAGGAAGCTTTTTAACAGGGCCAAGCGCAACGGGGACTGGGTCCTGTACCGCTCTACTCTCACGGAATACAGCAAAAAGATCAGAGACGCCAAAAGGCGTAGCTGGTCAAACTTTTGTGACAGTGTCAATAGTACTAACAAAGCGGCAAGACTGCATAAGGTACTAGCCAAAAACGGTTGCAGTTCGATTAACACTCTGAAAAGAGATAACGGGGAAATCACGAAGGATGCCGAAAGTACTGGCAAGCTACTCCTTGCAACCCATTTCCCCGGCTGCAGACTAGACTATAACGTGAATGATAGCCAAAGTTGCATGAGTTCGCCCAACAGAGCAAATAGAGCTTACTGGGCAGCAGCAAGAGGTATCTTCACGTTTGACAGGATAAGGTGGGCAATCGGGACATTTGATCCCTTCAAATCGCCCAGCATGGATGGAATCTTCCCGGCACTCATGCAAAGAGGGCAAGAGGAGCTGATTCCCTTCATGGTTAGCATCTATAGAAGTAGTTTTGCTTTGGGATATATCCCAACAGCCTGGAGATCAGTGAGGGTAGTCTTTATCCCCAAAGTGGGTAAAAGACCGGCGGACGACCCCAAGTCATACCGCCCCATTAGCCTAACATCTTTTCTCATGAAAACTATGGAAAAGATTCTGGACGCTCATATTAGGAGCACACTTCTGAAGACGCGGCCGCTGCACCCAAAACAATATGCCTATCAACCGGGCAAATCAACGGAATCGGCACTACAAAGCTTAGTGGAAGAGATCGAGGTGGCCATGTCTAATAAAGAAATGGCACTATGTGCATTTCTAGACATAGAGGGCGCCTTTGACAATACGTCGTATGATTCCATAGGAGCGGCATTAAGATCCAAAGGGGTCGACAACACTACCATAATGTGGGTGCAACGCATGCTGTCGTCCAGAATTATATTTACCAGTATAGGCAAGACTACTCTCACTGCCCAAGCCACACGTGGCTGTCCCCAAGGAGGTGTACTATCCCCCCTCCTTTGGTGTTTGGTAGTTGATGGATTGATGTGGAGACTTAACTCAGCAAGATTCTCTACCCAGGGGTATGCGGACGACTTGGTCATCACTGTTAAAGGCAAATTCGAGGAGGTCCTACCGGATGTTCTACAGAACGCTCTGCAAATAGTACAGGAATGGTGCACTGTTAATGAACTACGTGTCAATCCGACAAAAGCCGCAGTGATACCATTTAGCAGGAGGGGGACGCTAAGAGCTTTGAAGTGTCCCTCAATGTATAATTCACAGCTGACAATGCCAGAAACTATTAAGTATCTGGGGGTCACTTTGGACAAGAAGTTACTCTGGAAGGAGCACCTCAGGGTGGTAACAGAGAAAGCAACTAGGGCCTTATGGATCTGCAGAAGCTATGCGGGCAAAGCATGGGGTATCAAACCAGATATAATTCTGTGGATCTATAAGTCAATTGTCAGACCAATTATAGAATACGGGGCGGTAGTATGGTGGAGAAGGGCACCCACTACAGACGGTAGGCTGAATCTGGACAAGGTTCAGAGACTAGCCTGTCTAGCTGTCCTTGGAGCCTTCATCTCCAGCCCTACCGCCGCCTTGGAGGTTCTGCTGAATCTCCCACCACTACACATACACATCGAGGCAGTGGCAAGACTGGCCGTTATCAGGCTGAAGGCATGTGACACGGCATGTCCACTGAACTCGGTGCAGTCAGGATGGATAAGTAATGACAACCTACTTAGTATGCCATCAGACTATCTGGTTAAAACGTTACGTTTTAACACCAAATTCGAATCAGTAACTTGAGCGAGGGAAGACTGGACTGACAGGTTCAGAGCACTCCACCCCGGTACAATCATCTTTTACACGGACGGCTCAAAGACTGATACAGGTTCTGGCGCAGGAATTAGTGGCCCAGGTATTAGTCTTTCTATTCCAATGGGATATCGACCGACAGTGTTTCAGGCAGAAGTACACGCAATCGAGCTGTGCGCTAGAAAATGCATCGAAAATGGCTACATAAACAATAAAATAGCAATATTTACTGACAGCCAAGCGGCAATGAAAGCGCTGACGAGCTTTACTGTCACATCAAAGCTCGTGTGGTGTTGTCAGGAAATCCTCCAACAGGTAGGCTTATGTAACAGTCTTACCCTTTTCTGGGTATCTGGGCATTCGGGTATCGTAGGCAATGAGCAGGCCGAGGAGCTCGCAAGGAGAGCATCTGCCACCCCTCTCATTGGTCCAGAACCCTACTGTGGGATACCACTCTGTACATACAGAAATGTAATAAGTGAATGGGAAAAAGCCAAGCCACCTCACACTGGGAAACAATTCCCGGGCTTCGGCAGTCAAAACTTTTCGTTGCCAAATATTCACCTAAACGCACTCTAAGTCTGATAAACATGAGTAGAAACAGGGTTAGGATAATTTGCGGGCTCCTTACGGGGCACTGCCGTCTGAATGGTCATTTAAAGACCATGCGCATTGTTACCGACGCAAGCTGTCGGTTCTGCGAGGCTGACGACGAAACAGCTGCGCACATTCTTTGCGAATGTGAGAGGCTAGCAATGCGCCGCTTGGAATGCTTCGGCATCATGTTCCCTTTAGAGGAGGATATTGCCTCCTTGAACATGGGTCAGCTTAATCGGTTCATCGAAAGATGTCGGTTAGATGAGTTCATCTAACTCCAGCTTGGGCAATGGCACAATAGACCAACGGTCGCAGTGCCCAGGGCTACCTAATAGCCACAGCCCACAATAAATCTAATCTAATCTACTATTGTTATGTTATTGGCAGCTTGGCCAGTGTTTTCAGTTTTCTTAGACTGTGTGGTGCCTATAATAAAGATATATTTTCAATATTTAAATTAATTATAATTAATTAATTATAATTTTTGTTATAAATCTCTTGTTTTTTTTGGATGCATTTAATTCTAGATTGTACGTTTTGTACAATAGGGATAATTCTTCTCTTTTGCGGAAGAATTTTCCTCCTCTTCTTTTTTGTTTTTTAATTCGTGGCTCTACAGCTGATTTAGAGGGTTTCATCCGTTGCGTTCGTTTTCGATATTCCTCTATAGTCAATGGTTGGGGGTTGACATTGATTTTCCTCCAATCTTGTGCCGGTTCGATCCTTCGGTCTAGAGTTTGTACGTCCAGTATTTCTATTTTTGGCGTTGCTATCGGTGTTGGCTTATATTACATGGCGATCCATGCAATGGCATACCGCTAATCGTTGTTGGTAATCAGGAGGTTGCAAGTGCTGCGCAAATTCTGTCATGTAAGGAAACATGTTGCATCCATTGAAAATACGCCGTAATGTTGTTCGTGATATCCCCAGTTGAAACGACCTTCTTTGGGTGGATGTTGTTGCATCTGATTCGACGCTGGCTTCCACCCGCTCAATGATTTCGTCCGTCCTCGCACGTCGTCTCCGGCCTTGTCGAGGACTATTAACGGTTACTTGTCCTCGAAAACGGCGAACAACTCTGCGAACCGTTGATCTCGAGGGAGCAACTCTTACATGGAGCGTTCGTCGATACTCGCGCTGTGAATCGAATTACTATTCCGCATGTAAATTTGTATTATTTGAACTCGTTGCTCAACCGTATAATGTTTTTTTTTTCAATACTAACGCATGTGAGTCCTTTTCATTTTATTTTATCAATGTAATTTTATAAAAACTTGATAAATTTGAGCAACGAGACAAGTATTCATTACCATTCATTCATTTTCTGTTATTTTGGTGTCATTACCTGACGCATTTTTACGACTTAATTTCTAAATAAATTGTCTAATAATGGTAATTTTGGCAGCAATTACCTTTTAAACATTGAGTTAATGAATCGTTAGCAAATTTCCATTCTACCTGTCCGCATACGTACTTTTTGTGAATGAAATGGTTCAAAAATAAATTATTTCGTAAAACCTACCTAAATCGACCCTTCCTCGACGCGTATATACCTGTAAAGTAGTGTAACCATATCTCCCAGTGTCTTGATTTTTCTTACCAAATTTAAAAAATATTAAAAAAGTTATGCATGATTTCACTTTTAATGGGCCACCCTGTACATAAATTCAATTAAAAACAGCCACAAAACAATGTTCAAGCTTTGTGTCTTCCCTATACGATAAGACTAACCATTCAACGGGCACAAGATAATAAGAGTTTTTGAGTCCGCGATAATAATCAATTCAAACAATCAAATCGAACACTGCCGCAACTTTTTTAAGGTACGTGTTATACAGGGTGTCCGGAAACTGCCGCATAAACGCACCGGATTGTGATTTCTCATGTGATTTGCAGCAAAAAAGTTGTACGGAACATACCCCCTCAGCTTAACCCTTTAGCTGCCACAGGCATTTAAAGATTTTTGAAAAAATCATTTTCTTGCACGACTTAAAGCCTAATATCTCCAAAGCTAGACCAGCTAGAATAGTGAAATAAAATGATTATTATAGCCAACAAATTTACATATAAAATAAAACTAACCACACTAAAATCGGATAAGAAGTTTGGTTTTTACAGAGCTTCAAAGTCAAATTTGCGTGATTTGACCCAAAAACAATATTTTTTTCCATCCCAATTTTCTCCAACTTCTGCCAAGGTGAGGTGCTTGTACGATTCTTTTAAAAATTTGCGCATAGTCTTACAATCATATCTTCCCAACTAGCATTTTTAGTAGCGAAAACGTGGATATCACTCCAAGATTGCCTTTGGGAGTAGCAAATACTTTCAATCGTTCCGTGATAAGGACCTTTTTGTCACCGAAGAGTCACTGATATGGGGAATGAAAAGTTTGGTGACCAGGACCCATTTGCCACCAGTAAGTTGCAACGCGATTGGAACGCACCAACCAAGTGGCATTGTTTGTCTAACCACCCAATTGGAACTTTATTGGTCCCATCTTCCCACACAATCATAGTTGTGAATATGTGTAGGTAAAACCGACACAATTTTAGTAAACTTAAATTGAATGGGTTTATATGTACACACATATACTTTTACACATTTGCTAAAGTTGTATTTTTACCCTATTCAGGCAATCAAAGAATATAATCTGAAAGGATTTAATTGAGTGATTACATTATTTGATCATTTGTCAGCTTTTTTAAACAAGAAAACTTCGTGCCAAGCCAATTTCATTGTGGAAGTGGATATTCCACCTAGCAAAAAAGTAATGCTCTCTCATTTTTCTAATCATTTCTTAAATAAATTGTCAAGAGATAACCCAACTAAAGTCAGTGTTATCCTCCACTTTCTAGTTTTATCACTCTAAATATTCAGCAAATAAAATAGTTACTTAACACAAAGAAGTTCTAAATTGTTTCATCTGAAAAAATAGCTACTTTCTCGAAATGTGTACAAAATGATTTTGTAAAATCTTGGAAAATATGGCGACAAGCATTTGACAGCTCCATATGGTACTATAAAGTTCCAAATAGGACTTTGTAGTAACGTTAGGAACTATATATAGTTCTTATTTTACTATAAAGTAGCAAATCCTTCGAAGTTACAAAGAAATTATACGGCTACGGTTTTGCCACTTAAAAATATTTCTATGGAGTTGCTCACTATGTAGTAGCAAAATGAGGTACCAAAACTGTACCATTCGCCTACACTTGTCAAATATGTAGTAGCAACATTTCGTTCGCTACAAAGTTCCAACTACTATCACCCTGGGACGTCCCAAAAAGTACTTTGCAGTATTTGTTACGATGAAGTTAAAATTTGGGGGGTCAAAAACGTAACCGAAACTTATTAAAGTGGCGGAATCAAAAGCACTAGTTGTCGCTACTTAAAATGTTGCTTGGGTTTCTTACATCATTTTAATCTAGCTCCATTACTTCTAACAGTTTTTATACGTTAAGTGTAGAAAACTAGGGTTAATTTTAGCTCGAATTCAATACAATTCAATTCACACTGACCCTAAAGTATCTGCAATTGGTAAAATCTATTCAAAGTATGACGAAATCGAGCCAAAATTAACCCTAGTTTTCTGCACTTAAGGTACTGAAACTGTTAGAAATAATAAATAAGAAAAAAACCCTATTTTGTTAATTTTTTATGAACAAAATCTAAAAACCTGAAGTATGTTTCTTTTTGTTCGTTTTTAAAGGTTATTTTTGCTTTTATTTTCTTAAATTACAAAAACTAACGAAATGAGCATACAACTGTGTTTTATTTCTTAAAAAGACATCAATCTTCCAAAATTTAATGATATATGTAAATAAAATATAGTACGAATGGAGGAAACCGGTTATAAATAGGATGCGCCTCGGAGACGTATGGTTATCTTTAACGTTACTCGCAATATGGTTATCTTTCTAGGGTTAATGATAAGATTATATCTTGTATGAAGTCTAAATTGTAAAATTATGAATATTATTGTACATTTTAGATAAGTTCAAGATAAATTTTGAGCAACACAACACAATCTCCATTCGACATTCGCCATCCGCCACATATGTCACGGCACAGTTAAACTGTCGGAATAAATTCCATCAAATAAAAGCACAAAATTCTTGACTTTTTTCTACATTATCAAAATTTGAACGTTTCACGTGTGTCAATCGGAAAGCTAGACAATCATAACCTCCAAAATGGCGACTGGGAGTCACAATGCAAGGGCACCGAAAGCGTCGGACATTCTCGATGAAAATCAATCAAATTGCGCCTTGTGTTCGGAGAAGGATACCATCGAAATGGTGGCATGCGATAGCTGCTGCAAATGGTTCCACTTTGCATGCGGAAGTGTCGACACCAGGGCCGGCTTTAGGTGTAGCGGCGCCCGGGGCGAACTTGAATGAAGCGCCCCTTATAGTTTCTAAACACGAAAAAATTGCAATAGAACTTGAACTTTAACGTTCTTTGGGAATATTTTTCTCCATTGCCTCGCCGCCATCGAAACTATCCACTTTAACTGTTTTTAACTTGACGTAAATTTTCCCTTGTTTCCCAATCAATTGATTGCTTAAAGCAAAAAGAAAAGTATGCCTCTATCTATTCACATTTGTTCATAATTCGTCCTAGAAAATTATTATTTCGTTAATATTATAAAAAAGCGAGTTTTGTGTAAGCAACAGTAGATCTATTGCAAGATCTACGGTTGTGTTCATTTTTAAATCAAACCACAAAATATTTTGCCAGTTTTATAATCGTTCAAAAATAAAAACCGGCAATCTCACGTCGCAGAAACATAAGGAACCATACATCTTAGCTCACAAACATTCATTATGTTGAATGGGAAGACAATAGCAAATCCCACTTAAGTAGGTTGCACTTTTCCATTCATCTTTTCGATGTTAAAATTTCAAATTAGTAATCATTTTCAAGAGTACACTGCTATCTTCATTTGCGGAATTGACGAAGAAGACGAATTAAGGAAAGATGGACCCAATGACTGCGTTCCTGATTCACATACGCTGGTCCTTGCGAAAACGCACTTGCTAATGGTTCTAAATACGGTTGAATTTGATGGTATCGAATTCAGTCAGTATCGGTTTTACGTATAGTAGTCCATATTTTTCAAAACATTAATTCATTTCCGTAGTTAGAAATGGTTTGTTCTGGAAACCTGGCTATTTTGCATTACTACAGGTTACACTATGTAGGTGTACCACCGGTTCATTTTTGAATCACCAACATTTAAACGTTCATTATAATTTTACAAATGCGTTTATCAACTTTTATATTTTTAAAGTAGTTTTTGTAAGTTTAATTGAGCGAGAAAAGACAACAATGTTTGCTCTAAAATGCAATACCTACATGACATGCATATTAACAAAATTCCAAAAACTTTTCTACAATAATAATAATAATACATAAATATCAATAAACGTAAGAGGCTCCATAGACCCTCCGATCGATCGGCCAGATTTTTTTATTGCGAGATAAATCGGAAGGTCTATGGGACCATCGGAATCAATTTTTTGATTTGACGTGTGGAACGTATTGCTAGTGCAAGCTGTCATGACAATCATGTGTTCTCAGTTGCCTATTTTTTTACATAAACCTGTGGTCGTTCTTCATGCTGTGGTTGGTGTGCCCAATCGATCGGCCGAGAAATCGTCAGGTTTGTGGCGCCTTTAAGTTTAAAAAAGACAAAAGCATAAACATAATCTAGAATTGCATATCCTCATATAAAATATTGATGATGATGGTTTGAAAACGAATGTGCTTATTAGAATTCTGTATTACTTTTTTATTAATTAAAGGTTACATGTATCTTTGAAACGCAGTCAATTCCTAAAGTGGGAATCTGATATTATGAGTTCCCAGTTCTTACCTGATTTCTATAAAGATACAGGTGACATTTTGTGTCGTGTGCCCTTGAGTGAACCTTGTGAAATTGCACATAGAATTCTTGTCGCACGTCTGCGTTTGTATAAAAATATCCCGTTAACTTGTGATTAGAATGCGCGTTAAATTGATGTATTATATACATTCTCTGTAAGTCTTTTTTCCAGTAAAATTTTACTAGGTTGATTCTATTGCATAAAATCACTAAATCATTCTAGCGATTCTGATAATATAGAACTGGTATCCACTATTTTTAACTAGATTGAATGTAAAATTGATCGAGTCTCAAATAAGATTTAAATATCCAGTTCAATTTTACTAGATGTTCAGCAAATAAGTGATTGATCCCTAGAAAAGCAGTATATTTTACTGTTATGCTATTAATTGTTGGTAGAAAATAGTTTTTAATAGTTTTCGCAACTAGAAAATCTAGGAGCTCACATCTAGTTGCGGTTTACTATATTCTAGTTGAAAAAATCATACTGTGTTCATTCATACTTAGATGGTCGTGTACTATAGCCTGCATTAGTATTCTTACATCATACTAATTCAGCAGTTAAAAAAAAATCTTAAGCAACAGACAAATTTGTAAAAATAAATTAAATTAAAAATACGGGTTTCGGCGCCCCTAAACCTGGCGCCCGGGGCGACCGCCCCGCTCGCCCCACCCTAAAGCCGGCCCTGGTCGACACGAGCATCGCGGGAAAAGATTGGATTTGTCCCAACTGCATATCCGATTTCAAAACGTTAAGGAAAGCCAACGCAGACCGGGAAAAAGAATTATCGTTCAAGCTGAAGGAGCTGGAGTTGCAGAAGCAAAAACAATTACGTTTCGAAGATCTTGAACGTAAAATGAACGACCTAACCTCTTCTATAGAGAGAATGTCATCTTAACATGCCATCAATAGTCAACCCCAACCCCCTCAGGAAGAGCCACAAGAAGAGCCACAGTTCCAACATTTTCTCGCCCGACAGACAATATCCAGGGAACTGCCTCAATTCGCCGGGTCTCCCGAACAATGGCCGACATTCATAGCCACTTATGAGTTCTCGACAAATGCCTGCAAATTCTCAGATGTCGAGAATTTGTGCCGACTCCAGAGTCTTTGAAAGGCGACGCGCGTAAAATGGTGGAAAGCTTCCTCACGCACCCATCCAATGTCGCCACGATAATCGAAACATTAAAGATGCTGTATGGACGGCCCGCAGTGATTATACAATCACAAATCGATGCGATCAAGCGATCACCACCTCCAAAGGTAGACAAACTAGATTCGTTAGTATTCTACGCAGTACAAGTCCGAAATCTAGTTGCCGCAATCGATGCCGCTAACATCAGCGAATATCTCAATGACTTACGTCTACTTCAAGAGCTCGTCGAGAGATTGCCGGCACAAATACGTCTCAACTGGGGAATGTCTGAAATGCAGACCACCTCCGGCCCCAAGCTCAAACAATTCAGTAATTGGCTTCATACGATAGCCCATGGCGCCTGCAGCGTGATGACACGAATACCGCAAATGACAAAGTCGAGCGAAAATAACAGAGTCAACGTTCACACCTCTGAAACGGTAGAGTCAGTTCCCGAAAGCACTGCTCAAAATACCGATATTCTCAAATGTCAAATTTGTTTACAAAAAACTTGTTCGAACGCGAGACAGTGTAACAAATTTACCGGAATGAGTTTGAACGAACGTTGGAGCGTAGTTAACCGTCTTAAACTCTGTCGAATCTGCTTGTTACATCACAAATCGCCAAGGTGCCAAAAGGCGAAGGAGTGCGGAGTGAACCATTGCAAACGGCTACATCATTCGCTAATACATAAGGACGATCCCAAGCAAAACAACAGTCCGAATAGTTCATCTAGCACGGTCGCGTCAATGCATCGGAATCAAGGTGACATTCTGTTCCGAATAGTGCCGGTGACTCTGAAAAATAATAACTTGAGAGTCGACACATATGCCTTTCTCGACGATGGCTCGTCGATAACACTGATGGAAAAGGAAATCGCCGATTTATTGCATTTTAAAGGCACGAAGAAGCAGCTGTGTATGCGATGGACAGATGGGCAGAGCCATATGGAAGCTAACTCAATGATGGGAGGAATCGAAATAGCACCTCTTCAAGATCACAATATAACTGTTCAAACCATATTACATCTGGATTTGCCAATGCAAACTATTAACGCGCTCTTCAAGAGAAGTACGAACATCTCCAGAACATTCCGTTCGATTCCTACGAAAACGCGAAGCCAACGTTACTGATAGGCCTGGACAACTGGCATCTATGTGTCCCCACCAACGTGAAGGAAGGAGGAAAGCATGAACCCGTCGCTACGAAAACTCGTCTCGGTTGGGATCTCTGCGGCATCGAAAAGTCATCGTCATCAAGCGTATTCATGCACCAAGTGAACGCGCATATTTGTGATTGTGCAGTCGGACGATTGGAGGAAGTCGTCAAACAATTTCACGCCCTCGATTCCATTGGAATATCTGCAAACAAGGACTACCAATTGACCGAAGAGGAAAAACGAGCCGAACGAATGACGAACGACTCTACGATTCAGAAAGACACGAATTTTGAGGTGAGACTTTTGTGGAGATACGACAAATTTCAAATGCCGGACTCATACCCGATGGCCTACAAACGTCTTTTGTGCCTAGAACGGAAACTTCTGGGGAAACCCAAATTGCTAGAAGCATTTAGAAACCAGATGAAACACTACCTAGTCAGCGGTTTTCTTCGAAAATTGTCACCATTAGAACTGCAAGCATCTCACCGGACGGAATGGTACTTGCCTGTCTTCATAATTGAAAACCCCAACAAGCCTGGCAAAATTCGGCTCGTATTTAATGCGGCAGCGAAAGTCGACGGAATATCTCTCAATACAATGCTGTTAAGAGGTCGGGATCTTGTCAGCCCATTAATTGAGATCTTGATGAGATTCCGAATTCCCAAGTATGCTCTCATCGGAGACATCAGAGAAATGTTTCATATGGTACGTGTACACATCGAAGATCAGATGGCTCAACGAATTTTGTGTAATGACGTTCGGAGCGACATGCTCTCCCTACCAAGCACAGTATGTAATGCGCCTGAACGCGTCAAAGTATAGCAACGA
Source organism: Microchrysa polita (assembly GCA_949715475.1). Lineage (NCBI taxonomy): Eukaryota > Metazoa > Arthropoda > Insecta > Diptera > Stratiomyidae > Microchrysa > Microchrysa polita. Next base: position 34,005,142 of record OX454419.1, on the reverse strand, counting down.
CTATCCCGAGACAGTTAAGACCATCACCAACAACACTTACGTTGATGACGTGCTCGATGGACGTGATGCGAAAGATCAATTGATAATGCTCGCTAAAGAAATGCAGTTCATCCATTCGAATGCCGGTTTTGAAATCCGGAATTTCAAGTCGAACTCGCCGAAGTTTAACAAGGAGATCAACAACGCTCAATATACCGCACTACATAGCATCAACGACAACAGCGTAGTCGAAAAGGTTCTTGGCATATTTTGGTGCGTAGATGACGATTGCATATAATTTTCGCTACGTTTCAACAAAGCTAACCGCCAAGTTTTGATGGGTAAGCGCCGACCAACAAAAAGGGACATCTTGATAACGCTGATGTCGATCTACGATCCTCTTGGACTCATCGCGTTCGCCGTGGCAGGACTAAAAATGATTCAACGTGAGACTTGGAGTTTAAAACTTGGTTGGGATGAACCCATATCCGACGATTTAAATAAGCGGTGGATGACATGGCTCAATCAACTCAAATCAGTCGAATCGCTGAAAATTCCTCGTCGCTACATAGCTGATATTTGGACTGAATCCTTAGACGTAACCCTTCATATATTCGCCGATGCCGGAGAGGCAGGTTATGCCGCCGCGATCTACTTAAGAGTCGTCACATCATCAGGCGTTCAAACATCGCTAGTTACCGCGAAAGCTAAAGCCGCGCCACTCAAGTATACTCCGATTCCACGACTGGAACTACAGGCGGCTACGATTGCTGCTAGACTCTTCAGGGCAACGATAGAAGCACTCGACATAACCATTCATCGTAGTCATTTTTGGAGCGATCCGACCGTCGTTTATCATGGCTTCGCTCTACGAAGAAGCTTCCTATTTGGGTGGCAAGCCGAGTTGGAGAAATTCGCGAATCGACCGAAGTTCATCAATGGAGATGGGTCCCATCAGCTGAAAACGTTGCAGACATACCTACGAAGTGGCGGGACTGTTTGAATTTCGATGTGAACAACAGCTGGTTCAAGGGTCCAGATTTCCTGAATTTAGACGAAAATTTGTGGCCGCAGCAAACAGATGAAGGTGAGCATGAAACGCATAAATTTGAATCTGAAGATCCTACTTTTCAATATATCGCGTTGCATAATGAAGTTCAAGAAACCATCAGCTTTGCGAAATTTAGTAAATGGACTAGACTGCTGCGCACCACAGCCTACGTCCTCCGATTCATTAATTTAATGAAAAAATGCATTCCAGTTAATAATACGAGAATTTTAAGTTCCCAAGAACTACTTGAAGCAGAATGCTTTCTATTCCGCGAAGCACAGAAGATTTATTCTGCTGATATCGCATTGCTAAAAATGGGCCAGAAGGTCCCAAAACAAAGCAAATTATATAGACTATCACCGGTTTTGGATGAAAACAATATTATTCGCCTGAAAGGTCGAATAGAAAATGAATTTCCGATCATTCTTCCGAAATCGCACTACATAACGAACCTAATAGTTGCCAAAAAGCATGAAGAATGCGCACATCAGTTCTCGGAGACGGTCGTTAATGAATTGCAAAAACGCTTCCACATACCATGCTTGCGAGTTTTAGTGAAGCAAGTGCGTCGGCAATGCCAGATATGCAAAATTCGGCTGGCCCAACCAACACCACCAGAGATGGCACCACTTCCTGCCGGGCGTCTTGCTGTAAACATCGCCCCATTTTCTCAGACGGGCATAGACTTATTTGGTCCATTGTTGGTTACCGTTAACCGGAGAAACGAAAAACGTTGGGTAGTTATATTCACTTGCTTAACCATCAGGGCGATTCATCTAGAAATGGTTAAGGACATATCGACCGATAGCTTTCTGCTTGCGTTCCGAAATTTCGTTGCCAGAAGAGGTCAGCCTCTAGAGTGCTACAGCGACCGGGGAACCAACCTAGTTGGCGCGGAGAAGGTGCTTCAGGAGGCATATCGAGAAGTAGATTTCGACAAAGTTGAAGAAGTCACTACTTCTCCAACTCTAAAGTGGCACTTCAACCCACCGTTGTCACCTCACATGGGCGGAGCATGGGAGAGATTAATTCGTTCGGTGAAATCAGCGATGCGGGTAATTATCGACCCTTTGCATAAACCGACACCAGAAGTACTGCAGAGCACTTCAATAGAGGTTGAATCTTTAATCAACTCTCGCCCACTAACTTACGTTCCATTGGACCATCCCAAACAGGAAGCGATCACACCAAATCACGCTCTTCTAGCCTATAAGAATCCTGCAACACGCCTTGGTATTCCCACTGATGGTAACAATCCGAAGCTACAGTGGCGTCAATCGCAACAAGCTTTACAACGCTTCTATCGGAAATGGGTATTGCATTATTGGCCAACATTAACCCGTCGTTCGAAGTGGTTCGAAACCACCAGCCAACTGCAAGTTGGAGACTTAGTCCTGATAATCGATGAAAACGATAAAACTAGAAGATTTCCTAAGGGAAGAATAATAAACGTCACATATTCGAAAGATGGGCTAGTGCGAGCAGCAACTGTGCAAACGAAGGATAGAGTGTACATGCGACCAGTCGTGAGGTTGGCTAAATTGGACGTCGATGTTCAAAGTGATGAGGAATCATCACGGCCCGCGGAGTAGCAATAGCGCCGTCAATTAACTCTGCGGTGAGCACTCGGAAGATTGTCAGCTGTAGCGGACGAAACAAAAACTATAAGGTGACACAAAAAAAAACAAGATGGAGTTTTAAGTTGAAGTCAACCATAGAAAAAGCACAACGAACAACCTTCCGAGCGATCACCACAGTAAAAATATCGAATTAAGAAAATTTAATCATTAATGATAAGATTGTATCTTGTATGAAGTCTAAATTGTAAAATTATGAATATTATTGTACATTTTAGATAAGTTCAAGATAAATTTTGAGCAAAACAACACAATCGCGATTCGACATTCGCCATCCGCCACATACATATGTCAGGGCACAGTTAAACTGTCGGAATAAATTACATCAAATAAAAGCACAAAATTCTTGACTTTTTTCTACAGTCCCCGGTTATTTCAACTTCTAAAAAATCTAATTTTCCCTAACAAATACGAATCTAAAACTTACGAACAGTTGCAAATGTTGTTAAAAGACAATCTTAACCCAAAACCACTAATAATACCGGCGCGACATGCTCTCTTAAATCGAAAACAGCTCGAAGGTGAAACAGTGCTCCAATACTCCACCCATCTTAGAAAACTGGCGGCTCCATGCAAATACCCCGAATCCATGCTAAATACGATTCTTCGTGACGTTTTTGTGAGTGGACTTCGCTGTCGCAATATTTTCGATCGGCTATTCGAGGAAGACGACATTTCATTGGAAAAAACTCTAACCTTGGCTCAAGCGATCGAGAAGGCAACAATTCTCGACAAACCATCAGTTTCGAGCGTCAACAAAGTCAACATTCGTCAAAGTACAAGGGGCAACAAACCGCGATCGAAACGGATCGAAACCATTTACTACAAATCGTACATCGAAAGAGCAAGTATGCTTAGAATGTAGAATGCATATTGCAAGCGAATGCACAGCAAAAGATTTGAAGTGTCAATTTTGCAAGAAACTGGGACACGTAATCGCAGTTTGCTTTGCACGAAAGCGAAAACAAGTCAATGAAGTCCGAGCCGTTATTGACAATACATGTACACAAGAGATTTTACTCATATACAGTGTCTATTCAAAAGAGATGCACCCACCAATCTCAGTTCAGGTGCAAATCAATGGCAAATCAATTCCAATGGAAATTGATACGGGGAGCGCTGTTACCATCGTTGGCCAAAATGTACTACGTTTAATTCTCAATTACCCGAGAGAAGCTTTACAACCTACAAATATAATTCTGAAAACATACGACCAAAGTACGATTCTACCACTCTGATGACTCAAGTTTCCTACAAGGATAAAGCCAAGATCCTAAAACTCTATATAGTCGAGGGTAATCTCTCTCTTCATTACCGTAACTCCTAGTGGAGCATGGTGCGTTGATGGCTACCGTGTGTAGTCATCAACGTTACAAAGACAACTGAATTCGGAGTGTGATATGGTTGTCAGCCATACCACTTCCTAGTCGCATTGTTAGTTTATTATTCTACGATAAGAATATTTCTTATCATCTTCTTCTGAATAATAAACTTGCGACGAGTCGTGCCGAGTTTGGAAACTCGATTCTCTATCAGTGTCTATTTCACAGAGTGGCGACCGAACGATCACGGCCACAGAGCACGACTACAGTCGAGGGTAATAATTCATCCATAATGGGGCGCGAGTGGATAAGCGAGCTTGATATCCTTCCCAGTTTACCGGTAAAAAACATTCACGTACAACCTACAATCGAGCAGGTACTTCAAAAGCATGAGAATGTGTTTACGAACGTTATCCAACCTGTCAAAAACTACACTTACGACGTGCAACTAAAGGAGCATGCTACACCAATTTTCGCAGAGCAAGACAGGTCCCATTTGCATTGCAAAAACGCGTGGAGGATGAAATTCACAGGCTTGAGCAGGAAGGCATCATTACAAAAACCTCTGTGTCGAACTGGGCTACACCCGTTGTTCCAGTGGTGAAGCCAAACAATACTATTCGTCTATGTGCCGACTATAGTATAACTGTTAATCAGCAGATACGAGTACCGCAGCATCCGTTCCCAGGATTTGAAGAGGTCCTACTGAAGTTACAAGGAGGACAAAAGTTCACAACTCTTGACGTGAAAACTGCGTTTTTACACATCCCAGTAACGGAGAAATCGTCGCAAATATTGACGATAAACACGCATCTTGGTTTATATAATGTGAACCGTCTAATGTATGGCATTAGTTCAGCCCCTGCCATATGGCAAAAGTATATTGAAGGCGTAACCGAAGATATCCCGGGAACTCAAGTCGTACACGATGATATCATAGTAACTGGATCCGACGATAAAGAGCACTTACATAATCTAAGTACATTACTAGCGAAACTTTCCAAGTGGGGTATCCATCTAAACTCAACCAAATGCAAGTACATGCAGCACGAAGTTAAATATCTAGGATATATCATCAATAAAGACGTTATAAAGAAGACAAATGAAATGGCTGAAGCAATTACCAGCTGCAAGCGACCGTCAAATGTCCAAGAAGTTCGTTCATTCATGGGCATGGTCAATTTTTACTCAAGATTCTGGCCTAATTTGGCCACGCTCGCAAATCCGCTATACGAACTTACACGATCTGCGAAAATCTTTGACTGGAATGCACAACATGAGCAAAGCTTCAACGAAATCAAAGACGAGATTACCTCTCAAAGATTATTGGTACATTACAAGCCTGATTTACCGCTGATACTATCAGTTGATGCATCGCCTACAGGACTGTTCTTTCGCATTTAATCGACAATGAAGAGCTACCAGTAATTTTCGCTTCGCGCTCCCTCTCATCTGCAGAACGTAATTACGCACAGTTGGACAAAGAGGCGCTTGCAATTTTCTGGGGAGTCTCGAAATTCTTTAATTATTTATACGGACGCACATTCACCTTGTACACTGATCATCAGCCGCTCGTACATATCTTCAAAAGATCGAATAAATTACCGGTATTAAGAGCTACTCGACTCTTGCGATACGCACTGTTCCTCCAAACTTTCCAATTTGACATTAAATATCGGAAGTCGGAACTACACGGAAACGCCGATTGCCTGTCTCGTTTGTCAATTGAATCTGCCGATTCTGCCACCAAATACGACGTCTTCGACGATGCTAAAGTTTTCCATTTGGAGCAATTGAATACTTTACCAATAACGTTTAATGAAATACGAAAAGCTACACAGCAAGATCCCGAATTACGTGAATTATATGAAAAACTTCGTGTTGGATTTTCCTCTGGACCGGACCCTTTCAATTATTCTATGCAACATGGTTGTATATTCAATGGGATAAGAATTTTAATACCGAACAAATACAGGCGTCAAGTTTTGGAAGAACTACACTATGGCCATGTTGGAATAGTAAAAATGAAAGCGCTAGCCCGATCATTTGTATATTGGCCGAACATCGATAAGGACATCGAAAGCATCGCGAAGAACTGTGTTGAGTGCCTTCAAATACAAAAGGAACCAAGCAATGTTAAGACCCACTATTCATGCCCGTGGGAGCGTATACACCTCGATTTCGCTGGGCCTTTCATGGGTCACACCTTTTTACTGATCGTTGATGCACACTCAAAATGGCTAGAGGTATTTCCTGTTAGTAATACAAACACTGATACAGTCATCAACATTCTGGAACATCTGTTTGCAAGATACGGATTTCCACGTACGCTAGTTTCAGACAATGGAACTGCATTTACCAGCTTCAATTTTAGCCAGTTCCTGAAGGTGTACAACATCAAACACATTACGAGTGCACCATTCCATCCAGCGTCGAATGGACAAGCCGAGAGATACGTGTACACACTTAAACAAGCCCTCAGAAGTGTCAGCAAATCCAAAGGAACCATACAACACAAGCTGAATACATTGCTTTTCACGTATCGCCGTGCGCCTAACATCACGACAAGGGAGAGTCCCGCCAAACTATTCCTTGGACGTGAAATACGGTCTAAGTTAGACATCCTGAAACCCGATTTCATCAAAGAAGTCTCCGATAGGCTCCGAAGATCCGACATCGAGTTTTCGGACAAATTATTTAACGTGGGAGATACTGTAGCAGCCCGCATATACAATCAACCTCAAAGGAAATGGAGTATGGGGAAAGTCATAAGCAAGGACGGCACGTTAAATTATTATGTTCTCGTTAATGGTTATGTTTGCAAACGGCACGCAAACCAATTGCAACCGGTGAAGTATTCCATTAAACCAAGCACTGAATCGTACTTAACATTAAATAATCCGTTTTCAAAATTCTCATCAAGCCAGGTCTCGTCAGGTGTTGATTCCCCAACTAGCCCGAAGTCTTCAGTTGAATCACAACCAAAGTTAACCGAGATGTCATGTGGTGCTAATTCATCAGGTATGACGCATAAAGCAACTTCATCCGAGTCAGTACCAGCAGTACCAGCATGCAACAGTCGAACGCCATTGCCAGCTGATACAGGGTTACCGTTGGCAAACTCGCCCTGCAATTTGGATACGACCGAGACCGCTTCTGCAACTAAACAATCTAACACCAACGCGTCAATCATCCAGAGTGCGAAAAGTACCCGACCGATTAGGCTACAAATGAATGTCATTCCTAAAGAAGGGAGGATATGTTATATATTCAAATAATTATATTCAAAATATTGTGAATTCTACAAATACATGAATTGTGAACTATATACGATTGTAAACGCGCGCTTCTGCCTGAGCTGTCAATAAGAGAAAGTACATCCATCGAGTCCGATTAGAGGGAGTCAGCAGCGCGCGTCCAGAACCTAATTTCCATCACTGAATTACTGAATAAAGAATTATAAATCTGAACATTAAAGTACGGTACAACAAGGTTGTACTGCACTGCATATTTCCATCAGTTTACTCATAATCAATGATTTTATCCTTAGAATAAGTATAGACATGGAGAGGTAAAATGTCGAATTTCACGTTGATTTCTTACGCTTACGCTTTTACATAATGAGTAAAGATCCCGCGACATTTTTATATAGTGCACGAAAATTAGAGAAAAATTATAAACGTCAAAATAATTGTATATTGCCAGTTGTTGCAGTTATTTTCTGTCATGTCTAAGTCCTTTCCTTACATAAATCTAATACCTTTTCTAAGGCAACAAGATAATATCAGCTGTAAGCTGACAGTACCCCGCGAATTATTCGCGCCGCCCCGGTGTGGGAACTAAAAAATGTGCCGCGAATTTTTCGGCGCGAATTCGCAGCGTAAAATTCGTGAGGCGTTGGTGTGGGCAGTTTTAATGCAGGAAAGTACCGCCGCGTAGCGAAACATGGGAATTGGCCGGAGCCGTTCACCCTAAAGCCTCAATCGCAATACTCCGTTCCGTTCCATTCCGTCAACCATCCAATCCGTTCCGTTTTGTCAAAATATTAGTGCAAAGCACAATGCTCCGTTCCGTTCTGGCAGTTGTCATACGTTTTGTCGGAGTTTCTTGAAATGTTAGAATTGTTTTAATATTTATACTTACTGTACCTAATGTACGATGTACTACTCGTCATCCATATCCATATCCGTTTGTTATGCTCCTGAACTGTCATTTTCCATAAAGTGAGGTTATGTGATCCGTAAAAGTTGAATTTTGGTCAACTCTTCCGATCCGTTCCGTTCCGTTACAACTATTATGTGCATTTACATGCCCAGTCCGTAAGGTCTACTTACTTACAAGCATACCATCTACGAGGTTACTGTCTAAGGGTCACCTAGCCTATGGCTTTATACCCCGGTCCTTGCGAAAGCGGTTTGGACCTCCAGCATATTTACTGACCCGGATCTTGTAGTCAGATGGGGATTTCTCCATCCGGTGAATGCATTCACCTTCAGGAACCCAACCCCGGGGCTGCATCACCAGCTCGATGTCTTGCTTAACAACCGACAGCCCCCTCGAGACCAACGCCAAGATGGGAAGGGACCATGGTCCCCTGGGCTCACCCATCCCCGAGCTACACTATTCGCTATGGACTTCTCCATAGCAGGTGTGATCCTCCTTCGGCCCCCTATTGGTTAAGCCTTACGTCGAATTCGGGCATGCACACCCCAGGCTCGTTGGACCTGTGACTCCGCGTCTGTGCAGACAACGAAGCGCTGCTTTTCACATTCAGGCGGCCCCTTCAGTTTACTAGTCAGCAATGCGACTCAGGCAGTGTGGTCATCAATCCACAAACTAGCTAGATATAGGCGCGTAGGCATTTTCCACCAAGGCCGTTCTCCCTAGCTAGCCCCTTCTCGACTCGGGTCATGCGGAGCCGTCACCTCCGAAGCTCACACGACTTCCGTATGATGCACCCCCCCCCACCAGGGGACATCAAAATCGTGCTAGGCCTTTAGTGCTTCCCTCCCGCAAACTATGGGGGGAGGTAGGCACGCCAAGAGCCACCCGTGCATAACTCAGGAGTACGGGACCGTTAGCGCCCGAATGGTCTTTGTACAGATCCTCGCCATGGCGTATCAACTGTACCAGGGGCCCCCTTGCACTGTTAGGTCCGTGGTGTCACAACTCACCAAAGATCTCTGTCCGACTACAAACAGCCTTCCGACCTGCGTGTCACACGGACACAAACCCCCCTGCGGGGACTTACTTACTTACAGCTGGACGGAACGGAACGGAGTATTGCGATTGAGGCTTAAGAAGCTCCGCAGTTATGCTACAACTGAAGAGGATATAGGAATCGGCCGAAGCTTTTTAAACTTTATCTTCCCCTTACGGAGGGAAAGTCAAGGTTGCGTCACAAAAAAAATATCGAAGAAAAAAATTAACAGTACTTAAAAAATCATCACAGGGTATACATTTTTTAATTTTTTTTTAATGTTTATAAGAAGTCAAAAAATTTTTGGCGGAAACATTTTTTTATGGTTTTCTGATAACTGCCCTAACTTGGCCTGTCATCGGTTTCCGGGTTAACGTTGGGGTTTGGGACACCCTATGTATTGATATACAATTCAAAAACCTATCAACCGGTATAACTTACACACACCAAACCCCACACTATTAGGATTTCTCTACTACAATTGAGAATCCTAGTATTGCTTAAAGCTCTGCTTCGCACCAGTCGAAGCAGAGCTTTAAGCAATACTAGGATTCTCAATTGTAGTAGAGAAATCCTAATAGTGTGGGCAAGGGTTTTTCTCCACACGAATTTCATTTCATCACAACAAATTAATTTATTTAAATCAAAATTTGAAGTTGTATAAATAATAAAGTCGTATAAATAATAAATTGCATAAATATGTATTCATTATTTTCTGGAAGATATTTCCATGCAGCGCAACGACGCCAATTCCACTGCACCTGCCACTGCAGCCCGAAAATCTGTAACTATGCTGATGAATCATTTGTTTACAAGTATTTATCAAAATTGTCATACTTAATTTATCTAACTGACTCAAACCTGCTGCTGTGGACCCTCCAGGGCTACACACGTCATCCTTTAATTTGGCTGGATGTTGATTTAAATCCCGGACCATTTGGGCAGCACCCAACACAGTTTGTGCCGCAAATCGGTAAGCCAGGTCCCTAGACAATCCCATTTTTACTGCTCCATCAGCCAAGGATTCAATCAAAACAAAAACAAAAGCTGGCCCGCTGCCTGATAAGGCTGTTATTACATCTAACAAATTTTCCGATACTTCCTCACAATGTCCAACTGATTTCAAAAGTGTGTGCGTCAATTCCACATCGTCTTCACTTGCATTTGGACCTCTAACAAAAGCTGAGCACCCAGATTGAACAGTTATTGGAAGGTTAGACATAACACGAATTATACGACTCTTTTCATGGAGACACTGGAAAAAAATACCAAGTATTATTATTACTTTCAAAGCTAAGAACATAATTATATACGAGTACTAGAGGAAGAATGACCGACTAATGAACACCAATGAAACGTGTGAAATGAAAGCCTATGATGAGTAGGGGGAGTCCGGGAGAGTTGACCATATGGGAGACTTGAACCATTTGAGTTTAGGTATTCTTTGGAATCTAACGACTAGCGGTTGATTTTTTGTCAGAAGGTGACCTATTCTAGGCCGCATCTGAATACCATGTCAAAATGTTCGACACTTGAATGTTTCGGAAAATAAACGGAAAAATATGTTTTTCATGACAAAGTAGTCTGGCTGGTCTAGCGGTTAGTGCGCGCACCTTCGGTGCACAGGGTCATGAGTTCGAATCTCACCGTGGATCATGGTGCTTTTCGAACTCACGAGCTTGTGACGGACTATGATCTTACTCAGATGTTAAACGAGTACCCGCATTTATGGGGATAAATAACACTGCTGAGCGTGATGCTGATCTCATTACCTCAAAAAAAAAAAGCAGATAAGATCTTGGAAATAGGATGTCACTAACACATCCAGCGGCCTTAGTCCAATGCTGGATTGCCGCGCCTGTTATTTATTTTATTATGACAAAAAGTGAAAAATTAATTTTTCAAATAGTTTAATTTTTTTTAATCGATAAAAAGTCAATTCATTTGTTTTAGTGCAGACATCTTCCTAATTAAGTATTTAATCAGAATATAACGAGTTTTCCTACTTTGGTGAGTCGTGGTCCAACTCAGAGCATTTTTACCCAAAAAAGCGCCAACCGGGAGACTTGTACCACTGCCATCTAGATAGACAGGCCGGATTATCAGCTGATCTGTCAGTCGTCCTGCAACACAAGTACTGCCATGGTGAGTCATGGTCCGCGCTTAGTACTGCCAAAGTACCGCTCGGTACAATCCACAAATTGTCCACAATCCAAATATCAGTGGCTGTCAGCCTGTCATTTCGTGTGACTTGCTATGATAATCACATGCCAGTGCGTTGATTTTTGAGATAAATATGGTAAGTACGATGTTCTTCTTCTTCCTTCCTTGCCTCGTTCTTTATACCGCTCCATGGCTTCGCGTTGCTCGACCCGCGGTGTAGGCACATCGCCCGTTTTGGCGATAATATCTCAGCATATTTCTACAGGCATCTCTATCTTGGATCGTGTCATCGCCGAGACCAATGCGTTGTTGTTGCTTTTTCATTTGACACATCCAGGTGTTCTTCGGTCTGCCTCTGGTCTTGGGTCCATCAAGGGGAACTTCCATTGATATCGCTTTCTTTTCGGGGTTTTCAGGCGGACGCCGTTGAACATGGCAATACCAATCCATTTGTGTGAACTTTATAGCCCTATAGTTGTTGAGTTTGCGTGAGTCTCCCTTGTTCTTATAGAAAGGAAGACGAAAACTTTCCCTGAAAGCATCAGGCATCGGTTGCCCATCTTTGATTTTGTTGAAGAGAACTGTGAGCCAATTAAGCCCGACATTTTCCATTTTCAACCAAAATTCCGCGGGGATTTTGTCCGGTCCGACTGCCTTTCCGCGTTTCATCTGATGCATTGCCTCCATCACCTCTTCGTCTGAGATATCTTCAATATTTGTGATATTCGGCTCAACATCTCGAAAAGCTGCTCGAGAAAATTCTTCATTTAGAAGTTCGTCAAAATACTCTCGCATCCTGCTACAAATCGCCGTATCGTCAATCAGCAACATTCCTTGCGAGTCCTCCACGTACTTTGGCGCCTGTATTTCCCGAGCGTTCCTTCTCCTTTGGGCTGCGACCCTAAATATCCTGGCGTCGTGCTTAGGTCTCTCGCGCAAAGACGGTCCTTCGGTCGCAGTCTGAGTTTCTAATTCTTGGTAGAATTTCTCAGCTGCCTTCGCCTTTGCTTGAGCTACCAAGAGCTTTACGTTTTTCCGGCATTGCATATAATTTACGCGAAGTTGAACTCGTTCGGTTTCACTGCTTGACTCACATTTCGTCCATGCCTTAAATGCGTTCGATTTGGCTTGCACTGCTTCCTTAGTTTCGGTGCTCCACCACCATGTTTCTTTCTTCGTGTGGAGTGGACTTTTCGAAACTCCAAGTGCCTTTTCCGCCTCACCTACTGACATGTCAGCGAAACTATTCCACATTTGTGTTGGACTGCGCTCGGTGCAGTTTGTGTTGTTTTGAAACCACTCCGTCATTTTATCAATGAATGGAGTTACTACAGGTTCAAAGCTGTCGTTTGTGAGATTGTGCCACTTGATTTTTTCGACAGGCTTGGGAGTTCTTCTATTTCTTGCTCCTTCTACTTTGAAAATAAATTCTGACAGGAGCAAACGATGTTGGCTAACTACTGATTCACCCAAAATCACCTTGCAGTCTTTTACCCACCTTCTCATAAAATCGAATCAGAGGTGGTAATCGATCTGCGTTTCATGTTTCCTATCTCCGTGTCCACTACTGTAGGTGATAAGGTGTCTCTCGTTTTTCACAAACCATGTATTTAGGATGACCAAACCGTGCGATCTGCACATGGTCAGAATAGCTTCACCTTCGTCATTTCTGACCGTTAGAGGGCTACCCTTTCCACCATGGCAATCCTCGTAATCATAATTTGATTCACCCACATGGCCATTTAGATCTCCTCCAAAGAACACCAATTCGGTATCTGGAATGGTCTGAATCAGGGTGTCAACGTCGTTCCAAAAGGCCTCTTTTTCTTCTGGTGGCAGTCCCACTTGAGGAGCGTAGGCACTTATTACGATCCACACCCTTCCGCAGATAACCAATTTGATGCTGATCAAGCGATCACTTCTCTTCGCGACACTTATTATGCTGCCAAGCAAAGACGACTCCAGAATAATGCCAACTCCGTTTCTTTGATTTGTGATTCCATAGTAGTACAATTTGTACTTCTTGGAATTTGTAAGAAACCGGGCTATGTCGATATGGGTATTTCGCCACTTCGTCTCCTGCACGCACATAATGTCTATTCCCCTCCGCTTCATGATATCCTCAATCTCCTCGCTCTTCGACGTCATGGAACCTACATTCCAGCTTGCAACCCTCAGCTTCTCCACAGTGTAGTTGGACTGCCTTATAGTGCTCGCCCCCGGAAACCGTCGAGCTCTGGCGCGAACTAAGTTCGCCCCGGGATCACTCGACCGCATAGCAGAAGTAGTGCCCGGCGGGGTAGTGCTTATATTTGCGTGAATTTCCATAAGGCCTTCCATTCTTTTACACCTTTTGGAGAAAGGTTGTGTTTTGGCACTAGTGTGTGGAAAGAAGTAAATTTATGGACTTTCCTTTTACATCCGCCGGCTATCTCCAGACACGGCAACCCATACGCACACACACACTAATCTATGGGAGATCTCGTTGATGTTAAAATGTGCCTCAGGCTTCAGATGTAATGGTTGCCTGCTACCTTCGCATACTAGGGCCAAGCAGCCTCTTGACCATGGATTCATCGGCGCATGCTGATCCACATCGGATTAGGGATTTTTTGTCACTGTAAGAGTTCTCATCTCTCTTGTCCCTCCTTTGTCGCCTTCTACGAGACACGCCGGGAAAAGCGGTGGCATCATTCGTAACCCATGCCACAGGGCACATGGTAAGTACGATGTTGATGTATACTATTTTACCACTTGCACATCAAAAACACACGAAAGCAAGCCATAACCTTTGTTTCGCAATAAGCGCTCGGCACATTTAAACTTTTGGGCTCCGAAGCACTGGAGTTTGTGAGCTCTAGAAATGTCAACTGTCACTGGTCACGAACGCACTTTGTCCACTCGTGGACGAACAAATTTCTGCAGTTCGGCCTGTCTATCTAGATAGCAGTGCTTGAACATATAGAAACTGACAGCTATATGGTTCAAGTCTCCCGCATTTAAAATACATATATATGTATGTAATTTCCTTAGAGAAAACATAGCAACCCATGCCATGCGTTAGTCCAGAGTGGCTATGTGATCACACAACCCATATGTGTTTGACTCCAAATTTATTACATTACACTCCACGAAATAATTGAAATGTCAAAATATTGTCGATGCAATTATTAACCCTTCTGACGCCGCCTACGAGCTCTTATGCCTAAGGTGTAGCTGAATCTTCTGTGAAATCAATCTTATTTTTTGAAGAGGTCTGATTTTGGTTCTATAAACAGTTTACATACTGTGTCTTACGATGATGCGCGGTTTTTTGTCGATTCTTTAGACATAGTTTACATTTCGCCGAACATTTGATCGCATTTGTGGCCGTCGGTTCCTTTTAAAAGTATATGGAAAGGGGTGGAAAATATTATTGAACGATATTTTTCATCAAGATATAGTACCATTGGTCTGTCTGGATCTATACGCCAACAGAAGGGTTAAATATTACGCCGGCATTTTAAGGGAGTAATGAATATTACGCGGATTTTATATTCTCAATTGTAAACAAAAACTTGACGTTTGAATAAAATTTTCACGCATACTATGAACTGCAATAGCGTGAGAATGGTGCCATTTTTATTTTCTGATGCCCACTCTGGACTAACGCATGCTTTCTCTAAGGTAATTTCAGCTAATGTTTGTGTCGTGAATCAATTTAAGAGTATACATTCAGGTGCGGAACCCCTAACTTAAAAACCGTTCTTAGCCTTGTGGAAATGACGTCCGGGTGGACATAAATTAACATAACAAATCACATTACATAATTTGTACTAGGATTCAATTGAACGTTCTAAGTCCAGTCACAAGCCAAAAAGAACGCGATTACGTTTTTTCGTAATACATGATGAGAACGATAAAACATTTTAACATGTCCGTCAAAAATATTACTTTTTCGGCAATTTCAAATGTATGGTCATGTCTCCCTCTATGGTGGCTCAACTCAACTCCATAAACTATTAAAATAAAAAGTAAATAATCAGAAGTTACAAAAATATTATTACATATGTATGTATTATCAATAATTCTTATATAATCAGAAAAGGGGGATATTTAGCAGGTTATGAAGGCTTTGGTGTCAAAATGAAAAGTCTCTATTGGAGACGATCATTAATATAAATGTAGGTATGAGTTTTAGGGTCATAGACATGGAGTTTCTGAAAAAAAACGCTTCTTTGTTAGTCCCTTCGGGCAGTGGCGCAACCAGGATTTTGTCCTCGAGGGGGCTATGGGTACAAGTGGTGCAACCAAAATCTTTTCTTGAACGGGGGGCTAAGGTCATCCATTTTACTTAACTGAAAATTTAAGGTTGATGTTACAAGTTGGGTAATCCTGCTGTTTCCCAGTAATAATGCTAAAGTAATGGTGTTTCAAGGACCCGATGCATTCAGGGTTTTTATGCGTCATCATAAGCGGTTTCGTAATCGTCGTTCGTAGAATGCCGATATAAGATTTATGGCTTCCGCAAGGTATTGAAACAAATGGTCTACTACATTTGAGCAGAATTTCAAAATGCGCGGTAATACACGAATAAAATATGCAGAAAGTTGGGCGCAAACAAACCAACCTACCGGTCCGAAGTTGGGCTAATATCGTTCTAATGGTTCCAGGGAACCTTATCTTCTCAGGTGAAATACACAGTGGTAGAAGTGGCAGGACTTCATTTCGAGTATGATTGTGCATTACGTTACGATTTAACGTCGACACTTATATCTAGTTCAATTATATTTATATTTGTGCAACATTTTGGCTCATAATATTTTTCCCAAAAATGTCGGACAGAAATAGGTTTTGTCAATCCTTCTTTTTACATAATCAATCAACAATTATCGCCCTAGAGAAAAAATGTCCACGAATTCTTTCACAACTTTAATTGCAATGAGAAATTCCAATTTTTAGTTGATCGCCTGACACATAATTAAGGAATAAAAGTTTTATCGTAGCTGGGGGATTTTTTGCGAACCATTCAAGTTGATGATATTTTTTTTAAATAATTTCAGACAATTCTGTTAATGTTGCAACTTGCACAGATCATAAAACTTAATAAATAACTTATGCTTAACGAACACGATTTGTTTTAAATTCTGAACGAAATCCATTGCTTCATTTATATAATTTTGCAATTTTTTTTTATCTGGGTCTTGGGGGGGGGGGGGCTTTAACCCCCTTAGCGCCCCTCTCGTGGTTGCGCCACTGCCTTCGGGCATTTTGCTCACTCCATAACTTGTGACAGAATAAAGGAAGCTCAAATTTTGCATACGATTGCCTAGAGGTAAAAGTGACTAAGTGCATTTTTCGCAAAAATCGTTTTATTACGCCAATTGCATTACTTTTATGTCCCGCATCTGTCATTAAAATATTGAGGCGGTAAAATAAGTAAATCAGAAGTTATAGAAAATGAAAATTGATTAAGTGCAAAATTTTCAGATAATGTTCGAGGTAAAAATAACCAAGTGCAGCACTTGGTGATTTTTACCTCAAAAATTATAGTTGTCCTTTAATGATTCCCTAGATCTAAATATAATTAAAGCCTAAGAATAGCACAAGATATTTTCAAGTTAAAGTTAAGTTAAAAAAGTTAAAAGTTAAGTTAAAAAAGTACCTTTCACGATTGTGAAGTTAAAATTAATAGACATTATGCAAATTGTGTCGAAGCTTATAACCAACTCGTATTCGTATTAAAAAACTTCGTTGCAAAAATACAAAATTCGTGTTATTTTAGATTTTATAATTTTTACATCTCAAAACTTTTGTTATCAACTACACATATGGACAAAAAAATAAGTACACCTTCTTGCACCATTTTATTCCTGATTTTTATTGCATTTATTATATTGTAATAATCGAAATAGATAGTCATTATAAAAACTAGGATACAACAATGGTAAGGAGCCCGAAAAAGAGGATGGCTCCCCCTAGGTTCTCTGTCCGGACCGGTATAAACTTTGATAGTGAGTTTGGTCAAAATACGACATCGTTTTTTAACTTTTTTCACAACAGTTTCCGACTTTTTATCGGGATTTGTGTTTTCTTTCCATTTTAGTGTGCTAACTAACGTCAAATTAAAAGCAAAAAAATACTTAAATGGCGAAAAGCGCTCATTAGGCCCACAGAAAGGAAGTACCATATAGTAGAAGAAGTACAGTAGAAGTACCATATAGTCCAAAATGAGACCCTCAATGATAACTCACAATCAATATGGGGAGAAAAGGTCCCCTGACATTATCGATACTTATCGCGGGAAGTATTGGAAATATTTCATTTCTCCGAAAAGTGAATGGAAGACTACAATAAGTAATGTAATTTTGATGAATAGATTCGAAGTTTAAAAAATATGGACGGTGCGATCAGTTATTGAGAGAGATACTCCTCCTTGGTCAAGACCAAACAAGGAAAAATCCACAATATTTTGTTTTAGTGATGGTATGATATGATAAAGGACCCCTTTCGCAATATTCTTTGTCTTAAAAAAAAGAAATTTTTTCAACGCTATATTAAAGCACTTTTTTCAACAGGGCCGAATATCATGGTCAATGTTTTTTTTTTTCATAGTTTGGTGTCATTCAAATGCATCTAGTAACCGTTACGGTGAGACATATCCAATATAAGCAATGTTTGGTTCGCATTATGGTACAGAATCTGTATCAGGTAGGTGGTAATTTCAGCAGGATAATATCTTTAACCACACCTCATCAGATGGTGAAGCACTAGCTTCATGAAAATGAAGTATCATTTTTTCTTGATGAAGTCGTTTACCAAACTTGAATTCACTCGAAATTTTGTTGAGAATTAGGTCAAAGAATTGGAAAAAGGTAGGCCACAATAAGGACACAATCATTGTTTTTTTTTGTCCATATGTTGCATTCAACAAAAAAACATTAATAGTGTTTTACTTCTTCAATAGATTGTTGTAAGATTATGTTTTTTATTTATTTTTCAAGTTAATTAGTAAACAACACTGTTGAACGTGCTGTTGATCTCAACACCCAAAAAAAAGAGTTAAGATCTTGAAAAAGGGATGTCACTAACACCACATCTGCGGCCTTAGCCCAATGTCACGCCTGTTATTTTTATTTGTTTTGCTCTCTATTGTTGAAATTAAGGCTTTTTATTTTTAGCCAGTTAACTATTTCCCCTTCTTCGTCTGCATTCCGCTTTTTCATTATGGAAGCACGTAATTTCACTTGTTTTGTAAGGCTTCTTTGTGCTTGCCTCTTCGAAAATTCTTTTCAAATCATTCATATTAAAAATATTTGGGCGTTCAATCACAGAATGCATCAAATCACATTCCATGTACAAATGTCCTGACACCAAAAATTTTAGCTCGATTAATTCTAAATTTGCAAAATCTAAATAGACCGTGTTTTTTTACATCGGGGGCAGGTTTGCTAACCGAAACGCGCAAAAAAAAACTATCGAGGGTAGCATCCAGGTTAAATTTCAAATTGTCACGTAGTCATTGCCATTAATTTCAAAATATTGCTCAAAAATATTAAAGCCCCGTTTTCACTTTACAAACGCAAAAGTTAACATGTAATTTTTTCAATGAAAACATATTTTTATGTAGGAATCATAATTTTGTTAGAATAAGAATTCGACGAACAACATTTTTAACATGAATTTACAAGCAAAAACTATATTTTTTGCACACACTTGTGTGTTGCATCTAAACTATACCTTAGAGCTTTTCATTTCAAAATTTAATTTTTGCTAGTCATTGGAAAACGTACTAGAAAATAATTGGGATTGCATACATTTAGGCGAGTTTTGGAAAGCTCATTAAATCTGGATAGCAATATAATTTCTAACCTGAGTAAAGTCACAGGTTAGCGTTTGCATGAAAATTACCCCGGATAGTGTGGGTTAGCTAATTAAAAAACACGGCCATAGTATACAGTGTTGATCGGTCCATTTGAAATTCACAATGTTCTTTTTAAAGAAGGTTTTACAAACTCTAATTTGATTTAAAAAAAAAATATTGTGTACGGTATTTCAAATGCATCGATCAACACTGCACTAACCAACTACTAACCATCCTTTGGGACATTTAATGGCGAAGATAAGAGAGGTAAGAAAGACTTCTTCGGAGGATGTCGCTAGGGTGAAGCGTCACATAGAGAGAGAGTCCAATTAATAGAGCATTATATTAGCAAAACGTCCAATAAGAAGTAATTATCGGGAAATTTAAACATCATGCATTTAATACACCGTCTGTATGAAGAGGAGTGTCAAAAAGACAACGTTTCTGCCAGTATAGACACATTTTCTGCACATAATTATCCTTCTTCGTTCCTAAAAAGAAGCAGTGCCTTAAATGTCAAAACTCCCTGTAATGAAATTGTGCCTGCTTACAACTCCCATGAAGGTATAAGTGCTGCAAAAAAGAGGTGGACTTCTGCAACAAAGGGGTTGTTCTGGAAGAAATGGTGCAATGGTACAGCAGTATACCGGTTGCAAACGAGAATAGTGAAAGCGAAGGGGAAGATTAAGATTTTCTTTTTTTTTCTATTAATTTTTAAGTAAACATTTTTGTTTACTACTACTGTGTATTGAAAATCTTACAATAATTATAATCATAATCTATTAAAAAATAAAACCTTTTTAGTTGAATACAACATAAATTCGAAAAGAAAAGTTTTGGGAAGTAAAAATTATAAAATCTGAAATGTTAAGAAAATTTTCGTATACCTAAATTTCTAATGCAACATATTCGAAACACAAAAGTTCTCTTACCAAGATTTTTTCTAGCACATTCCTCCAATATTCACCGATTTTCCCATTTAACCCTTCTGTCCGCACAAAGGTCTGGCCAGACCTTTGGCAATATAATTCGGACAAAAAAGTATTGAAGATGAAATCGTAGCGACTTCAAACTTCATGATATCCTAGAATAATATGTTAAGAAGCATTTGGCAAAAATTGAAAAAAATCGTTTGAAGTTTTGAGCATGTTTTTGACGAATTTCAATTTATAGTGTTTTCTGATACCCAATAGGTCTGGCTAGACGTATAATTTTCCACCCCATTTTTCTCTCCAGGTTAAAAGTGAAAATAAAAAATTCTATTAAATTTCACCTATCTGTGATGTAATAACGTTAATAAAATTCGATTTGTACTTTAAACAGTAAAAAATTCTGGAGTTTTCGTTAAGAAGCCGCGATGTTCGGAAAATGGGAATGTCCAAATTTATCAGATTTTATAACATCACCTAATGAACTGAAATTTGCTTCTAGGAAATTCAAAACGTTTTATCTCCTTTGTAATGGTAAGGACTAAGCATGTGTGGCTTGCTAGCGTCATTCTAAATAGATTTGATCGAGAAATTTAAAATAAATTGATTTTCGCGCTTGAATATTCCCTATTTCTTTCTATCTATTTCCCTAAATATGCAGACTAATATCGGGGTAAAATCTACTAACGAAGCCCTAAATATTTCCCCAAAAATAATGGAATTTGAAAATACGATAGAACTTTCTATTAGAAATACGCCATGAAAATAAACAAGCAAAAGGTGCCGACAGAAGGGTTAAATTTGACCTCACCTACATTCCGAAAGTACAGTACAAATGTCATTTCTGGATGATTTGATACATAGACTAAATCACTAAATACTTCCAAACAAGAAGTGTGGCGAGGTAAAAATGACTAAGTGCGAAAATTGAAAATTTACCCATCTGTAGAAAGTTTAAAATTCCAATAAAAGGATGGATGTAGTGGTCTTCAGTTCTAAATGGAAATTCAATAGTCTTTTATTTTGAATTTGCTAACCTCGATTTTTAAGACACGAAAATTTGTTTTTTTTGTTCTCCTGAACAATTTGAAAAATGTTAGTTGGTCACTTTTACCTCTAAGCCGACGATATATGCTTTTTGTAAGAAGCTCTTCCCTCATGTTGCGACCAATTTATTCAATACCTTCTCTAAATTTGCATTTATGCGATTCCGTCTAGACAGCTGTAGATTTTTCAATTTATAGTATAGTACATAGTATTGTTTCTTGACATGCCGGCCGGCCAACAAGCATAACAAAAATTAGCCGAAACTACGGCCCGTATTTATAAACATCTCTCTGGTTCCTGTTAACCCCTTGTGGGGCATAGGGCATCAACTACGCCTACTTTCCACCTCGTTCTGTTCTGTGCCATCGTCTTTAGGTCTGACCACTGTTTGTTTAATGAAGCAGCCTCGCTATTAACCGATCTTCTCCACGTGTTTCTTGGCCGTCCAACACGGCGTCTAGCATTGGCTCCCTGAGGGTTCCAATCTAGGGCCTGCTTTGCAATATTTGTTGGCCCTCTTCGGAGAGTATGACCTATCCATTGCCACTTTCGCCTTTTGACAGAAGTGCCTATCCAATCCAGGCCTGTGATACTCAGGAGATCATCATTGGAAATAATCTCCGGCCAGCGGATTTGTAGGATGCGCCGTAGGCACTGGTTTACGAAAGTTTGCAGCTTAGTTGTTATCTCGTTGGTCACCTTCCAAGTTGAACAGCCATAAAGAAGCACAGGTATTACAATAGAATTGAAGATTCGGATTTTGGTGCGCCTGGAAATGTTGTTATTTTGCCAGAAAGGAGTCAAAGTGAAGAAGGCTGCCCTAGCCTTATTGATACGCGATTGTACATCAGCGTCCGCGCCGCCATCTGCTGTGACTATGCTTCCGAGGTAGCAGAATTCGTCAACTTTTTCGACTGCCTGGCCCGAAACACAAATTCCGCTTTGTCCACCAGGATGGGAGCTCAAGTACTTGGTCTTGGCAGCGTTTATCTTGAGCCCGGCATTACGGCTTTCGCAATGCAGAGCATCGGCCATTTGAGCTACATCCTCCTTTTTATTTGAAAGCAGACAAATATCGTCAGCATAGTCCAGGTGTTACAGGTAATCAAACATTTTCCATCTGATACCTTTCCTCTGGTTTTGAAGCGCGCTCACTAGTACATCGTTAATGGCTATGAGGAAAAGAATAGGTGATAAAATGCAACCTTGTCTCACTCCACTGTGCACCTCAAAAGGATCTGAAAGCTTACCCTTGTGCAAAACGTGACATTGGGCTCCCTGATAAGATTCCTTGATGATGGAAATTATTTTAACTGGTATGCCCCTCCTACGAAGAGCTCTCCAAATATACTCCCGATCAACACTATCGAACGCCTTCTCGAAATCAATGAACATGAGATGTAATGGGGATCTCCATTTGGCGGATTGCTCAATAATAATTCGGAGAGTGTTTATATGGTCGCTACATGAAAAACCCTCACGAAAGCCAGCCTGTTCATTGCTTAAAGTGCGATCAACTTCATCCTTGATCCGGTTCAAAATAATTTTAGCCATCAGCTTGGATACAGCTGGAAGTAGGCAAATACCGCGCCAATTATTACAATCCTCAAGGTTACCCTTCTTGGGAATTTTAATAATTACGCCCTTTTTCCATTCTACTGGAAGAGTTTCGGTTTCCCAACACTCTCTGATGAGGGGAAGCAGAATATCCGCTGTAGCATTCGAAACCGCTTTAAATAATTCGACCGGAATTCCATCTATCCCCGGGGCCTTACCGGCGTCCATAGATTCGATAACCCGCTTTAATTCCGTCTTAGATGGTGGTCTGGAATTAATACTGGCTACTGGAGGGACGTCTTCTTCTGCCGATGAAGATGCACTTGCAGGCCCGAAACGGTTGTTAAGGACCTCAAAAAAGTGCTCTTTCCATCTCTGAAGCTGCTGTTCTTCAGTAACAAGCAGTAACCCTTCTTTATCTTTCACAGGATGGTCCGTTGTGAACGACTTGCCAATTAGTGGTTTAATTAGCTTAAATAGGGTACCGCTTTCACCACGGTAAGCCGCATCATTTGCCTCCTTCGCTAAAGCGTTGATGTAAGTACGCTTATCACGCCTCACACTTCTCTGCACGCCTTTTTGTAGTGAACGGTATTCAGCACGAAGTTGATTTTTAGCTGAATCATCAGCAGCAGAGTTAATCTGTTCCTTAACTCTTTTGCGTGCTGAGATAAGAGACCAAGTAACATCACTGATAAATGGTCTCCTACCACGATCCAATCTTCCCACAGTCGCTTCGCCACATGAAATAAAAGAATCCTTTGCAAAATTCCATCTATCTTCACGAACATTTCGCCATTGTTGTTCCTGTCGCCAAGCCCGTGATTGCCCATAAGATGTTCCAAGCCTAAATTATCAGTACCGACTTTGCGGTTGAGATCCCCCATTATAATTTTGATGTCACCCCTGGGAGCCATATCAAAGGTGTCGCCTAGTCGCTGATAAAAAACGTCCTTTGCGGATTGGTCTGCAGGTTCAGTCGGTGCGTAGCACTGAATAATTGTGATGTTTCGTACTCTGGATTTGAATCTGCCTGTGATGATACGGTCGGAGATAGGTTTCCAGTCGATAAGGGATCGGCGTGCATTCCTAGTCAACAGGATTCCGACGCCCGCTTGCCGAGGTGAATTATCGTCTTCACTTCCAGAGTAGAGCAATACAGTGCGAGAGCTTGGTGATAAAGTCGCCCCCGATCCGAGCCATCTTGTTTCGCTCAGTCCTAGTATAGCGATGTTGTATGCGGTCATTTCCTGTTCGACTTCTGTGAGCCTTGTGTTATTACACTCACCCCACATCGTCCGAACGTTCCAAAAACCGATCGTAGTCCGTTGTTTATAGCCAAAAGTCGTTGCCGTTGAATCAGTCCGAGGTATCCGAGGCTCGTTTGATGTTTCGAGTGTAAAGTAAATTTCATGTACGCAGGATACAAGCCTACATACCCTATCCCTCAAGTCGCCTTTTACGACAAGCCGGGATCGCTGTGGTATAATTCTAACCCCAAAACCACAGGGGTCAATTTTTTGTTAAGTTTCGTACATATCTAAACCCTTGAGCGCAAAACAGATTTGCTGCGCGCACAATTGTGGAGATATGTTCGAAACTCAGGAGAGTTTTATTCTCTCCTGTCCCTTAAGTCGCCTCTTACGACACGTCGGGAAAGACGGTAGCACTATTCTTAACCCGTGCCACAGGGCAAACATACCTTACCTTAAAATAAATGCCATTTCCAGTAGTTTACATAGAAATAATTTATTTTCTCGAGACAATGCATCCTTGGCTTAAGGCGATTTCAAAGAAACCTTGAAATTTTCCAATATTCAACCTCACTTGAAGTCAATGTAGCCATGGACGTAGCCAGGACTTCGGTCAGGGGGGGGGGGCAAGCCCATAATTTTTTAACATCATGATTTTCTTAGAAGCTGAAATTTCCGGTCGCAGAAATATTATTAGCAAATTTTAGAGTAGCCTGGCTTGTGGTTGGATTGATGCAGAGGGTCATGGATTCCAGACTCACCGTGAACGAATTCATTTTATGGTGTTTTTCGAACTCACAACCTACGTGACGGACTATGATGTCGCTCAGATTGTAAACAAGTATCCATTTATGGGGATAAATAACAATGCTGGGCGTGCTGTTGATCTCAACACCTCAACAAAACAGCAGTTCTTGGAAATTGGATGTCACTTACACATCTGCGGCCCTAGTTTACTGGTGGACTGCCACGCATGTTATCTCTTTTTGTTTGCTAATTTTAAAGTAAAATTTTTAAAATGGAGATGAGAATGATTTTCTTCTGCATTCTGATTACACTCAGCTGTCCTCCAATATCTGCCTTTTAGAGCGAAGTTTGTCTATTTTCAGTGCATTTTTGTATCTCGGACTGCATATTCCACTTGCGAAATCAGTTTGTTTCGTCTGTCACTTTCATCTTAGCAAAGTAGCATCGTCAGAATATTTATAAATCCTTTATTGATTGAAATATGGTTAACGGTTTTAATAAGATTTCCTCTAAATTTATCAAAGTATTAACAGTGGCTAACTTTTATTGCTGGTATGATTTTGATTTAATAACTTGAAAGACCCGCTCTGTGGCTCATTTGGTTGAGTCGCACTTTACGATGCTAGTAATCTAGAGATCCGGAGATCGAATCTCGGCGTGGTCCAAAATTTCCGTACATGGAAATATATAGTGCTTACAACATTCTATTTATACACTCCGAAATGATATGCAACGTAATGTTGATTCGAAATTGCCTATAAACGGCTGAGTTAACGCACCATGGCCCCACAAGGGGCTATACGGTACAAAGAAAAAAGAACTTGAAAGACACTGAAATATGAAGTCCTTAACCCTGGAAGGTCATGCTTATTTTTAGTACGGAAAGGTAATGCTTCATCGATTTGACGACCCTCAACTTGGACGCTTCATACAAATCACCCTTTCTCAAAATATTTATAAAATTTGACAAATCGTCAGTTTATTTAGAATGGAAAGACATCGATTTTGAGTAATTTTGTACGGAAATTGATTTACAAATTAAATTTTCTTGATTCAATGTTATTTCGCCCGAAATATAAAACACTAAATTTAAAAATGAGATAAATAAAAACTTAACGTTGATATAATTCAAAAAAATGTGCTCGAATCATAAAATTCATATTCTAAACGTACTAGGAAATTGGGTTTAATGAATGAAAAGCTCATGTATATACAAAAGGCACAGCGATCCATTTTGGGGTCCCAACACGGGTTTTCTTTCACTTCACCTATTGCGGTTTTTACAGTGGATTGTAGAATTATTTACAGTAAATTTTGGAATATCATCTCCCCGAGTTCCCTTGATTAATTCTAATTCTATGTACGATGTCTAATTTTGACATTGAGTGCCATGGGAGGAGCCGATTTTTATGAGTTCGAAATGCAATCTTCCTAAAATGAGGAAGAATTTTGAGCCATTTTCCTGATTTGTCCTATTTTTGTCCTAGTAAATATTTTTTCCATAATTTTTGAAAAAATAGGTCCCACATTTCAAAAATAAACATATTTGTTATGGGCTAGTTGTATGGACACAGACTTATCGTCGAATCGACAACCATACGTAAGAAATACTGGAGTTCTAAAAGTTACACAAAGTTCATCCTTCGTCGTTTCGACGACACCAATTTCCAAAAATCCAACTTAACCTGCTTACTTCGTCTAGCCGCAATGTACCCGGCAAGTACATCGGCACGGTAAGTGCTGTACGAAAACTCAGCTCCAAATAATGAAAATTGTCACGAAAAATGGGATAAATTTGATGATGCGTAGTCGATTCGACGAAGCATGACCTTCCGGGGCTAGCAAAGCTGTATACCATTTATCACCCTTTAAGATGGTAATAAGTTGAATTCCACTAACTTCCCGAAGGGACCTAATGGTTGAAATTGTGTACTTCAGCTCAGAAGCCATGAAATGAAACAGGAAATATGGGATCCACGCAGCCACAGTAGCACACTCACAAGTGAAATGTGTGTGAATGCTCCCACCAAACAATTTGGCGAACTTTCACCGGAATGAAGAAAAGTCTGATTCGAGTCTTCTTCGACTAGACGAACTATCGTCGGATTTTACGCAAATAGTACGACATGATGAAGAATATTCGAAGTCAGTACGAACTTTCTTCATGATGGCAAACAATTTGCGTATCTTTCGAGCATAGTTCACGGCGGCGATGAAAATTCGAATCAGACTTTTCTTCATTATGA
The DNA here is from genome assembly GCA_949715475.1 of Microchrysa polita. Lineage (NCBI taxonomy): Eukaryota > Metazoa > Arthropoda > Insecta > Diptera > Stratiomyidae > Microchrysa > Microchrysa polita. Next base: position 33,978,168 of record OX454419.1, on the reverse strand, counting down.
TGAAAATTGGCTACATGCATTAAATAGTTCCGCAAATCACATTTGGTATTGAACCGTAAGCGCATGTGCAAGTGAAAAGTTGTAATTAGAACTCTCTGGCTATTATAAAAGACTGGACTCTATATGCAGAATTTTCTTTGATTTGGACTCAATGACTCAAAAACTCGATACTTCAAAATTTCCATAAGTCGAAATAAAATCAAGTTCCCTTCGGCTTCAAGTTATCGAGTTATCTACTGTAACTAACTTCACATGTAAAATAATAAACACACATTCGAATATGGTCGGACAAAAGGCATCTTTTACGAGTCGACAATGCAAATCATTTACACTTCGAAATGAAGAAACTTTTACGAATCGCAAAGGCAAATAATTTACGTTTCGTAATGACAAAACTTCTACGAGTCGTAAATTCGTATCGTATTTAGTTCGCCGCAACACATCGTTTTCAAATTATATTGTCGTATCCCTTTCGGTTTACCGGGGCAATTCGCCATAGAGGTACCATATTCTTCTCAGACAATCTGATTACGATCTGAAAACGAGTTCGCCGGCGAACAAATATCTCGTTTTGGAAAATCGTCTACAGATCGCCGGCGAATCATTTTGTTTAGTGGGCTCCCACCAAACAATTTGGCGAACTTTCACCACAATGAACAAAATTCTGATTCGAGTTTGCTTCGACTTGACGAAATATCCTCGGATTTTATGCAAATAGTACGCCATGATGAAGAATATTCTAAGTCAGTACGAACTTTCTTCATCATGGCGAATAATCTGCGTATCTTTCGAGCATAATTCACGGCGGCGACCAAATTTCAAATCAGACTTTTCTTCATTGTGATGAAAATTGGCTACAGGCATTAAATAGCCAATAATATCCATCTTCTACGAATGGGGAGTGCAAATCATTTACGCTTCGTAATAGAAAAACTCCTACGAATCGTAAAGGCAAATAAAGCTTCGGAATGACAAAACTTTTACGACTCTTAAATACGTATCGCATTCAGCTCGCCGCGGCACATCGTTTTCGGATTATATTGGCGTATCGCTTTCGGTTTGCCAGGGCAATTCGCCATAGAGGAACCATATTCTTCTCAGACAATCTGTTTGCGATCTAAAAACGAGTTCGCCGGCGAACAAATTTCTCGTTATGGCAAATCGTCTACAGATCGCCGGCAAATCAATTTGTTTGGTGGGCTGGTACGCAGCCTCCGTCAGTTACGAGAGGCCACTCGCTGTCATCTATTTGTATGCGCCTCCTGACTGCAAACTGTCCCGAACATGACTTCTCCGGCAGCATTTGGAGTGTTGAAAAATTGGAGTGGAGTGTTGAAAAATTTTTGAAAATGTTGTATGGTGCAGCGATTTTTTTTACTACATCGATAATGATTTTTTCACCATCTTCATCGACCAGCGGGGGGGCAGGGGGGGGGGGGCCATGAATGTAGCTATAGTTACCTACCTTGAGTTATTATTATATTACAATTGTGTTAAAAGCTTGGTCTCCTTGAGTTTCGCCTTAAATCAAGGATGCATTGACTTGTAAATATAAGTTATTTCAATGAAAAACTACTGGAAATGACATCTAATTTTTGAATTTCGGCATACTTGACTAAAGGTTGCCTTGAGTTTATAAATACGGACCTAAAAGTATGAATTTCGGTATCAAAACCAATTTTCTGATAGTTTTTTTTATTAGTTGTTAAGTTAGGAAAATATACATCAGGGTGCCCGGAAACTGCCGCATAAACGCACCGGATTGTGATTCCTCATGTGATTTCCAGCAAAAAAGTTGTACGGAACCCTCTTAGCTTAACACATTAGCTGCCACAGGCGTTTGAAGATTTTTGAAAAAATCATTTTCTTTTACGACTAAAACGACATTATCTCAAAAGCTAGACTAGGCAGACTAGCAACACAAGATGGTTATTACAGCCAACAAATTTACCCAAAAATTAAAAATAACCGCACTAAAATCGGATAAGAGGGTTGGTTTTTACTGAACTTCAAAGTAAAATTTCTGTGATTTGACCCAAAAACAAAATATTTTTCAATCTCAATTTTCTCCAACTTCCAAAGTGAGGTGCTCGTACAATTCTTTCAAAAATTGGCGCATTGTCCAAAGATCATTTCATTCTTACATGATTTTATTCTAGCTTTGTTATTTCTAACAGTTTTAATGCCTTAAGTGCAGAAAACTAGGGTTAATTTTAGCTCTGTTTCAATTCAATTCAATTAAAACTGCCCCTAAGGATCTGCAATTTGGTAAAATTTATTCAAATTATATCAAAATCGATCCAAAATTGAAACTCATATATTCCTTACTCTCTAATAGAGACTTTTGTGTTTTGTGACTTCTGGTACAAATTTCGTTAACCAACTTTCATACAAAAGTGGGCATTCTCATTTGTTTCAAACAATATGATTTTATTATAGCCGAAGAAAAAAAAATGGACATCGAACGACAAAAATCTTACATCGATGAATTTTTGGGGATGGCCTCCTGATTATGGGGAGAAAGTCCCAACAGATTAGACGTTTGCAGTCTTGAAAAGGGGGGAGGGGTACTTGCGTTTTCAGAGCTATGGAGGTTTTTAAAAGAGTCTAAAATGAAAATAGGTACTCTAATTTATTTTTTAGTCTAGCGCCAAATTCCTAATGTATTATATACAATTGGAAGGGTAATTTTTTGTAGTTTTTTCGTTCTCATATTTTATCATTTATTTCTGTATATTTTTTCGGGTTTGAAATGTTTGCTAAAAGTTAAAAAAAATACTCCCTTATCCCCTTTTTTCAAGGTTGGAGCCCTCCAATCGTTGAGGACTTTTTTTTTTTTTTGCCTCACAGAAACTTTTGTCCCGGGACTTGGCTTCTCGGCATCACTTTACTTACAATGCGTACGTAAGTGACTAATCAATCAATCGAGTGTAAACTCTAGCAGATCGTAAAAACAAAACTGAAAACAAAATATATTAATAAGGAAATTGATCAAAATAACTTCTTTTAAACATTAATTTATTAATACAATTAAAATTAACTAAGTCCTTCAAACTATTATAAAGAATAATTGACCTTGTAATTGGTTCATTAAGCCCATAGTTTACTCTATGATAAGGCTGAACAAGAAGGTTGTTCCGCCGTAAATTGTGAGGAATATTTCTGACTTGAAAGTTATTTAATATATCTTCACAAACAATATGAGAGCAAAACAGGTCTCTTATAAACATAGCGTTTAAAAATGTTCTTCTATAATCTAAGGCTTGTAAACCCAATAAGGAACAGCGAGTTTTATAATCTGGCTTGAAACGCCAGCCAATTTGATAAATGGCAAACCGTGTAAAATTGTGTTGAATTCTTTCTATACGCTCGATATGCACCTTATAGAACGGATTCCACACAATAGAACAATACTCCAGGTGCGAACGAACGAAAGCTGTAAACAATATTTTTAAAGTAAAGGGATCATTGAATTCGCGCGCGTTACGTTTAACAAATCCTAACATACTATTCGCTTTTGAAATAATGTAATCAATGTGTTGTCGAAATGAAAGCTCATGGTCGAAAATTACACCAAGATCTGATATTTCGGCAACCCTTTCAAGAACACTACCTGTTAAGGAGTACTCAAAGAAGATCGGAGTTTTCAATTTATATATGCTAAGTACTTAACATTTACTAACATTTAAATTTAAATTATTATCGCGGCACCAAAATTGCAGCTTTTCTAAATCGGATTGCAACTTGAGGCAGTCATCAATGTTGCGTATTTTCATAGCGATTTTCATATCATCGTCACACTGCCATACACGCACGAATTTAAAATTTTGGATGATATCGTTTACGAAAACTAAAAAGAAAAGTGGTCCTAAATGGCTTCCTTGCGGAACCCCTGACGAACATTTTATAACAGAGCGAGATGTACAGCCATTTAACCTCACCAACTGAGTCCTATCCGTTAGATAGGATCTCACCCAGCTTAGAAAAATTGACTGTATTCCTAAATTTTCTAGTTTCGTAAGTAAGATATTATGATCTACTCTATCAAAAGCCTTCGAAAAATCGGTATATACCACATAAACCTGCATTCCCTGCTCAATACAATCAGCAACAAATTTAGTAAATGATACCAAATTTGTTGAAGTTGATTTTCCTTTCAGGAATCCATGTTGACATGGCGATATCAAACGGCTAATTAAAACATCTATTTTATTTTTAATAAGCATTTCAAACAACTTCGGTATTGCAGATAATTTAGCTATGGGTCTATAGTTTTCAATAAGATGCTTCGGACCCTTTTTGTGAATAGGCGTTATGTATGAAACTTTCCATTCATCAAGAAAACCACCTGAAGACAAGGACAAATTAAAAATAAAGGCTAAAGGACGACATAACGATTGCATGCAATTTTTCAAAAATATATTAGGAATGCCATCAGGTCCGGCCTGAATACTAACATAAGATCACGCATAGCATTCAATAGGTCATCCTCGGAAATCTCAAGAGCACTCGTAAGGTCTTCCGGAGCTATCCGAGGGACCAATGCACTCTGCCGTCCATTGATGTTAGCATTAATTTCTGATGAAACGGAGTCTGGCACTTCGTAAACTGAAGTGAAAAATCTAGCAAATCCGTCACAAACCGATTGAACATCTTTGTAAAAATTGCCATTGATTTCTAAATTTTTTGGGATTCCCGTATTCTTACGCTTGCTGTTTATAAAATTCCAAAATGTCTTACTGTCATTCTTTATATTATTTTCAGCTCTCGCAATATACTGTTTGTAAAGATTTTTATTCATTAATTCATACTCTCTTCTCAATCTAAAGAAATTTTCTTTATTGGCAAGAGAGGATGACTTTTTGTATAATTTATGGGCCCTATTATGGTTTATCTACTTTAATTACAGAAGCATTCAAGCAAGTACTAACAAAAATTAGATCTAATATTCTACCAATCGAATTTTTAACAAGATTCATTTGCATCAAATCCATTGCAAACAAACAATCTGTTAGAACAGATTCACACTCAAGATGTAAATCACGCGGCAGAATTTTTTTCTCGACGTCGCGTCGTTCCAGTACCAACTTATATTACCAAGATTGAAATCCCCAACAACGATCAATTTGTCTTTTTCCTCAAAAGATGCAAATAGCTTGGAGATATTATCTACATCAACTGAACTCAAAGGTGGTAAATAGCTATTAAAAATATATACTTTTTCGCTGCGAGAAACATTTATAGAAACACAAATCTGTTCCACGTCTTTATGAAAAATCTCAACTTCAAGAGATGGGAATGTTGTTTTGATAGCTACCAAAACACCACCTCCTCTCTTAGTCGAACCCTCATAACGGTCGCGACGATAGACATCATAGTTTCTTATGAAAAGTTCTTCATTTGAAATATTTGTGTGAAGCCAAGTTTCAGTTAAGCAAATGGCACCATAATCTTCTTGTGAAACAGCAAGGTAAAAATCATTTGTTCTTGAACGAAGACCACCAACATTTTGATAGTAGACCGAGAAAAATGCATTGGAAACTATGTGCTCTGCTGGGGAGTGTTTTGTCGTTTGTCATTTTTTTAAAAATTGAATGGTGATATATTGACTCCCTTGGGCCAGAAGTTCGCACAAAACACTTGCTTTGAATATTCTTGAGGAAGTTTCAAACCAAAACTGATTGAAACCAACTTGGATATCACAATCTTTTTTTATTAGAGGATAGACCGAAAGAAAAGTATCATCTTTTAAATCAAGTTTTTTCATTACATATTCCTTCAATTCATCTGCTTTTACCGAAGCGTGCAGCTTTGAAACATGAAATACTTTGAAACTAGGGACACTTCGAAGAGACGCATTAGCTTCTTGGATGCCAAAGATTCTTTTGTGTCGCCTATTATTATCAGCCTTTTTGGGAATAACTTCACCAGCAGGAGCTATTTTTATATTTATCTTTTTCTTACGTACTGTGACAAATTTATCAATCGGAGATTGATTTTTGTCTACATTAGAAGGAATTATAGAAGCTGATGATTCTAAAATAACACTAGAGGTCCCCGCTTCTTGGCTATCAGGAGGATGCTCAGAAGATTTAGCAATTACTTTCTTAACATTTTTTTTTCATTTCTTTCCCTATATTCTTTTTATTTTTCACGTTTACGTTCTTATTTCGTAATTCATAGGAATTGTTCTCACAACAATTTACAGAGTTCATCAGGGATCTCAACTTGCTAAGTTGGCTCTGCAACGACGAAACGAGCTGAGATAAACCGTCAATTTGTACTTTATAAAATTGCTCGCAAACACAATTCATTTTACTTTAAGAAAAAAAAAACAAAACTAATAACTTAATAAAAAAAGAAAAAAAATGTTAACAGTGAGATTCGAACACAGGACCTGACGGGCGTGAATCTAACACGTTACCACTGAGCTGTATACTACTTTGAAAATTGTTATCCAGATAACTCAGTTAAGCTGAGATTGAACCCGCTACTGGACAAAATCAAACAAAGAAAACAAAGACACACGAGCGGCGGTGAAAACAATGCACAATCAAAAACTTTCCAAGTCAATATAATTTGTTTCACTGCACAAATCCGCGAAACTACTTTTATCGAATTAGCAAACGAGCAATTCAAGAAAAAAATGCCGGATTTAGTAATTAAAATTATAAATAAAAGCGAAAATTTTAATTTCGTGCAAAATTTTGCAGTGTGTCACTCGATAAACGTCAACGGGATGACTTTTTCCCTAATTTCTGAATATTCTGTATATTTTATCGGTTTTTAAATGTTGGTTAAAATGTAAAAAAATACTCCCTTATCCCCTTTTTTCAAGGTTGGAGCTCTTCAATCGTTGAGGACTTTTTTTCCATAATCAGGACGCCATCAGCATCACCAACCATCCTGCAAAAATTCAGCGATAAAAGATTTTCATTTGATCAATACTATACAAAATCCACTCACTGTACCGCATGTTACCACATTGCATTAACAGCGCGGCATGCAGCTTACGAAATACACTAATGAGGTCAACGAACGCATGACAACCTGTTCCGCAATCTCAAGAAATGCATTGTCATCAAATCATCATTCATGTTTTTTCAATACGCAGTTTTCGCAGGCGCAGATACTTTTGCGTAAGCCACCCGACCTATGGCATGGGTCAGTGGCAGAAGATACACTCATGAAGTCTACAAATGCATTAAAACCTGCTCTGGCAGAGTATGGGTGAGGTTATAAAACACAACGTTCGCGCAACGTTTCTCGCAACGTTTCAAATCAACCGGCCGTTACGGATCAGAAACTTCTGCCTACAAACAGATCCCCTAAGCGCCCCCTTGCGAGGCATAGCTTGATTGATTGACAGAAATTTACAATCTGCCATCGAACCGTGCATTTCCGCCTTCATTTATTTATTAAACTATTTATAATCAAAATAAAATGTATCTGCATCTCGTTTAAAACTGGAAATTTTAATTTTCGAGCAAAACCTATCAGCTGTGATGTGTCAATTGTCACATTTGTCACTTTCCGAGAGATGGCGATGGTAACACCAAGTCTGATCCGGATCTATGCGTTTACAGAACACAATAGGAAACGTTTCGGAAAACGCGAACCGTTACGCGAACGTTGTGTTTTATAACCTCACCCTATCTAAACTCTCTTTAACTTGAACTGTGTAGCAAAAGAGCAAATACATTTGCCTGTATACGTGTGTCTGTTTGCTCGTATTTGTGACATCAGGAGCAGATCAGATGCCTGGGCCAAAACAAAGTGGACTAGATTTTGAGGGAGCTTTGGGCATAAATGTATGATTTGTATATGATCTGAGGTTGGCCGAGTGGTTAACGTGTGAGAAGGGCGTACGAAAGTCATGGGTTCGACGCTAGCTGCGGGATTGTTTTTTGCAATAATATAAGACGCGCATGGTCTATTCTTTTTTCGAAACTTAATTTAGTGCTTCAATATATGTAGTTTTATTAAATCAAAAAAGACGCCAAATGCCATTATTGGACTATTATTCAGCATTTATACCCTGTAAAGTGTCTCTATTATTGTTAGAAGAGAATAATCTATGAAGTGTTATAAGGATAAAAATTTTAATCGGGCGGAACGTTACGCTATCAGCTCTCGCAAGATGAATTTTCTTGTTCTTGTTTTCTACACTAGCGACACTTATCTTACTGTCCGCCATATTAGTGCAGTCATATTAGCATTTCAAATAGAAAAAAATAGAGTAAGGCTAATTCTTGTGGTTTTTGAATCAGTGGGCTCCCAGGAGTCAAAAACTCATTTTGATAAAAAAATTTTGATCGGAAAGGTCCCAAAAAGGACAAAAAAGGATACTCTTTAATCCTTGACCGGAGGTCAGCATGTGGGGTATCAGATCAAAGGGGACGTCGAGTACATTACATATCCGGTGTTTGTTTCTTGTTTCAAGGACCCTCAACGGAATAAATCGAGATTAAATGTAAAATTATTGTATTTTCCGTGTATCTTTCCAAAGCCATAACTACGAAAATAATTCAAGTTGTCACTACGTTTCTCACTTTTCCGAATTTAGAATAGCTAAAGATTCTATCATTAAATTTGCTAAGAAAAAAAATTATCGGAAAGTTCTCAAAAAGGACATAAAAGGACACTAATTGCAAACCTTGATCGAACGTGGGCATGCGGGGTGTCATATCAAAGAAGACGTCGAGTACATTCCATATCCGGTATTTGTTACTTGTTCAAGGACCCTCATAGGAGCAAATTGGGAATGGAAAATTTTCGTGTTTCTCGTATATGTATCTTTCCAAAGCCGTAATTTTTCGTTTGAGCCCGAATTATTCCATTTAGTGTCCTTGAAATAGGAAACAAATACCAGATATGCAATGCACTCGACGTCCTCTTTGATATGACACCCCGCATGCTCACGTTCGATCAAGGTTTGTAATTAGTGTCCTTAAATGTCCTTTTTCAGAGCTTTCCGATTATTTTTTTCTTAGCAAATTTAATGGAAGAATCTTAACCTATTATAGATTCGGAAAAGTGAGAAATGTAGTGACAACTTGAATTATTCTCGTAGTTATGGCTTTGGAAAGATACACGGAAAACACAATAATTTTACATTTAATCTCGATTTATTCCGTTGAGGGTCCTTGAAACAAGAAACAAACACCGGATATGTAATGTACTCGACGTCCCCTTTGATCTGATACCCCACATGCTGACCTCCGGTCAAGGAATAAAGAGTATCCTTTTTTGTCGTTTTTCGGACCTTTCCGATCAAATTTTTTTTTAGCAAAATGAGTTTTAGATTCCTGGGAGCTCGTTGATTCAAAAACCACAAAAAATAGCCTTACTCTATTTTTTTCTATTTGGAGGCCTGAAATGGGATATTTTGACTGCACTATATAGCGGACATATAGCAGAAAATATCGGAAACACAAAAGTTCTCCCTATGAGAACGGATAGAGGAACATGCGAAAGTCACCTACTTACATAAGTACTTACCTGTTTTAATTCGGGAGCGGTTATACCCATGGCTATGGACAAAAACAGTTTATTAGCACAGGAAGACTTCACTTCATTGAGAGCTTTTGAAACGGTATCCGGTTTCACAGCAATGAAAACCACATCGGAATTTTCGACAACAGGAAGATTTTGTTTTACAGCTTTGACTCCTAAGTCCTGCAAATATACATATACATTAGTAGTAATTAGATCCGTACATAAGTACACAGGTTGTGAGGAAACTACCGCATAAACGCACCAGAATGGAATATTACTAAGGCGACCAACCGTCCCGGATCCTGCGGGACAGTCCCGCATTTTCCAAGTCTGTCCCGCATTGAAAATTGTCCCGAATTTGTCCCGCATTTCTATGAAGCCTTATGGATTCACTGTTCAATGGCTTCACTGATGAATGACCTTTTCCCAGGAAGCACTAAATACCATTGACTATATTGAGCGCACATTTACCTATCTATAAGTATTATTTTATTTTTGAATTTACATTTAGTCCACGCATTACGTGATTTGAGATTGCCAAAAATGGTAAGAGAAAATGTAGCGCAGTAGAAGATATGCGCAGCTTTTGCCTTATAAGCCATAAAAGGCATAAGATCTAGAAGCTTTTGCTTATACAGGGTGTCCGCTAACTGCCGCATAAACGCACCGGATTATGATTCCTCAGTTGACTTCCAGCAAAAAAGTTGTACGGAACATACCCCCTCAGCTTAACCCTTTAGCTGCCACAGGCATTTAAAGATTTTTGAAAAAATCATTTTCTTGCACGACTTAAAGCCTAATATCTCCAAAGCTAGACCAGCTAGAATAGTGAAATAAAATGATCATTACAGCTAACAAATTTATCTGTAAAATAAAACTAACCACACTAAATTAAGATAAGAGTTTTGGTTTTTACAGAGCTTCAAACTCAAATTTGCGTGATTTGACACAATAACATTTTTTTTCCATCTCAATTTTCTCCAACTACACTACACTTAACGTATAAAAACTGTTAGAAGTCATTACTTCTAACTCTAGCTCCATTGTGCTAGATCAAAACGATGTAAGAAAGATTTGATTGTAAGACTATGCGCCAATTTTTAAAAGAATCGTGCAAGCACCTCTCCTTTGCAGAAGTTGGAGAAAATTGAGATGAAAAAAAAAAGATTTTTTTTTGGGTCAAATCACGCAAATTTGACTTTGAAGCCCTGTAAAAACCAAACCTCTTATCCGATTTTCGTCCGGTTAGTTTTATTTTATAGGTAAATTTGTTGGCTGTAATAATCATTTTATTTCACTATTCTAGCTATTAGAGATATTCGGCTTTAAGTTGTGCAAGAAAATGATTTTTTCAAAAATCTTTAAATGCCTTTGGTAGCTAAAGGGTTAGGCTGAGGGGGTATGTTCCGTACAACTTTTTTGCTGGAAATCACAAGAGGAATCACAATCCGGTGCGTTTATGCGGCAGTTTCCGGACACCCTGTATAATCAAATGATAACTCTCACACGCGGTGAATTCTCAGATACCTATTAAAGACAGATAAAGATACAGCGAACAGCGTGATTGAGCCATTACAGACTATACGAAAACGCCCGTACGGCTCCAGACAAGCATTGAGCATTTCACATTGTGGGAACGCGTCCTACGACCGAAAAACAATCGTACGTACGATTATCCATGCTGTTTGTGGTTGTAAAGTTTGATCGTACGTTCGTTTTTGTAAAGTCTGTAATGGGCCATTGTATGGTCCAATTTGATTCACTTGTTTGAAGCAAAGTTTCGTCACCGTTTGGTTCAAATTTTCGAGGTTTTGCTACACGTACAATGAGTTCTGTTGAGTTATCTACTACATATTAGAAAGTGTTGGATTTTATTGATTCTTTTATGGTTGTCTTCTCGTATTATCTGAAGGATAAGGCTTATACCGAGGAACCCAAATACATGAAACAAATATACGGTGGAGTAATTTTCATACTTTTTCCAACGTTTTGACGTCGATTTTCCAGTGGTACGTTCTGGCTTGTAGTAGATATTTTTATCAAAGCCATTCTCGATAGAGCTCTCTGTGTCTAGGGTAGGGGAGGTGTTTTTAAGACTGGCTGACTTTCGAAAGCTTAAAGGGCGATATTTCGTCAGTCTTTGTAACCTGTCTCGGGGCTCGTGTATCTTTCGTGGGAACCCATGAAACCAAAACTATTATTTTTTCATAAAAAAAATGAAAGATATGACTATAAAAAAGGCAAAAATTTACCCTTAATTGGATATTGTATAAAAAATATAGCCTCTCATAATTACCGATATTATGTGTAGGTATTGTACAATATCTCAACAATAACGACCACGTTTTTTCAGGATATATCAGAACGTAATTCTCTTAAGAAAGATGAGACAAAAATGCTCCAAGCACTGCAGTTCAGCTCTATGGAATATATCGGGCTCCCATTGAAATATTAGCTCTGGGACTTAACATAATGAATACTAAACATACATGTTCGTTTTTGGAGGATTTTAGCTGTATGTCCCGCATTGGCTTCTAAGAAAGTTGGTCGCCTTAAACATTACGCTATCAGCTCTCGTACAAAGAATTTTCTTGTTCTTCCTATCGACACTAGTGACACTTATCTTACCGTCCGCCATATAGCGGACACATAGCGGAAAATATCGGAATCACAAAAGTTCTCCCTATGAGAATGGATAGCAGAACAATCGCAGAACATACCTCCAATTCTTAAACCTTTAGCTATAGCTGCAACAGGCGTTTGAAAATTAAAAAACAAATATGTATTTTCTTGTACGACTCAAACCTCAATATCTCTAAAGCTAAGATAGCGAAATAAAATGGCTATTACAGCCAATAAATTTACCTATAAAAAAAAACTAACCGCACTAAAATCGAATAAGACGTTTGGTGCTTACAGAGCTTCAACGTGAAATTTGTGAGATTTGACCCGAAAAATTTCTCATACTTCTACGAAAATGAGGTGCTTGTATGATTCCTTTAAACAATTGCGCCGGAACAGGGGGGGGGGCAGCGGGGGCAACTGCCCTTCCAATATTTTTGCTAAGGGGGGGCAATTGGTACAAAATAGTGCACTATATTAAAAATTACGAATAGTTTATTTTAATTTTTTTACGCATATGCAATATACATATTTAACTATTATTTTAGTGGATACTTTTTTTTTTCATGATGGAATACCTGGTTCGCAGAAAGTTTGATACTTGTCGTGCATCTAGTGTATGTACATATATTACGAGTATGAACGCCAACAAGAGTACCTCATAGGCCAACGAGAGCGAAACCATTGGCCGTTGATCAACGCGAAAACGAGTAGGTTTTCATGCTCCTTGCCGACGGTAGAGAACCTCACAGTAAGATTGGGCTGCTATGCTGAAGATTTCAATATTGTTGATCTTCGCTCTCAGTTACTACTCTTTTGAAGAATATGCCGGGAGCATCACCCACATATTGCGCCGAAATTGCTGATCACTTTCAAAGTATATCGAGCAGAGCGAAGTAATACGGCTAGTAAGGGGCGATTCAGACTATCGACAGGATTTACTAAATCCTAGATTTAGTTGACAGTTGTACCATATTGTACTGCAATTTGAATAATGCAAATACATTCTACGATGTATTTTGAATTTAATGACACACGATTTAATCTAGTAGGCGGGTGTTGACTCGATTAATTTAGTGGTTTTAGTAAATCCTGTCCATAATGTGAATCCCCTCTAACATTACTACTGACGGTTCCAGTATCAGCAGGATCATCAAGAAGGTCGTTCAGTGTTTTGCGAATTTAAATCTGTCAAAAATCATGAAAGAACTCGTTTGACTTTTAATTTTATAAAACTATACAAAATAGAAAATATCCCTGCAAACAATCGGTCAGTAGTCTAGGGTTGAGAAGAAAGGGGGAAGGAAATAATGCGATGGTGTGCGTATGGACACGCACACATACTGAAAATGTCGACCAACAGATGTTCGCGGTCATTTGTTTTTTTTCTATTGACATTTTCGCGATGTGTTTATAAATGTTCCGTCGTTCGTATAAGTCAAGCTGGAGGAGTGGAGCAGTTTTCCGAAGGATGTTACGGATCTAAACTGTAAGTACAAATATTGCTTTGTGATTAAGCAATTAAGACTTTTTTTCCATATGTAGATACTCCGGTCGTGTTGGATGCTTGAAGTACCTACGCGATGGTAGTTTAAGCACAAGGATTTCGAGTCGTGCATCATTTTAATTGGAACGCAGGCAAAAATGAGCCCCGATGCGTTGCGGAGGGTGCGCATCGAGTATTTCAGAATGGTAAGTGAAGATATTACTTTATTCTTTTGCCTTTTCGCTGTTTAAATTGAAACCTTTATCTTTCCAATTTCAGCGTCGGCTTCGTATTCCGTGCTGGGCAAAACAACTACACTACACAGCTGCGCTTCATTCAAGCAATAATGTATAATTTTTTGTAATATTGTTTTTGTTGATTACATACATGTATGTTCAAATATATTAAAATAAAAATATTGCCATTTTCTACTAATTACGTGTTTCTATACGCTACTCTTTTCGAACCGAAAGTAGACGACAGCGCACCCTGCACGTCGTTCATGGAAAAAGAACCCCGCACTCCGCACCGCACCCCGCTATTTAAAAGTTTTGACAATGGTCGCATATTACATCTACTACAATTCGAATATCTGTGTACTGACAGTCGTCGTGTACTTTATCTGCAACCACTCGATGATGTAACCATGTACGGTAGCCTACCATGTACGTGTGCTGTCATAGACTCTGTCAGGATTTTTCTTTGGCATAAGCCGCTTACTTTAGTCCCGAACGCCGAACAACGGTCAGTGGTACAGTCAGCCCGCGAGTCAGGGGTACGTAGTCTACTATGTCAGCATGACATGGTTTGCAGGGATGTTTATAATTTTCAACACTTCGGAACTTCAATGGGTTGAAAATAGGTAAGAAAAAGAAACTTAAGGGTTATTCACAGGATATTAAAGTGGTAGAGGTCGGGTAGATGGTGACCGCCTAATTTAATGTGAATTTGAGAAAAAAATCTTGCCCGCCCCCCAATAAAAATTTCGTTCCGGCGCCGCTGCTCTAAAAAATTGGCGCATGGTCTCACAATGACATCTTTATACATCGTTTTTTTTGTAGGTTCATTATTTGGAACACTTGTAATGCCTTAAATGCATAAATCCAGGGTTAATTTTTGCTCGATTTATTTTGCTTAAATATTGCACAAATTGCAGAATATTAAGAGCAATTTGAAAGAATTCGAGCTAAAATTAACCCTAGTTTTCAGCTCTTCTTCTTCCTTTCCTCGTTCTTTATACCGCTCCATGGCCTCGCGTTGTCGACCTGCGGGGTAGGCATATCGCCCGTTTTGGCGATAATATCTCAGCATATTTCTATAGGCAACTCTATCTTGGATCGTGCCATCGCCGAGACCAATGCGTTTTTGTTCCGTTTCATTTGACACATCCAGGTGTTCTTCGGTCTGCCTCTGGCCTTGGGTCCATCAAGTGGAACTTCCATTGATATCGCTTTCTACGCGGGGTTCTCAGGTGGACGCCTTTGAACATGGCAATACCAATCCATTTGTCGGTCTTCGAGCTTTTCGGTGATTGGTTGGTCTATGGACAAGCTGCCCGGATGTAGCTACTCTATGTGGTCCCTTTTCGTTACACCAACTGACATGCGTAACATTTTCATTTCACTCGCTGTCATTTGTTTCGCGTAACCTTCATACATGGTCCAGCATTCTGATCCATCACTCAGAGAAAAAACGCACATTCATATTAAAAGCTCCACATTTAAATTGAACGCAGTATTCGTTTGAAAAATCTCGTTTGATTTGAACGAATTCTCATTTACCCTAAGAGAATTTCTTTTAAAACAAAAGAGCAGCCAAACCGCAAACGACGGTCGTTTAAATCAAAAGATTCCGCATTAAGGCTAGTACTGACCTCGAGAGTGAAATTTTTCGCCGCTGTTATTTTTTCAATGAAAATGTATTCTTACTATCGTGGAATATGTACACAGAGAAAAAAATTAGAATGGTTATCTAAGGAAATAGTCGAATTCATCTAAAGTTCGCGTTGATTTTCAGCTTATGATTCTATGTAGTTGAAACAGTTACGAAGATATGGATAATTTTTCTATTCGTCATTAGTTGAAACATCTACTATATTTGCAAATTCAATTAATTCATTTGTAAAGACAGCTATTCATTATCTATAAATTGTTAAATGTTGGATAGCTAAATTGTGTTGAAGAAAAAAGAACGATTGTTTGTAGTTAAATTTTATATTTGAATAGTACAATCAACAACTTTTGTGGAAGAATTGACTAAACTTTTTCTTCTAATCTTGCGTGGTTAAATTAACGAATTTAATAGTATTTTCAGCTACGAAGATTAGAGAAATCAGCTATTTCTTTGGTAAAACTATCTAAATTTAAGTCAACTACTTCACTTTAGATAAAAAGTCTAAACCATTTTTTTCAGTGTAGGGAATGCTAGGGAATTCCAAAGGCTACAATCCGAAAACAGTTCCATAATTCTTTTCGGCCATTTTATGCTTTTTTTCCGATTTCCTGGTTATTTCATCGTGAAATGTCAAATGACCGGGGAATCGAAAAATAATACATAAATTGGCCGAGGAGAATTATGGAACTGGTCTCGGATTGTAGCTTATGGAATTTCCCACCGTTTGTGACATATTCCACGACAGTAAGTATCCATTTTTATTGATAAAATCCCTGGGCGAAAAATTTCACTCTCGATCTTAATTCAGGCCTTTACATAGTAATGTGTATACATTCCTTTACGTAACAAATACACATACCTAAAGGACGCGATGCCAAAATGTCATTTGTTTCAACGTAGCACAACAGGTAGTTAAATACTTCCGGACGGTCCGATGAGTCTCGCGTGTTCATGTTCATTCCAAACAAATGTGTAGTGTCTAACAAACGCGTATTAGAATCTTCGTCGATGTGAGTGTTTTCGATAATTTACTTTTGCATTCATCTGGAGGAATGGACGCTTGCACACGTGCAATTTAAGTTTAGCGGATGTTAGAATAAAGGTGTAATGTATTAACCATATTAAAATTAGACCTAAATAAAAAATAAAGTGTTTTTCTAAAGTTTTCATAAGTTTTATTCTTTATTGATTTGTCAACCCAGGTAACAGTAAGTATCTAATCGAATGGAGAATGGACAATCAAACGGAATGTATTATTTTATTTCAGCAGAGTTTGCTTTTAATTCCATGTAAAACTCAATTATTTTGAATGAGGTAATTTCTATGAAATGAAAACGCGATGCGTTACTTTCGAAATACATACCGTTTCATTAAAAAGAATGCTTCGTTTATTTTAAATAACAAAAATGTTCAATATAAAAACGAAGACGTTTGATACAATTGCCTTTCATTTATTTAAAATGTTTTACCCGTTTACATTAAAAGAATAAGTGTTTATTTCAACGAAAAATACGTTTAAATCGACTGGCTCCTTCTTTCCAGGTAAACGTAAATTCTTTTAATTCAAACGCTTTTTTACAACTCATTATGATTTTGAAAGAAACGCCACTCGTTAGAATTAAACGCATTTGCGTGTGGAGCCAAATCAAAAGCGCAAATCGTTTGAATTAAATATATTTCGTTCAATATTAGTGAATATTTCTCTGAGTGTGAGTGCGGGACGTACAACCGTTTTGTACAACTGGCCCTTTAGCCTCAGTGGCATTTTCTTATCGCAGAAAACTCCAGAGTTTTCTCGCCACGTCATCCACCCAACCTTTGTGCGATGTTTGATGTCATCATCGCATGTAGCTCCGTTGTTCACCATCGAGCCAAGGTACTTGAACTTGGTACAAGACTTAAGCTGCTCTCCTTTGACATACATATCTGGTATCGGTGGATCTGGGTCTGAGAATGGGCAGCATAAGAACTCAGTTTTTGTTATACTTACCTCAGTCCATGCTCCTCCAGAATGTCACACCATTTTGTAAGTGCAGCTTGCAAGGCAACGATGTTTGGGCTACTGAGGACTATATCATCGGCAAAAAGAAGAGATATTTCTAGGCCGTCGGATATACGTGTTAATAAGTAGCACATGATGATGTTGAAGAGCAACGGACTCAATACACTGCCCTGGTGTAATCCGACATTCACCGGAAATTCTTCTGATTCACCGGCTATGCATCTAACCTTAGTCGTAGCTCCATCATACATGTCTCGTATCATCCTGACGTATGCCTCAGGGACATTAAGTGTTCTCAAGGCCAACCATATCAGATCACGAGGTACTCTATCGAATGCCTTTTCCAAATCGTTGAATACAAAGTATGCAAGTCCTTTCGTGCTGCTCTATACTTTTCCATCGCAATACGAATGCACTGAATCGCATCGACTGTAGATCCACCTTCAACAAAGCCGCATTGATTGTGTCATTCAACCGCACAATCTTTCTCAATCGGTTCCCCGTTGCAGACAATTCGCTCGTAGATCTTCAGTGTATGAGGTGTTAGCTTTATAGCCATATAGTTGTTGAGTTTGCGTGAGTCTCCCTTGTTCTTATAGAAAGGAAGAAAAAAACTTTCCCTGAAAGCATCAGGCATCGGTTGCCCACCTTTGATTTTGTTGAAAAGAACTGTGAGCCAATTAAGCCCGACATTTTTGAATGTTGAGTTTGCGTGAGTCTCCCTTGTTCTTATAGAAAAGAAGAAAAAAACATTCCCTGAAAGCATCAGGCATCGGTTGCCCACCTTTGATTTTGTTGAAAAGAACTGTGAGCCAATTAAGCCCGACATTTTCCATTTTCAACCAAAATTCCGCGGGGATTTTGTCCGGTCCGACTGCCTTTCCGCGTTTCATCTGATGCATTGCCTCCATCATCTCTTCCTCTGAGATATCTTCAATATTTGTGGTATTCGGCTCAACATCTCGAAAAGCTGCTCGAGGAAATTCTTCATTTAGTAGTTCGTCAAAATACTCTCGCATCCTGCTACAAATTGCCGTATTGTCAATCAGCAACATTCCTTGCGAGTCCTCCACGTACTTTGGCGCCTGTATTTCCCGAGCGTTCCTTCTCCTTTGGGCTGCGACCCTAAATATCCTGGCGTCGTGCTTAGGTCTCTCGCGCAAAGACGGTCCTTCGGTCGCAGTCTGAGTTTCTAATTCTTGGTAGAATTTCTCAGCTGCCTTCGCCTTTGCTTGAGCTACCAAGCGCTTTACGTTTTTCCGGCATTGCATATAATTTTCGCGAAGTAGAATCCGTTCGGTTTCACTGCTTGACTCACATTTCGTCCATGCCCTAAATGTGTTCGATTTGACTTGCACTGCTTCCTTAGTTTCGGTGTTCCACCACCATGTTTCTTTCTTCGTGTGGAGTGGACCTTTCGAAACTCCAAGTGCCTTTTCCGCCTCACCTACTGACTTTTCAGCGAAATTTTTCCACATCTGTGTTGGACTGTGCTCGGTGCAGATGGTGTTGTTTTGAAACCACTCCGTCATTTTATCAATAAATTGAGTTACTACAGGTTCAAAGTTGTCGTTTGTGAGATTGTGCCACTTGATTTTTTCGACAGGCTTGGGAGTTCTTCTATTTCTTGCTCCTCCTACTTTCAAAATAAATTCTGACAGGAGCAAACGATGTTGGCTAACGACAGATTCACCCAAGATCACCTTGCAGTCTTTTACCCACCTTCTCATAAAATCGAAGCAGAGGTGGTAATCGATCTGCGTTTCGTGTTTCCTATCTCCGTGTCCACTACTGTAGGTGATCAGGTGTCTCTCGTTTTTCACAAACCATGTGTTTAGGATGACCAAACCGTGCGATCTGCACATAGTCAGAATAGCTTCACCTTCGTCATTTCTGAGCGTTGAAGGGCTACCCTTTCCACCATAGCAATCCTCGTAACCATAATTTGATTCACCCACATGGCCATTTAGATCGCCTCCCAAGAACACCAATTCGGTATCTGGAATGGTCTGAATCAGGGTGTCAACGTCGTTCCAAAAGGCCTCTTTTTCTTCTGGTGGCAGTCCCACTTGGGGAGCCTAGGCACTTATTACGTTCCACACCCTTCCGGAGATAACCAATTTGATGCTGATCAAGCGATCACTTCTCTTCGCGACGGTTATTATGCTGCCAAGCAAAGACGACTCCAGAATAATGCCAACTCCGTTTCTGTCGATATGGGTATTTCGCCACTTCATCTCCTGCACGCACATAATGTCTATCTCCCTCCGCTTCATGATATCCTCAATCTTCTCGCTCTTCGACGTCATGGAACCTACATTCGAGCTTGCAACCCTCAGCTTCTCCACAGTGTAGTTGGACTGCCTTATAGTGCTCGCCCCAGGAAACCGTCGAACTTAGTTCGCCCCGGGATCACTCAACCGCATAGCAGATGTAGTGCCCGGCGGGGTAGTGCTTATATTTGCGTGAATTTCCATAAGGCCTTCCATTCTTTTACACCTTTTGGAGAAAGGTTGTGTTTTGTTAGTTGTTAGTTTTCAGCTACGGTATTAAAATTGTTAGAAATAATGGAGTTACAATAAAATAATGTAAGAAAGATATGAGCCGCCTATTTTGAAAGTGGCATAAGTCTTTTTATGGAAATTGAGTTAATGATGGCATTATCATGTCTTTGGCGGTTTCTTTCTATGACAAAAAACTCGAACAAATATTTCAAAAATGTACTGTTGTTTTTATAGTCACAAATTCTGCTACTTAACAACAACTTCAAAGTGTTTATTTGGAAACTGGCGTAAGTCCATCCGTGTGACTTACTCCACTTTCAAAATTAACATGCTTAGGGGAACAATAAATTATCTTCTGATCAGAAAATATTTTAGAAATGTATCTTTTGATTGATTTAAATGTGCTTGTAAAAATTTAACTATATTTTGCAGTAAAATTAAATTTGATTTTTTTTTTTCAATTTAATATCAGAAGAAAATGGAAATATGAAAGAAAATATCTTGAAATATAGTGATTAACCCTTCAAACTTTCAATTAAAATGACTGAAGTTATGAGTTGAGTGAATTAACCCATTAACGACGAGACCCTAAAATCTTACCGATTGAGCTGAAATTTTCCACGTCGGCTTAAAATGGCTAAAAACACATTTTGTAGAAAAAAAAATTTTCCCCGGATGCCGGGTTCAGGCTCCCGGCACTGTTACATATATGTAACATCAGACACTCGAAGTACTCGAGGGTGTTACATATATGTAACATCAGGCATGATACGGGGAAAGTATATTCAAAGTATATTTTTGATTTTTGTTTCAAAAAGAAAACATTTTATTACATTTTTTTTTAATAAAGCGAAAAATATATGAAAGCCGATATTTTACATGAATTTTGGAATGAAGATAATGCAACAATAACGTAGAAATAATACGAAAAGTGTGCGAAAATTGAGTAGCCTTACAAAAATATTATGCCAAATATTGTATTATTTTATTTTATTATATATGTGTTTTTGCATGTTTTTTTTTTTTGCTTATATATTGCTTTATTGGTAACAGATAAGATAATAAAATACATAAATTCATTTCAGCAACTCACATAAGCCTAGGCTCGTGTGTGAGAGCTGCAACTGTGCACTATACAATACAAAATTTAAATATGAACTATCATTTCAACCTTAAATCAATTCAACATGTTCTACATTGTTCTAGTTCAAATTTAAATTTCTAAAAAACGATCGGTTTTCTAAAATGTACATTTTGAGTTTTAGTTTGTAATTATATAAATTTAATTCATTTCTTAAGCTACTCGGGAGTTTATTAAATAATCTTGGGCCTGCTATGCTCAAATGACGGTTAGTAGATTCCTTTTTAAATCTTTTTACTACGAGTTCACGCTCAGTATTAGATCGGGTGCCATAGTTTGATGAGATTACTCTAAACTGATCAAGATTTCTGAATACAAATTTCATCAAATTAAAATTGAACAACTGTCTTATGGACATAACATTAAAGTCAGCAAGAGCTAGTGTAGTGGAGGAATACTTCGATCTTTTCAAGCAAATTTTAACAATTGTTGATTGGACATTAATTAGAGGCTTTAAGGCGTTAGTAGTGGTACTTCCCCAAATAATTATGGCATATTGAAATATGGATTGAAATAAACAAAAATATATTGTTCTAAGAAAATATATATTAAAGTATCTCCTCAACAATAGGATACGATGTATCATTTTACGTAATCTTTTAACTAATAGTAAAATGTGGGATTTCCAATTAAGCTTATTATCTATAATTATTCCAAGATATTTGATTTCACTAACTTCTTTTATTAGATGATTTTGTAAAGTAAGAATGCCACTTGAAACAGAATTATGCGAGGAAGAACCATATTTAATGAAGTAGGTTTTACTTAGATTTAAGATTAATTTATTTGAACAAAGCCATTGATTCACTTCACCGAGTCTACGATTGGCCAATGAATACAACTCATTCCAGTTTTTATAATTGAATATCAACACTGTATCATCCGCAAATGAAACAATGCTGCAATTATTGTAATTTTTGTAAAGGTTGCAGAGACCATTAATATAAATTTGGAAAAGTATTGGACCCAGGACAGTTCCTTGAGGAATTCCATGTAGAACGATCTTTGCATCACTACATATACCATTCACAATAACAGACTGTGTTCTACCCAAAAGGTATGATTTTAGGAGGGACATTTCCTTCCCTGTTATACCAATTTTACTTAGCTTATTTAACAAAATTGAATGGTCAACCGTATCGAACGCCTTCTTCAGATCTAAAAATACAGACAGTACCTTCTCACCTTTATCTAAGATTGCAACTATATATTCAATAACCTTAGCAATCGCATCAGAAGTACTAAGCCCCGTTTTAAAGCCATATTGGTTTTGAGCAATTATTTTGTTAATATTGAGGTGCTTTTCCATACGACATTTTAGACACTTTTCAAAAATTTTCGATATATTGGAAACAACTGAAATTGGCCTATAATTTTCTAATAGTTCTTTGCTACCTTGTTTATGTACAGGGTATACGAAAGAGGCTTTTAATTTGTCTGGATAGACTCCACAACTTATACATAAGTTGAATATATTGCAAAGGACGGTAATTCCTGATTCACCTAGACACTGTAGAATTTTAGTAGAAATTTTATCAGGACCACTAGCCTTCGGTTTCAGTTTGGATATATAAAAGCGAATTTCATCTTCTGATATCTCATTGAAAGTTAATTTTGGAATATCACCAGTAGCGTCAATTTCTAAAGTTGGAGAACAATTTTGGACTACCGATCTAGAAAGCTGTTCACCGAAACTTATGAAATAGTTATTTATTTCATTTGGAATTGTAGTGCTATCTTTTATTATCTGACCAGCCTTGTTTCTGATAGCTGTGATATTACAGTCGTTTTTCCTTTCCCCATAGACAATTTCTCTACTAAAATTCCAAAGTTTAGTTGGGTTATCAGTATATTTATGAATTAAGTCATAATAGTAGGTACTTTTACCTGATCTAATAACGCTAGTAACAAAGTTTCTATATTTTTTATATTGCGACGTAGCTTCTAAATTTTCGGGATGTTTCCTTGCAAACAGTGCCATTTTATCTCTATGCCGAATAGATACTATAAGTCCAGGTGTAATCCAAGGCTTTAGTCGCTTTTGTTTGGCACCTATTTTGACAAAATGCGTACATTTATTTATGATTCCATGTAAAACATTTAAAAATTCATTAAATTTACTGTTAACAGATTGTTGTATTTTAACAGTTTCCCAGGAAGCGTGACTAACTAGAGACTTCAATTTATTATAGTCAATTACACTTTTTTTGTTAAAAAGTACTAATTGGGAGATCTTTTTCCTTCAAAATAGAGTTGCTAGGGACGATATTTGCAACCACAGCGTAATGATCCGTTATTTCAGTCTGAACTATACAAGGGTTAAATATGTAATTAGTTTCTAGCTTGACGAATATGTGATCTAAACAGGAGTTCGATGCCGGTCTTGTTATACCATTCAAAAATTTATTATATCCGAAAACATGCATCACATCTAGGTAATCATTAACAACTGGAGAATTTTCATTGAGGATATTAAAAATTATATCACCAATTATGATATGATTATCTAAACTAGCATTAATGGAAAGGAAATTATACAAAGAGTGAATAAAAGTGTACGGATCTAAACTAGGCGATCTATATATACCAGTAATATAAAAGAACCTCCGACCGATTTCCACCTTAATATTAATAGTATTAGCATCAATTATATCGCAATCCAAGACATCAACTTGATATTCTTTTTTAGTATATATAACTAACCCATCACATTTATTAAAAGACGGCGGTTTCTGGAATAAATTATTGCCATCGAGATTGAAGCAATCGGTCAAAGCTAACCAACTTTCAGTGAGGATAATCAAATCAAACTGAATTTTAATAGCATCTAAACAAACTATAAATTCGTCAAAATGTTTCGCTAAACTTCTAATGTTCATGTGAAAAATGTTTAAACCAGCAAAGTAAGTACCATTTAAAAAGGAATTAACTTCGTCTACAAGTAAATATTTAGTCTCGACTTCATCATAGTCGCTGATCGGATCAAACATCATTTAAAAATAAAATTAAAAGTATAATAAATAAAAGAAAATAATAAAATTTATTAATTGAGGTTGTCTAAGTCTTGTAGTCTGTATTTCAAATACGAGACGCTCTGTCGGTTTCGGTTTTTTTACAGAGAATAATTCCATGTTTTATCCATACATACTTGTAACCAAGTGGAAAAAGCTTGGCTTTTGCATCACGATATAACTTGGCTGTTGCATTAGTCAAGTGATCACCGATGAACACATTTGGGAATAGAGATTCGAGTAAACCTGTTCCATTTTGGCCACGTCTCGCTAGCTTGAAACATTTCAATATTTCTATTTTTGTGGACGTGCGGACGAAAGATACGATGACTGTTGGTGTTGTAGATTTCTGGTTCAATGTATAGACCTCACGTATGTCATCTGGTTTCACAGTAGTACCCAGCTGATTACACAGTTTTAATACTGTACACTCTGTAGACTCAGAATCATTTCGTGGTAAACCGTTGACAATTAGATTGGTTTTCCTTGTCTCTCGCTGCAACATTTCATTTTCTCGGGTTAGGACAGATATTTGGTTTTTCAGATCATTATTCAGTTCTCTAATTAAGTTCATTTCTGTTATGAAACGATTCATGTCACTTCGAAAAGATTCAAATTGATCCGATATGAATTGCACTGATCGAACCACCTCTTTAATTTCATTATTATTGTCTTTCACCATAGATTCAATTTTTTGTTCAAATTTTTGAAATAAGGCATTAAATGATTGATCGTCCACTTCACTGCCGAAATTGTTTCTATCACTTTTACACAATTCGCACTTCCATATATCCCGTCTTTGACGGGATTTCAAACTGATGCACGCCGGATGGTAAAAGTTTTTACAGATAGAACACATAATACAATCTTTCAACTCAGTAAAGTCTTTTTGGCATTTGTTACATTTATTGGCCATGATGTTTCCAGATAGAATTGTTAAAAAAAGCAGAAATAAATTAAAATGATAAAAATATTCGGAAAACACGTCCGATAGCTACAGCAGTTGCAGTTGTTGTTGTTTTATTGAGAAGTTTCTTGAACACCCACAGAACTAATCGATTTGACAGTTTGTGAATAGGAAAAAAGTTTATAGAACTACAGTAGTTAACAATACAGATTTTGAGGATTATGGAAGATTTGCCAGTAAATTATAAAATTATTGTTTCAATTTTTTTATCAATTTGTCCATCCGCCGAATTTGTCTAAAAAGGACTAAATAAAGACCCTTTAATTCCTCCTTGTCTATAATTTGGTCTACATTAGAAACCATTTCTTCTTTCGTAGCTCAAAATATATCCTTTTAAATATTATATTAGCAAAATTAAATAGAACAACTAATCCTTGGCCTCATGAAAATAAAGCCTTGACTCCTTGCTTCGGATACCCTTGAATCCGGCTATCATTTTAATCCACCTAAGACAACTATTGTATCCATATTCCGGATTTCTAGAGCAATTCTAATTCCGACTCTTAAATTGTTGGTATGTTATGCCAAATATGGCCGCTCAATTTGCCAGTCAAGAAGACACAAGGGTCTAGAAAATCATGTGACATGACTAATTTTAAGGAAAAACCTAAATATGTAATAGCATTTTTTCTTTTAAATTTTAACATTTATGAAGACTATTTATGCTATTTTCCTAGATAAAATGTCTTGTTAAAATCCGGAATTTTCTTTAATCCGGATTTTTTGAGAATCCGGACTATCGCGTCAACAGTGTAAAAAATCAATAAAATAAAAAAAAAACACTAAAGAAATACATACACCTCGTATACGAAGAGTGCACTTTCCCCATATCAGGACGGATGTTACATATATGTAACAGTGTTATAAAAGTACTTATAAAACGTAAACTACGGACAATATTTATTTCATTTATTTTTTGTATTGTTTCAAAAAGACCATGTAATGACATACGATTAATTTTTTCCATACAATTAAATATAAAAATAAAATTCCTCTACTACTTTTGCCATCGTGACGATTTTCGTCAACATCGAAAAAACCATCAGAAAGAAACCTCTATAACTTCCACAATAGTCAATCAAATTCAGCTAAATTGATTTCTACGCATTGCTAATAGTGTCCAGTACAGGATAAAATACTTTTTAGTGCCGAATTGATATCCTATTCCTTTAGCAGCCGTTTGAAACGAAGGATGTCTTACTGTTACATATATGTAACATCAGGCATTAATGGGTTAATTGTAACTAATCAATAAAAAAAATTATTTCTGCCCGCTCCGATTTCGTCCATTTTTTTCGGCTATTGAAAATCACAATTTGGCTAATATTTGCTAATGATGCGTTGAAGAAATTCGAAGCATATTGGGCCGTTAAGTCCTCAAATGCCTAAGAAAATGATATCAGACTATTGACTATCCGACTTTACAGCAATTCGGCTCGGTTTTTTGGACAATCGCCATGATGTTTCTTTCTTTTGTTTGCCTGAAGTGCAATCCGAATATGAATTTCAGACGCTATACAGGGTTCCTGCTCTGGGAAAATATTTAATCTTTTACGTATTTTTAGAGTTATATGCGATTAAATGAAATGCTAAACTTGCTGATATTTTTAATGCAATCTGACTGTAAATCATAATATTAAAAAAAAAATTGTTTTTACAATAAAACTGTTTTGGTTTTGTGATAAATGTCACCTTATCTTTGTGGAACCGAGCTTTCAAACTAATTCTTTTGCCAAATATGTAACTACTATAAAATTTTTAAAGTTCGAGTTTGAATGAGAAAAGAAGTCAATTGACCAAGTGTGAACTTAACGGACTTTTAGCGACCTATAGTTACATTTTGAGTGTTGGAACTATTTTCGAAAAAAAAAGATATTCGCACTAAAAATAGTAATACTAAAGTAAATTTGATACCTTTGTGGAATATAGACAACATTTTAAAATTTTGAGCAATGTTTTTTTAGAGTTATTTAAACTATAAAATGAGTTTGATTTCTCGGTTCAACAAAGAGGGTCGCATTTTTGTTAAAATCAAAACGGTTATTAATTTTTGTCAATATAAAACTTGAGAAATATCAGACCGCACAGCAGCTTAATGGGCCTGTCTAGACACTTTTAATTTTCGTCCGTCTTTGTAATTTCTCCAATTGAAACTTTCCTTTGATTGCATATAATTGTAAAAATATTTTATTATTGTTAGTCTTTCCACTAGTAACGATTATATTTTTGATTTTGTAATTTCCACATTGACACTAGCAGTTTATAATTTTGTAGTCTCTTTATTTTCAGTCAGAGCCTTTCGCCCAACTATTCTATCTTCAGTTCTATTTAATTTGCTAATTATAAGATTTTTTTTCTTTATGACCTGTCAATGTGAAAAGTATAAAATAAAAATATTAAATATTTGATTATAATATATATTTATATTTAATGATTTTTAAAAATATTTTTTCGTAGCGGAGTTTGATGTCAAGTAGCGTGACACACACTGTATACCTACTGAATAGCAATTGAAAGTATACGCGATTAACATCTTCCTGAAGGCTTAATAGTCTAAGAAAAATGGCATATTTGGTCGGCAAAAATCCTACATCGGAAATTTTTTTGGATTATGGTTGGGAATGGTCCCCAGATTATGGCATTAAAGGCCCAACCGATCGGGGGTCCGCAACCTTAAAAAAGGGGGGAAAAGGGGGTATTTTTTCGTTTTTTTTTGCGATTATTTCAAAAACGGTAAGAGATACAGAAAAATGATTTGAAGACGAAAAAAGTTACATAAAATTATCTTTACAATGATATATAACACTTTAGAGTTTAATTGAATATTTCGGCGTTAGGCTAGAACCTAAATTAGAATATTTTCATTTTAGACCTTTTTTAAAAGCTCCATAACTTTTGAAAGAATGCTAGGTCAGCCGTAAAATTTTGTACAAGTATTCACTATATGTTTAGGATCATTTTAGGGTAAACATTGAATCGCTCCGCTCAAGGACCCCCATTATCCCCCCATTTAAATTTTTCAAAACGGCATATCCATAACTCCCCCCAAAATTGGATCAGAGTGCTAAATTTTGGTCTGTTGGGATTGGAGGTCATAGTGACCCCACCCCCAAAAAATCAGCTCGTTCGGATAAAAACTAAGGGAATCTCCCATACAAAGTGATCCATCAGGAGTTTGTTCTACGTGCTACTCATTTTATAAACTGTAGAACAAAGTTGTTTTGGGTCACTTTGTATGGGAGGTACCCTTAGTTTTTATCCGAATGAGCTGATTTGTGGTGGGTTGGGTGACTATGACCTCCAATCGCAAAAAACCAAAATTTAGCACTCTGGTCCAATTTTGGGGGGACTTATGGACATACCGTTTTGACAAATTTAAATGGGGGGATAATGGGTGTCCTTGATTGGAGCGACTCAATGAAACTCTATTTGCTCAATCATCAAATATGAGTATGCTCGTCTTTAAAAATATTTATATATATATATTTTCAGTATGTTAAAATCATAACCCATCATTACTTTTCTTTTTTACTTTATTTTTCTCTGCCCCAATCTTTTTTATTATTTTTTCTCCCTCTACTTCCTTAGTTTTAACCATAACACTTTTGATTTTTTTTTCTTTTGAATTTTTATTGTAATACATTTTATGTTTTTATACCCTTCGCTCATAGAGTGAAAGGGTATATTAACTTTGTCATGAAGCTTGTAACGCATTGAAGGAAGCATCTCCGACCATATAAAAAGTATACATATATGATCAGCATGACTTGGGGAGTCGATTGGGCGATGTCCGTCTGTCCGTCTGTCTGTCTGTCTGTCTGTCTGTCTGTTGCGACGCGTTTTACTCGGCCAATTTAAAAGCTATGAAGCTGAAATTTTGCACAAATGTTTCTTTTTGCTGCAGGCAGTTTGTATGTTTGATTCGGTAAAATCGGACCATGGGGTCATGGGGCTGCCATACAAACCCAACTCACCAAATTAGGTTCTTCTAAGAAAAACTTTTTTATT
Organism: Microchrysa polita; assembly: GCA_949715475.1. NCBI lineage: Eukaryota > Metazoa > Arthropoda > Insecta > Diptera > Stratiomyidae > Microchrysa > Microchrysa polita. The sequence continues at coordinate 33,949,036 of OX454419.1, read as the reverse complement.
TGTGTACCAATTCCAACCAAATTTCACACAAATGTGTCTATTGATGACACAAAACATACGTAAGATTGGATCAAATCGGACCATAGGGTCATGGGGCTGCCATACAAATGTAACTCCCCAAATTAGGTTCTTCTAAGAAAAACTTTTTTATTTATGCATCAATTTCAAACAAATTCCACACGAATGTATTTCTATGGATGACACAAAACATATATAAGATTGGATCAAATCGGACTATGGGGTCATGGGGCTGTCATACAAACCCAACTCCCAAAATTAGGTTCTTCTAAGAAAAACTATTTTATTTGTACATTAATTTCAACCAAATTCCACACAAATTAATTTCTTTCGATGACACAAAACATATCTAAGAATGGATCAAATCGGATAGTGGGGTCATGGGGCTGCCATACAAACCTAACCCCCAAATTAGGTTCTTCTAAGAAAAACTTTTTTATTTGTGTACCAATTTCAACCAAATTACACACAAACGTGTTTCTCTTGATGACACAATACATATCTAAGAATTGATCAAATCTGACCATGGGATCATGGGGTGGCCATACAAACCCAACGCCCATTTTCGTTCTTCTAAGAAACATTTTTTGCACCAATTTCACAAAACCTTGAATTAATTAATTTACCAAAGCAACAAAAAAGTTAAAAACGAATGGAATCGTACTTTGGGGTCATGCTCCCGCAACCCCAATAAAATTTTCCGAGAAAATATTTTTATTTGCCCACTTAATTCAACCAAGCACAAAACTTTTGTCAAGACGGAAGAAAAATAATGAGGGGGATTAAATACAAGTCATAATACGCCCGAAAAAACGTTTAGCCAAAGGTGAGCGAAGAGTATCCAAATTTCGGCCGCGCCCGATATTAGCCTTCGCCCCCTAGTTAAATTTTCATTTTAACATATATTTATTGATTGTATGTAAATTTCACACACCTTGTTTAATATACGAACATGATTTGAATTAATTAAGTTTTAAAAATAGGTGCTATTATGTAAAATATTGATTTTATAAATTTTTTAAATGTTAATGATAACTCCTCCTTTCATGCCACGAGTTTAAAACTCATTATGAAGGGAGTAAAATTGATAATAAATGAAATAAATGAAATAAAGCGGCTTTATGCCTTATAGAAGAAATCAGGAATAAAAAAATAAAACATTTGCCAATATACATATATGGAGGTAGAAACAACAAAATATAGTATTCAACGATAGATACTCCATATAAATAAACAAATATTTAAATAAATACATATATTTTCACTTCCATTCAAGAATATCATTTTAAAAACTCTATCTCTAAAAAAATATAGCATTCATTCCAAGTTTATTATGTGTATAAAATTCCAATAAAATAAAAACATAAAAATAAATAAATAATATTTCACAATTTGTGAACAATCTTCAGTAACAATATAAACCATTATAAATACATAAAGAATAATTAATTTTTAATCTCCACGAATCATGCATTATTGATGCATTTCGTGTAAGCCATTAATATTATTTACGAGCAATGCATTAAAAATATATGTTACATACGTGTTGCGTAATCTTTATGACTAACGATTTACGATTGATGCATTAAACATGTATGGAATGTAACTATTGCATAATTTATACGAGTAACGATTTTCTAATTTATAGGGGGACATCGTCGTATACTGCGTGTATGAAAACGTGATAAATGAATAAGGTATCTGAACTTACGCGTCATTATTTCATGCAACACGCGTAAGCACATATACCTAATTCATTCATCACGTTTTCATACAAGCAGTAGGTATATGACGATGTCCCCCTATTTCATGTATATACGCATTTGCGCCTTATTACGGATAAACATTATAAAATCGTTGTTCGTAAACATTATGTAATAGTTAAGTATCATATATGTATATTCAATGCATCAATGAATCAATAAAAAATAAACACGTGCGACGGTGATCCCCGAACTCATAACCCTATGCACCGAAGGTGCGTGCCCTAACCACTACTCCAGACGAATGATCATCTTTTATTCGCGATTCTAATCACCCCGGCAACAAAAATCACACTTGAGGAGAAAACCATTATATTTCCTATATGCACGATCCGTCGACATTCCTTCAGCTAAACATCAACTTTCAATGCGTCCTATCGATACATAATGCCGATTCGTGATTCATGAATTACTTTTACTTTATTATAAACTTCTTCCTTTATGGAAGTAAAGATTATTTGTGGCTATGGCTATGACTATATATAACGCCAATGTTGTTTGGGACACCAGCATTGGCGTCATATACGGTGAAAATAACCAAAAGTAAACTTCATTCAAGAATCACCAATCGGCATTATGTATCTATAGGACGCATTGAAAGTAAAACACATGATGGTCAGCTGAAGCAACTGCCACTAATCCGTATGTATGTTTTGATATGGGAAATATAATGATTTTCTCCTCAAATGTGATTCGTACTCTTGTCGTATTCTTCTTACTATACATATAAGCCAAGTTTAATTTTTATTGTTGGCGTGATTGTAATCACGAATAAAAAATTATTATTTATATAGTCTTGCTGGAGTATTGGTTAGTGCGCGCACCTTCGGTGCTCAGGGTTATAAGTTCGAGACTCACCGTGAAAGGTCGCGCGTGTTTTTTTTTTAATTTATTCATTGATGCATGGAACATAATATGATACTTAACTATTACATCATCTTAATGAGTAATGATTTTGTAATTATTAGCCGTTATAAGGTGCAACTGCATGTATAGATGATATAGGGGGATATTGCCATATACCGTTTGTATGAAAACGTGTTGAATTACAAGGGTGTCTCAAATGACGCGTGGTCCATGAGTGATAGGTTACTCATGTATTTTTTGCTGGCTGGGACGGAAAGCTAAATAGTCATGTTGAAGGTTATATATTTTACCATTTTCACAGCAAAAACACACTAAAACAAAACTTAGCCTTTGTTTCGTCAAAACATGCGGAACATTTACATTTTTTTGGTTTAGAAGCACTGGCGTTGTGGGCCGTAGAAATGTCAACTGTCACTGGGCACGAACGCAATTGTGGAGTCGGTGGAACTAAAATTTCTGCATTGCGGCCTGTCTATCTAGATGCGACACCACGTACGCGAGCAGCGCAGGGAGGCCCCTTGTATATACATAGTTGATACGCCATGGCGTGGATCTGTGCAAAGACCATTCGGGCGATGACGCACCCGTGCTCCCGAGTCATGTATGGGTAGCTCACGACATGGCTGACCTTTTTTCCTATTCGTTCGGAAAGGCAGTCATACAAGTCGAACACGATACGCAGTGTTTCCTCATAGGGGAGGAGTCCGATATAAGCGGTCGTGTAGAGCTTCGGAGTTGGCGGCTTGGCATAACCCAAGCCACGAAGGGACTAGTTAGGGAGAATGGCCTTGGTGGAAAATGCCTACGCGCCTATATCTAACTAGTTTGTGGATTGATGACCACACGTCCTGAGTCAAATTGCTGCTTAGTAAACGGATGGGGGCCGCCCCAATGTGAACGGTAGCGCTATGAGTCTGCTTTAAGCAGACGAGTAGTCACAGGTCCAACGAACCTGGGATGTGCACATCTGAATTTAACGTTAGGCCTAACAATGAGGGGGCCGAAGGAGGATCACACCTGCTAAAGAGAAGTCTTTAGCGAATAGTGTACCGCGGGGATGGGCGTGCCCAGGGGACCATGGTCCCTACCCATCAAGTCGTTGGTCTCGAGGTGGCTTTCGGTTGTTAAGCAAGTCATCGAGCTGGTGATGCAGCCCCGGGGTTGGGTTTCTGAAGGTGAGTGCATTCACTGGATGAAGAAATCCCCATCTGGCAATAAGACCTTGCCAGTAAAGACCAGAGGTCCAAACAGTCCGTCGGGCCGGGAGATAAGGCTTAAGGCGTGTAGACGGTATACCCGTAGATGGTAAACTTGTCTATCTAGATGGCAGTGCATATACCCATGTACAGACCAAGAAGGAGACATGCAAAACCCACAATATTCTATTTCACTTTTTTTTGTAGGGGATATTGGGGAAAGATGGGTTGGATCTTCACTATTTTACAACGGCGTCCAACAGCTACCATTTAACGCAAATTGAATATTTTCGCGGCATTTTATCAAAAGATTGGCTGAACATAGCTTTGTAGGGGAGGTATGGGTAAGAGTACTTAGACCTACTCCAATTTCCATAAATTTCAAGCATATGTCACAATCATGCATTGATCAAAATTTCAGTTCGCTATCGATATTGTGTCGAAAGTTATGGCCGAATTAAAATAGCAAGGAGGGGTAATTTGAACGGGAGGTAGGGAAAGCCGATTGTGCCCTTTTCCAATACCATCGATGTGAGGAGCCTGTTGTGTTGGGAGGACCTCTTGTAAAAGAGGTTATCCAGACAGACAGGAAACAGAAGCCTAACCAGGGTAAGAAAGCCTTCGCACAGGTTGCCGGAGGAGATCTCATCCTGGGTGTGACCGACACGTCTCGTGAGGGTCCCCTAGATGTCGCAGATCGCCCGTTTTGGCTGTAATATCTCAGCATATTTCTACAGGCAGCTCTATCTTGAATCGTGTCATCGCCGAGACCAATGCGTTGTTGTTGCTTTTTCATTTGACATAATCAGGTGTTCTTCGGTCTGCCTCTGGCCCTGGGTCCATCAAGTGGAACTTCCATTGACATCACTCTCTTTGCGGGGTTCTCAGGGGGACGCCTTTGAACATGGCAATACCAATCCATTCGTCGGTCTTCGATCTTTTCGGTGATTGGTTGGTCTATGGACAAGCTGCCTCGGATGTAGCTACTCTTGATTTGGTCCCTTTTCGTTACACCAGCTGACATGCGTAACATTTTCATTTCAGTCGCTGTCATTTGTTTCGCTTAACCTTCATACATGGTCCAGCACTCTGATCCATACATGAGTCCGGGACGTACAACCGTTTTGTACAACTTGCCCTTTAGCCTCAGTGGCATTTTCTTATCGCAGAAAACTCCAGAGTTTTCTCGCCACGTCATCCACCCAACCTTTGTGCGAAGTTTGATGTCATCATCGCATGTAGCTCCGTTGGTCACCATCGAGCCAAGGTACTTGAACTTGGTACAAGACTTAAGCTGCTCTCCTTTGACGTACATTTCTGGTATCTAGCTTATCAGCATGCAGGAAATCCTGACAAATTTATGGGAAGGTGCCAAACTGCGTGTGGATAGTCTGCGAGTCATGGGCAATGAGGCGAGACTGATTATCGTTGCCCACGGTTGTAGGGAAAGCAAGGATGTTATTCTCCGGCGGCTGCAGAAACAGAATATCTGTGTAAAAGACACTTCCAAATGGAGGGTCACTTACATACAGCTTTTTGGATCTGCGGATAAGCGCCGTACGACGCTTACTGTGTGGTGTCGAAAGGAGGACGCGGAGGCTATCAGGAAAGCAGGGGCGGGGGGGGGGGGGTAATTCATCTGCGGTCTTGAACAAGCTGTCGTTAAATTGCAGAGGAATGCACAGTGAGCGCAGTATCGTTCAAAATGCAGGGGTAGCCCGAAATTTTTTCAACAACAAGATTTTCTTAGGAGTGGAAATCGTTGGTCGCGAAAATATTGTTGGGCAAAATTTTGAGTAGTCCAGCTGCTGTAATAATTAGTGCGCGCATCTTCTTTGTGCAGGGTCATGGGTTCGAGACTCACCGTGAACGAATTCAGTTTATGGTGTTTTTCGAACTCACGCCCCTTGTGACGAACTATGATCTCCCTCAGATGTTAAACGAGTACCAATTTATGGGGATAAATAACATTGATGAGTTGATTTCAACACCTCAACAAAAAAACAGTTAACAGTCTTGGAAATTGGATGTTACTAACACATCTGCGGCCTTAGTCCAATGTTGGACTGTGGTGCTTGTTTTTTTTTGTAGAGCTAAATTTTAGGAAATGACAGTCGGGAATGATTTTCCACACCATTTAACGAAAAATTACCCCTGAACCTGTTTAAACTTTTACTTGTGATTCTGATTACATTCAACTGGCCTCCGTTCCTGCTTTTTAGCTCGTTTATATTCAGTGCTACAGTGCTTGTCAACAGATTAGCATAAATAGTTTCGGCTGATTTCCAACCAAACTAAAAGAGCTAACATTTCAAAATTGTAACTGTTAATAGTCTATTCAATTCTGAGTTAATTAACACAAACAGAATTGTGTTTAGATTTTTTAATATTGATTTATAATTGTTTTTCGAAAAAAAAAAACACACAAAATAGCCATTTAAAATTTGTCATCAGGATAGCACATGCAAATTCTTTTTTGTCTATCTTCCACAATTAAAGACGTGGAACCCCCAATTTTCTGTGGTTGTTTGAGTAAGATATTGACTTTAATATGAATAATTAAAAATCATTATCTGCGGGAGAGGGACCAAAATTTAAGGCATACAAGGAGTCAAGGCGGTCAAAAAGTAAAATTTCGAGAAAAATTAAAAAAGTTGATAAGTTGAATCCGAATTCGTGTGTAATAAGTAGCGTTATGGTAAAAATAAAAGAGTCGATAAGAATTGAGTACATGTCAATCCTTATGAGAGAGTTATTTTGAGAGAAACATCTAACCCTCATGACTCGGTCACAAGGATTAGGCAAATTTTGACATTAAGGCGAGCCTATCTTTTGTTCAAACAGTGATAACAAAACCCCACATTTCAAGAAACTAAAACTACAGAATAAACTCCAACTTAACTTTCCCCGAAGGAAAATACGTTAAAATTAATCATGAGAACACTTGACATGGAACAAAGAATGGCGGTATGTTATCTTTTCGGATAAAAAGAAGTTCACTTTAGAAGAGTAACACAGTTATAATGTCTACTTCCAGGATCTTTGCTAGGAAGAACACCATTAGGATCGCATTCATTGTCGGACAGATTGTGTAATGGTCTCGAGGGCCAAGTGATACTGTGAGATGATACTTCTTTTTATTCGAAAAGACAACATAGCACCATTCTTTATTACATGTCAAGTGCTCTCGAGTTTAATTTAAGCGCATTTTCCTTTAGTTTTAGTTTCTTTAGATGTGGAGCATTTTTGTATCACTATTTGAACAATAGGCTCACCTTAATGTCAAAATTTACCATAATCCCTGCGACCGAGTCTTGAGGACTGGATGCTTCTCTCAAAATTACTCTCTCATAGGGATTGACAAATACTCAATTTTTATCGCCTCTGTTATTTTTATCTTAACGCTACTTATTACACACGAATTCGGATTCAACTTATCGACTTTTATTAATTTTTTCTCGAAATTTCACTTTTTGACCACCTTGACTCCTTGTAAGCCTTAAATTTTGATCCCTCTTCCGCAGATAATGATTTTCCCTTATTCATATTAAAGTTAATATCTTACTCAATACTCCAGGCGATCGGTCGTAAAATCGGGCTTCAGAGTGCATGCCAGGCACTGTCTGAGATTATTTTAGAAATCGATAGGGTATTAGTCAGAAAGTTTAAATTTAAGTTTGCACCACTTGAAAAATTTTCTAACGGTACTTATGAAGGTTTTTGTCTTGTTTGGGTTTCCGGCGTATATCTCCGCTCCCAATGGTAGCATTTCCAAAAAAAGGCCACCGAATTGTTTGGTACAAAATTTTCTTCATCTTTGGCATAGCGATTGTTCACCATAAAGCAGTAGCTAAAATGTTACAGCGTGTCAAAGTTGAAAAAACAGTTTTTCAAATCAGGTTTTTGCAAATAAGTCAATAACGGTGATTTTTCGCGCAAAAGTTAATAAGAGTGGACTTGTACCTTATTGGATTCCCTACAATCCAGAAAAAAAATTAAGCCGATACGATCAGCTGCAGCCGAGATATACCCGAAAGAAAGTGAGCATTCCGAAGTAACTATGCGTTATACTCGTACATACTTATAGGTATAATTTGTTGCAGATGCAGTTAGGATGGTGAAGCTTCGGGTCTTTGCACGACATTTTGGAAAACAAGTTGGAGTGCGACGCTGTGATCTGCGCAATTTCTGCTCAAATATTCTATTTTAACACTGTTAAAGTCTGTAGTTTGTTGACGTATACCTTCTTTTTGAGGGAAAGAAGTATGAAACCATCAGAACAGGCGATTGCGGTAACCATTTTATGTTAGCATTTTTCATCATTAAATTTTCCAAAAATCTTTCCTCCTCATCGGAAAGGGACGTTTTACCCACCCGATATTTGTAATACAGTAGCGGAAATTGAAATAGGTTCACCCCCATAAAGTAAGGTTTTCCAAAAACCTGGCAGTTCACTAATGGGATAAAGTACCTAATTTACTTTCTTTTAATTTTGGATGGTTTATTTAGTGATGAGGGAACGTTTTTATTATTTTCTTCAGTAGAATCCTGAATATGATATACAGATCTACTTGGTTGTGGAAGGGGGACCAACGTTGAAATATCATAAATGTCATCGTAGCAATCTTCATAATTTATGTCTTCTGTTATGACTGCGACATTTGAGAATATTTTGCCACAACACGTTGTACAGATATTGGTACATGCGAGTCCAGCCTTCTTACAACCACATGCTGTCCCACAGTTTTTTTTTACAAGAGCACGAAATAATATTTAATAGGTATGAAGGGATAATTTCTCCCGAAATCATCACAGGCTCCAATCCCACCTGAGTGCACTTCCAGCCCAAGTTTTCTGGATTTAAAACGTTGCCGAGCCATGTCTGTATTTGGTGGTACGCTCGTAAGGAATGATGATCAGCAGCTGATTCGGTGGAAGGCAAAGCAGCAAGATTAGCTTTAATTTTCGTTCCTGCGCGAGCAAAAAGTTTGAAACGGAAATCGCTTAGTGATGTGTCGTTACGTGTACTTCCGTACAAGGCAATGAAAACATTCTTTCCGATAGTGCATATTGTGTTTGCATCTGAGCGCTCTGCTTTAAAAACCTCGAGCGATTGTAAAACGTGAGTATGTTCCTTCTTCTTTAAAAGGAGAGAAGCCTACTTTTTCCATATCTGAAAACGGCCGAAGTCGTATCACACCCTGTGAAGGCGTGAAGAAAAAGTATATCCTCTGAAAGAGTTTGGTGTTTTAAACCTGTTGATGAATACAAGATTGTATTTTCGGATCCTCGCTCCATTTTTTAAAATAGACGCTCTAGACATGATATCCAATACCTGACAATATAACCAGCAGATCAACGTCTTCTCCAACGATGAAAATTGAGTCAAACCTGGACGACATGCCTAAAGCCGTTTGAACAATTTGTGTATCCGCATCCTCTACAGCCTGGGATACTAAGAAACCATGATTCGTTAAATAATTTTGCAGTATATCAACAAATCGTTTCTTTTTTCTTTAATTGGCCAACAATGCCTCCTGCTTCATACCTCTGAAGATTGTGGTCTACTCAAAAATAAATTCAGCTGACTGTTGATTTGTTGAATTTTCCAACATGATTGATGCATTAGAACACTATTCACATTTCCCAAAATTTCTTCATGCTCCCTAGACCACATTCAATGCATCTCTCAATCAATGTACGGATACAACGTCACCTTCGTTTAAGGATTTTGCACAAACAAAACAAAAACTCATGGCGAAACTAAACAAACAAACAAAACTATTTCGAAAAAAAAAACGAAGTTTGTCAAATTGACTTTCATTTACAAAAAATACCGCTAATGGAGTCACTGTTCGCAAGCGTGTCGCGTAATGAACATATCTCTCTATCTGCAGCGAAAGACAACTGGCCGCCAAGTAAAGCCCAACTGAATGTTGGTACATACTAGGGATATCAAAAACCGGACGGTTAGTCCGAAAACCGGTACTTTCAGAACGGTTAACCATTTTTTTTCGGTTTTTTCCTCCTCCCGGTTTTAAACTGGATGGTTGTTTGTCCGGTTAAAACCGGGACAAAAATTCTTTCCAAATTTATACAATTTTTTATATTTTCTTGATTTTTCCGTATGCAATTCTATTACTTGTCCCCAATGAAAATTTCGTTTCCAAGTTCCAGCCATTAAACATATTTTCGAACACTCTCCTTATTGCTATTACTCGTAGAACCATCGCTTCGTCAAATTACTTCTCCTTGTAGCTTTGATTTAATTTTGCATACGATACGAACTATAGCAATATGAGTGTGTATGCATGTTTTTACTAGAATTCTAAGCAAATCGATGAAAAGATTCGGTTAACCGGAAAACCGGTACTTTGAGACCGGTTAAAACTGGACGGTCTGACCTGACCGGCTTTGCAAAAAAAACGGAAAAAACCGAAAATCGGGTTATGAGCCGGTTTTTGACATCCCTAGTACATACTCGTAGAATGTATTGCTATCTCAGATCGTCGACTTTCTCTTGGGCATATCTCGGTTGTGGATGATCGTATCTATTTAATTTTTTTTCTGGATTGTAGGGAATTCAATAAGCTACAAGTGAACTATGATTAATTATTTAGTGAAAATTCACCGTTATCGACTTATTTGCAAAAAACTGATGAATAAAACGGGTTTTTCCACTTTGACACGCTGTAGCATTTTATCTACTGCTTTGAGATGAACAGTCACTATACAAAAGGTTAAGGCAATTTTGTACCAAACAATTTAGTGTCTTTTATTTGAAAGTCCAACCATCAGGAGCGGAGATATACACAAAAAACCCAAACAAGACAAAAACCCTGATAAGTACCGTTAGAAAATTTTCCAAGTGGTGCAAACTTAAATTTAAGCTTTAGGACTAAGCCCCTACCGATTTCTAAAATAATCTCAGACAGTGCCTGGCATGCACTCTGATTTTACCAAACGCCTGGAGTACAAACAAAAACAAAAAATTAGGGGTCCTACGTCTTTAATTGTGGAAGATAGACAAAAAAGAAATTGCATGTGCTATCCTGATGACAAATTTTAAATGGCTATTTTGTGTGTCCTTTTTCGAAAAACAATTATAAATCAATAATAAAAAATGTAAACACAATTCTTTTTGTGTTAATTAACTCAGAATTGAATAGACTATTAACAGTTATAATGTTGAAATTTTAGCTCTTTTAGTTTGGTTGGAAATCAGCCGAAACTATTCATGCGAAGGGGTGTGCTAATCTGATGACGAGCAGTGTATTTTTGGCTTTTGGGCTGCATATTCCACTTGCGAGATCAATGTCCGTTTTAAATTCTGGCTTTGCTGGGTTATACAAGATCGCATCTCTTGCCGAAACATACCGAGAAGCCTCTTATCTCACATCCACAGCATCCATAGAAAGAAACATTATCCGATAGTCGGTTGGCGACATTTAGCGATACATGCTTTTCCTTTTCCTTAAAATAGGAGCCCAAGCTCTTAAGCTGTTTTCCTCTTCCAAATGGGAGCCCAAGCGCTTCAGATGCTCCTCTATCCTCTTTATTCAACTGAGAGTCCGATCTCTTTAGCTGCACCTCTACGCTTCAACAATAACATCGGGAGTCCTAGCTAACCCTTCCCAGAACGAAATCCCACAGTAAAGTTTATAACGAAGTTCAGCAGGATTGCATCCTATTTCCGATTGATTGAGCTAGTACTTTAGACTGCAATTAGGCAAAATCCTGATTCTCCACCCTACCATTTCCTCATGTCATGTTCGTAACTGTTATCCTCATTATTACCACGCAATTGAAAACTCTTTATCTACGAACTGCAACACAAATAATATAGTGCAGTCAAAATATCCCAATTCAGGCCTCCAAATAGAAAAAAATAGAGTAAGGCTAATTTTGGTTGTTTTTAAATCATTGGCTTCCCAGGAATCTACAACTGATTTTGCTAAAAAAAAAAATTGATCGGAAAGGTCCCAAAAAGGACAAAAAAGGATGCTCTTTAATCCTTGACCGGAGGTCGGCATGCGGGGTATCATATCAAAGGGGACGGTGTTTTTTTTTCTGTTTTAAGGACCCTCCAAGGAATAAATCGAGCTTAAAAGGAAAATTTTCGAGTTTCCCGTGTATCTTTCCAAAGCCATAACTACTAGAATAATTCAAGTTGTCCCTACTTTGTCCCTACTTTTACCACTTTTCAGAATCTATACTAGCTGCAAATTCTACCATTAAATCTGCTAAGAAAAAAGTTGATCGGAAAGCTGTGAAAAAGGACATAAAACGACACTAATTTCACACCTTAATCAAAAGTGGGCATGTGGGGTGTCATATCAAAGAGGACGGCGAGTGCATTGCATATCCGGTGGTTGTTTCCTGTCTCAAGGACACTAAATGGAATAAGTCGGGCTTAAATGGAAAATTACGGCTTTAGAAAGGGAAACACACACATTTTTAAGTTGAGCCCAATTTTCTCCTTTTATGGTCCTTGGAACAAGTATCAAATGCGAGATATGCAATGTACTTGACATTCTCTTTAATATGACACCCCACATGCCCACGTTTGACTAAGGTGTGCAATTAGTGCCCTTTTATGTCCTTTTTTAGAGCTTTCCGATCAACTTTTTTCTTGGCAAATTTAATGGTAGAATCTTTAGCTATTATAGATTCTGGAAAGTGATAAAAGTAGTGACAACTTGAATTATTCTCGTAGTTATGGCTTTGGATAGATACACGGGAAACGCCAAAATTTTCCATTTAAGCTCGATTTATTCCGTTGAGGGTCCTTGAAACAGTAAAAAAAATCACCGGATATGTAATGTACTCGATGTCCCCTTTAATATGATACCCCGTATGCCGACCTCCGGCCAAGAATTAAAGTGTATCCTTTTTTTTCCCTTTTTGGGACCTTTCCTATCAACATTTTTTAGCAAAACCAGTTGTAGATTCCTGGGAGCCCACTGATTCAAAAACAACAAAAATTAGCCTTACTCTATTCTTTTTTATTTGAAATGCTAATGACTGCACTAATAAGCGAACATTTTTCTCACAAACATGGACACTTTTTATCTGAGAGCAGAAGAAAGAAGTGAACATATGATTCTCGTCATGTTGCATTTGACAGTTTTGACACATTTTTAAGTTGAGCCCAATTTTCTCCTTTTATGGTCCTTGGAACAAGTATCAAATGCGAGATATGCAATGTACTTGACATTCTCTTTAATATGACACCCCACATGCCCACGTTTGACTAAGGTGTGCAATTAGTGCCCTTTTATGTCCTTTTTTACAGCTTTCCGATCAACTTTTTTCTTAGCAAATTTAATGGTAGAATCTTTAGCTATTATAGATTCTGGAAAGTGATAAAAGTAGTGACAACTTGAATTATTCTCGTAGTTATGGCTTTGGATAGATACACGGGAAACGCCAAAATTTTCCATTTAAGCTCGATTTATTCCGTTGAGGGTCCTTGAAACAGGAAAAAAAACACCGGATATGTAATGTACTCGATGTCCCCTTTAATATGATACCCCGTATGCCGACCTCCGGCCAAGAATTAAAGTGTATCCTTTTTTTTCCTTTTTGGGACCTTTCCTATCAACATTTTTTAGCAATATCAGTTGTAGATTCCTGGGAGCCCACTGATTCAAAAACAACAAAAATTAGCCTTACTCTATTTTTTTCTATTTGAAATGCTAATATGACTGCACTAATAAGCGAACATTTTTCTCACAACCATGGACACTTTTTATCTGAGAGCAGAAGAAAGAAGTGAACATATGATTCTCGCCATGTTGCATTTGACAGTTGAGGAAAGTACAATTTTAAAATTGAAAATTATATGTGAAAATTTGTGTTTTGGAAGCCGGGATAAAATTAATACGGTAGTCAATGTGTTGTGTTAAGTGTGTTCGATAAATCGAACGTAAGGTTCACTTGTTGCATTATTATACATACATCCATTATACACAATACCATAGCCTTTAAGTTCATTCACACATAAAAACGATAATATTTCATAAAATCAATTCTATTCGCGTCAGCATTAAAATCAACAAGTGAACCATTTAGGTTACGTTAGTAATAATTTATTTATATGTAAACCATTTAGCTTAGGTTAGCAATAAGTTTGTATAAATACGATTAATTACCAGAATAAAGTGGTCATTTAACTTTGGAATAACAAGCCATTATTATTTGTCTAGTGAGGCTGCTAGGCATCCTCTGTTACTTGACCTTCTCAGCAAACTTAACGCCAGAACAAAGTGCATGTATTCAAATAAGTGTATATTTTGGACAATTTGCATTCGAATAATGCGAAAGTAGTTTTTAGGTCGTAAAAATTAGACGAAATATGAATTTCAAGTTTAGTTCTTGCAAATTGACCGTAAATTTGAAGTTTGTGTTAAATTACCAATGATAATGAAAATTGTTCTAAACAAATTGTAATCGTTTTTAGACTAATGTAATGAGTTTTTTCCGTAATTTACATTTAAAGTGGAGTCCAACCAATTTCCAGGATTCTGATTGACTAGACTTTTATTCGTGTTTTCTGGCCGTTGACTGTAAAATCTACCAAAACGCTTTGCAAAATAACGTTCTTAGTGAAATTTCCAACATATTAAAAAAAAATTGACTGAAATTCAATAATTTTGATACAAAACTTAGGAAAATTAAGTGAAAACCGGTGGATTTGACATATGGAAATCAGTGGCGGAACAAATTTATACTACTTCCGATTGGGGCTCAAATGTGAATACGGTGGTTACATTTTATGGTAACATACTCCGAACACACGATTTCTAAATGCACGGTTCATAGGGTATTTTTTTTAGTCCCGATGTAAGTGAAACATAACATAAATTTGTTTGAATAAAAATAAAGAGTCTTCTTTTCGATGCGATGCGAACTTCGATTATGTAAACTATTAGTGTGATAAACGAATACACCTAGTACATGAGATTTCAAAATGCGTTGGAGAAATTTCTTTTTTGTTTGTAATGTTTTTTGGAAGTGCTGAGTCCGAATCCGACTAAAACTTCGTTTGCAAAACAAGGTCAAAGTCGCAAAAAAAAACCCTAAAAATATTTAATATAAATTCTAGCGATACCGCTTAACGCATTTTGAAGATTAATGTCGCGTTGGGTAGCTTTTCCCAGAAATGTACAATTTTAGGGTTTTTGCGGTTTTGGCTCGTTCTGTGACGAAATTTTAGTTGGAAGCTCAGGATTTGAGCTCAGAACTCCCAAAAATATAAGAAACAAAAAAATGCCCAACCACATTTTGTAATCTCAAATCACATAATGACTACACTATATACTCGACTCATTTAGGATTTTTCATAATCCTAACATTACATACATAACATACAACTAGCCAATAAGACATATTTCTCGGTCCTCCCTATAATTAATTCGAAACTTGCGCACAGGAACACGAAGCTCCGCGTGTACAAAACGATCATCCGACCCGTGCTATGTTATGGCTGCGAAACATGGACCCTCACCCAAGCCTCCGAAATTTTGCTAGACCGATTCGAACGAAAGGTCCTTCGGCGAATTTTCGGGGCCGTTCGCGAGCGAGACCAATGGCGTATCCGGTACAACCATGAGTTGTATCAACTGTACGATGAGCTGGAAGTATCGAAAATCGTGAAGCTTCAACGTTTGCAATGGGCGGGACATGTACAACGGATGGACGATAATCGCATGCCAAAGAAAGTGATGAACGCACAACGAATTGACGGAGCGAGGTTGCGTGGACGACCGAGAGCTCGCTGGGAGAACTCCGTAGGTGAAGACGCCCACCAGCTGCTGGGCTTCCGAAACTGGAGGACGAGGTCACGTAACCGCGACAATTGGAGGTCAACGATTCAGGCGGCCAAGGCCCGACGTCGGGCTATCGTGCCACATTGATGATGATGAACATTACATCCTTTCGCAACTATCTTTAAATTCCAAATTCGTCGACGAATTGTTGTTTTGAAATTTTAAAGAAAGTAGGAGAAATATTGTAGGACCCGAAAAAGTACTTTGTAAGTAAACAAAATCAAATTAAAACGAGACCCTAGGCTAATTCCGTCACATTTTAGTGGAACTTAAGTTCTTTTGTGTTAATAATTTTTACCGCAGCCCTATGATGCGTTCCGATTCCATCTGTTCCTGGATATGTTCTGCGGCTTTCCCAGGAACACACTTGGGCGAAGCTTGGTGAAGATTGGTTTAACCCTCATCCAGCGGCATAGGTACAGGTGTACCTTTTTGGTTTTTGAAATAGCGTTACTTTTTTGCTATGGGTCCGATCTGTCTGAAATTTTCTGACATCTCTAAGATTTTAGTTTAAAATATGTATTCCAAATTCCAGAAATGTGTGACCACCCATCTCCAAGTTAGGGAGCAAAATTAATTTTACACCCTTTAACGGCGGCAAAGGTACATTTGTACCTTCATATATTTTGTATGAATGAAAATTTACAAAAGACGAAAATAACATATTTTTGGTGAATGCTTATGCTTAGAGAGACTTATAGCATCAAAATAAGTTGAGAAGCGAGTGATTTACGAATTTTATTTGTAATGGTCAAGGTCCTTGGAGATATTGATTTATAAGGACTAGGCTAACTCAACAAGATGTTTTTGGTTATTTGATATCCATCTGAAGACTTTTACTGGCATACCAAACTTTTTGAAGTAATGGCTTAGGGCAACCAATACAATGTATTACGCCTTCTTTCCCCATAACATCTAGTGGTAATTACACAGAGAACATTTTTTTTGTGATATCAACAAATTCGTTTGATTGCTCCCTTATTTGGGATAATTCACCAAACATAACGTAGATTTTTGCTTATTTTTCAAAAGATGTTAGTAAAATCTAACAACCGAATTGGTTAATTCAGCGAACTTGATTTGATTGTTTTGGCTTAATTGATTACAGTAAATACTTTTGATGTATTATCCATAAAATAAACTTTTCCCGCAAATATTTTGCTCAAATGAACAAAACTTTTATATAATAAATGCCGCCCCTAAATGCAAATGCAACCTTTTTATGAAGTGGCCAAACCTTTCATTGAATCTACCAAAACCAAAATTTCCTATCAAGTCGAATTTCATATCAGGCACAAGCTTGTATGTAGCTGCAAATTTGAACATTTATTTGAAAACCCCAAAACTTTCTTCCAATCTACTAAACAATTAGTCATATGAACAAAAGCTTTAATGGAACCGACCAAATTCAATTAATGGATTGGTTGAATGAACCAAGATTTTGGTTGATTCAACAAAAGCTTTGTACTATCTGGAATATTCGTTTCGTTTCGTCTATTCATTCCAATCCGTGATCCGAGTGCGTCAGGCGTGCGTAGTGTTATAATTGGCGTGGTATTTCTTAGTTTTCCTTTTTATTCTATTCTATTGCGAAGAAAAATTATGTTGTTAACATGAGTGCCCTCGGTGTGAACGGTGAACGGTGTGAATAACAAAAACAATATTATATGTGTTTTTTCGAGAATTGTGGAAATAGTGGCGGCCTGTTTTGTTGTTAGCCAAACCAACGACTTGCGAATATCGAGAGCAAACACGGACGTGACCAACAAAAAGAAAAAAGGTAAGTTGTGCTCCGTATTGAAATTTATATTAAGAAAAACAGTTGCAAGATAATCTCCATCATATTTTTGTGACCTTGAATCTTAAATTTACTTGTTTTTTATTACGCGCTTTCAAGGTTGCAAAATGTGGTGGAGATTTTTTTCCATTGTTTCTTACGTTTAACCCGAAAATTAATAAAAACATGTTTTTGTTTGTATTTTCTTCTAGAACTAAACGTGGCACCGGCAGCCTGGTTTGTTGTTAGCAAGACCAAGGACTTGCGCATCGGACTTTATCGTAGAACGGAAAGTGACACTAGCAGCCTGGTCCTTTGCATATCATTAATTTGCCAGACAAACGAGTCGCTATTAGCTTAAAAACACAATTTTTCTAAACATGAAACTTAAAATTAATCTCTAAACGTGAAACTGTTATTTGTTTTATTTTTTTTCAAAGAACAATAAAAACTGAAAATAAATAAATATCGAAATAAAATGATTTTTTAAATGTATTTATATAAGTATTTTATTTTTTTTTTTGTATAGGGCGCATCTTGAAATTTCTGGGAATTCAACAAAAGTATTAGGTATATTGACAAATGCAATTGTTTGAACTGAAGAAAAAATATTTGACGATTCATCAAATGCTTTGTTTTATATTCTCAATACATTTGGTCAAAATGACCAATTATTTTTGTCATACATTACAAAGGCATTTGTTAGAACCACCAATTTGTTTAGAAGAATCAAATATTTTATTTGGTAAATCATACAGTCTTTTTTATTGAATTACCTTATGTAATTAGTAAAACTATAGAATTTTTTTAGTTTAAACCAACTAAAACACTGTTTAGTTTTCACAATTTGTTTAGTAAAATAATCAATCAAACTAACTTGGTCAATTTAACAAATGACTTAATTGACCAGAAATCAATGAAAACTTTAGTTGATTTTTGTTTGATTTCAACAAAAGATTTTTCTCTGTGTAGGTTTGTAGCAAATGCTAAAATTTTGGATTTTAGCGGTAGATTTTCTTTATCACAAATTCACATAATTTGTATTCCATTACATAATATTTATTATTTCTGTAATTTGGGACGTCCACCCGAGTACCTTTTGAAGTTTAAGCTGAAAAGTAGCAGGAGCATCCAACCCAATTTCTAAAATTGGAAGTTGTACGTCGGTACCATATAGATACCGATAACTGCTATAGATTATGCCACATGTCTTCGGTTTCCTGTTTTAGTTTTTCAAATGATCCTTGGATTTAATTACGTATATGAGAAAATATATTACAATTAACCAACAACAATCACAATTACTATTTTAGATATTTTTCCACTATAGGAATTGTCCTGAGTTTAGATTTCCAAAGATTAGAGACAGAAATTTATCCTAACCGATTCTACTTGCTTGTTGCTTGACAGGACCTGTCTTTCGTATAATAAAACATTTCTCCAATATAAATGGTGATTTTTTAAGAGCTTTCGGATTTGATTTAAGAAAAAAACACATAAAATTCAGAAAAATGTATGAAATCTTTATTTTAATCGATAGAACGATTAGGCCAGTAAAAATCGACATTAACCTCGGAATAAAAGGAATACTACCTTCTTTCGCTTATCTGTTTTATAGTATTACTGGCTATATAAATCCAGATTTGCAACCCTGGGCACTCTGTGCTAATTTTGGCGGGCGAAAAAGATGCATTTTTTTGCTCTTTTTTTACATTTCCAACAATATTTTTAAAAAACAATATCTTGGAAAAAAACGGTGATCGGCACTTTGAAAGTAGACAAAATTTCGAATCCAATGATATCCTAACCACTTTTGTAGGTTAAATATTAACGGAGATATACGTTTTCAAAAATAGGGTATTTTCTACACATAAAGGCGAATTCTAAGCTTCTGTTGTTTGCCGAAACGACATTTACTTGAAATTCGCAATTTTCGGGTAAAAAAATACCTTATTTTTAAAAACCTGTAATTCCGTCAATATTTAACCTAAAAAATTGGTAAGGATATCATTGGATAGGAAATTCAGTCTACTTTCAAAATGCCAAACACAGTTTTTATCCAAGACAATTATTTAAAAAAATATGGTTGAAAATGTAAAAAAAAGAGCAAAAAAAGAGCTCTTTTTCGCTCGCCAAAAAATTAGCACTGGGTCCCCAGGGTTGCAAATCTGGATTTATAAAACCAGTAATACTCTAAAGCAGATAAGCGAAAGAACGATAGTATTCCATTTATTCCGAGGTTAGGCCATTTTTTTGTAAAATTTTACTGGCGTAGATCTATATAATTTAATGTTTAAAAATGGTTTCATGCAAATGTTGACCGCGCAGTGCCTCCAATGGTTGATACGCTGGGTCCGATTTTTGCATACTCTCTGCAACATATCGGCCGGTATCTCACGAATAAATTCTTAAATATTGGCTTCCAGTGTGTCAGCCGTTGCGGGCTTGTCGCTATATACATAAGCCTTAACATAGCACCACATAAAAATAGTCTAAAGGCATTAAATCGCACGATCTATACGGCCAATTGACCGGCCCCAAACGTGAAATAAACTGTTCACCGAACTCGCCTCTCAATTGGGCCCTGGTTTCAGGTGATGTGTGGCATGTGGCAGCGTCTTATTGAAACCACATGTCAGTCAAGTCTACCTCTTCCGTTATGGGCAAAAAAAAAGTTCGTAATCATCGCACGGTAGTAACGTTCCGGCCTTCGTCGTCTATGAAAAAGTATGGTCCAATGATGCCTCCGGCACATAACCCAGCCAGCATTTAACACATTTGTAATCATTATTTCATGCAACACGCGTAAGCACATATTGCTTATTCATTCATCACGTTTTCATACAAGCAGTATATGACGATGTCCCCCTATTTCATGTACTTACGCATTTGCGCCTTATTACGGATAATCATTATAAAATCGTTATTCGTAAGCATTAGGTAATAGTTAAGTATCATATATATTCAATGCATCAAAGAATAATTAAAAAAAAAAAAGAGCACGGGCGATGGAGAGTCTCGA
The DNA here is from genome assembly GCA_949715475.1 of Microchrysa polita. Classification (NCBI taxonomy): domain Eukaryota; kingdom Metazoa; phylum Arthropoda; class Insecta; order Diptera; family Stratiomyidae; genus Microchrysa; species Microchrysa polita. Next base: position 33,928,562 of record OX454419.1, on the reverse strand, counting down.
AATCATAACCCTATGCACCGAAGGTGCGCGCCCTAACTACTGCTCTAGCCAGACTATATGAATGATTATGGTTTATTCGTGAATCTAATCACCCCAGCAACAAAAATCACACTTGAGGAGAAAACCATTATATTTGCTATATGCATGATCCGTCGACATTCCTTCAGCTGACCATCATGTATCTAACTTTCAATGCGTCCTATCGACATAATGCCGATTCGTGATTCATGAAGTAAAGCTTATTTGTGGCTATGTTCACGGTATATGACGCCGATGCTGGCTGGGAATCCACACCAAACTGACTTTTTCGGAAAGCATTGGCAGTTCTTGCAATGCTTCTGGCTGATTTTCACTCCAAAAATGGCAATTTTGCTTGTTGACGTATCCTTTCAACCAGAAATGAGCTTTATCGCTGAACACTGATGCACTTTCTTAACCGAGCATCAATTTTGATTATAAAATTCAATAATCTGCCAGCTTTGTTCGTTTCTAAGTCGATTCATGATTAAATTATAGACCACACTGAACATGTTTGACAGTAACGCAAAGCACGAAACCCGCGTGAGCTGCCGAAAACAGTGTTGCCAAAAAGAAAGTTATGAGTTCGAGGCTCACCGTGAACGAATTCAGTTTATGGTGTTTTTCGAACTCACGACCCATACGATGGACTATAATCTCACTCAGATTGTAAACGAGTAAGGGGAAAAAATAACACTGCTGAGCTGAACGTGCCGTTGGTTTTTATACCCTTCGTTCATAGCGTGAAAGGGTATACGTATTAACTTTGTCATGAAGTTTGTAACGCATTGAAGGAAGCGTCTCCGACCATATAAAGTAGACATATATGATCAGCATGACTTGGGGAGTCGATTGGGCGATGTCAGTCTGTGCTAGAAGTGGACAAAAAAAAACTGAAACGGTTTTAAAAAACCGTTCTTAACAAAAAACGAAAAGAACGGTTTTCAAAAAATAAAACTAAGAAAAACCGTTTTTTCCATTTATGTACCTACTCCTATCTACTAAAACGAAAACTTGCCTATGAATTGAGTGTACCAGCATAACATTTATATTTTGTACGAATATATTACTCCAATCAACGGGGAGATTTTACCTTGCAAAAATTGGGACTTCTCAAATTTTTGATATGTTATAAAGACAGGTGGGGAAAGTTAAAATCCAAGTTTGCATCACTTTCCCCCCTGTGCTCCCGCCGCTATCTTGAAAAAAACATCTAAAATCGGCTCTTTTATCAGTTTGCGGTCCAGTCCATTTGAGCACGAAATTTCCTATAAATTTCATCTGACAAGTTTTACTCTACAATCAAAATTGGCAGAGTTATAGCGCAAAGAATATGCTAAAAATTCCAAAAATCATTACTAACAAATTTCAAAACATACTTCGAGAACTCTATACTCAAATGCAGAGGTGGCTATGACCTATGAGTTATTGGTATACAATGTGTTTTTGTGAACTTGGCATGATTTTTGATATTTTCTCCATTTTCCTGGCGCTATAACTCTGTTAATTTTGATTGTAGAGTTCAACATCTTATTTTGTCCTCTACAAAATTGTCTTGGCAGATTTTGTGCTCAAATGGACTGTAAAGAAGTTACATGCAAAAAACTGATGAAAGGTTCGATTTTAGATGGTTTTTTGAAGATAGCGGCGGGAGCACAGGGGGGAAAGTGACGCAAACTTAGATTTTAACTAACCGCACCTGCCTTTATAACATATCAAATTTGAATTTGAGAATTTTTGCACGCTAACCCCTATTACATACATGCCGTACAGCAGCCTATAATGCACTGTAACTTTTAAAATAAGAAAAAATCATTGAATATTTTTACACAGTTTTAATCCTTAGCATCTTCTTTAAGTACACGATACAAACAAAAAAATTTCTTTCAACGAATCACAGAAAAAAAATAAAAAAATAATGACAAAATTATTTACACATCCATTGAGAACAGGCAAAATTATTTCCACAAATATATTAGCTTCATTTTATTTCACTTCTGTAAGGGAAAAACAGATTATTTCTTTAAATTGAAGTAAATGGTCATGTAAAATAACGTTACTTAGTAATATGTTGTGCCTCGTTTTGACGCAATGACTTCTGCGAGGCGTCTCGGCATCGAGTCTATTAGTATTTGTACTTGTTCTGATGAAATTGAGTTCCAAGCCGCAATGAAGTCCTTTCAAGTCTGATTTAGGCTCCTACCGATATCTTGAGGTATTTTCAGAACGGTTTCCGGATCTTTTCAGAAAGGTTTCTCTTAAAGGAACGGGCTATTTGAGAATCATCCTTCCTGGTTGTTGCTCTTTTCCTTCCTCTGCCGCTTTTATTTCTTACACTTCCGTATTGATTGAATTTCCAAACTTGATAATAAATGGTTTTCCGGGAACATCCATATTTTTTTGAAAGCTCTATTGCCGAAATACCTCTATTAAACTCTGCCACAATGGCCACCCTTTTTTCTATCGAAAGTTCAATTGCTCTTGGCATATTTCCAACTTGTTTCTCTGCAAAACCTTACAATACTGAATAAAACAACACTCTGTCAAACACTGCGTCAATTTGTCATGAAAATTTAGAATGGTTACTTAGCAAATGCAGTTATTATCCAAGTGTCTAAATAATTTTGCCTGTATTGAATGGATGTGTAAATAATTTTGCCACTTCATATTATACCTTTTTTGCCGTTATTTGTTGGAGTTAAAAGATGGTTTTTGTGCTGTTCTTTCAAAAACATACCAAAGAATCAAACTAAGAAAAAAATATCATCAATTTGATACTAGTTGAAAAGTTATGAGGCTTTAAATGCTGCTTTACGATGGTATTTTTTGTTGTTTCAATAAAGCATATAATATAAATATAATATAATATAAAGCATTTCATACGCCCGTGTATCATATTATATCAATCAGCATTATGCTATTACAAAAATTAAACAATAACCAAAACAAAACAACCAATCTCGGAAACCCATTCTCAATGTTATTCCCCGATTACTTGCGATGCGATTGCGACCAACACTACCAAAACAAAATCAAGAACCAAATATTTTCGTCTCAAAAACAACACTTGCCGTAAAAAAATGGTTGCAATAATCTAAGCTCTACAAAAGCGTTCTTTCCCGAAACAGTTTTTTCCGCAACCGTTCTTTGCGAAATCGTTCTTTTCCGAAACAGTTTTTTCAAAATCTCTTCTCTTCAAAATCGTTCTTTCCCGAAACAGTTTTTTTCTACAACCTTTCTTTTCGAAGTCGTTCTTTTCCGAAACAGTTTTTTCCGCAACCGTTCTCTTCAAAATCGTTATTTCCCGAAACAGTTTTTCCGCAACCGTTCTTTTCTGAAACAGTTTTTTCTTGAACAGTTTTTTCAGAAACATCTTTTCAAAAAGTTTTTTTTGAATCAGTTTTTTTTTGAATCAGTTTTTTTCTGAAACAGTTTTTTCTGCAGTCGATTTTGTGCGAAAGTGTTTTTTTCCGAGTCGTTCTTGACGAAAAAAAAAATGTTTGTTTCATTTTAGTTTAGTAAAAATTTCATTCGAAGAAGAAAATTTTAGTTTGTTTAGGATTTTGTTGTTTTGAAATCTATGATGCTATTGGACTTGCTGACGACAATAACTATACAGGGTGTCTGGAAATTAATTGCCGCATAAACGCCCCTTGAAATGATTCCTTGCGTGATTTCGAGCAAAAAAGTTGTACACCCCCAATTCCCCTTAGCTGCCACAGACGCTTGAAGATTTTTTGGTAGAAGTTGGAGAAAATTGCGATAGAAAAAAGTTTGTTTTTGGGTCAAAGAACAAAAATTTGACTTTGAAGCTCTGTAGAAAGCAAAGCACTTATCCGATTTTAGTGCGGTTAGTTTTATTATTTAGGTAAAGTATAAGACTTCGCTTTTCTAAGCTAGTATAATTCTGTGGTTAAAAGTCAAAACAGCATAACTCGACTTATGCCAAAATTGAGTTACATATGCCATCTTGTTAAGTATGTATTTTTGTTTTATTGCTTTATTTTGTAAATTTTTTTCGTGCAAATTGGATAAAAGGCTCCAAAGTTACTACTGAAAAACTTAACAGCATATCTCGCCACGATCAGAATTACAAAAGGTATAACAGCATAATTCCCCATTATTTCGTTATTCCTGTTCGTATTTCGACGAATGAACACTGTTTTACAAGTGGAGGAAACATAATTGACATATGCTTTTATTCCCAAATAAAAAAAGGTATACCAACTTCACAATTGACTTATGCTATTTTTCCAAAATGTATAATAGTTTATCACTTGGTACAATTTAAATAGTGTCCTTATTCCATCTTGATCTGCGTAGCTCGTGCATACATAACTACACTTGTGCTGTTATTCAGATTATAAATTCTCAAACTGAGTACACATATGTGGAGATATGTTATTAGTCAAAATGCACTTTCTGCGAATTCCAATATGTAACTAGTACTAGAGTTATGTTTTATTCCGTGAACAAATCTGCTCCAAAAGGATAAATAGTACTGGAATTATGCTATTATGCTACTAGTGTGTTATGCTAATATCATAGGAGTAACTTTATATTATAAGAATATGCAGGAGGTTTTCAGCATAATTTTTTTTCGAAACATGATTTGAAGATATCGACGAAGTAGCGTTCCACTTCTGTCCATTTACCAGGCTCGAATTACGTACTTCAGAAGGGTTGAAGAGCGTCAATATGCCAGTACATCGCTCTGCTTTAGCCTAGTGCGACTTTAAAATAGGCCAGTGAGTATATTCTGTCTTTTAACGCAGGTCAGACGGCATAAGTCATCATATTTTCCAGCCTCACTAGCCTCGCTGATACAGCAAATTCCAGCATTATGTCCTACAGTGCTATACAGTAACACACACTTAGGCTTATTATCCTTTTTGTGGCGTGGACGATGACGCTTATGCGCCAATCTGTCGGGATTACTTCGTGACTCCATATTTTAAGTAGTAATCTTGTGATTGTGCTCGTTCCACCGTGCTACAGTAGTTCCACTGGGGTTTCGTCCGCGCCTGGGTGTTTAGTAGGTCGAAGTTATTGAATGGCAAGATTAACTTCTTCTTCTGTTAGGGGTTAAACGGTAGGGTCTGGCTAAGTCAACTACTCAGCGCTTGTGTGGGGGAGTTTCATCTTATTTTGAGAAGCCGCTCAAAATACAATTAAAATGCCGCTGGTAATGTTACCATCCTTATACTTACAGAGACTTGTCTTAACTTGATATCCACTCTTAATTGCATTTTTTAGCTTGTACGCATGTCTAATATTCTTATTAACTAATCTGTGGTTAATTTGCTGCATGCGTTGTTGTCATGATTTTTACATTTCTTACATCTAAATTAATTCTTTGATACTTACCGAAGCCCGTTATATATTTTCTTTTCGGCTCGAGATATTCACCAGGAGCTCCTAAACTCATTTGATGGTATATTTGAGCTCTTACGAACTCTTGGACGGCCAAAGTACTGTTGTTGTTTAGTATTGACGACCTTTTTTCCTCAAAGGTGGCAATGTACGTGGCCGCTATGACATCGTTTGTAAAATTGTCAACCAGCAAGTTTTTGTAAAAATGTTGCACCCGAAGGTCTTCTTCACTAAATAGTGATCAGAATCGCAGTTATCTCCTCGATAGGATGGGAGATATAAGTTGAAGCACGCGCCAGTTTATTTTCCACACAGACATGTTCCTTACTTTTAAGTCAATACTAGGAAAGTAGCATCATTCAAAAAATATGCAAACATGGATCGAAATTAGATGCAATATTACGATCGCTGATCGATCATCACATGAATCGTCTCTACGAACATGTACCTTAATTGACTCCATCATGGAGGGGAGGCTTCGTTTCCAACTTTGGTATTAAAATGTCCCAGCAGCAATTTGTCGTCATTTGATTGAAGCTAGTAAAACTCATCCTTAACTGCTTATTCTTTCACTTCGGTAGAGGAATGCACATTAATAAGTCGGAGATTACCGAAACAGGACTAAATGCGGATCGCGCATATATGCGAATCCTATGACGTGCCTCTTGAGATGTTTATTACCATAAAGTCTCGAACCTGTTACCTCTTTTACTCTATTCTTAACCATTCCAACTCGCAATTACTGTCGGTAATCTCGCTATTGAGCCTTATTGTTTCTTGGACTGCAACATTATCAGTTTGTATTTTTTTTTTTGCCTAAACCAGGATAGTCCTAAGGACACTTGGCTTAATCGGGCAGCGTACATTCCAGGATCCAAAAGAGTAGTTGGTTGTTCGTTTCCGGGGTCTTTTTCGTCCGTACAATCCGAGGCTTTGTTTCAGGTTTCTCGACTTGATATTTTATAAGAATGAGTTTGAAAACGAAATTTTCCATAGGGGATAAGTAATAGAATTGCAGACTGAAAAATCAAGGAAACATAAAAAATTGTATGAATTTTCGTCCGTACAATCCGAGGCTTTGTTTCAGGTTTCTCGACTTGATATTTTATAAGAATGAGTTTGAAAACGAAATTTTCCATAGGGGATAAGTAATAGAATTGCAGACTGAAAAATCAAGGAAATATAAAAAATTGTATGAATTTTGAAAGAATTTTTTTTCCGGTTTTGACCGGATGGACCAACAACCGTCCTGGTTAAAACCGGGAGGAGGAAAAACCCGAAAAAAAAACCGGTTAACCGTCTTGAAAGTACCGCTTTTCGGACTAACCGTCCGGTTTTTGACATCCCTAGTTGATATATAGTTTGTACGCCTGCCTAGTGTTCTTACTGGCTAATCTTTGGTTTATTTGCTGTAACTGCTCGTCAAAATGTTTGCGTTTCTTACGTCTAATTAACTTATTAGTTACTCGCCGAAGTTCGTTATATCTTTCTTTCTTGGCTCGGGATGCGCGTTGTGTGTATTGGCTTCATTTTTCGCCTCAATCGACGCCCTGCATTCATCGTCAAACCAGTCTGTTCGTCTGCGCCGGCCTTTATAGCCCACGACCTCTTCTGCAACTCCTTTGATGCTGTCCTTGAGCTCCTCCCAGAACTCATGGATGCCTGAATTGTTGATGTTATCAAGCATGGGCGACAGTTTTTCCTCAAGCGCTGTAGTATACGCAGCCGCCGTGGCATCACCAATCAAATTGTTCCATAATTTCCGTACAAGTGCGGATAGGAAATATTTAGTGCTTGCAACATAATACAGGGTGTCCCACGATTCATGGTACATACGATAATGGGTGATAGTTCAGCTCATTTGGGTACAATTAATGTTCAACATGACCCCTCTATCTTTAACCGTTATTAAGTTATAGCATTTTTTGTTAATAGTGTCAGAAAACTCGACTTGTCGAGCCATATCACTATTTGCCACACATCCAAATACATATTTGGTCCGAGGTTTGACTTTACTTTCTGAAACTGCACAAAGTTCTACATAAAATAACTGTTTTACCAATTAAATAATTTAAAACCCTACCCAGATACAACCATTGAAACTTTAAAGCAATTCGAAAATTGATATTTTCTTGAAAATTCAAATTGTAAAATCGTAACGGTACTTTGAACTGACAAATGCGCAAAGTTGACAAAAGTTGCCTCATAGTGTTAGCTTTGGAACAACATATTAAAATGAGGGTCTTAGGATTTGAAAAATTGCATATCTTACGTGTTAAAGAGAAAAAACGTGGTTCTAACAGAAAACCAAAGTAAATAAACGTTTCCACAATTTTTATACGAGTTTTATTTAGTAACTAAGATTTTTTCAATAAAAAACGAATCGGAGGCTATTTTCGGGCGCGACCGAAATTTGGATACTCTTCACTCTTCTCGGGCCAATTTTTTTTTTCGGAGTACCTATGACTTGTGTTTAATCCCTCGCTCATTCTTTTACTTTCGTTTTCACATAAGTTTCGATACCTCGATAAAACATATTTGTGTCAGGTTTGGTTAGAATAACAGCACAAACAGAAAAAAAACTTTCTGCACTTGTCTTTAATCCCCCATTCTTTCACATCCGTTTTCACATAAGTTTCGTTTCCTCGATAAAACATATTTGTGTGAGGTTTGGTTAGAATAACTGCACGAAAAAAAATTCTTTGGTGAAAGTGGGAATGGCCCCATAGTACGAATATATTTGTTTTCAAAATGTGTCTTTATCGAAAGTACAAAAAATATGTAAAAACAAATATATTCGTTCTATGGGGCCATTTCCACTTCCACCAAAGAATTTTTTTTCGTGCAGTTATTCTAACCAAACCTCACACAAATATGTTTTATCGAGGAAACGAAACTTAAGTGAAAACGGATGTGAAAGAATGGGGGATTAAAGACAAGTGCAGAAAAAAATATTAGCCCGAGAAGAGTGAAGGGTATCCAAATTTCCGCCGCGCCCGAAAATGACCTCGGCCTCGTTTTCTTTTCGTTTATTATTTAAAAAATCTTATTTACTAAATAAAACTCATATAAAAATTGTAGAAACGTTTACTTTGGTTTTCTTTTGGAACCACGTTCTTTCTATTTAACACGTAAGATATGCAATTTTTCAAATCCTAAGACCCTAATTTTTATCTGTTGTTCGAAAGCTATTAGTCTAAGAAAAATGGCATATTTGGTCGGCAAAAATCCTACATCGGAATTTTTTTTGGATTATGGTTAGGAATGGTCCCCAGATTATGGCACTAAAAGTCCCAACCGATCGGGGGTCCGCAACCTTAAAAAAGGGGGAAAGGGGGGCATTTTTTCGGTTTTTCGCAATTATTTCAAAAACAGTAAGAGATACATAAAAATGGTATGAGGACGAAAAAAACTACATATAAAATTATCTTTGCAATGAAATATAACACATTAGAGTTAAATTGAATATTTCGGCGTTAGACTAGAACATAAATTAGAATATTTTCATTTTAGACCTTTTTTAAAAGCTCCATAACTTTTGAAAGAATGCTAGTTCCGTAAAATTTTGTACAAGTATTCACAATAAGTTTAAGATCATTTTAAGGTAAACATTGAGTCGCTCCGGTCAAGGACCCCCATTATCCCCCCAAAATTGGAGCAGAGTGTTAAATTTTGGCTTGTTGGGATTGGAGGTCATATTGACCCCACCCATCAAAAATCAGCTGATTCGGATAAAAACTAAGGGTATCTCCCATACAAATTTTATAAACTGTAGAACAAAGTTGCCTTGGGTCACTTTGTATGGGAGGTACCCTTAGTTTTTATCCGCATGAGCTGATTTTTGGTGGGTGGGGTGACTATGACCTCCAATCGCAACAAACCAAAACTTAGCACTCTGCTCCAATTTTGGGGGGAGTTATGGACATGCCGTTTTGACAAATTTAAATGGGGGGATAATGGGAGTCCTTGATCGGAGCGACTCAATGTTTACGTTAAAATGATCTTAAACTTATTGTGAATACTTGTACAAAATTTTGCGGCCGAACCAGCATTCTTTCAAAAGTATTGGAGCTTTTAAAAAAGGTCTAAAATCAAAATATTCTAATTTATGTTCTAGTCTAACGCTGAAATATTCTATTAAACTCAAATGTGTTACATATAATTGCAAAGATAATTTTATGTAGTTTTTTTCGTCCTCAGACCAATTTTCTGTATCTCTTACCGTTTTTGAAATAATCGCAAAAAAAAAACGAAAAAAGGCCCCCTTTTCCCCCCGTTTTTTAAGGTTGCGGACCCCCGATCGGTTGGGACTTTCTATGCCATCATCTCGGGACCATCCCCAACCATAATCAAAAAAAAATTCCGATGTAGGATTTTTGCCGTTCGATGGCCATATTTTGTATTACTGATTTCAATGCTTCTGTAATTAAAGTAGATAAACCATTTTTGTCCAATTCAATGCATCATAGTGCTCTTCTTCTTGAGTTTGTTTTTTATGATGATATTGAAGAAGAGGCAGAAGTTACTCTTATTATAAATTTTCAGAAAGCTGACTTTACAAAATTAAATTCAATATTTCTTAATATGGATTGGGCTTCAGTTATATCAAATATAAATCTTGCTGAAAGTTATACAAATTTTAAATCAATTTTATTGGAAGCTATTCATAAGTACGTTCCCTTACAAAAGAAAAAAAACAAAAAATCCTTGGGGTAGTAAAGAATTGTTGAAACTTAAAAGAGCTAAAAATAAAGCTCATAAGTTGTATAAGAAGTCATCCTCTCTTGCCAATAAAGAACATTTCTTCAGATTGAGAAGAGAGTATGAATTAATGAATAAAAATCTTTACAAACAGTATATTGCGAGAGCTGAAAATAATATAAAAAACTAGGGGGCTTCGCCCCCTGCTCGCTTCGCTCGCCAACCCCCGGGGGCGAAGGCTAATTTCAGACGCGGCCGAAATTTGGATACCCTTCGCTCACCTTGGGCTAAAAGTTTTTTCGGGCGTATATATGACTTGTAGTTAATCAACCTCATTCTTTTTCTTCCGTCTTGACAAAAGTTTTGTGCTTGGTTGAATTAAGTGGGCAAATAAAAATATTTACTCGGAAAATTTTATTGGGGTTGCGGGAGCATGACCCCAAAGAACGATTCCATTCGTTTTTAACTTTTTTGTTGCTTTGGTAAAGACACATTAATTCAAGGTTTTGTGAAATTGGTGCAAACATTTTTCTTAGAAGAACCAAAATGGGCGTTGGGTTTGTATGGCCACCCCATGATCCCATGGTCAGATTTGATCAATTTTTAGATATGTATTGTGTCATCAAGAGAAACACGTTTGTGTGGAATTTGGTTGAAATTGGTACACAAATAAAAAAGTTTTTCTTAGAAGAACCTAATTTGGGAGGTTAGGTTTGTATGGCAGCCCCATGACCCCACTATCCGATTTGATCCATTCTTAGATATGTTTTGTGTCATCGAAAGAAATTCATTTGTGTGGAATTTGGTTGAAATTAATGCACAAATAAAATAGTTTTTCTTAGAAGAACCTAATTTTGGAAGTTAGGTTTGTATGACAGCCCCATGACCCCATAGTCCGATTTGATCCAATCTTACATATGTTTTGTGTCATCCATAGAAATACATTCGTGTGGAATTTGTTTGAAATTGCTGCATAAATAAAAAAGTTTTTTTTTTGAAAAACCTAATTTGGGGAGTTACATTTGTATGGCAGCCCCATGACCCTATGGTCCGATTTGATCCAATCTTACGTATGTTTTGTGTCATCAATAGAAAAAACATTTGTGTAAAATTTGGTTGGAATTGGTACACAAATAAAAAAGTTTTTCTTAGAAGAACCTAATTTGGTGGTGAGTTGGGTTTGTATGGCAGCCCCATGACACCATTGTCCGATTTTACCGATTCAAACATACAAACTGCCTGAAGCAAAAAGAAGCATTTGTGCAAAATTTCAGCTTCATAGCTTTTAAATTGGCCGAGTAAAACGCGTCGCAACAGACAGACAGACGGACAGACGGACATCGCCCAATCGACTCCCCAAGTCATGCTGATCATATATGTATACTTTTTATATGGTCGGAGATGCTTCCTTCAATGCGTTACAAACTTCATGACAAACTTAATACACCCTTTCACTCTATGAGCGAAGGGTATAATGATAGTAAGACATTTTGGAGTATTATAAACAGCAAGCGCAAGAATACAGGAATACCAAAAAATTTAGAGTTCAATGTCAATTTTTACAACGATGTTCAATCGGTTTGTGACGGATTTGCTAGATTTTTCAGTTCAGTTTACGAAGTGCCAGACTCCGTTTCATCAGAAATGAATACTAACACCAATGAAAGCCACAGTGCATTGGTCCCTCGGATAGGTCAGGAGGGCCTTACGAGTGCTCTTGAGATTTCTGAGGATGACCTATTGAAAACTATGCGTGATCTTAATGTTAGTATTCAGGCCGGACCTGATGGCATTCCCAATATATTTTTGAAGAATCGCATGCAATCATTTTGTCGTTCTTTAGCCTTTAGTTTTAATTTGTCCTTGTATTCAGGTGTTTTTCTTGATGAATGGAAAGTTTCGTACATAACCCTCTGTTTAAAGAAAGGGTCCGAAATATCTTATTGATAACTATAGACCCATAGCCAAACTATCAGCAATACCGAAGTTGTTGCTTATTAAAAATAAAATAGATGTTTTAACCTTCAAGCGGGCGGTAATTTACCGCCCTGATGATATAAGCACGCATAGCTTTTCCCCCGTTGGCCGGATCGAGGCGGGAGAAGTAGGTTTTCTTAAGTCATACTGTTATAGATACGATACAATAAAATTTTGGGTAAATTTTACCTTCCATACCTTTCCAGCGGTCATCAAACGTTCGAGGATTATATATTTTGGTATATAGTTGCGCTCAAAATGTGTGTGCTCTGTGTAATATCACTGAAGTGACATGCTTTGCTAAAACTTCTGAACTTGTTTTATTTTTCACCAGATAATACTTTTTATGATGATAACTTATTTGGGACATGCTCTTCTTTCAATTCACCATAATTATGAGAATGGAAGTTGTACGGTTGAGCGCAAATGGAGGGGAAAAGATGAGGGCGGTAAATTACCGCCGCGTCCGGTAATGTCACAAAAAATGCGCGCCCGCTTGAAGGTTAATTAGCGGTTTAATATCACCATGTCAACATAGATTCCTTAAAGGAAAATCAACTACAAGAAATTTGGTATCATTCACTAAATTTGTTGCAGATGCTATTGAGCAGGGAATGCAGGTTGATGTGGTTTATACCGATTTCTCGAAGGCTTTCGATCGAGTAGATCATAATATCTTACTTAAGAAACTAGATAATTTAGGTATACAGTCGGTTTTTCTTAGCTGGGTGAAATCCTATCTAACGGATAGGAAGCAGTTGGTAAAGTTGAATGGCTGTACATCGCGCTCTGTCATAAAGTGTTCGTCAGGAGTTCCGCAAGGAAGCCATTTAGGACACCTTTTCTTTTTAGTTTTCGTAAACGATATCATACAAAATTTTAAATTCGTGCGTGTATGGCAGTATGCCGATGATATGAAAATCGCAATGAATTCTCATAGGTGATTGTCTTAACTTGCAATCCGATTTAGAAAAACTGCAAATTTGGTGCCGTAATAATAATTTAAATTTAAATGTAAGTAAATGTAAAGTACTTAGCATATATAAATTGAAAACCCCAATCTTCTTTGAGTACTCCTTAACAGGTAGTGTTCTTGACAGGGTTACCGAAATATCAGATCTTGGTGTAATTTTCGACCATGATTTTTCATTTCGACAGCACATTGATTACATTATTTCAAAAGCGAATAGTATGTTAGGATTTGTTAAACGTAACGCGCGTGAATTTAATGGCTTCATTCAAATTGTAAGAAAACGACCGGACGGGTAAACTTGGACGATAAGAACCATCGTATGATCATTTCACACTATCCGATCAAAACACGGACCGGCGAACAATAATCACACAGCAAGTATGTATAAATGTTGCCATGCACGCTCCAAAGTTAGTGTACAATGAAGTGACGAGTCGACAAGATTAAAATGCAAGTAAAACACGCGCAAATTGTCTTTGCAGAACGCCTGAACTATTGGTAGATGCAATCGTCTTATCGATCGTACGATTCCTACGAAAGAAAAACAATCGTGTCACGATTTTTTTCTTTCGTAAGACTCGTTCTTACAATTTGAAATGAACAATGCTTGTCTGCTGGCCACTACAAAAGCTCTCTTGTCTTGCAAGTTTACCCGTCCGGTTTCGTCTTATAATCTGAAATCAGCCAATGGTCCTTTTACTTTAAAAAAGCTTTCGTTCGTTCGCACATAGAGTGTTGTTCTATTGTGTGGAATCCATTCTATAAGGTTCATATCGAGCGTATAGAAAGAATTCAACACACTCAGGGGTTGAGGGTTGACGATCGTATCGATTAGGGGGCAAAGCCCCCTAGTGCCTAATATATAATTTAATTACATTACGTATTATTAGAAAAAAAATACCTTTACAATTTTACAAAGTACGATGGCAATACATTTCTAATTAAAGGAATAGCCAACCGATCACGTTGCTAGCCTCACCTGTGCGGTTCTCTGAGCTTATATCAGGAACAAAGCAAAGCGTGGTCAAAGGAGAAAAAAAACGGACGCACTCCGGCCATCGGGAAATTATTCACATGCATTGTGCTTTCGATCAGTAACATTATCCAATGTTGATTGAAATACATTTGATCCAGCAACAGCAGCAGCATTGCACGGCAATTTAAAATGCATTGTGTTTGACATTTCGCGCTGCTGCTGTTGCTGGACCATATGTGTTTCCAGGATGTCTCAGTATTCCGAAAAAGTAATATGGGAAAGCTTCTTTCGTTGACATTCACGAAGATAAGGGCATGTTACTTTTCCATTGCTTAAGCAGTTGAAAGTAGTAGTGAAAGCAAGTTTTTATTCATACCGCCTGTCATAATAAAATGACTATGGGCTTTAAGTGCTAATCCTAGGGCTCTTTTGGACTGACTTTACCATATGGGTACTCGTAGATATATGTATATAACATTGCAAAAAATTAATTCTATATCTAAATAATTACTGTTGTATTTATTGTGTAAATTAATTACTTTCAAACACTTCTCGTTTATATGATCCGATGGATGCACGCTTGCGATTATTGCGTTAGCTTCAGTAAGACCTAAAAAAAAAGAAAAGAAATATTAGTTTCGTTTTTTCGCTATCGCGGTTAACTCTGACTCAAAAAAACCATCGCGTGTAACTTCCCGGTTAAGATCAGCTGCTTGCAGTGGCGGATTTACACATTTGCCGCTAGTAGGCTGTTGACATTTTGCCGCCCCTACCAAGCTCTACGAGAGGGATGTCGAGTTCAAAACCTGGTATGGGCGGGTCTGGGCCAAAAACTATCACTGTCTTTCAGTTTGAGCGGGGCGCAGGATCAAAAATACGGAAACCTCTACAAAAATTTACGAGTATTTCACAAATTTGATTACACAAATATTTCTTTTGAAATATGGCTATAAATCTGAGGCACTCGGGATCCTTGAAAAATGAGATTTTTGGACAACGTACTTAAATCGAATTAAAAAATTTTAAACAAGAAATTAAAGGCCAAAATCGATCAAAATCAAAAAAATTTGATCCGTCAGTAACAACTTTTTTTCAAATTAATTTCCGTGAAATTTTAACCAGCTGATCAGAATATTCATCCGGTTATCCAGGTCGCCCCAAACAACCTTGGCAGTGAAAATTGGCAGAAAACATAAGTAAACTTCGGACAGAAAGGTGGTTTTAAATAAGCAAAAATTAGTTTGTGATGTACCGGTAAAACTTAGCAAAAAATCGAGTACTTGGAGTCAAAGCCCAAAACTTTTGCCAAGACGGAAGAAAAAGAATGAGGAGGGGGATTAAATACAAGTCATAGGTACGCCCGAAAAAACTTTTAGCCCAAGCGAAGGGTATCCAAATTTCGGCCGCGCCCGAAATTAGCCTCGGCCCCGGGGGTTGGCGAGCGAAGTTTTTATATATATGGAGTTCGCTACCCAAGCCTGCACGGAATGTAGCAATAAAACGAAAATATTATATTATTATTAAAAAATAAATAACAGGCGCGATAATCTAACAGTGGACTAAGGCCGCAGGATGTGTTACTGACAACCTATTTCCAAGATCTTATCTACTTTTTGTTCAGGTAATGAGATCACCATCACGCTCAGCAGTGTTATTTATTCCCATAAATTGGTACTCATTTAACATCTGAGTGAGATCTTTTTTCATTGCGTATCCGTAGAAAAAGTTTGATGGAATTTTTCAATTTCAATATCTTTGGGGAAATATTTAGCGCTTTGTTGGTAGATTTTACCACGATATTAGTCTGCAGATTTGGAGAAATAGATAGAAATAAATAGATAATTGATAAGCGCTAAAATCATTTCATTCTAAATTTTCCGTTAATATCTTAATTAAATCTATTAAGAAACACCATCGTAAGTCACTAATACTTAGTTCATACTATTAGGAAATAAAACTCGTTTGAATTTCCTAGAACCAAATCTCAGTTGATTAGGTGATGTTATAAGACTAGATAAAATAAGGCGTTCCGAATTTCCGAACTTCACGGCTTTTTAAAGCAAAATCTCAGAAAATTTTCTCGTTTATCGTACAAATTGAATTTTAATGACATTATAACATCATAAATAGGAGATTTTTAAGAGAATTTAATACTTTCACTTTTTTCCTCAAGACGAAAATGGGGGGAATATCTATAGGTCTGGCCAGACCTATTGGGTATCAAAAAGCACTATAAATTGAAAATCATCAATAACATACTCAAAACTTCAACCGTTCTTTTTAACCTTCAAGCGGGCGCGCGGGCGGTAATTTACCGCCCTGATCATATAAACACGCATAGCTTTTCCCCCGTTGGCCGGATCGAGGGAGGAAAAGTATGTATTCTTAAGTCATACTGTTATAGATACGATACAATAAAATTTTGGGTAAATTTTACCTTCCATACCTTTCCAGCGGTCATAAAACGTTCGGGGATTGTATATTTTGGTATGTAGTTGTGTTCAAAATGTGTAATATCACTGAAGTGACATGCTTCGCTAAAACTGCTGAACTTCTTTTATTTTTCACCAGATAATACTTTTTATGGTGATAACTTATTCGGAACATGCTCTTCTTTAAATTTACCATAATTATAAGAATGGAAGTTGTACGGTTGAGCGCAAATGGAGGGGAAAAGACGAGGGCGGTAAATTACCGCCGCGCGCCCAGTTATGTCACAAAAAATGCGCGCCCGCTTGAAGGTTAATTTTTGCAAAGTGCTTCTAAACATATTATTCTGGGATATCATGAAATATAAAGTCGCTCCGATTTCATCTTCTATACTTTTTTGACCAAAATAGAGTGCCAAAGGTCTGGCCAGACCTTTGTGCCGACAGAAGGGTTAATAAGCGAACGGTATAAATATAATATACAGGGTGTCCGGAAACTGCCGCATAAACGCACCGTGTTATGATTCCTCAGTTGATTTCCAGCAGAAAAGTTGTTACGGAACATACCCCCTCAGCTTAACCCTTTAGCTGCCACAGGCATTTAAAGATTTTTGAAAAAATCATTTTCTTCCACGACTTAAAGCCTAATATCTCCAAAGCTAGACCAGCTAGAATAGTGAAATAAAATGATTATTATAGCCAACAAATTTACCTATAAAATAAAACTAACCACACTAAAATCGGATAAGAGGTTTGGTTTTTACAGAGCTTCAAAGTCAAATTTGCGTGATTTGACCCAAAAACAATCTTTTTTTCCATCTCAATTTTCTCCAACTTCTGCCAAGGTGAGGTGCTTGTACGATTCTTTTGAAAATTGGCGCATAGTCGTACAATCATATCTTTCTTACATAATTTTATTCTAGCTCCATTCTTTCTAACAGTTTTAGTACCTTAAGTGCAGAAAACTAGGGTTAATTTTGGCTCGATTTCGACATACTTTGAATAGATTTTATACCAATTGCAGATCTTTACGGACAGTGTGAATTGAATTGTGTTGAATTCGAGCTAAAATTGACCCTAGTTTTCTACACTTACGTATAAAAACTGTTAGAAGTAATGAAGCTAGATTAGAATGATGTAACAAAGATATGATTGTAAGACTATGCGCCAATTTCTAAAAGAATCGTACAAGCACCTCACCTTGGCAGAAGTTGGAGAAAATTGAGATGGAAAAAAAATTGTTTTTGGGTCAAATCACGCAAATTTGACTTTGAAGCTCTGTAAAAACTAAACCTCCTATCCCATTTTAGTGCGGTTAGTTCTATTTTTTAGGTAAATTTGTTGGCTGTAATAATCATTTTACTTCACTATTCTAGCTGGTCTAGCTTTGGAGATATTAGGCTTTAAGTCGTGGATGAAAATGATTTTTTCAAAAATCTTTAAATGCCTGTGGCAGCTAAAGGGTTAAGCTGAGGGGGTATGTTCGGTACAACTTTTTTGCTGAAAATCACATGAGGAATCACAATCCGGTGCGTTTATGCGGCAGTTTCCGGACACCCTGTATACTAACTTGAAACAAAAAATTGATACTATGGATAAAAGTAATGTTGTATATACATATGTAAGATACCATGTTTAACTTGTAAAAACAATAATAAAGATATAGCGTATTATGGCTCTATAAAGTAGGAACTTGAAAATAAGATAAGCTGGACATCAATGTCCTTCTAGAAAAGCTCAAAATTGTAATAGTAGATTGGTTACACACCAAACCATACAAAAAAATTATAATGAATTTTAAAAATCCAAAAATAGTTGACAGAGATACAAACAAAGAGAAAATTCGCACTAAAGAGGCCTTGTACATAAATCAATATTATGATAAATCTCTCAATAGTAACACTGAGATAGATGAAGTAGTACATAAGTACAAAAAACTAGTTCGAATAGCATAACAGGTCACTAACCATAATAGTGCAGTCAAAATATCCCACTTCAGGCCTCCAAATAGAAAAAATAGAGTTTGTGTTTTTTTGTTTGAGTTTTTTGTGGTTTTTGAATCAACGAGCTCCCAGGAATCTGAAACTCATTTTGCTAAAAAAATTTTGATCGGAAAGGTCCCAAAAAGGACAAAAAAGGATACTCTTTAATCCTTGACCGGAGGTCAGCATGTGGGGTATCAGATCAAAGGGGACGTCGAGTACATTACATATCCGGTGTTTGTTTCCTGTTTCAAGGACCCTCGACGGAATAAATCGAGATTAAATGTAAAATTATTGTGTTTTCCGTGTATCTTTCCAAAGCCATAACTACGAAAATAATTCAAGTTGTCACTACGTTTCTCACTTTTCCAAATGTATAATAGCTAAAGATTCTATCATTTAATTTGCTAAGAAAAAAATTATCGGAAAGCTCTGAAAAGGACATTAAAGGACACTAATTACAAACCTTGATCGAACGTGAGCATGCGGGGTGTTATATCAAAGAGGACGGCGAGTGCATTGCATATCCGGTATTTGTTTCCTATTTCAAGGACACTAAATGGAATAATTCGGGCTCAAACGAAAAATTACGGCTTTGGAAAGATACATATACGAGAAACACGAAAATTTTCCATTGGGTCCCAATTTTCTCCTGTGAGGGTCCTTGAAACAAGTAATAAATACCGGATATGGAATGTACTCGACGTCTTCTTTGATATGACACCCCGCATGCCCACGTTCGATCAAATTTTGTAATTAGTGTCCTTTTTGAGAGCTTTCCGATAATTTTCTTTCTTAGCAAATTTAATGATAGAATCTTTAGCTATTATAAATTCGGAAAAGTGAGAAACGTAGTCACAACTTGAATTATTTTACGTCTGTGATGCTGGAATTACCACTTTCGAAAATCAAAGTGGGACATACCCCATAATTATGTGCTAATTATGTGCTAATTTCGTCCCCCTTCAAAAAATTTTGTACTCGTCCCCCCTCCCTAGAATTAAGGTTTATAATTGGTTGTGCTAGCATCACGTGATAATTAGCACATAATTATGGGGTATGTCCCACTTTGATTTTCGAAAGTGGTAATTCCAGCATCACAGACGTATTATTTTCGTAGTTATGGCTTTGGAAAGATACACGGAAAACACAATAATTTTACATTTAATCTCGATTTATTCCGTGGACGGTCCTTGAAACAGGAAACAAACACCGGATATGTAATGTACTCGACGTCCCCTTTGATCTGATACCCCACATGCTGACCTCCGGTCAAGGATTAAAGAGTATCCTTTTTTGTCCTTTTTGGGACCTTTCCGATCAAAATTTTTTTTAGCAAAATGAGTTTTAGATTCCTGGGAGCCCACTGATTCAAAAAACCACAAAGATTAGCCTTACTCTATTTTTTTCTATTTGAAATGCTAATATGACTGCACTATAAACTAAATGACTATTGCACTATTCAATCTAAAACGATACATATTCATGGACCAAAAATTAAATATAAGTACAGAATAAGACAAATAATAAAATATCTAGGGGGACTATATAAAACACAAATCTGTATATTTATGTATATTAATTAGTCATTAAGTGTTAATAAATAAATGAAATGAAATGAAATGCCGAAATCAAAGTAGGCGAAACGTCATTATAATAAAATGTTGACAAATCGAACAAAGTTGATTTTAGTGAATAAAAGTTAATACAATTAACCACTGCCGAATTAAAACGTGAGAGGCGAAACGGAATGTATCGATTTCAGGAAACAAAAGCTCGTTGCATGCTCAGCTGATAGTGTACATCTAGCCCAACAAACCATTCCGAGGGAATTCTTTCGGAATACTGGAACTATTTTCCATATTCCGAGTCGGAATCCAAGACTTAAACTCTCGGAATACTGACGGTTTGTCATATGAAAAGTGTCTCAGCATTTCCGAGAGCACTAATACATTCAAATGATGCATTTGGAAAATGCAGAGACATTTCCGACACTTTTCTGCACAGTTATCGTTACAGCCCCAACAAACTATTCCGAGGGAATTCTTTCGGAATATGGGATCTTTTTCGTAGTTGGAACCCAAGCCTTAACATCTCGGAATGCTGAGAGTTCGTAATATGAATAGTGTGTCGGAAAACGCAGACATTTCCGAAAGTTTTCAGTATAGTTATTGTTACAGATTTCCATTTCGTCATCTCGGTGTTTTATACCAATTTTGATTAAAATTCAGGTCGGAATCGAGTATCGCTTTTGGAATATGGAGGGTTATAATTTCAGTTGGAGGGTTTTGTATTGTTATTACTTTCATTTTCAATTCAAAGAGGGATACAACGGGACGCAAAGCAACCAAAACGCGAAGAAACCGGAATCCAAAACAACTTGCAATCCCCCAACCATTGTCGACCAATACCTAAATACCTGAGAGGAAAAAGGATCTGCACGAATTTTTTGGTCGTAAATGCATTCTGCACAAGTCTTACAGCAAAAAAATCAAAGAATATTTTTATTATTATTATTAAATAACTCATCTTTATTTTCAGTTATGTAACATAATTCGACACAACTTACAAACAAATAAAGTATTAATATATAAAATACGAACCAAAATGCTATTCGGCTAACAATATTTTCGCGAAATTTAATAGTAATATTAGAGAGTTTTCGATTACCGCGCGAAATATCAACGACAATGTCAAAATTTCATATAGAAATTGACTCGCGCACCGTACCTGTAAAACTAAACTATATATTTTGACATTTGAAATACGCGTAGTATAGTTACGACCACGAAAAAGTTGATTGTTTAACGTACGTCACTGCCTAGGCCTACTTAAAAACATCTCTACCTGGAAACGGCCTCGGATTTTGTTTGGAAAATTGCATACTTTTCCGAAACAATTCCGAGACGGCTTCCACGTTATACACAAAGTACAAACTCGTAAAACAAATCGACATCGGTTTGCGTGTGTTAATGCGGTTTCGCAATTAGTCTTGGAAAAGTGGTGGAAATCCGAAAAGAATTCCGTCACTCGGAAAGATGGTTTGTTGGGTAACTTCTCGTTTTACGATCAACTTTAGATAAGTCGAGTCACCTAGTTATTCCCAACGAACGCTGAGCATATCAGAGTTACCTCAATTTAATGATTAATTCATAAATTTATACGTTAATTTTACAATGATAGTAATAATTTATTTTTCGAAACCGTAAGAAAGAAATAATAATGAGAAATGTTTAATTTTTCTATAGAAAATGCAATTATCTACTGAACTATTGCCTGCCTTCATCTTAACAGTCAAACTCTTTAAATCACAAAAATCATACCGTTTGAGTGAAACGTGTATAGTGATTGCATTGTCGTTTTCTTGTCTGATTTTAAAATTGTATCGCAATTGGAATATTGTATTGAAATATTTAAAAGAATTTCAATTTAGTTGGTGTGTAGTGTACTTAAAAATATATTTTCAAGATGCCACTAAGTGATGACGGTAGAATGGTTCCGATTCCGGAAGCTTGCCTTTGGGAGGTTATGAACAAAGAGCGCAAGGTATTTCTGCGATACACGCTTTTATTTTGCTATGTTGGTTTATAAATATAAAATACTTAATAAATATTGGGTTTGTGTGCTCAATATTTTCTTTTCACATTTAAGATGTGAGAGCGGAGTAGAGCATCAGAACATTCCGATGAGAAACACCACGAGGCTAGAAGATGCAGGAAAACATTAAGAAATGTTGGTAAAGAATATTTATCTTCTGCTGGTAAAACAGTCCGTGGAAGGTCTATGGGCGAATTAACTACCTGTCGGATGAAATGTTCCATAAGAATTCCCGACGAAGACAGAAGATTTTGTTTCGAAGAGTACAGGAATTAGGAAGTCGAGATATGAGAGCATCATATGTGGCATCTTTGATAACTATTGGAAATAAAAAAAAATCTGAACTTAAATCCCATCATCAGACAAACTTGTTCATGCTCCTACAACCTTGTCGTAAATAGTAAAAAAAAATGATATACGTAAGTTTTGCCTTGTAAAAACATTAGGAGAAACAAAAGGATTTGTCGAAATTGTCTTATCATCATCAATGTGGCACGATAGCACGACGTCGGGCCTTGGCCGCCTGAATTGTTGCCCTCCAATTCTTGCGGTTACGTGATCTTGTCCTCCAGTTTCGCAAGCCCAGCAGCTTTTGGGCGTCTTCACCTACAGAGTTCTCCCAGCGAGCTCTCGGTCGTCCACGCAACCTCGCTCCGTCAATTCGTTGTGCGTTCATCACTTTCTATAGCATGCGTTTATCCTCCATCCGTTGTACATGCCCCGCCCATTGCAAACGTTGAAGCTTCATGATTTTCAATACTTCCAGCTCATCGTGCAATTGATACAACTCATGGTTGTACCGGATACGCCATTGATCTCACTCGCGAACGGCCCCGAAAATTCGCCGAAGAACCATTCGTTCGAATCGGTCTAGCAAAATTTCGGAGGCTTGGGTGAGGGTCCATGTTTCGCAGCCATAACATAGCACGGGTCGGATGATCGTTTTGTACACGCGGAGCTTCGTGTTCCTGTGCGCAAGTTTCGAATCAAGTATAGGGAACACCGAAAAATATGTCTTATTGACTAGTTGTATCCGTCACTTAATTTCGTCGGTTTCGTTGGCGTCCTTTGATAAGTTACAACCCAGATAGTTGAAGTTGTCTACATACTCGATATTAAGGTCCCCCACTGTGATGCTTGAATATGCTGGCCTCCTTGTTTTCGATTGCATCATGGCCTTTGTTTTGCTTTCGTTGATATGTAGTCCAACTTCCTTTGCGGCGTTATTGAGGTTATGCAGAAGGCTTTCTGCATCACCCAATCTTCGAGACATGATGTTGATATCGTCGGCGTACGCTACAAATTGAGTCCACTCGATAAATATAGCGTTCCGCTGTTGTCCATATTCATGGCTCGAATTACATACTCCAAAGCAAAGTTGAAGAGCGTCGGCGCCAGCCCGTCACCGAGTCCAGTACGAGTTTCAAATAGGTCAGTGAGTCGGTTCTGCACTCTGACCTGCGAGACGGTATTAGTCATCATCATCCTTGTGAGTCGCACTAACCTTGCCGGTATACCAAAATTCAGCATAATGTTGTACAGTACACTTCGATCGATACTGTCGTATGCCTGCTTGAAATCGACAAAGATTGGGTATACGTCTGTTCAATACTACACAATTTGTATATCAAGAATTGTACATCCTATTATGTATACATATATCATTTATCACATATCACATATATCATACATCAATGTCATTTGTCCAACATTTAATATTTTGTATCAGTCATCAGATTCGAATTCTCACACATAAAAATTTATTATCACGCTGCTGATCCACAAAATGAAATTGTATCTTTTGTCTAAATGCACATGCACCCATAATGTAACAATAGAAATATATGTAGGTATCTGAATGAAATAAGACACAACATAATGTATAAAGACACAACATTGCATTGTGCAACTTAATGTAACGAATTTAGCAAGTAAGCAAAAATTATGTATAAAATTAAATGCACCGAGAATAAACTTCACTTGCTTAACAAACCAGTTGGCAAACAGTTTTTGGTGACCCCGAACAACAGTAATACAAGCCTATTATTATTCCTTTGGTGAGGCTGCCAAGGGGCTGTTGATTCGTCCAAATTACCATCCACCATCTGGACTTGCCTCTTCCTACGACGCGAGGGCTCGCACCAGGAAGACGGTCATCGGCTCCACCATCTGGACTTGCCTCTTCCTACGACGCGAGGGCTCGCACCAGGAAGACGGTCATCGGCTCCATCATCTGGATTTGCCTCTTCCTACGACGCGAGGGTTCGCACCAGGAAGACGGTCATCGGCTCCACCATCTGGACTTGCCTCTTCCTACGACGCGAGGGCTCGCACCAGGAAGACGGTCATCGGCTCCATCATCTGGACTTGCCTCTTCCTACGACGCGAGGGCTCGCACCAGGAAGACGGTCATCGGCTCCATCATCTGGATTTGCCTCTTCCTACGACGCGAGGGTTCGCACCAGGAAGACGGTCATCGGCTCCACCATCTGGACTTGCCTCTTCCTACGACGCGAGGGCTCGCACCAGGAAGACGGTCATCGGCTCCATCATCTGGACTTGCCTCTTCCTACGACGCGAGGGCTCGCACCAGGAAGACGGTCATCGGCTCCATCATCTGGATTTGCCTCTTCCTACGACGCGAGGGTTCGCACCAGGAAGACGGTCATCGGCTCCACCATCTGGACTTGCCTCTTCCTACGACGCGAGGGCTCGCACCAGAAAGACGGTCATCGGCTCCATCATCTGGACTTGCCTCTTCCTACGACGCGAGGGCTAGCACCAGGAAGGCGGTCATCGGCTCCATCATCTGGATTTGCCTCTTCCTACGACGCGAGGGTTCGCACCAGGGAGACGGTCATCGGCTTCATCATCTGGACTTGCCTCTTCCCACGACGCGAGGGTTCGCACCTGAAGACGGTCATCGGCTCCACCATCTGGACTTGCCTCTTCCTACGACGCGAGGGCTCGCACCAGGAAGACGGTCATCGGCTCCATCATCTGGACTTGCCTCTTCCTACGACGCGAGGGCTCGCACCAGGAAGACGATCATCGGCTCCATCATCTGGATTTGCCTCTTCCTACGACGCGAGGGTTCGCACCAGGAAGACGGTCATCGGCTCCACCATCTGGACTTGCCTCTTCCTAAGACGCGAGGGCTCGCACCAGAAAGACGGTCATCGGCTCCATCATCTGGACTTGCCTCTTCCTACGACGCGAGGGCTCGCACCAGGAAGACGGTCATCGGCTCCATCATCTGGATTTGCCTCTTCCTACGACGCGAGGGTTCGCACAAGGAAGACGGTCATCGGCTCCACCATCTGGACTTGCCTCTTCCTACGACGCGAGGGCTCGCACCAGAAAGACGGTCATCGGCTCCATCATCTGGACTTGCCTCTTCCTACGACGCGAGGGCTCGCACCAGGAAGACGGTCATCGGCTCCATCATCTGGATTTGCCTCTTCCTACGACGCGAGGGTTCGCACCAGGAAGACGGTCATCGGCTCCACCAGCCAGGACTTGCCTCTTCCTAGGACGCGAGGGTTCGCACCAGGGAGACGGTTATCGGCTTCATCATCTGGACTTGCCTCTTCCCACGACGCGAGGGTTCGCACCAGGAAGACGGTCATCGGCTCCATCATCTGGACTTGCCTCTTCCTACGACGCGAGGGTTCGCACCAGGAAGACGGTCATCGGCTCCATCATCTGGACTTGCCTCTTCCCACGACGCGAGGGTTCGCACCAGGAAGACGGTCATCGGCTCCATCATCTGGATTTGCCTCTTCCTACGACGCGAGGGTTCGCACCAGGAAGACGGTCATCGGCTCCATCATCTGGATTTGCCTCTTCCTACGACGCGAGGGTTCGCACCAGGGAGACGGTCATCGGCTTCATCATCTGGACTTGCCTCTTCCCACGACGCGAGGGTTCGCACCTGGAAGACGGTCATCGGCTCCATCATCTGGACTTGCCTCTTCCTACGACGCGAGGGTTCGCACCAGGAAGACGGTCATCGGCTCCATCATCTGGACTTGCCTCTTCCTACGACGCGAGGGTTCGCACCAGGGAGACGGTCATCGGCTTCAACATCTGCACTTACCTCTTCATACGACAACAGCTCTTACCATCGCTGGATTGCCTCTTCTGACGAAGTAAAACTTTTCATGTGAGTAGATAATAACGTATAAGATACGTAGTCTTACGATATATATCTGTAAGTGGATCAGCACAGCATATCTGCCCTTAACGTTAATTATAATTTTCATCATGGAAAAGATTGCCAAAGCACAGTCTAAAGTAGGCAAAAAATTGGAGAAGAGGCAAGAAAATTTCTATAAAACCTCAACTTCACGTAAAACTTTGAGACATTTAAGGTTTCAACTTGATGCACTAGAGCAAGATTGGGCTGTTTTCGAAAGTCAGCATCTAGAACTCTTAAAGTTGCAACACTTAAACCCCTCTCATCCTTATTTTGAGGAAGACTTTTACAATGAAGTAAAAGATCTGTACAAAGACTTCAAAGGTGAACTTGAGGACTTAAGGAAGCAAAAGCAATAGCTGAAATACCATCTGGCTCACAACCGTTATTTTGTGAATTAGACCTATCTAAAAAGAAGGCCAAAACACAGAATGCTATGATGGAGACACTCCAACAAACTCTTGAAACCATTGAGGATAAAATAAGAACTCCACAATCTAAAGCATTTTATATGCAACATTCAGCCAGTATATCCAGCTGCTGGCAAACGATTACCTATAACCATTACGATCTAATGTCAGAAGATCATACTGACATATACGATCCGAGTCGTTACACACTTCTTGAGGCTAAATATCAAAACACTTGCATTAGATTATTGGAACTGAGCAACACAAATACTACTCCGACGACTTCCAACAATCGTCAAACACCAACAGCCACAGAATCAATGGTCAAACTACCAAAGGTAACGATACCGACCTTCGAAGGCGACTATGACAAATGGCAACAGTTCCATGATCTGTTCCAAACTCTAATCCATCAAAGACCAATCCCTGATACACAAAAAATGTACTACCTGAAGTCAAATCTCTCGGGCGAAGCCAGTCGACTCATCCAACACCTATCGGTGTCAGACTTTAACTATAATACAGCTTGGGACATACTTCGCAAGAGATATGACAATAAACGACTGATTGTGTCAGCTCTAATTAACAACATTTTGTCGCAAAGGGATATTGCCGTGAGATCCGCTGGTGAGCTCAAAACCCTACACGACATTGTTCGAGAATCAACCCTAGGCATTCAAAGTCAGGGCGTAGACATAACAAACTGGGATCCCTTACTCATACAATTGCTAATTCGGAAACTAGACAAGGAGACACACAGGCTCTTTGAAGAGAGTCTACAATCACCGAAAGAAATTCCCAAACTTGCAACCTTCTTAAGCTTCATAGAAGGCAGGTTTCAATTACTTGAAACACTGGGGGACAAGAAGGATAAACATCCGCAAAAAGAAAAAGATGCGAAGAAAAACAATTCATTCTTGTCTATTGACAAATGGAATATATACCCTTGTGAGATGTGTAAAGATAAAACACATACAATTCACAAGTGTAGTCGATTTTTGAAACTTTCGCCCTCAGATAGATTCAAATTCGCCAAAAGGATGCAACTTTGTCTAAATTGTCTAAGGAAAAACCATAAGACCTCCGAATGTTCTTCTAGAAACTGTTTCAAGTGTGGTAAAAAACACAATACACTTTTACACCTTGAAAAACAAAACTTCACTAAAACAACATCTAAGGCGGATACTAAAGAGTCACAAGCTGTAGCTCATCCTGTTTCCGAAAATACGGTATCGTCAAAAAGCTACACATTCCTCGCAACGGCCATAGTAGATATTGAGAACTGTATTGGAAACAACTTACCATGCAGAGCCCTTTTAGACTCCGGTTCCCAACTCAACTTTATAACCGAGAGCATGGTTAAACGTTTAGGTTTCAAAATCACAAAATCCCGTATGGACATCAATGGGATAGGGGACTTCAGACTACAAACCAAGGGCCGCATAAACTTTATTATCAAATCGAGGCAAAACAAATACCAAGTCCGAGTAGAAGCATTTATACTGTCGGAGATAACATCAGACCAGCCTAGCATGATGGTCAATACCGTCAACTGGCCAATTCCAAAAAACATTAAGCTAGCAGATCCACAATTCAGTAAACCAAGAAAGGTAGATCTGCTTCTCGGTGCTGATGTATATTCCAACTTAATGTCTGTCGGCCAGATCACAATGTCCTCTGATTTGCCAGTACTTCAAAATTCAACCTTAGGATGGATTGTTCTAGGAACAGCCCATGATCGATCAAACACAAGATTGTTTAGTGGAATAGCTGGTCCTTCTCTCGAATCTCAAGTACAACAATTTTGGGAACTTGAAGAATGTGATTCAGTAAATCGAGGAATGACAGACATGGAAAGGGCGTGTGAAAACAACTTTAGAGAAAGCACTTATCGCACACAAGAAGGCAGATTCGTAGTAAGACTACCTTTTAAATCATCCCCAAATTTTCTTGGGGAATCACAACAAATCGCTGAAAGAAGATTTTTTAGTTTGGAAAATCGATTCAAAAGGGATCCGAAGCT
This sequence comes from Microchrysa polita, assembly GCA_949715475.1. Classification (NCBI taxonomy): domain Eukaryota; kingdom Metazoa; phylum Arthropoda; class Insecta; order Diptera; family Stratiomyidae; genus Microchrysa; species Microchrysa polita. Next base: position 33,899,905 of record OX454419.1, on the reverse strand, counting down.
GAAAGATCAATACTCTGCATTCATACATGAACTACTTAAGTTAAATCACATGGAAGAGATTTCCCGTGTACCCCAGCCAAACTATTTTCTGCCTCATCATTGCGTATTAAAGCCCGAGAGCACAAGCACAAAGTTGAGAGTAGTGTTTGATGGATCTTGCAAAACATCAAACAACGTTTCACTCAACGAGATACTAATGGTAGGCCCAACCATAAAAAATAAATAACAGGCGCGACAATCCAACATTGGGACTAAGGCCGCAGGATGTGTTAGTGACATCCTATTTCCAAGATCTTATCTGCTTTTTGATGAGGTAATGAGATCAGCATCACGCTCAGCAGTGTTATTTATCCCCATAAATGGGTACTCGTTTAACATCTGAGTGAGATCATAGTCTGTCACAAGCTCGTGAGTTCGAAAAACACAATGGAACACGGTGAGATTCGAACTCATGAGCATGTGCACCGAAGGTGCGCGCACTAACCGCTCGACCAGCCAGACTACAACCATACAAGACGATTTATTCGCCATTCTGCTACGCTTTAGACTACATAAGTACGTATTTGTAGCCGACATAAGCAAAATGTACCGGCAGATACTCATCGACGAGAAAGACAGAAATTTTCACCTAATAGTTTGGAGAGACTCTCCAAAGGAAGACCTCAAATATTTTCGACTACGCACGGTTACTTACGGCACTTCGTCTGCTCCATACCTAGCTACAAGGTGTCTACATCAATTGGCAGAAGATGAAGCCGAAATTTATCCTCTTGGATCTAAAATATTGAAACGGGACTTGTACGTCGATGACGTAATGACTGGGTCAAATAATTTAGCAAAGGCCTGTGAAATTCAGAAGGAGCTAACAAGCCTTCTGCGCCGGGTAGGTTTTGAACTGAGAAAATGGTGTGCAAACCACTCCAAGCTATTAGAGGAAGTTCCAAAGGAACACATAGAAATTATGATTAACATTGGTGAAACACCACTAAACCAGGTCAAAACGCTAGGCCTTGCATGGTGCCCGAGCGAAGACCAATTTTCGATTAAGACCAACCTGTTGGAAATAAAGAGATTCACAAAACGGGCAATATTATCAGATGTTGCCAGAATATATGATCCATTGGGTTTAATTAACCCTGTGGTTACAGCTGGGAAGATATACATGCAAAAATTATGGAAACTCGGATTAGACTGGGACGAAGCCCTACCACAAGCTCTTCATAGTGAGTGGCTTCAATTCCGGGATGATTTAGGGACAAAAAGCAAGATAGCCATACCAAGACATGTTCTAACTAAAAAACATCCACGCCTAATCGAACTACATGGTTTCTGCGACGCTAGCGAAAAGGCATATGGAGCTGTCATCTACCTAAGAAGTATTGACAGCAATGGCCATCCAACAGTAAAACTATTCTGTGCGAAATCTAAGGTAGCACCTCTTAAGGAAACCACTCTGCCACGACTTGAACTTTCCTCAGCTTATCTTCTGGCTAAGCTGTTGCGAAGAATTAAAAACATAATAAACCCAATAAATGCTATATTTCTTTGGAGCGATTCAACGATTGCACTGTCTTGGATTAAATCACAGTCATCATCCCAAAGAAAATTCATAGCCAATCGTGTTTCCTATATACAACAGACTGCAGGGACCGATCAATGGTTTCATGTACCAACCAAGGAAAATCCCGCAGATCTGATTACAAGAGGTTTGAGTGCGTCTCAATTACTCACAGCAAATCTGTGGTTAAACGGACCACAATTTTTGCATTCTGAGCAAACTAGCTGGCCTGTTACGAATTCAATTTCGGTACAAACTTGTGAAGAACAACCTACTCCACCAATCACGCTCCTCGCAACCACTGCATCCCGCGAGATTCTTTCAAGAATCAATCATAGAAATTCATTCAATACATTAACCCACGTAGTAGGCTACATCCTGCGTTTTAAGGATAGTCTAAAGCAAAAACAACGTAATAGTAATGAACTACAACCAAGAGAATTACAGGAAGCATTGTTTTGCATCATAGAAGTCATTCAAGGATTCCATTTCTCGGAAGAATTAAAACTATTACGTAAACTTCAACCCGTGCCATCCAAAAGTAAATTAGCTTCCTTATCGGCATTCCTGGATGACAGAGGACTTATCCGTGTAGGAGGCAGAATACACGAATCGAATCTTCCCTACGATGCGAAGCATCCATTTGTCCTTCCTGAAAAGGATGAATTCGTACTACTTCTCATGACAGATCTTCATAAAACCAATCTACACGCAGGTCCACAAGCTTTGTTGGCCTCGGCAAGACAACGATTTTGGCCATTAAACGGTAAGAAATTAGCACAATCTGTTGTACATAAATGTATTCGATGCGCCCGTTTTCGACCAAAGACAATTAATCAAATAATGGGAAATCTTCCCACCACAAGAGTTCAACCAGCGCGTCCCTTCATGAACGTTGGCGTTGACTTTTGCGGCCCAGTACAAATTCATTATAAAATCCGAGGTAAGAAGCCTACGAAAACGTACATATCAGTTTTCGTGTGCTTTTCGACTAGAGCCATACATCTAGAACTGGTTTCTGACCTTACGAAGGACGCCTTTTTAGGAGCACTCAAACGTTTCATAGCAAGGCGTGGAAAACCAGCCAAAATCTATTCGGATAATGGTACCAACTTCGTTGGAGCCCAGAATGAACTTCAAGAAGTACATGACCTATTTTTCAAAGGAGGTTTCCAACAAGAGGTAGTGCAACATTGTGCCGATCAACTAATAGAATGGTGTTTCATTCCCCCAAGAACTCCACATTTTGGTGGTCTTTGGGAGTCCGCGGTCAAGGCCGCGAAACATCATCTTCGTCGGACTATTGGGAGCGCCTCTCTAACCTATGAAGAGCTTAACACTCTTATAACGGAGGTAGAAGCAATTCTAAATTCACGTCCGTTGACTCCGCTTTCTAGCAAGCCGGATGATCTGCAGGCTCTCACTCCAGGACATTTTTTGATTGGAGAACCATTAACAAGTTTACCAAATCCACTTGCTCTTGTACCTACTTTAAAACTCACACAAAGATGGGAACTGGTTACTCAGAAACAATTAGAATTTTGGAGGAGATGGAGTAAGGAAGTCCTACAAGAACTACAGTTGAGAAATAAATGGAAAAATTCAACTCCGAACCTACAGCCGGGAACTCTTGTGCTCATTAAGGACGAACATTCACCTCCTCTCAAATGGCCACTTGGTAGAGTTATAAATACACACAAAGATAACGATGGTAGAGTCAGAGTAGTTGATATTCTTACCGAGAAGGGCACTATAAAACGAGCCATTCATAACTTGGTACCTTTACCAGTAGATACAGACGATATAAATGACGTGGGCTCTAGAGCAACTAAGTGCTATCAGGAAGTTTCAAAGGAACCTCAATCTGGTACGGAAAACGCTTCATTGCTTAAGGGAAAGGCATTGATTGACAAGAACGCTACACTAGCAAACAAAACGTCGCTTCTATGCAGTCTGCCCATGACCTTCTCCAAATCCGAACGAGAACGATTAGAGAAATTCAAACAGCCTAAGCGCGACCCTAAAGCCGCAGACAATGTTAGTACCAACGGACCGTCTGTAAACCCAGACAGCGAAGGCACTTACAAATCTCTTAACTGTCTATCCACCGAGTCTGTACCTGGTAGTCAAAAGAGGAGTACATTACTACTCAGCAAAACAAGGATTAACAAAAAACCCAAAATCTACCCTATTAGCCCTGTGTGGAAAACTGTCCCCTTCAAGCCATGTAGTTCATTGCAAGAGTACTACAAACGTTTTGATAAAGACAGCAACACCAATATCACCCACACTGACTCCCACCGTTCCCAATCGAATTCAGTAACTCGAAGCACTACTTCAGGGACCACGATCTTACATTTCCTTTTGATAATTTGTATAACATTGATACCTCCCGTTACTTCTTTAAACATTTCGAACAACATACAAATTACACAATGGAACCAGCGCCCATTAATGTACTTTGAGGAAGTAGGACAGGCGACAATGGCAGTCGATAAATGGAACATCATGGTGTACTATGACCTCCAGAGCTATTGGAATGAAACAGCTAAACTAAAAATAGAACTAACACAGTTAAGGGAATTATGCGACAAGAGCATAGCCCTTAATAAAATCGACTATTGCAGTCCTATTGTTAATCAGCTCCAAAAAATCATGGACACAATCAAGGTAAACAACCAAATCTTGCGAAGCAATGATTATCAAGGTTTTCGACAACGACGATCACCATTTGATATCATTGGAACAATAGCTAATAAGCTGTTTGGTACTCTTGATCAGGAATACGCTGATCACATGACAGAAACAATAAGCAGCGTGAAGGAAAACGAGAACCATTTGCTTCACCTTCTAAAAAACCAGACATCAATCATAGACTCAACAATCAACGTTATTAAGCACGATAAGGTGTATAGAGAGATGCAACTCTCGATTATAAATGACAGCTTGAATACTCTTAGGAGCGCTTTGAATGCAACCAACAGGATAATAAGTCATGATGAAAGCATTCAGCTATTCAATTTACTATCTCTACATTTTACGTTAATGGCAACCAACTATCAGAAAACTCAATCCGACATCTTTCAAGTTCTCACAGACTGTCACAACAAAAGAATTAGTCCATTGGTTCTCTCACCTACTCAGCTGCGCAGAGAGCTTTCATTAATCAGAGAACATGTAGACTCTGCACTCACTATTCCAAAGGGAAGAAGCCAAGTTCAGCTCTTACAACTATATATGATCATGACAGTAAGGGCGAGAATAACCCCTGACCACATATTATTCAATGTGCAGCTTCCCTTGCTAAGCAGAGACATTTTTCAGATCTTTAACATAGTTCCAATCGCAATGAAGAGTTCGGGAGCAAGCTTGAAGATAAGAACGGCTAGTGATCTTATCGCTGTAAGTTTATATCGCGACTACTACTATCCTCTTTCCGGGGAAGACCTTGAGCAGTGCTTCCAAATATTTACCGGAAGTTACATATGCGACCGAAAGCACAAAATATATCACAAGACATCTGGACCTTCCAAATGCGAAATCGATATTATGAACAAACGAGGGAGCATACCATCAACATGTACAATCGATGAGACAACCCATAGTCCAGTACAATTGGTTCAAAATAGCCCCAAACCTAAACATCCAAAAATAAAACAAATTTTTGATGCCAAATTGTTCAATACACTGCCTTATATACGCAGTAAAAAGTTACACAAATTTGCGCCATGGGTTAAGGGGGGAGAGGGTGGCAAAGGGGTGAAAATTCAGTTTCTTGCAAATATCTGGAAAACTATGAGTCTGACCTTAAAATGAGCTGAGGACAAAACAAACTACATAAAATTACCTTTGTAATGATATGTAACACTCTAGACATTTTCTTAGAAAATTATACCCTAGACCCAATAGTATTATAGTGAATTTACATTTTTTGAGTTTTACATTTCGCACTGTAACTCTTGATAGAATGGACATACTGTCATAGGATCTTGTCCATATATTGATAACAAAATTTATTTGACTCGTACCAAAAATTGGAGTGCTCCGACCATTGACGCCCCCCTCAGTCCTCTTAACATTTTTCAAAAAGGCATGCCTGTAGCTTCCTTTTAAACTGAGCCAGACAGATCAAATTTGGTGGGGTGCCTAGTCTAAGCTCCATTATGCTCCCCACCAAAAATTATTACCATCCGATCAGAACTAAGGGTACCCCCCATACAAAGTGAACGAAAATTCTAACAAATTTCACATTTTTTCACTTCTAAATTCTATCTAAAATGAAAAAATAAAATGTATCTCTTAGAAAGTCATTATGATAGTTAATTGTAGTCTTCTGAATGTATGTTCAAAATTTTGCATCAAAGCGTACATTACAAGTATAAACAAATTGTGTTTGAAAGTCATTGGTACTAGTTCAAAGGCTAGTTCCGAATAATATCGAGTAACGTGTACTAGCAACCTTCAAACCCCATTTTTCGTACTTGTAAGGCACGCTCTGCTACAAACTTTTGAATATACATTAAGAAGACTACAATTAACTGTTATAATGACGTTCTAAGAAATAAATTTTATTTTTTCGTTTTAGATAGAATTTAGAAGTGAAAAAATGTGAATTTTTTTTAGAATTTTGGTTGACTTTGTATGGGGAGTAGCCTTAGTTTTGATCGGATGGTAACAATTTTTGGTAAAAAGCATAATGGGGCTTAGACTAGGCACCTCACCAAATTTTATCTGCCTGGCTCTATTTGAAAAGAAGCTAGAGGCATGCCTTTTTGAAAAATGTTAGGAGGAGTGAGGGGGGCGTCAATGGTCGGAGCACTCCAATTTTTGGTACGAGTCAAAAAAATGTTGCTATCAATATATGGACAAGATCTTATGACAGTAGGTCCATTCTATCAAGAGTTTCAGTACGAAACGTAAAACTCAAAAAATGTAAATTCACTATAATATTTTTGGGTCTAGGGTATAATTTTCTGAGAAAACGTCTAGAGTGTTACATATCATTACAAAGGTAATTTTATGTAGTTTGTTTTGTCCTCAGCTCATTTTAAGGTCAGACTCATATTTTTCAAGATATTTGCAAGAAACTGAATTTTCACCCCTTTGCCACCCCCTCCCCCCTTAACCCATGGCGCAAATTTGTGTAACTTTTTACTGCGTATATTAGGCAGTGTATTCAACAATTTGGCATCAACAATTTCTTTTATTTTTGGATGTTTGGGTTTTGAGCTATTTGTACTAGACTACCAATCGGACACATGGCTCCAACTCCATGATCCGAATACCTGGATTTATCAATTCGACACTGAAACCACGATAAACCTTGTATGTGATTCTCAATCTCAACAACAAGTTCTTTCGGGAATAGGTCTTTTAAGATTCATATCCAATTGTATTATCAAATATGATTCCATGACTATCTCTGCGCACAGCTACCAATCCTTGCAATCTAATGCATCTTTTCCTGCCTCAGTTACATTAGATATAGCACAATTTGAGAAAACCTTTATCAAAAATAAATCAATCGAACTCTTTCGAACTCCATTGGCAAATAATTATATTGACGATATTACGGCCTTAAACATATCTTTACAAAAATTAAAACTTAATGAGTATCTTCCAAATCAGATTGAAAAACATGTTCACCACTATGCAATGAGCACTTTATCATTAAGCTTAATATTAATTTTTATATTAGCATTTATAGTAAAATTAATGATTAATAAACGGAAGCACAGTGAATGCAACATCGCTGATCTTCCCCCTGACCCGGCACCAAGACGTGTAAATTTTCAACTTGGTCATTCCTCAAATATTGAAACCCCATGAGTTTTCAACGCGCGGGAGTGTTCAATACTACACAATTTGTATATCAAGAATTGTACATCCTATTATGTATACATATATCATTTATCACATATCACATATATCATACATCAATGTCATTTGTCCAACATTTAATATTTTGTATCAGTCATCAGATTCGAATTCTCACACATAAAAATTTATTATCACGCTGCTGATCCACAAAATGAAATTGTATCTTTTGTCTAAATGCACATGCACCCATAATGTAACAATAGAAATATATGTATCTGAATGAAATAAGACACAACATAATGTATAAAGACACAACATTGCATTGTGCAACTTAATGTAACGAATTTAGCAAGTAAGCAAAAATTATGTATAAAATTAAATGCACCGAGAATAAACTTCACTTGCTTAACAAACCAGTTGGCAAACAACGTCGATGTTATATTCCCAGCACTTTTGGAGTAGTAGCTTCACTGTGAAAAGCTTATCGGTCGTTGAGCGACCAGGTCTGAAGCCGCCTTGATACTCGCCAATGATTCGTTCTGCGTACGGATTAATTCTCTTTTCAAGAATTTTCGATAAAATCTTATAGACTGTACAAATTAATGATATGCCCCTGTAATTCTCACACTTCAGCTTGTCACCCTTTTTGTAGATTGGGCATATTATGCTTTTTCGCCAATCTTCGGGGATTACCTCGTCGTTCCATATTTTCAGCAGTAGCACATGTACAATGTTGGTCAGGCCCGTTCCACCATGCTTCAGCAGTTCTGCTGCGATTTCGTCAGCTCCGGGCGCTTTATTATTTTGAATCGACTGCATGGCAAGACTCACCTTATCTACTGTTGGGGGTAGAACGGGAGGGCCTGGTTCGGCTAACCGCTCAAGAGCTGGTTCCGCGGGGGATGTTGACGGTGCATTGAGGAGCTCTTCAAAATGCGAGGCCCATCGTTTGTTGACGCTTTCGATGTCGCTGATGATGTTACCATCCTTGTCCTTACATAGGCTTGTCCTGGGTTGATATTCGTTCTTGATATTGTTTATAAGCTTGTATGCCTGTCTAATGTTCTTACTGGCTAATCTTTGGTTTATTTGCTGTAACTGCTCGTCAAAATGTTTGCGTTTCTTATGTCTAATTAACCTATTAGATACTCGCCGAAGTTCGTTGTATCTTTCTTTCTTGGCTCGGGATGCGGATGCGCATTGTGTGTATTGGGGATAGGCTTCATTTTTCGCCTCAATCGAGACCCTGCATTCGTCGTCGAACCAGTCTGCTTGTCTGCGCCGGCCTTTATAGCCCACGGCCTCTTCTGCTACTCCTTTGATGTTGTCTTTGAGCTCCTCCCAGAACTCATGCCTAAATTATTGATGTTATCAAGCATGGGCGACAGTTTTTCCTCAAGCGTTGTAGTATACGCAGCCGCCGTGGCATCATCACTCAAATTCTCAACCTCGAAGACCTTGGCAGGGTTGATGCTAGTTTGGTGCACCGAAGAGATTCTGCACCTGTAGGTTGTCTTCACCAAATAGTGATCGGAGTCGCAGTTGGCTCCTCGATAGGATCGAACATCTATGACATTAGAAGCCCATCTCTTGCTGATCAGTACGTGGTCGATCTGGTTCACGGTGTATTAATCTGGAGACTTCCAGGTCTGCTTATGGATTCGTCGATGAGGGAAGCATGTAGAGCTTATTACCAGGTTTCTGCCGCTCGCGAAGTCGATAAGTCGCTGACCGTTGTTTTCGTCGTGAAGGCTATGACCTCCAGTAGTTTCCCTATGCCAGCATTCGTTTCCGACTTGGGCGTTAATGTCTCCTAGCAGCAGCTTGACGTCGTTTGATGGAAGTGAGTCGAAGAGTATTTCTGGGTCGTTGTAGAACTCGTCCTTAGTCGGGTCTTCTGTTACTTCTGTAGGGGCATGTGCATTAATGAGCTAGAGATTAGCGAAACGGGTCTTAATGCGGATCGCACATAGCCGCTCGTTGATGGGTTTGAAGCCGATAACGTGGTCCTTGAGCTGGTTACTCACAATGAAAGCTACTCAAAACTCCTAGTTGCCCTCCTTTTTACCACTCGTGAAAATAGTGTGCGAATTGAGGTCGTTAATCTCGCTTTTGAGCCATTTAGTTTCCTGGATTGCAACTATGCTCAGCTTGTATTGTTCTACCTGATTCAGGAGGGCCCTTAAGGCCCCCGGTCTATTCAGGGAGAGTACATTCTAGGATCCGAAAGAGTAATCAGTTGTTCGTTTGCGGGGTCGTCGTTGGTTTGTATCCGTCCAATCCGATGCTTTTGTTTAAGGTTTCTTGACTTGAAGTTTTTCTTAGGATGAGTTGTTAGCACATCGCTAAGCCATGATAGAGTACAGTCGTTGAGTAAAGGCCATCATGGGCATGCCTCGAAGATGCTGCTTTAGTGGCTGAATTAACTGTTTTCTGTCACCTATCACGTTAAGTAACCTGAGACGCTGCAGATGTTAATACAACACTCAGGCGCAACGTTTACTCGGATAATGCAGGAAAGTAACGCCCCGTCGAGAGACATAGGAATTGGCCGAAGCCGTTCACCCTATGAAACTCCTCCTGCATAGGGTCCGCAAATATGCCACAACTGAAAAAGATATTGGAATTAGCCGGAGCCTTTCAACCTTTATCTTTCCCCTTACGGGTAATTGTCTTAAAAAAGAAAAAAATGTCTTCGTCCGGGATAGTACACTTAGGATAAAGGATAAATATTTTTTCGATGAGTGTTTTCGGCAGTAATGACTCTCGTATGCCGGAAAAGATTCTATGTGTTGTCTTATTTCATTAACAACGGTGTGACTTCAGAAAAATGCATAGTACTGCCCTCGATGCGATCACTACACGCATTCGCGATGGGCTAAATCAACGTCGTCCTTGTCAGAGAACTATTCTTGTGGCAATTTACCTATCAAATGCATTTGATAAGGTCAATCACTCAATGCTTTTCGCTAACTTGTTGAATATGCATATTCCTGCACAAGAGATTCGTAGGATTGCCAACTATCTGGCTGGTCGGCACTCCTTCACCGAGTTTCGTGGCAAACGTTCTAAGATTAGAAAAATCAAATTAGGTGTTCCATAGGCAGGGGTACTCTCCCCCACTCTGTTTAACATCTACATGTCCGACCTTCCTACACCACCTGAAGGAATCGATGTGATTTCCTATGCTGACGATTGCACCGTACTCGCCACAGGGAATGATAAGGATGACATGCGCCTCCAAATTAATCGCTACCTAGGACGATTACATGCATTTTTCCAAAGACGAAACCTCACCATCTCTGCGTCCAAATCCTCTGCGACTTTTCTAACCACTTGGTGGGAGGATATTAGACAGGAGATTGATTTACGTATTGGCAACAATTCTGTTCCTACTATAGCAAACCCCAAAATTCTCGGGCTTCATCTGGAGAATATGATGACGTCTGTGAAGCACGCAGCTTCCGTTTGTGAGAAAATGCGCAGTAGGAATAAAATTATAAAAGCTCTAGCTGGTAGCACCTGGGGCAAAGATAAAGAAACCATGCTAGCTATTTACAAAGCGGTGGTGGGTCGAGCGGCCGCTGATTATGCAGCCCCAGTTTGGACACATAGTTTATGTGACACAAACTGGTAAAAAATTCAGGTCTGCCAAAATGCCGCTCTACGCACAGCCACATGTTGCCTTCTGATGTCTGCCCAGGATCACTTACATCAGGAGACAAAATTGATGCCAATACGTGACCACAATCTCCTACTTTCAAAACAGCATCTTGTTGGTTGCTATCGTGAGGATCTCATGGACCGAATTCGTCCACCACGTCATGTCAGGCGTGGTATACGAGACCTTGAGAGAGAGGTTCAGGGATACAAACGGGACCCTTACGATGAAGTTACATACCGAGCCGCCATCGCAGCGATCCACACTGAAGAAGTGCATCGATACATTGCGAGCTAAGGTGCGAATAGAGTCCTCTCAGAGCGCCCACCACCAATTCGCCTGAGGAGATTTGGCTCCCGAGAGCCACTAGAGTAACACTAGCTCAACTTCGGACGGGCTATTGTTCACGCCTTAATTTGTACCTTTCTCGCATTAACCCGGATATCCAAAACATCTGTCCAAATTGCGATGGTATTCCTCATGATGAGGGCCATTTGTTTCAATGCCCCGCTGCGCCCACAAACTTACCCCTATATCACTGTGGGAAAACCCTATCGCAGCAGCTATGTTTCTGTCCCTAGACCTCACGGAAACAAACATTGACGAACCATAACTCGTACCCACATAGATGCATAGCGGTTTCACACCTTTCTGCACCGCTAGAAGAAGAAGTAAAGAAAGATTTTTCTTTTGCCTTGCAACAATGTCTGCCAACACCGTATTTACGGACGTCAGTGTCGTTTTACTAGAGGCAATTATGGAGTTTTAATTTGAATATTCATGATCTGGCCACAGACGAATTAACATGCTACATTTTGGATGAGTCAATATCAGGGAGAGGAGCAAATCAAATAGCTTCTTGCCTCTTTAAACATCTTCAAAATCTACCATCACATATTGAAGAGGTGACCTTCTATTCTGATCAATGCGGAGGACAAAACAAAACCTCCATTCTTCCGCAAATGTTGCTGTATACAGGGTGTCCGGAAACTGCCGCTTAAAAGCACCGGATTATGATTCCTCAGTTGATTTCCAGCAAAAAAGTTGTAAGGAACATACCCCCTCAGCTTAACCCTTTAGCTGCCACAGGTATTTAAAGATTTTTGAAAAAAACATTTTCCTGCATGACTTTAAGCCTAATATCTCCAAAGCTAGACCAGCTAGAGAAGCAAAACAAAATGATTATTTCAGCCAACAAATTTACCTATAAAATAAAACTAACGACACTAAAATCGGATAAGAGGTTTTGTTTTTACAGAGCTTCAAAGTCAAATTTGCGTGATTTGACCAAAAACCAATCTTTTTTCCATCTCAATTTTCTAAAACTTCTGCCAAGGTGAGGTGCTTGTACGATTCTTTTAAAAATTGGCGCATAGTCTTACGATCATATCTTCCTTACATAATTTTATTCTAGTTCAATTATTTCTAACAGTTTTAGTACCTTAAGTGCAGAAAACTAGGGTTAATTTTGGCTCAATTTCGACATACTTTGAATAGATTTTACCAATATTGCAGATCTTTAGGGGCAGTGTAATTAACCCTAGTTTTCTACACTTAACGTATAAAAACTGTTAGAAGTAATGAAGCTAGATTAAAATGATGTAAGAAAGATATAATTGCAAGACTATGCGCCAATTTTTAAAAGAATCGTACAAGCACCACACCTTGGCAGAAGTTGGAGAAAATTGAGATGGAAAAAAAGATTGTTTTTGAGTCAAATCACGCAAATTTGACTTTGAAGCTCCGTAAAAACCAAACCTCTTATCCGATTTTAGTGTGCTTAGTTTTATTTTATAGGTAAATTTATTGGCTGTAGTAATCATTAAATTTCACTATTCTAGCTTGTCTAGCTTTGGAGATATTAGGCTATAAGTCGTGCAAGAAAATGATTTTTTCAAAAATCTTTAAATGCCTGTGGCAGCTAAAGGGTTAAGCTGAGGGGGTATGTTCCGTACAACTTTTTTGCTGGAAATCACATGAGAAATCACAATCCGGTGCGTTTATGCGGCAGTTTCCGGACACCCTGTATACTGCAAAAATTTGAAAATATTAAAATTATTTGCTATAAATTTTTGGTAAGCAGCCACACTCATACGGAATGTGATAGCGATCAATGAATAAAGAAAAACAGACTAACATGAAAATTGACCATTTAAATGACGGGTTGCAATTAGTTATGATTGCTAGAAAAAAGGGGTCCATTTTTTATTCCAAAAGTTGATCTGTCCGTGCATTTTTTTTTTCAAAAATAATAAATTTAACCTTCCGTTAGTCGCAATAAAAAATTGTAACACGAATAGACGCAATGCATCTATTAGATGCCAACTTTGTCATCCTGTTGTAAGGTAATGAAATGAATATCTTCATAGGGTTTTTTTCTTCATTATCTGAATATTTGAGGCCTTGTCATACCAATAGTCAATATCAAAAGAAGAAAATCTGATCTGTTAATAATATTTTTTTGTTAAGGAAAAGTCTTAAAAAAAGAGATTTTTTGGAATTGCCTTACATAATTGCAGTTTTACAGCTTTCTGAGCATAACTAAATTCTAAAATAGTCTTCCATGGTAAAACAAAGGTCTAATAGTATAACTCTAAAAGTATTGCACTTGCAGTAAATATTTTTTTTATCGCATACTGCTGCACCTATGTCAATTACATGTTCAAATCACTTACACGAGTGCTCGCAATGCATCTAAAGTTACATATAGTATAGTGACTTTAGCTGAAAAAATGATGAAACCCAAACATCCAAAAAAAGAGCTGACTTTTGATGCCAAATTGTTCTATGGCCTGACCGCATTCCGCAGTAAAAAGTTAGACTTTTTTGCGCGTCACATTTGGGGGGGAGGGGGTGGCAAAGGGGTGAAATTATGATTTTTCGCCAATATCTTGTTAACTGTAATATTTACAGCAAAATGTTCTGAGGACGATTTAAACTACACAAAATTTCCTTTCTAATGATATATTATATCATATACCTTCTCTTGGCAGATTATATACTAGACCTTAAAACATTTAGTGTAATTCCGATTTTTTGATAGTTACATTTGGCGCTCTAGCTCCTGAAGTAATTAAATTGGAGCCATGGTAATTGGGATAACTATTCCTAACAATATATAGCTGTCCCACACGGAGACCCAGGCTGCCCCGACAAAGCATTCCCCTATACTCCCTATTAACATTTAAAAAAAAGACATGCCTGCAACTTTTCGCCGAATCACAGCAGGCGGGAAAAATTTTGATAAACGTTAAGGCTAAGTCCCATTAGACCCTCCACCAAATATAACTTCGATCGGATTAAAACAAAGGGTACCTCCCATACAAATTATTCAAATTCAATGCCACTAGTTTATTAAGAAATAAGGGAACAAGTCAACCAAAATTAAAGTTTTGCTCGTAGGCAATTTTCCGGTCATTTTGTATGGAAGGTACCCTTTGTTTTAATCCGATCGAAGTAATATTTGGTGGAGGGTCTAATGGGACTTAGCCTTAACGTTTACCAAAATTTTTCCCGCCTGCTGTGATTCGGCGAAAAGTTACAGGCATGTCTTTTTTTTAAATGTTAATAGGGAGTATAGGGGAATGCTTTGTCGGGGCAGCCTGGGTCTCCGTGCGGGACAGCTATATATTGTTAGGAATAGTTATCCCAATTACCATGGCTCTAATTTAATTACTTCAGGAGCTAGAGCGCCAAATGTAACTATCAAAAAATCTAAATTACACTAAATGTTTTAAGGTCTAGTATATAATCTGCCAAGAGAAGGTATATGGTATAATATATCATTAGAAAGGAAATTTTGTGTAGTTTAAATCGTCCTCAGAACATTTTGCTGTAAATATTACAGTTAACAAGATATTGGCGAAAAATCATAATTTCACCCCTTTGCCACCCCCTCCCCCTCCAAATGTGACGCGCAAAAAAGTCTAACTTTTTACTGCGTAATGCGGTCAGGCCATAGAACAATTTGGCATCAAAAGTCAGCTCTTTTTTTGGATGTATGGGTCTAGAGCTAAAGTCACTATACTAATATGCATACATAAATACATACACTAGCTAGCGTATAGAAAAACATACAATAAGATAAGAAGAATTGATGTGCACTTCTTAAACAGATCAATGTTCATTATAGATAAGAAATATCCAAAAGAAGAATTGATGTACACTTCTTAAACAGATCAATGTTCATGACTCATAGATAAGAAATACTCAAGCATGGGTTAAAGTACAAACCCAACTGAAATGTAACCTGATAAGAAGGCCTATAAAATGTAATGCGTGTCAGTAATGGAGTTAGATATATTTTAGGTATCGAAAGATACAGATGTGTGTAAGAAATTGTAAATTGTAAATTAAACGTAATAATTTAAAATAAAATTGGCGCAGTCGGTTGGATTGCTGTTCAAATGTGAAAATTGGTAAAATTTAAATTTCACGAGTTTCAGAAAAAGTTTAAGTAAAAGTGAGTGTAAATCACGTGCAGCGCAATATACAAAACCTATCATACACTCTAAAAAACTTTACTCCAATAATAGGAGGAAACTTTTTTTCCTTCTATTATAGTAGTAACTTTACACCACTATATGAACGAGAGTAATTTTTCACTTTACGGTGTAAATATTTACTACAAAATTGGTGTAAATTTGCACACATAAATAAGTAAACTTACTCTTAGACTTAAGTAAATTTAAATCAGAAATAAGCAAATTTGCACGAAAAAAATGTAAATTTACACCGGCAAATATGTAAATTTACATCCGGGTTTATAATAATATTTACGGCAGCCCGTTCTTCGGTGTAAATCGTCCTGGAGCTACCCGTTATTGCAACGGCCAAGAGCTGCCACACCCCCTTCGTTTCAAGAGCAAAAAAGCGCTACAAAACAACAATAATATGATGCTCACACGAACGCACTTCGGACGGAACAGACTAACTGCACACAGAACAAGTCACCTGTGAGATACAGGAAAATGAAATAATGCACAAAAGTCAGTTTTACACAAATGTAGGTGTATTTTTTACACCAAAATTGGTAAATATACACTGAAAATGTGAAGTTACACAAGAATAAAGTAATGACACATCTTCACACCAAATGTGGTGTAAAATTACACTGAGATAGAGTAATATTGAAAAATCTGTGTAATATTACACTATTTTGTGGGTATACTTGAAATTTTGTTGAAAAATAAACGTTTACTGTAATTTTGCGAGAAAAAAGGTGTAAAATTCAACGAGTTTTCGATGTAAAATTCAATCTTGTTTTTACAGTGTAGGTCACCGTAGAGATCAGCGATTCGTCCTTAAATACTAAGCGAAGCGAGTGTACATCACTTTAACTGCATCTTAGTAGCTTTTATTGATGGATATTTATTTCGCGACAAGAAAACTTATCCAGTAAAAAGTGGACATTTTAAAGTTTTTACAATTAACACAACACATAAAAAATATACTTCGCGCAAAACGTAAAAGAACTCAATTTTATTGAAGCTAAAATTTTGGGAATTTGAACGTTTGTTGGTCAAATAGTCACCGCGATCTACTTGAAAATTTGAAGTAGAAATTCGAAACAGTAAACCACTCTTTGTTAAATGGTCACAATAAAAGACGTGAAAAAATAAATGTGGACATCAGCAACCATCCGAGAAACCCTGAAGTTTAAGCAAGAGGGATACGCCAGCAATAGATTAGAGGAAGTAACAAGCAAAAGAAATAAACAGAACAACGAGATGGCTACGAATTCAGAAGACATCATTGACCTCTCATCCATACGATCAGCAATACGAGGATTAGTTGACCAACTTCCGACGGTTCGAATAAGTAAGCAATATTATGAATTTAGAGATAAGGGTGATCAAATATCAGAATCATATATATCAGAAAACTTTAATATTCTTCAAGATAAACTAGATGAAATAAAACTTATGATAGACATTAGGGAAACTACTAGACAAGAGGAAACAAAAAAGCACTTTGAAGAGAAAGTAATCAAAATAGCAATTCAAAATCAGGATAGGAGTATTATAGGAATATTAAAGTCAGCTAAACCTAAACCATTAAAAGATTTAATACAGGAAATTAAAGAAGAAAACTATTGGGATAACGATGAAGACTCGAGACAAAACTACACAAACGAACCTAGAAACAATTCCCATAATAAACACAAGAGCGACAATTTTAGACCACATAGAAATCAATATCAACCCGGCACATCAAAAACAAAATTATGGTCAAACTTCAGGAGGAAGTAGACAGAATTACACACAACAAAATCAGACTTGGGGACAAAATTCTGGAAAAAATAGACAAAATTCTGGACAAAATAGACAAAACTGGGGACAAAATAGACAAAATTGGAGGCACAATAGAAACTGGGGAAATAATAATATATACCAAAATCCAGTCAGGAATAACAATTGGAGCACTCAAACTAAGCGAGAACATACGCCCATGGATACCAATATTATCACTGAGCTAAATTTTCGACTAACAGCCTAGAGATTAAATTACCTTACATAGAGCTTCACCACCCATTGAGGAATATAAAAGCCATGATAGACACAGGTTCTACAATATCCTTTATTAATATTAAAATAACAGACCCCGAAGGATACATAAAAGTTAACAAAAGAATAGTAAATACAATAAACGGTGGGACAGTATTATACACAATTATTACTGGAGACGCGTTCAAAGAATTCAATTCAAAAGAAAAAATTCTCATTTTTTGTACATAACTTTTCGGCTGCATTTGATATGTTATTAGGGACAGACATATTGGGAAAATTAAAAACAAATATTAATTACGAGACACAAGAAATCACCTTTAATGGTAATACCTGGAAAGGAATTATCAGAACCAAAGGAATCAGATATAAACGAATTATGTAATTTAGTTGGGGAAAAAAACGACAGGTTAGACCACTTAAATAGTGAAGAAAAAAGTAAGTAAGAAAAAATCTTGGGTAAATATAATGACTTAATGTTCAATGAGAAAACTGACAATTTGAGTTTCACTCATCATATTAAACACCACATTCGTACCAAAACTAATGAGCCAATATACTCACGAGTATACCGCACTACAGGAAAACATAAAGAAGCTATAGATAAAACAATACAAGAATATTTAGAGGCAGGAATAATCAGGCATTCGGAATCACCGTATAATGCACCAGTTTGGGCTGTACCCAAGAAAATGGATGCCAGTGGCAAAGAGAAATGGCGAGTAGTAATAGACTACCGCAAGATGAACAATGAGACAATAGAAGATAAATATCCTATACCTGATATAGATGATATATTGGACAAACTAGGAAGATGTCAATATTTTACGACCTTAGATTTGACAAAGGGATTTCACCAAATCGAAATAGAGGAGAAAGATATAGAGAAAACCGCTTTCTCTACATCTAGTGGGCATTATGAATTTCAAAGAATGCCATTTGGGTTGAAAAACGCGCCCGCGACCTTTCATCGTTTAACGAATAACGTACTTAAAGATTATACGGGTAAATTTTGTTTCGTTTATCTCGACGACATAATTATATTCAGCACATCACTAGAAGAACATTTACTTGCACTTAATAAAATATTCGAAACTTTGAGAAAAGCCAATTTGAAATTATCACTTGATAAATGCGAATTTATGAAAAGAGAAACAAAATACCTAGGACATATTATCACAACAGATGGTATAAAGCCTAACCCGAAAAAGATTGAAGCGATCAAAAAGTACCCTTTACCGCAAACTGAGAAGGAAATCAAGTCATTTTTAGGATTAGTAGGTTATTACCGGAAATTTATTCAAGATTTTGCAAAGATCGCAAAGCCAATGACGAAGTATTTAAAAAAGGGAACCAAAATAAATATTACAGATACCGAATACATCAGCGCATACAACAAATTTAAGAATTTATTAATTAACGATTCGATATTAAAATATCCAGACTTTTCGAAAGAGTTCGTTGACCACTGATGCGAGTAATTACGCTATCGGTGTAGTCTTGTCACAACAGGGACACCCAGTTTGCTTTGCCAGCAGAACTCTAAATCAACATGAAAACAATTATAGTGCGATTGAAAAATAATTCTTAGCCATGGTTTGGGCTACAAAATACTTCCGCCCATATTTATATGGAAGAAAATTCACAATCAAATGTGATCATCGTCCGCTTCAATGGATTAATAGTTTAGACCAATCAAATAGCAAATTTGTTCGATGGAAAGTCAGATTGTCCGAATTTGACTACAAGGTAGAATATCTTAAAGGGAAGGAAAATTATGTCGCTGATGCTTTGTCTAGAATTAGGGAAACTAACATGCATCTGGGAGAACAGGAACAATTGGATGAAAACGAAAGTTTAGCCACTCAACATACATAGTGCCGAAGAAGATAATAGGAACTACATTGAAATCTCAGAGAAACCTATTAATATATATGGTACACAATGAATTATTAAAATGGGAAGAATAGGAACTCATATATTCGAAAAAATATTTAATACCAAAGAACGCCATACTTGGGTAGTCAAAGATAAATTATCGGAAGAAAAATGCAAAAATATACACAGTGAAGGAATCATAGGAGTTAAAATCGACAACATAGAAGATTGGAACACATTTCAAAATACGTATTTAACCTTTATTAACCCAGACTTAAATGTCAAATTACTCAAATAAAATACTTTGTTAGAAGATATAAGATTAAAATCTGAAATGCAAGAGCTAATTTTAAAGGAACACTTAGAGAAAAAATACTATATTCCAAAATTAGAACGCCTAATTGCAGAAACTATAAGCCAATGCGAAGTCTGTAAATTAGCTAAACATGAAAGGAATCCAGTTAAATTACCATTTAAAGAGACAGAAATAAAAGAGGACTTATCAACATTGTGGGGAAAGGACTCAAATATTTATATGGAACTTTAGATGAAGATGATAGAATCGAAATAATGACAGAAATAGAGAATCTGCACGAAAACCAGGGAAATATAATTAGAGAAAGTAATAAATTTAGTAAAATCGCAGATATAGTAAACAACGAAATTAGAAACATAACAGATGCACTAAATGTTCAAAATAATAATTTAAAAAATATCGTTCAATCCACTAATTCAAAATTAAATACATTTAACCAAATAATTATGCAGAATAATTTTATGCAACATCTTATCGAGATTGAAAATCAAGTAACTGAATTGAAACAAGCCATTATTCTTTCAAAGCAAGGAATACCCGATAGTAGAATAATCTCAGAATCAAATATAACTTTAAAGCAATTTGTCAATATCAAAGTAGGCACATTTGTAAAGCAAAATATTATTCATTACATTGTAAGAATCCCCATATATTCCGAAAAAATTTATCATGTTGAGAATATCATACCTATAACTAACAAAGAAAACATCAAACTCAACATAACCTCAACACAATATTTAGTTAGAAATAAGGAAGTATTCCACATGACTGATAATGAGAAAAATTTGAAGAATATTAGTGACGAATGTATACTAAGTATAATTCTAAATGTAAATGGTAAATGCAGTTTTGTAAAAGACCATAACGGATTAGTAGAATCAATTAATGAGAATATGGTGATCACCCAAAATTTAGCGAATACAAAAATATACCACGATTGTAACACTAGACATAAGGACAGAGTTTTTTCAAATTCAAATTATTAGTAATGTAATTAAATTTTATAATTGTACAATAGAAATTAATCAATATAAATTCAGTGGAATACCACAATACAAGAATTTCATTATACACACTCTAAATATTAGTATGACGACGGAGATACAATTTGAAGAAATATATTTGAAAAAAACAAACAGTCGAACATATTAACGAAATTAAAGAAATTAAATTGCAAAATAAAGTAGATTCATTAATAGATTTTGCTACAATTATGACAATTATTGGAATATGTATAATAGGCTTTTGTTACATGTATGTATACAAAATGTGGAAAGAGTAACAGAACCGAAATCAATATTAAAGCCGAACCAAGTGTTGAATACCAACCCTCAGCTTTGAAGAGAACTCCTATCCCAGAATCATTTAAACGAGTTGTGTTTCCACCTGTCAAAAATTAATAGACAATTTTAAGTCTTTCGAGGACGAAAAAGCTTAAGGAAGGGGGAGTTACATATGCATACATAAATACATACTCTAGCATATAGAAAAACATACAATAAGATAAGAAGAATTGATGTGCACTAATTAAACAGATCAATGTTCATTATAGATAAGAAATATCCAAAAGAAGAATTTGTACACTTCTTAAACAGATCAATGTTCATGACTCATAGATAAGAAATACTCAAACATGGGTTAAAGTACAAACCCAACTGAAATGTAACCTGATAAGAAGACCTATAAAATGTAATGCGTGTCAGTCATGGAGTTAGATATATTTTAGTTATCGAAAGATACAGATGTGTGTAAGAAATTGTAAATTGTAAATTAAGCGTATTAATTAAAAATAAAATTCTAATAGATACCCGAGCCTCCTACGTAAAGTCAAAGGACCCCACATTTTTCACTATCCACTAAAATGCTTCCGTAATCGGTATACGAAGCTACTGAGTTTGAAAGTGGAATTCGAAATTGAAAAGAAGTTATGGTAAAAAAACAATGCGAGGCATCTGTCAGATGCATTGCGTCTAACAGAAGGTTAAATACGCAGAACGAGTTCAATGCGGTTAAGTTCCGGGGTAGGGGAAAAATTAATAAACAACCGAAATTGCAATTAGTTGGGCCAGTGACGATAAATGAAGCTAAAAAAAGACATCATGGACTTGCTTCCACTTATTGATAGTACATTCCATGAGTTCTACATATAACGAAAAATTTATGATATACGCAAAAGATGGATGAAAGTTGACTATTCCACCAAAACTTGTACTAATGTAGCCATTCCATGATTTTGGAGAAGGAAGTAAACTTTAAATTTGCTGCCCTGCATTCTGTCACACCAATTTTTCACGATTGCTTGGGTGATATTTGCCTTAAGTGCTTGAATCGTTTCTGGATTGTTGGCATAACATCGGTCCTTCACGGTTCCCCACAAAAAAAAAAGTCCAAAGGGGTCAAATCGCAGCTCCGAGGCGGCCAATTGACATCGCCAAGACGGCTGATAACACGATTTGGGAATTTTGTGCGTAAGAGATCGATTGTGGCATAGGCTGTGTGGCATGACGCGCCATCCTGCATGAACCAAATCCATGTCTTCAATTTCAGTAAAAAAAAGTCGGATAACATGGCTCGGTAACGCACACCGTTGACCGAAATGTTGTTACCAGCCTCATTTTGGAAAAAAAAATTGTCCAATGATGCCACTACTCTACAATCCGCACCAAACTGTAACTCTCTGTGGATGAATTGGCTTCTCGACCACAACGTGCGGGTTTTCCGAGCCCCAGATGCGGCAATTTTCTTTATTATAGTAGCCGCCGAGATGAAAATGCGCCTCATCAGAAAAGATAATTTTTCGCCCAAAATCGTTGTCCAATTCAAGCTGCTCTAAGGCCCACACTGCGAAGCGATAACGAATTTGATGGTCGTGCAACTATGATGGCTGAGTCAATTGGACCTTCTAAGGGAATAATCCCAGATCTTTGTGCAGAATTCTTCTCAGGCTAATGCGTGAAATATTTAACTGTTGAAATCGATGGCGTATTGATGTTCGTGGATAGAGTCTCACACTCTGGGCTACAGCAGCCACATTTTCATCTGTGCGCACCGTACGATGAAGGGGACCGTGAGTGTTGTCCCCTAGCATGCCAGTCCCATTAACTTTTTGCACAAACTTGCGAACGTGACGCTCCATGGGTGCTTCATTTCGGCCAAAACTTCTTTTCAATAAACGCACTGTTTGGGCTAGACAGCACTCACTTTGAAAATAAGTTTTTAATATTTCCCAACGTTGTTCATGCGTAAAGCGACTCATTTCGTTCCGCGGAGGTATGATACTGACTTTCTATCCAGATTTCGAGCGAAAAACAGCTGTCAGTGTCAAACTAACCTATGATTTAAAAACGAACTTGTAATTGGCCCATTCGTTATTTTAAACATTTTTGTCGCCATATTGATTACAATATGATCTCGGACAGGGCCGTGGACATTGATTCGCCCACCTCTTCCATACGATATAAAATTATGAAGCGAAGAAAATTGTTATTTAACACCAGTGTTGCCAATTTAGCCGTTTTCCGGCCAAATTTAGCCGGAAACCGTGCTGTTTAACCGGAATAAATTTCTAATTCCGGCCGGCCGGATTTTTAGCCGGAATTGTTTTTCTTCGACCGTTTTTCCGGTTAAAATTACTTTATGATTTTGTTTACTTTGAAAGTAGAATCAATTTGTTAATATGCATTCACAAACAAAATAATTAATCGCCGTGAAATTTTTTCTACATACACTCACTGTCGTGTATTAGGGTAAGTACCTACTATGTCCACCTAGAGCAGACGTGTCAAACTCGCGGCCCGCGGCCAAGTTGAAGCAAGACAATGTGTATTTACACAAAAATTGTGAAATTGGTAAGGTGAACAAATTAAGCCGTTGAACTCAAGTCTACAAAAAATACTAAAACTCGTCAGTGGCTTATGCAAGATTAGGAATTTTTCTCAAATACAAACAATTTGCTGCCTGGTTATTGGGTTTTATAAGACAGCTCATCTTTTTTGTACAGGACAATACTCAGCCTCTTCATGAAACTGTTCTGTCCCGAAATGCAGTTAATAAAAAATTGGTTGGCTTTACCGAACATGAATTGAGATTTATTTGGAAAAATAGCAAAGCATTAAAAACTAAGGGAATCTTGGAATTGGAATTCACCTGGATGTGAAATTCCAACACAATAATTACAGCAGTGCCTGATTTTTAGAATTTCACATTTTTAGATTTATATTTTTTAAGCTGAGTTCTGTTTAAAATCATATCACAAACAACTGTTAGTCTCTTTTAGCCGACTATCTGCTGAAATTAATTTAAATTGACTACTTTGCTTCCCAATGTTATTTTGGGCGACCTGGATGACCAGTGCTAAAATTTGTAATCAATCATAAATTTTTATCATCTGTCCAAAATTTGTCGCAAATCATGTAATTAACAAAAAATGGTTACTTGAAGATCAATCATATTTTCACTTTTTCACTTCTTTTCTTAAGTTTTTAATATTCTTGAAGTACATTTTCGAAAGGAAGCTCGCACAGATAATCCCGAAACCGCTAAATAGATCCAGACTTTCTCCCATATTTTAAAAGTAATATTATGTAATCAACTTTCGTAATACGATTAAATAAAAAAAATTAAATTTTGCTCATGCGGCCCACACAAACCGAAGAGAGTCTTATTTGGCCCGGGCCAGGTTTGGAGTTTGAAACCCCTGACGTAGAGGAAAACTTGCATTTATTTCTCTTGGGAAAAATTTGCGGCGGAGACTTGCCTTTTTTCAATAAATTTAGGGTAATGGGTTTCACGTAAACTGACGATATTATAGTACCTATTCTAAACATGTAATTTACTAACCACCAATATGCTGAATAATTTGCAAAATGGAAGACAGTAGATAAAACTCTTTGCTGAGCAATTCTTGGAGCATGGGGTACCTGAACATTTTTCAAAGTGTCAATTCTTTACCACAGATAACGTAAGCATGCCAGAATAAGTACAAGGGTGAAAACCTTTTAGCGCGATTCATAGATATTGGTAATATCGAAAGAACTTTGTTGTGTGTATATATTTCGGGGCAACTTACCCCCTTCTTCAGCACAAAAGCTAAGTGCTGAAGAAGGAGGTAAGTTGTCCCCGAAAAATATACTCACTTAAATCTAATTGTTATAGTTTACTGGGCAAGCTACTTGCACAACGTCTGACGATTCATAGAAACTACACATTTTCGTAGATGCATTACATTTTGTTGTTGGGTTTGTAGCAACAAATTTATCAAAAATCTATACCATTACTCGGCCAAGCTCATAATTTTGGAACATCAATTTTGTATCTTTGGAGCATCAAATTCGTTATTGCGGAACATCAGCAATGGAACAATGGAACATCAATTTCGTAACTATGGAAAATAAAATAAAATTTGGAGGGCTAAAATTCGAAAATGAATAACAAGCTTGACACACATATTTTCGAATGATGCAAATTTATCATCATTAACACGAGTTCCAAATTAAGCATTTGGACCATCATTTGCTCAATAATGACTGGGGACGCCATCTGCTGTAAAATTGAAGAACAAGAATGTTTACGAAAATATTAAATTTGTTATCAATCTTTACCCATTTAAGAAAAGTGTGTCCTCAAATTATTGAACTGAATATTCACCAAAATATCGCAATTGTGAGGGACATTTACACAAACGTCAAAAGTAAATGACGAAAGCATATGTGTCACCCCAATTTCGAACTTTCATCATCATGATGGATTATCGTCATGATGATTTGGATATGTGGCTTGAGCCTAAAATGGTTCAATTTTAATCAATATATAAATGACTGTAATGCCAGCGATTTAGCATATATGTAATAAAATTAAAAAATCTGCGTAAAGCATAGTTTACGGGTAGTACTCCAGAAAAGAAATAAAATTATTAAAATCAGTTTTTTACTATATTTTTTCGTAATGTGACTGTTTTGTATGATTTAGCCGGTTTATTTGGCCGTTTTTCGGGCTGAAATCTATTTAGCCGGATTTTTAGCCGTTTTTGAAAAAATATAGCCGGTTTTCCGGCTAAATTTAGCCGTTTTCTAAATTTTCAGTTGGCAACACTGTTTAACACATAAGCCCAAGCAAATTGTACAGTGGAATCTCTATAATCCGGCTCCATCTAATCCGGAACTCCTCATAATCCGCCGTCCTCACTGAATCGGCTCAGTCTCAGTAATCCGGATGTTTTCTAATCGAGAGTCTCTACAGAAGCCAAAATCATTTTACAGAAGCCAAAATCATTAAAGGGTCAACGTTCTAGTATGAACTTTCGTTACTAAAATCCGTGATGAAAAAAAAACTTTATTATTTAATGGTCGTGCCTAGGGATGTCAAAAACCGGACAGTTAGTCCGAAAACCGGTACTTTCAGAACGGTTAATCGGGTTATGTTCTGTTTTTCCCACCTCCAGGTTTTAACCCGGACGGTTGTTTGTCCATCCGGTTAACACCCGGGAAAAAATTCTTTCAAAATTCATATAATTTCATGGGCGTATAGCTAGGATTTCGGTCAGAAATTTTTTCAACATATTCACTCAATTCATTGAGCCTGGTACTGTGTGTGTGCTGTGGCTCCATCTTGCTAAGACCTCACGTCTCTAACATTCTTTTCTTCGAGGCTTCGCAGAAAAAATCCTCGATCATGTTCCAAGTGAGCGACCGTTAGAAAAGAAGCTCTCGAGGCCCGCTGCTCTCTAGACGAGAGCATGATGGCAACTGACTAGAATGGGAAACCATCTTGGGACTTTCCTCTCCAGATGCGCCCCCTTCCAGCCCTCTACCCATCCAACTCACCGCTCGGGAGTTTTTTTCAAATAAGTATGTTTCTCTGGCGCATCCTGAACGTGCATTTTGATTTGATTTTGCATACGATACGAACACCAGCAATACGCGTGTGGTTGTGTAAGCATTTTTTTTTACTAAAATTCCAAGCAAATCAATGAAAAGTCTCGGTTAACCGGAAAACCTGTACTTTGAGCCCGGTTAAAACCGGACGGTCTAACCGGCTTTGCAAGAAACCGAAAACCGAGCTATGGGCCGGTTTTTGACATCCCTAGTCATGCCCTTTACACAAGATACGCATAAAACGATACTGGTAGCCTGGTAGTCTTTTAGCATTTAGTTTAGAAAAAAAATTGAAAAATTATTGATTCCCTTGTCCCAAAGAAATTATTTGGTGAAGTAATATGCAAACCTAGATATATTCGAGCTTTGATATCAATAAAGACTTGAAATTTTCGGCACTCATTCTCGATAGATCAAGATTTTTCAAAGGAAAAAGCTGTGGTTTAATATGTACCTCCTCAACCTTTACAAAGGTTTTAGGAAAACAAGGCGGATACAGTTCACAGTTCTGACAAATCCTTGGGGAGCTTAAATATGTAATTTATTAGCACACTCGCAGTGGCACAAAATGTTGGTCGCTCTATAAAATTGGCTTTCGAAATGCGCTACCAATTTCCTATTTTACGTTTTTCGTAAGCAATTCGCGGTTTTCTCCAGTACAGCAAAAACCCTAAAATTTTTTGTTACCGAGCTAGCGAGTACTGATAGATAGATAGATTGAAATTAAGATTCAATAATTTAAGTAATCAACATCTGGGTATTGGTACCTTGAAAAAAATGTCATTAGAAGCAGCAGTACTTACACAAAATAATAACCGCCCGGAAAAGTCCTTCTAGAAAAACTGTCGCTGTTCAACGATTCATCAACTCCTCAGAGTCGTTAACATCATCCGTAAAGGCTTTACAGTCAAATATTCAACAGGACTCATTGCACTAGACATCGAAAAGGCATTCGATTCCGTCTGGCACAAAGGCCTTATATTTAAACTATTGCAATTCTCATTCCCAACTTACATCTGCAAATTAGTACAATCTTTTCTTCATAACAGAACGTACTGCGTTAAGACAAAATCAGTTTCTGAGAAATTTAATATACCTGCTGGCGTTCCACAAGGATCTGTGTTGAGCCCCACCTTATTTAGTATTTACACATCAGATATGCCTACTCATCCTAACTTTGAGTTAGCCACATACGCGGACGACACAGCTATACTTTCTACTAGTACTGATCCAGAGAAAATCGTGGAAAATATTCAGTGCCAATTGGCCATGTTTAACAATTACTGCAGTAAATGGAAAATTAAAATTAATCCTGATAAAACCCAAACGGTATTTTTCACGAAACGACGCGCAACTAGATATTTCCCAGATTCACAGATTAATATCTTAGACTCAATGATCTCATGGTCAAAAGATCTCAAGTATTTAGGCCTTCAATTAGACGCAAAACTAACATTCAAGTCTCACATCGACTCCACCTGTTCTAAAGCGCTAACTTGTATTCGAAGTATCTATCCTTTTATTAATAGAAATTCTAAGCTATCTACTACCAACGAGCTACTACTTTTCAAGTCGGTTATGGCACCGCTGATTCTGTACGGTTGTCCCATTTGGAATGGGTGCGCAAAGACACACAAGTCTAAGCTGCAGGTAATTCAGAATAAATGCCTAAAAATAATATTGAACAAACCCTTCTATTTCTCCACGAAATCACTCATATTTCATACATCCAGCGCCCGCTCTAAGGGGGGGCGAGCCGGGCGGTCGCCCGGGGCGCCAAATTCTAGGGGCGGCTTTTTGGCAATCACTCGAATAAAAAATAAACGAGTGAAAAAAAATTTAACATCAACATCAATTTAGTAGAAAGCAAAACGTAGAAAGTACATAAAAATAAAATGAGTTAAAACAAAATGCCGCAAGGTAGGAAACAAACTGGCACCGAAGCATTTTACAACCGATATACCCATTTTTTTCGAGACGGCAGAATAAGGTTTTTTTTAGGTAACTATAAAAACCTGTAGAACATTTTTTTTAATTTATCAAAAAAGTCAACAATCGATACGAGGTGCTTAGAGAAAGTTTCCTAAATGTTCCGCTTATGATGCTAGCACCTATTCCGCTTTCGAAAAGCAAAATGGCCCAATTCGCTAAGTTATATAATAATAAAGTTCCTCCCAAAAAAAAATATTTTTTCATTGCAGAATGATGTGATAAATTGGTGTTCCTATTGAAAAGTTAGTTCCTTTTCTTCAAAGGATTCTAATTAGACCTACTTATCCATAATTCCTATTAAAGGGAAGGGCAACCAAATTTTTAAATAAAAGACATTCTCACTCGAGACATAAAAGCATTTTCGATTACAATAATTCAACTTCATTTCACCTGATCTTTGCGTGGATGATTTCCTTCAGTTTCAATAGCATTGATTTGGCTATTCCCTATTGTCTTCAAGTTCCGTTTCCTCTTTCAACATTGAACTTGTGATTGATAACATCAAGTGAACATAAGACATGAATTCCTCAATTTGCCCACATTTTTTCATCATTCGTCGTTAGGTATTTGTTGCGACTTGTGTCAAAACGCATAAATTATAGCTTCTTGGAGAAGAAGATTAGGCAATACTAGTGTTAATTATTCAATTTTCAAACTTAAATGCCAAAAAACATTTTACAACTTATTCAGTCGCTCAGAAATTAAAACATGCTTTTCTCAAGTCGTTGGAAGATAAACACCGATAAATTCCTCCCACAAAGCAAATTAGAAAAATGTTGAAAGGGAAGACTCAGAAAACTCGATTTTAATGGGTTGCAATTTCCCATCCTTGCTTATCGAATTTGACATGTTCGACATTGGGATTGGGTTTGAGTAATATAAGTGGGTACGATGGAGCCACCGATAGTATTCCTCTCTAATATGTTTCCTGACATGCTAATATCGCGATTGGGATAGGTTCCCCGATTAAAAAAGCTGTGATTTTATTCTCTAATAATAATTTTGAAGATGAGGCATTTCTGACGTCGGTTAAAACCGCTAAAGAAATCCTTTCGAGAAGAGATCCGGCTAATTTAGTTTATCTGTTCTGTTTATTTGCGCAGGGTGTAAAGAAGTTATCGAATACTACTCCAAAAGGTTAGTGTAATGCGAATGAACATCAATCTTTGGCACAAAATTTTCCAGAGCCGATTTTTCTAAAATGTTTTGAGTGTTTTAGTAGAATATTGGTAAGCTTTTATATTGGAACTCCGAACAAACTCTTCACAAAGCCACCTGAACTGTGGTGAATTTTTGTTTCTACTATACATATGCTTACTCGGCTACTGAACTCAGTGTGGGTAGAGATTCTATTATCTGAAGTACTGCAGCGTTGGTTTGAATCCCATTGTGACCATGAATTTTGTGTTGTTTTTATAAAAATGTGCCTACGGGAGCCGGTTCCAAAATGTAAATCGTTTCGGAGCTACTCGCTGTCATAGGCGACCAAAAGCTGCAAAAATCACAGATCAGTCGAGAAATAAATCTGGATTCAGGTCTACAACAACAACTATACAAGTAGGTTCATACTATCTCTACTATCAATTTGCCCGATATAGTACCTAAGGGGCGCCAAATTTAGCTCTTGCCCGGGGCGCCGTAAGTGCTAGAGCGGGCGCTGCATACATCACCACAAGATCTTCTAATATTACCCAAAATTTAAATTACAAATGCACCACCTCCCACCACTCTGTAATACGTGCGTTAAGAGAGTTAAATTAGTGATCACACTTGACTTAGTTTAGTAGTTAGTCTAAGGTAGGTTTAAGATATTTGTTAGGTTTTGATGCTTATTTTTCCTAAGCAAGTTACACCAATTTAAAATGTATACTTAACTTCATCATGTTTATTAGTTTCATATATAGATGCAAAGACTCTGTCTGATCTCTAAAAGATAAATGAATTGTACCCCTCTAGCTATAAGTTATTATTATTATTATAAGACTTGTGCTATGTATTGCTGTTAAAACGCTAGGAACAGTACTTAGAAGGTTTCTTAGCTCAGGACCTCAAAATAACAATTTACATGTAAAAATAACACGGAAGCACAGCTTTTGTGTCAAAATCCGGGCCCCCTATGAAATCCCGAGCCAGGGGGGAAACACCCCGTCCCCCCCCCCCCTCTCTCTACAGGCCTGATCTCGGAACAAATAAAAAAATAAAAATACACACCACATTTATATACGGCAAATTTCCGCAGCAACACAATAAGCATCTACATACATACTTCGGGCAAAGAAATGTACGAAATGACCGATGAAAAAATTAATTTAAAATCATCGGAGCAGTGTAATACAAACACTGAAAGCCTAGACCTACGCCATCTAGATATACAACCCAGATTATTATCAGCTGATTTAAATAAATCTGTCAGTGACGATGAACTCTTTAACACGTATTACAACAATAGCAACAACAAAATTTTGGAATCAAGTGGATGCCCTGGTTATGATGTCAGAATAGTAATCAGTGAATTTGAGTTTAGAGTCGAAAGTAACACTAAAATGGGACTCAGACGATCGACAAGATTTACTAAATCCTAGATTTAATTAACATTTGTACCATATTGTACTGTAATTTGAATAATGCAAACACATTCTGCGATGCATTTTGAGTTTAATGTCATTAAACTCAAAATGCATTCAATCTAGTAGCCGGGTTTCAATTCGATTAATTTAGTGGTTTTAGTAAATCCTGTCAGTAGTGTGAATCCCCTCTAAGATCGTTAATAATACAAACATTTCTTAATTGGAATGAGTTCGTGTTATAGGCAAAAGAAATGGGATCAGGTTTGAGAATGTGGGAAGAGAACATTTGGACTTAGAGACTTTAACCATCCGTCGGACGCACCCGGCCTGACAGGCCATCAAAACATCTGCTGCGCGCTAGTATAGGATTCCACAACTTTCCTCGTCTAACTTTAAGAATATCACACAATGCCTACCTCCAGTTTTCCAGGATCTTTTAGACAGTTGTGCGGTAAGGAATCTGGCCTGACAGGCCGCTTGTGCCTGATCGCGTAATAGTTTAGATTGTGCCTAAACTACTCGCAAGCGCTGCGTCAAAGATGCTTTTCAACATTTAATTTCGAGCCTCAAGATCCTTTTCCAATAATGATTACCAATTTAGACTGCCTGCCTTTCATTCATTTCAATTTTTCTAACGAACCATGGATGCGGTATTTTTCATAAAATCTTCTTTCTAGGCTTTTTTCTGGTAAATCGATAATTTTATTTGTGTATTATGTTTAGTAAATACGTTTCATAGCACAATAGAGAGTTTTAGCTAGTCTTATGCATGCAAGTTTTATGCAACGACAAACTTTGACAATTCCATACAAAAATTCGTTTGCCAACAATACGTAAAACAGTATACCATAATTTTGCATGTCCCAAGTAGGCATGGGGTAATAATCCGACAAATAATTTCGCTAATCAGTATTGTTTACAGAATATCCATTATACGGAAATACACCCATGCCTACTTGGGACATGCAGAATTATGGTATACTGTTTTACGTATTGTTGGCAAACATATTTTTTTGCTTCACAGAAGCTTCTGCCCAGGGACAGGGCTTCTCGCCTTCACTTTACTTACTATGCGTACGTAAGTGACTAATCAATCAATCGAGTGTAAACTCTAGCAGATCGATAAAATAAAATCTAAAACAAAAAATAAATTAATAAGGAAATTTATCAAAATAATTTCTTTTAAAAATTAATTTCTTAATGCAATTAAAATTAACTAAGTCCTTCAAACTGTTATAAAGAATTATTGACCTTGTAATTGGTTCGTTAAGACCATAATTTACTCTATGATAAGGCTGAACAAGAAAGTTGTTCCGCCGTAAATTGTGAGGAATAATTCCGACTTCAAAGTTATTAAATATATCTTCACAAACCATATGAGAGCAAAACAGATCTCTAACGAACATAGCGTTTAAAAAAGTTCTTCTATAATCTAAAGCTTGTAAACCCAATAAGGAACAGCGAGTTTTATATTCTGGCTTGAAACGACAACGAATTTGATAAATGGCAAACCGTGTAAAATTGTGTTGAATTCTTTCTATACGCTCGATATGAACCTTATAGAACGGATTCCACACAATAGAACAATATTCCAAATGCGAGCGAACGAAAGCTGTAAACAATATTTTTAAGGTAAAAGGATCATTAAATTCACGGGCGTTATCAATCCTAACATACTATTCGCTTTTGAAATAATGTAATCAATGTGCTGTCGAAATGAAAGATCATGGTCGAAAATTACACCAAGATCTGATATTTCGGCAACCCTTTCAAGAACAATACCTGTTAAGAAGTACTCAAAGAAGATCGGAGTTTTCAATTTATGGCCCATTCTCTCGTAAATCTTATAGAATGGTTAGTCTTATCGCCAAGAGAAGACACACACAATATTCAAAAAGCTTCTCCATTATATTGAATTGTTTTTTGTTAATTTTGCATAGTTATGTTATCTTTTGCGCAATGATTTTCTCAATCTAAGATGATGGCTTGACCAAGCAAAATATGGCGTAGCTATGCAAAATAAACAAAAATTCCATTCAATACAATGGAAAAGCTTTCTGAATATGGTGTGTGTCTTCTCTACGCGATAAGACTAATCAGCCGACAGG
The DNA here is from genome assembly GCA_949715475.1 of Microchrysa polita. NCBI lineage: Eukaryota > Metazoa > Arthropoda > Insecta > Diptera > Stratiomyidae > Microchrysa > Microchrysa polita. The sequence goes on along the minus strand of OX454419.1, from coordinate 33,866,627 downwards.
TACTGAATAAGAGCTATCAGAAACCCGGCCTATATATGCTAAGTACTTTACATTTATTAACATTTAAATTTAAATTATTATTACGGCACCAAATTTGCAGTTTTTCTAAATCGGATTGCAAGTTAAGACAATCACCTATGCGAATTCATTGCGATTTTCATATCATCGGCATACAGCCATACACGCACGAATTTAAAATTTTGTATGATATCGTTTACGAAAACTAAAAAGAAAAGTGGTCCTAAATGGCTTCCTTGCGGAACTCCTGACGAACACTTTATAACAGAGCGCGATGTACAGCCATTCAACTTTACCAACTGCATCCTATCCGTTAGATAGGATTTCACCCAGCTAAGAAAAACCAACTGTATACCTAAACTTTCTAGTTTCTTAAGTAAGATATTATGATCTACTCTATCGAAAGCCTTTGAGAAATCGGTATAAATTACATCAACCTGCATTCCCTGCTCAATAGCATCTGCAACAAATTTAGTGAATGATACCAAGTTGTTGTAGTTGATTTTCCTTTAAGGAATCCATGTTGACATGGTGATATTAAACGGCTAATTAAAACATATATTTTATTTTTAACAAGTATTTCAAACAACTTCGGTATTGCTGATAGTTTGGCTATGGGTCTATAGTTATCAATAAGATGTTTCGGACCCTTTTTGTAAACAGGGGTTATGTACGAAACTTTCCATTCATCAAGAAAAACACCTGAAGACAAGGACAAATTATAAATAAAGGCTAAAGGACGACATAACGATTGCATGCAATTCTTCAATATATTAGGAATGCCATCAGGTCCGGCCTGAATACTAACATCAAGATCACGGAAAGCATTCAATAGGTCATCCTCAGAAATCTCAAGAGCACTCGTAAGGTCCTCCTGAGCTATCCGAGGGACCAATGCACTGTGGCTTTCATTGGTGTTAGTATTCATTTCTGGTGAAACGGAGTCTGGCACTTCGTAAACTGAATTGAAAAATCTAGCAAATCCATCACAAACCGATTGAACATCGTTGTAAAAATTGCCATTGAACTCTAAATTTGGGTATTCCTGTATTCTTGCGCTCCAAAATGTCTTACTATCATTTTTTTATATTATTTTCAGCTCTCGCAATATACTGTTTGTAAAGATTTCTCAATTTGAAGAAATGTTCTTTATTGGCAAGAGAGGATGACTTCTTATACAACTTATGAGCTTTATTTTTAGCTCTTTTAAGTTTCAACAATTCTTTACTACCCCAAGGATTTTTCGCTTTTATTTTTTTTTTCTTTTGTAAAGGAACGTACTTATGAATAGCTTCCAATAAAATTGATTTAAAATTTGCATAGCTTTCAGCAAGATTTATATTTGATATAGCTGAAGCCCAATCCATATTAAGAAATATTGAATTTAATTTTGTAAAGTCAGTTTTTTGCAAATTTCTAGTAAGAGTAACTTCTGCCTCTTCTTCAATGTAATCATAAAAAACAAACTCAAGAAAAAGAGCACTATGATGCATTGAATTGGGCACAAATGGTTTATCTACTTTAATTACAGAAGCATTGAAATCAGTACTAACAAACATCAAATCTAAAATTCTACCAATTGTATTTTTAACAAAATTCATTTGCATCAAATCCATGGCAAATAAACAATCTGTTAAAATAAATCCCCAACGACGATCAGTTTGTCTTTTTCCTCAACGGATAATTTGGAGATATTATCTAAATGTTTTTTATAAACATCAACTGAACTCAAAGGTGGTAAATAGCTATTAAAAATGAATATTTTTTCGCTACTAGAAACATTAATAGAAACAAATATATGTTCCACGTCCTTATAAAAAAGCTCAACTTCATAATATTAATATATTATATTCTGCACCAACGGCAATTCTGCCATAGGTGGTTTATTTGCATTCATACAATTAGTACATAATAATATTTTAATTCATAATGTGAAGTTTAAAATGCTCTTTGAGGTTACATTTAATGGAATGGATACATTGATTAAAATCGAAACAATTTGAAAATTCATTTAATTTAATTTGCATCTTGTTGAAAGTGCTAAGTGTCGAACTAATGTTTATATTTAATAATTCAGTATTTCTTGTGTATCTAACAGGAATTCTAAAATATATATTGCTGAGTAAAAACGGAGACGAAATTGATCCATATATTAAGGAAATGACAAAAATAATTTGATGAATAGTCCTTCTGTCCTCAAGAGTGTTCATTTGTAAGAGCAATAATCTATTTTTATATGATGGGAGGCGAAACCTGTTTCTCCAATTGAATTTTCGAAATGCATATATTAAAAACTGTTTTTGAATTGATTCGATCCTCGTGATGTCGGTCTTATATTTCGGAGTCCAGATTTGACAAGCGTATTCAAGTATCGGCACTACAAAAGCCTTTTTATAACCCAAGGATCGTCGAATTCGTACGAAAATCTTTTCAGCCAGGCTAGTGTTGATTTTGCTTTGTTGACAACAAAATTTATGTGAAATTTGAATGTAAGCTTCTCATCCAGCAACACACCCAAATCCTTAATTGTTGTGACTTTTTCAATTGTTTTACTCTCAATGCAGTAGATGAATGGCACTGTTTTATTACGTTTGCTGAACGTTATTGAATGTGTCTTCAAAATGTTGAGAGTTAATTTATTCGTCTTAAAAAAATCATTTGCAGCATTAACATCGTTTTGAAGATTTTGACAGTCTTCCTCGGATTTTATTGGTAACATGATTTTAGCGTCGTCGGCATACAGAAGAATTGATGCATTTTGTATGTAGAATGGTAATTCATACAAAAATAATGTGAATAGAGTGGCACTGATGGGGTATCCTTGCCCAACTCCTGAGGTTACGTCTATCGGCTCAGATAATGTCGAATTGTTGATTTTGACGATCTGCTGTCGACCGCTTAAGTATGATACAAGCCATTTTAGTATTTGTTGGTTCATACCCATAATTTTCAGTTTGTGAAACAAAAGTGAGATATCGACTGAATCAAAAGCTTTTGATACATCAAGATAAATGGCATCAACTTGACCGTGTGTCTTCATACCGTCTTCTGCTTTTGACACAAATTCCGCCAAATTCGAAACTGTTGATTTTCCATCCATGAAACCGTGTTGGTGATGTGACACAATAGATTTTGTAAACTTATTCAAATGTTTGGCAATTATCGAATCTAGTAATTTGGGTATTGTACATTGAATTGCTACTCCCCTATAGTTCTCGATGTGAGACTTCCGGCCATTCTTGTGAATGGGTTTGACATACGATCTTTTCCAGATAGCTGGTACAAGCCCTTCAGTAAAAGATCGTTTTAGCAAATACGCAAGTGGAGATATTATCGATTGAGCGCATCTTTTGATAAATTTATTAGGTAAATCATCAGGACCCATTACCATATTATCCGGTAAATTTTTGATTGCCTTCACTAATTCATCTTCGGTAAGGGTAACGTTAGTTATAATTTGGCAAGTTTCCTTTAATTCATCCGTTTTCGTAGAGTTTTCATTAAAGTTACGAATGCTTTCAGGATCGGTAACAGAATAAACGGACTGAAAAAATTGGCGAAATAACTTGGCAATATCATCCTCATTCTCCGCAATTTGTTCGTTTAAAATCATCGTAGGTGGTAGGTCTTCGGAAGATTTCTTATAATTATTCACATACTTGAAAAATTGTTTCGGATCATCATTTATTAAGTATTGCATATTTTGCTTGTATTCATAAAATAATTTACGGATGTGTTTTGTAAATGCCTTCTTTTCTTCTTTATATTTAATACGTAATACCTCCGAATCGGAATATTTGAGTTTTTTATGAAATCTATTAACCCTGTTTTTCAGATTGATTGCAATATGGTCATACCAAGAAGGGTGTTTAGATACTTTCACTTTCTTTTGTGGTATGGTTTCGCAGATAATATTATTAATTATTTCATAAAATTTTTCAACATTTAATTCAAATGAAATATTATCATCAAATTTGTCGGACCATTCAATTGATAATATTTTTTCATTGATAAGTTTGTAATCAGCATTTACAAAATCTCGGTAGAATTTTTCTTTCGTAACGATCTTTCCAATTAACATATCAATAACAATATTTAGGGCTTTATGATGAGTTTCATTATATAATATATTGTTTGGACATTTTCGGCAGAAGCATAAATTAGGTTCGTTTGTCCAAAAGAGATCTAAAATATGGCCGTTATCATTTGGCACACTGTTAATTTGCAATAAACCAACTTCGTGACATGTTTCAATCGTTATTTTCTCAATATGACTGATTGTATTAATTGGAATATATGTTCCTTCATTCACATCCGATTGCATCCATCTTAAATTGGGTAGGTTAAAGTCACCAAACAAAGTTATTGTAGTATTGCTATCCGCTTTATCATTAATTCTCCTTAATACATTCATGTGAAGTTCATATAGGGTGGCATTCGAATTCGGCGGAATATACAAGCATCCAATTAGTAATTTTGCAGTTTTATCAGTTACTAACACCCAAATTTGTTCACAACCTTCATTTTCGGCATTAACAATAACTTCCGATTTATAGCATTTCTTAACTGCAATCAGAACACCACCTCCACATGATTTGTTGCTCGTGTTAGAGGTACGATCGCATCTGTGCACATTAAATTTGGTCTCAGAGAAAATATTAGCTGAAAATACAGAGTCGTTAAGCCAAGTCTCTGTAAGAGTATATACATCAAAATCGGCAGCATCACTTTCACTCAAAACGTTATTCAATTTCGTAAGTAGACCATTTACGTTATGAGCAAAAATAGATAATTGAGAAGTTTTTGTACTTTTAGTTTCTTTCATGCTCAGTATGCTATTAGATGAAGTAGTTGCGGGAAGTGATTTGCTTAGGTTCGTCGGTAGTAATTTGGTGGTTTTCGATTTTGTGTTTGGCGTATTGAAAAATTTTGCATTTGCGGTAATTCGTATTGATTCATTGGTCTTGCATTTCGGTCCGATGAGTATCATGAGATGGTAATGTTGTTTTGATAGCTACCAAAACACCACCTCCTCTCTTTGTTGAAGTCTCATAACGGTCGTGGCGATAGAGATCATAGTTTCTTATGAAAAGTTCCTCATTTGAAATGTCTGTGTGGAGCCAAGTTTCGGTTAAGCAAATGGCAGCATAATCTTCTAGTGAAACTGCAAGGTAAAAGTCATTTTTTCTTGAACGAAGACCACCAACATTTTGATAATAAACTGAAAAAACTGAATTGAAAAAGGCCGAAAATTTCTCCTTTGTTTAAGAGTTTTAGAACATGATAATACTAAAGAAATGAGGCTTTATTTGGATGGGAGGTTCAGGTCACCGTTCTTAGGAATAGGCCCAAAGAACGCTTCCATTTGGTAGGGAAGACACATTCAGATAAACGGTTATTATTATTATGTTCGAGTTCACTCGATCTCAGCTTTAATAGCCGGATCTAACCTGCAAGCGTCAAGTTGCTAGGCTCGGACGTTTTCGGCTGATGTTTCGCCTACATCCAGTCGAATATTATTAGGTGGAGTTACAAAACAGGATCAGTTGTCATTTTACAAAACATGCCCCCTATTCCGCTTTATATGTTCGCCCCATACAAGGCGGAATATATGACATAAAACGAGGAACACCTTGTGTAAAACGACAGCTGATTCTGTCCTCTAACCTCAACTACTGAGGCTGCCGAGTGCCTTCCGCACTATGGCTCACGTTTGCAGAAGTACATACTTCTGCATGGTGTCAATAATACTGTGCGGCAGGTTGAGTTTGTCTAGGGAAGACAGAAAGGTCTTAGGTATTATTCCGGTAGCCGACAATATTACAGGAACTACCTATGCACTTGCTGAAGATGCCAAAGTATTTTGATTTCTTCAGCAAGTGCCCTGTAGTTATCCTTCTTCTCTGCGTGTTTTCTTTCGGTATTGCTGTTGTGAGGAATAGCAATATAGATAATCCACGCAGAGTGACTAGTCTTGTCGACTAGGAGTATATCGGGTCTGTTGTGGGCGGCCGAGTGATCAGTAAGGACCTGGCGATCCTAGTACAACATGAAGCGAGTGCTGTCAAGCACTGTTTGTGGGCTGTACTGGTAAATCGGTTTTGTCTCACCGATCAACTCGTGCTTGTATGCAAGGTGTTGATGGATTACCTTGCATACCGCATTTTGTCTATCCGTATACTCCGCCGGTGCCAATACAAGACAGCCAGAAATGATGTGGTCTAGCGTTTCCTGCACCGAGCCACACATTCTGCATCGTTCATCATCCACCCGTTGATTGCAAATATGCTTAAGATAAGCACGGGTGGGGACCACGCCATCCTGAATAGCAATCATAGACCCTTCCGTTTCGGCAAAGAGGAACCCTGCACTAAGCCATCTGTTTGACAGGTGAAGATCAACAAATGGCTGCCAAAGGCCATCCTCGTGCTTACCATGAATTGCCTTGCCTTCCATTCATCAATCCTCACTTGGTCTGACTTCACTAAACTTAAAGGAGCAAATGAATGATCCTTCAACTTTAGTGGAGTAAGGCGGTCGTCCGCCTTACAGACAGCGTTATGCAGAGAACTCGTTGCTTTGCCGTAAAAATAAGTGCGAAGCGAATCGACCTGCCTATGATGTTGAGCGGCAATGTCGATTAGGCCTCTGCCTCTGATGTTGCGAGGCAGGTACATTCGCTCCACTGCGGATTTGGGGTGCGACATTCGGAATGCGGTCATTGTTACACGAACCCGTCTTTTGACTGCCTCCAATTCGGCGGTACTCCAAGACACTATTCCGAATGAATTCGTCAATGGAGGAATGACATAGGCGTTAATCGCACTTATTTTATTTCTTCCCGACAAGTTTGTTTTTAGTACCAGTTTCAACCTACGCATGAACTCCCCCAGCAGTTCCTCCCTCAGATCAACAACGCTGGCGTGGGCGCCTTGCAGAGCTCCCAGGTACTTATAAAAGTCTGCCTCCGACATTGCACCTATGTGGATATCATCCAGGGTGAAGCCGGGATGCGGGTCGTGAACGCCTTTAGGGATGGCTCGGATTCCACATTTGTCCAATCCAAAATCCATCCGAATGTCACGACTGAAGTTTTCTGTGATCCGCAGCAGACTTTTAAGATAGTCGTCGCTTCCCGAGTATAACTTGATGTCATCTAAGTACATCAAGTGGGTCACATGAAACTTTGACAACAAACCGTGCTTGATGGCAAAGCCGAACCTCTTAGTCGAGTTCAAAAGTGATGAAAGAGGGTTCCGTGCCATGCAGAACCATAGGGGACTCAATGAATGTCCTTGGAATATGCCCCTCCGGATATAAATCGTTTGGGAGAATATATTGCCTCCAGTTGATGGCACCGAAAGAGTTGTGCGCCACCCTTCCATCACTTTTGACACGAAATTTATTAGCGCAGGATCTGCGAAGGACTTCGATTAGCCAAGTGTGGGGGATGCTGTCAAAAGCTTTGGCGTAATCGATGTAGCACGAAAACAGATTTCTCCGTTTTCGTGTAGCTTGTGTCACTACAACCGAGTCGATCGTGAGTTGCTCTTTGCATCCCCTTGATCCAACTCGGCAGCCCTTCTGCTCCTCGGCAAGGATGTTATACACTGCCTGTCATAACAATAGCCGCACCATAAGACGGACTGATCCTTGGAAATTTTAAGAGAGCATAGTTATTCTACATACTATAAACAAAAGGGATACCTACATCAAACACAAATAATTGCGCAAACAGTTTCCTTCTATTTGAAACCGTTATTTCTATATTAAGGAAAAACTAAAATGCCAGTATGTCATCTCATAACTATAGCCGCACTTGGATTTATTATAGCAGAAACTGATTAAAAAGCAGAGATTAAGGAATCTAATAACGGGAGAGATTCTTTTCGAATAAAATATACTCTGAGAGATTTTTTGTTTATGTTTCACAAAATCATTTTAACAGCAGTTTTTCGAGTTTTAGGCTTATTAGCATCGTCAACCGCTACTTTTACATAGAAAACTTTCTGAACTTTTTTTTTTTAACTAAATTTTACGTTATAATGTTTCTTGGAGGTTTCCTGTCTAATTTGGATCAATGGTTCCTCTACAACATTTGAAACATTGCAACCAACTTTAAGTACTGGTAAGAGATTATGCAATCCCCTGCTTAAAAATCCGTTATGTGTCCTATCTGCTGTGTAAAATGGAAGCAGTTATCGTCAGGACAATCCTAGGAAGTTTTTCCTATGCTGGAAGTGACGAAATCAAGTATTCCATCGGTTGACTATCTTGTCCAATACTTTTAATGCGGCCAGATTTTCATAGGTCTCAATACAAATGTTGGACAGAGTTGCTTAATAGTCTTAAACAGGGTTGATATTGTGTTTAAAAGTTGATGTACCAACCTCTAATACAGTAACAATTCTCTGGAGTATCCTAACGATAAACTGTTTTCGTTTTAATACAGAAGACATGGCACATAATGGATTTCTAGCAAGATATTGCATCATCTCTCGCCAGTTATTACACTTCAAGAAGGTTCCAATGGAACAAATGCCACGGAGGTCACTCCTCCTTCATCAAAATTAGACAGGAAATCTTTAGGAAACATTATTACGTGAAATTCATAAAATAAACACAATTTCAAAGAGTTTTCTATGTAAAAGAAATGGTTATCGATACTGAGAAGTCAATAAGCAAAAATCTTGAAAACCCGTTATAATGATTTATTGAGAAAAAAAAAACAAAATAATTCTTCAGAGTCAATTTTATTTATTTATTTCGGCTTTTTAAACAGTTTTACCATACTGATTCCAAGTGCGGCTATACTTATGACAGACCGGAAATTTAGATTTTTCTTTACAGAAGAATAACGGTTTGAAATGAAAGGAAATTTTTTCTGCAATTATTTGTCTTTTTAACATCTCCTAAGTATATGATATGTGGAATAACTCTGCTCTCTTTCAATTTCCAAGGATCAGTCTGTCTTATGATGCGGCTATAGTTATAACAGGCTCAGGCAGTGTATATTATATTATTTTTTTTATTATTATTATTTTATAGCTACAAGTCCGTAACGACCAATAAAAAATAAAACTACAAATTATTTCTTAGACTTTCATCAAAGGTGTTAATTTTTGACACATATATTTTGACCATTCCACAATCACTAAATCACTAAATACAGTAAAACACGGTTAAGTGCAACACGCTTAAGTGCAAAACTCGGATAAGTGCACACAATTTTCATGCACCATCCATTCAATGCGATTTTCAATACATTTCAAAACGGATAAGTGGACAACACGCCGAAGTGCACGCAATTTGTTGGTAGGATTAACAACATAGTGTTCATGACAGATAAGTGCACATGTGCATTTGGCGAATTTATTAGTGCAGACGTTTCGAAGCAGGTGACTATTTAACGAATTTATGCGATCCTAGCCGGAGATTTCTAATATTTATGGAATCAATTTCTGAAAATGTATAAGAAAGGGAAATCAGGTCTACTGGATAATTTTTGTATTTAAGTAGGTAAATCTGAGAGTTAAAAATTGTTCGTATTGGGAGCAGCACCAATTTTGTCCTACGGTTGCGTTTTCGCCACCAGAGCCGTGCGAAGACAATTTGGCGCCTGGGGCAAAATTTTGATCAAGGCGCCACCCCACCCCGCAATGATCTGTATACTCGTACTCTTGTAATTTTCAGTCTTCGTTTTACACTGTTTTTTTAGTGTTTATATTATAATGTATTTAGGTTTATATTCAACTGGGATAAGAACGAACACGATAGAGCGGATGCGGAGGTGCACTAAAAGCTTAGTATTTTTATGCAGCTTTCAGTCAATCACTTGTTTTGAAATAAAACAAGCTAAGCAATCAAAAACCGGGTTTCTGATAGCTCTTATTCAATACGTGGTTAGTCTTATCGCATAGACAAGACACACGCAATATTCAGAAAGCTTTTCCATTGTATTGAATGGAATTTTTGTTTATTTTGCATAGTTCTGCCATATTTTGCTTGGTTACGCCATCAACTTAGATTGAAAAAATCATTGCGCACTTTCATCCAACATCATAAATAAGTAAAAGATAACATAACTATGCAAAATTACCAAAAAAAAAACAATTCAATATAATGGAAAAGCTTTTTGAAAATTATGTGTGTCTTTTCTATGCGATAAGACTAACCATTCTATAAGAGTTTTGAGAGAATGGCCCTAAGAATACATATTGTATTGTATTTTTTCCCTGTGCATTAGCCGTCTACATGTGATTTCTCTAAACTCTATCCCGTGCAGGTTAGTGGCACGCGTGAAACATACCTCCTTTTCGAGGCCTGGAGAGTCTGGCCCGGAAAAAAATTTCAAAAAACGTAAAAACGGTGTGAATATTTCTGTATTTTCACATGAGAACTACGTTGTAGGGACAAGCACATAGATGACTCACAGATAGAGAATTTCTTGTTTCATTCTTCAGACAATTGGATAATTGTTTTTTTTTTGCCTAATTCACCAGGGGGCAAATAACGATAATTCACAAGCCGATATTGGTCACAAGATCCGTTTGATCTTCGGCGAGGAGTGTCAGAAGTGTTTGAACCCAGCGCAATCAAGTTATCTCAAGATTTATCAAGACTAAAAACTTGATTGTAGCTCACTGATACACTACGACATTTTCTTCAGTTGTGAATGATTTGCGAGATGTCTTAAAAAGTGGATGTATGTACTCGTATTAACACATTTCCTTTACAATTTCGATTTCCATATAGTGGGCGCCCTTTGCTGAATTCCAAACTAGCCTAGCCAATAGCCTCTTCCCATCAATTTCCTTGGTCACCATTTTGTGGATGGAATACCTTTCAACTTTGAGCTTATCCCACGCCCTAAGAGGCGCTTCCCACCGGTTAAGTGATCTACAATATTAAATTCGAGCGTGTATGCCCATGATATGTCAATCGCTATCAGAATACATACGCAACGTAGATGACTGTCTTAAGTTGCAATCCGAATTTACTAAAGCTGCGAATTTGGCGCCAATAACATTTGAAACTGAATTTTTTTTGCCTTACAGAAACTGTTGTCCCGGGATATCCCGGCATCACTTTACTTACTATGTGTACGTAAGAAACTAATCAATGAATCGAGTGTAAACTCTAGCAGATCGTAAAAAAATCTGAAAACAACATATATTAATAAGGAAATTTATCAAAATAACTTCTTTTAAACATTAATTTATTAATACAATTAAAATTAACTAAGTCCTTCAAACTATTATAAAGAATAATTAACCTTGTAATTGGTTCATTAAGCCCATAGTTTACTCTATGATAAGGCTGAACAAGAAGGTTGAAGGTTGTTCCGCCGTAAATTGTGAGGAATATTTCTGACTTGAAAGTTATTTAATATATCTTCACAAACAATATGAGAGCAAAGCAGGTCTCTTATAAACATAGCGTTTAAAATGTTCTTCTAAGGCTTATAAACCCAAAGGAACAGCGAGTTTTATAATCTGGCTTGAAACGCCAGCCAATTTGATAAATGGCAAACCGTGTAAAATTGTGTTGAATTCTTTCTATACGCTCGATATGAACCTTACAGAACGGATTCCACACAATAGAACAATATTCCAATGCGAGCGAACGAAAGCTGTAAACAATATTTTTAAGGTAAAAGGATAATTAAATTCACGAACGTTACGTTTACAAATCCTAACATACTATTCGCTTTTGAAATAATGTAATCAATGTGCTGTCGAAATGAAAGATCATGGTCGAAAATTACACCAAGATCTGATATTTCGGCAACCGTTTCAAGAACAATACCTGTTAAGGAGTACTCAAAGAAGATCGGAGTTTTCAATGAATATATGCTAAGTACTTCACATTTACTAACATTTAAATTTAAATTATTACGGCACCAAATTTGCAGTTTTTCGAAATCGGATTGCAAGTTAAGACAATAACCTGTGAGAATTCATTGCGATTTTCATATCATCGGCATACTGCCATACACGCACGAATTTAAAATTTTGGATGATATCGTTTACGAAAACTAAAAAGAAAAGTGGTCCTAAATGGCTTTCGTGCGGAACCCCTGACGAACACTTTATAACAGAGCGAGATGTACAGCTAACCAACTGAGTCCTATCCGTTAGAAAGGATCTCACCCAGCTTAGAAAAATTGATTGTATTCCTAAATTTTCTAGTTTCGTAAGTAAGATATTATGATCTACTCTATCAAAAACCTTCGAAAAACCGGTGTATACCACATCAACCTGCATTCCCTGCTCAATACCATCAGCAACAAATTTAGTAAATGATACCAAATTGGTTGAAGTTGATTTTCCTTTCAGGAATCCATGTTGACATGGCGATATCAAACGGCTAATTAAAACATCATTTTATTTTTAACAAGCATTTCAAACAACTTCGGTATTGCAGATAATTTAGCTATGGGTCTATAGTTTTCAACAAGATACTTCGGACCCTTTTTGTGAATAGGCGTTATGTATGAAACTTTCCATTCGTCAAGAAAAACACCTGAAGACAAGGACAAATTAAAAATAAAGGCTAAAGGACGACATAACGATTGCATGCAATTTTTCAAAAATATATTAGGAATGGCATCAGGTCCGGCCTGAATACTAACATCAAGATCACGCATAGCATTCAATAGGTCATCCTCGGAAATCTCAAGAGCACCCGTAAGGTCCTCCGGAGTTATCCGAGGGACCAATGCACTCTGGCGTCCGTTGATGTTAGCATTCATTTCTGATGAAACGGAGTCTGGCACTTCGTAAACTGAACTGAAAAATCTAGCAAATTCGTCACAAACGGATTGAACATCTTTGTAAAAATTGCCATTGAATTCTAAATTTTTTGAGATTCCCGTATTCTTACGCTTGCTGTTTATAAAATTGCAAAATGTCTTACTGTCATTCTTTATATTATTTTCAGCTCTCGCAAAATACTGTTTGTAAAGATTTTTATTCATTAATTCATACTCTCTGAATGTAAAGTAATTAGCGTGTATAAAGTGAAAACTCCGCTCTGACCTGTTTTGATGTAATATGTATTGTGTGAAAATATATTAAATAACTTTCGTTTCGAGACATAAATATTCCTCACAATTTACGGCGGAAGAACTTTCACGTTCACAGTAAAGTATGGGCTTAAAAAATGTATAACAAGGTCAATGACTGCATATGATTCACTTCTCTAAAAAAAAAAATTACGTTCGTTACGGCGCCCGAGGCGAGTGCCCCCTTCGCCCCCTCTTCGCACGGCCCTGTTCGCAACGGTTTACATTTTCATGTTTTACGCTTTTCTGGTAAAAAATATAAACTTGATCCCCGAGGAAGAAAGGTTCATTTAGAAATTATCAAATCGACCTGTTTTTGCTCAAAGATTTATCTTGGCATTTTCTATGATTTTTTAGGGTTTGAAAATTGCGAAAATTACATGTTTTTAGGTACGGATTTTAATATGTGTATAAAAATACTTAGATCAAATATTTTCCTGAAATATACGGAAATAGCATAAGACTACAACAGGAATAGAAATATTATTAAAAAGTGGCTTTACAAAATGAAAAAAATTATTTAGAACATTTAATTTATTTTATGACGCGGCCACTACTTATTATCGACAAAATGATTATTTCCGAGTTTCATCCGATTCAAGCCCAATATTCCTCAAATAGCGTGTAAAGTTTAAACTTTGTGTTTTCAGTGTATGGGAGAGACTTTTCTTTGACCAAAAAAGTACACGTTAGGCCCTAGCGTTGCGTTTTCGCATACAAAAAATTAAAAATACATTTCTTCGAAATTTGCATATTGTTCCTATGCCAAACTACTGTGCGAGTTTTCATAATACTCACGCAACTCCTTCCTACCCCCGAACAATATGGGTTAAGGCTAAGATCAAACATTGCCTTGATAAAAAATGTTTAGCATCAAAAGTGGCATTCTCTTTGTCATTCCAGCATACATGTTATCAGTCTCAGTCAGTCTCCTCCTTTAGACCGCAGGACACCACACTTATGTGAAGTTGGCCGGGTAAATCTTCCAATCACCTCGAAACGTTTGTGCCGGATGCGGAAACGTTTGTGCCGGATTGTGCCACCCTAATTTTCGTTTGTGCCTCGCTAATTATTTAATTATAGCATGTTTAAATTCAGAGTGTGAAGTTAGCCTGTAATTGTAAAAATTTGCTCGGATGGGAATAAATTTGGTATCAATCGAAAGGAAATCGTTTGTGCCATGATTTTTGCGTTTGTGCCGTCTTAAAACGCAAGGACTCACGAGAAATAAAGGAAAAACCGACTGGTTTATGTCTTGAGTAAGAGTGCAATGTTGTACACAAGCCCATTGCGAACTTAGTCTGCAGAATGTGAAGTTAGCCTGTAATTTGCTGGGATGGGAGTAAATTTGGTATCAATCGAAAGGAAATCGTTTGTGCCATGATTTGTGCGTTTGTGCCGCCTTAAAACGCAAGGACTTCGGAGAAATAAAGGAAAAACCGACTGGTTTATGTCTCGAATAAGAGTGCTATGTTGTACACAAACCCATTGTGAACTTTATCTCACGTGCCGTTAAGCTCCATCCAGACTGGTTGTTGTCATTGCATCCAAACTGGCCGCCATTTGGTTGTCCGTCCAGTTTTGATATTCAATACGGCAAAAGTGAAAATTTTTCTGCAATTTTGCAAACTTTTGTTTTGTTTTGTGAAAAATTGAATAATTGTTAAATGGCCGAGTAATAATTCAGACGCGCAGATTCCGATTTTGATAATTAAATTTAAATAATCTCCAAAATTAAAGTTTGGGTATGTCATTTTCAGCCTCCATTTGGTTGCTAGTGTAGATGCTAAGTTTAGATGAAATGTCAAATGTCAATCTGACGTCCAGATCGTGTCATTACCGAGATCAATGCGTTGTTTTTTCAAGTGGCACATCTACGTTTGCGAAAAATATAATGAAATGGAATTATTTTAATAAATAAAAGAACAATTGAATTGAGGAAACACAACTTTTATTTGGTCCTTTTTTTTTTAGGCGACGAAAAAATAAAGACTCATATCTTAGTGTCCGAAGCGACTACCATTTATTACATATGTATGGTTGAACCACGGCTTGGAGTTTTCAGCATTGTCGATATTTTCCAACCTCCTTATTTAAGCGATATAGAAAGTGTGGTTTGGTATGATGTGGTTTTGGCGGGCATTCGTAATATCTTGGGACAAGGTACGTGGATGTTCTGATAGGGTTAACCCACAGTGGATCTAGGAGTGAAGTCAATGGGCGCAGTGGGCCTTCCGGTGAATAGTCTACATATGAAATGAGTATCCAATTGAAGAAAGACTTTTCGGCTAAATTTTTCGTTCGCTGTATGTAGCCAATAACTAGGGAGGAATTCAGTCCATAAGATGAATGTTTGGATGATCAAATCGAAAGCATCCTACAAGATACTGATTCGACAGCTCACAATCATGATAAGCCATTGGCATACCTAAACTGAGTTTCCTACTTCTTCTTTTAGCGGTGGAGAAGGTGTGGAACCGCTGTGCATGTGTGTGGATTTGAGGTATGGTTCGTCAATGTTAATGCATGTGATGTTTAGGTAGGACTGTTCAGAAAACCGGGATCCCGGTACAAAACCGGTGCTCAATCAGTACCGGACCCGATATTCTAAAGCACCGATATCCCGTTTTTTTTTGCACCCAGTTAAAAAGAACCGACGAGTCTGTTTTTTGGTACCGAGTTTAAAAGAACCGACGAGTCGGGTTTTTGGTACCGAGTTAAAATGGACCGACGAAGCAGGTTTTTGTTACCGAGTTAAAATCGACCGACGAGTCGGTTGAAGTTGGATGAAATAGGTAATTTATGGAAACATGCAGAGCAATGAAACCTACTTTGAAGCGTACGCGCACTCTTTTGAGGCTGCCGTCCCCAAAATGGAATGCCTGTTTTCTCGAGAAAATACGCGTCCGATCGACTTGGCAGAAACACTAAGGTAAATTTAGGTCGACAATTTTTTTGGGGTTACCCGCCCCAGAATGATACCCTTGTTTTCTCTGGGAAATACTCGTCCAATCGGCGTGGTAGAAACACTAAGGTAAATTTGGGTCGCTGATTCCGAATTTAGATGCCAAAAACAAGAAAAAAATGTTTGGGGTTCCGGCCCGAAATGGTACCCCTGTTTTATCGGGAAAATACTCGTCCAATCGGCGTGGTAGAAACACTAAGGTAAATTTGGGTCGCTGATTCCAAATTTGATGTAAAAAAAAAAAAAATGGGGTTGCCCGCCCCGAAATTGTACCTCCCCTGTTCTCTCGGGGAAATACTCGTCCAATCGGTGTGAAAAAATGTTCGTGGTTGCCCGTCCCAAAATGGTACTCCGGTTTTCTCTGCACCGTATGTTTCTACAACGTGTATTGCTAATACTTGCGCTGTCGAAATCATGCCTCTCATATCGATATCTCAATCTCCCTATCAGCATCAAACAGCATGAAACCAACCTCTCCATTTCTATGATCATGCATACAATACACCATGCCACTTCGAAGCCGATCCAAAGAAAAATCCATTCGGGGCGGGCAGCCCCAGAAATTTTTTTCTTGTTTTTTGACATCAAATTCGGAATCAGCGAACCAAATTTACCTTAGTGTTTCTACCACGCGGATTCGACGAGCATTTCCCCGAGAAAACAGGGGTACAATTCGGGGGCCGGCAACCCCAACAAAAAATTCTGGGGCGGTAACCCCAAAAAAATTGTTCGACCTAAATTTACCTTAGTGTTTCTGCCAAGTCGATCGGACGCGTATTTTCTCGAGAAAACAGGCTTTCCATTTTGGGGACGGCAGCCTCAAAAGAGTGCGCGTACGCTTCAAACTAGGTTTCATTGCTCTGCATGTTTCCATAAATTACCTATTTCACCCAACTTCAACCGAATCGTCGGTCGATTTTAGCTCGGTAACAAAAAACTGCTTCGTCGGTTCATTTTAACTCGGTACCAAAAACCAGACTCGTCGGTTCTTTTTAACTGGGTACCGAAAAACCGACTCGTCGGCCGGTTTTAACCCGGTACTGAAAAAAACGGGATATCGGTACTTTAGAATATCGGGTCCGGTACTGATTGAGCACCGGTTTTGTACCGGGATCCCGGTTTTCTGAACAGTCCTACCTAAACATCACATGCATTAACATTGACAAACCATACCTCAAATCCACACACATGCACAGCGGTTCCACACCTTCTCCACCGCTAAAAGAAGAAGTGGGAAACTCAGTTTAGGTATGCCAATGGCTTATCATGATTGTGTGCTGTCGAATCAGCATCTTGTAGGTTGCTTTCGATTTGATCATCCAAACAATCATCTTATGGACTGAATTCCTCCCTAGTTATTGGCTACATACAGCAAACGAAAAATTTAGCCGAAAAGTCTTTCTTCAATTGGATACTCATTTCATATGTAGACTATTCACCGGAAGGCCCACTGCGCCCATTGACTTCACTCCTAGATCCACTGTGGGTTAACCCTATTAGAACATCCACGTACCTTGTCCCAAGATATAACGAATGCCCGCCAAAACCACATCATACCAAACCACACTTTCTATATCGCTAAAAGAAGGAGGTTGGAAAATATCGACAATGCTGAAAACTCCAAGCCGTGGTTCAACCATACATATGTAATAAATGGTAGTCGCTTCGGACACTAAGATATGAGTCTTTATTTTTTCGTCGCCTAAAAAAAGAGGACCAAATAAAAGTTTTGTTTCCTCAATTCAATTGTTCTTTTATTTATTAAAATAATTCCATTTCGTTATATTTTTCGCAAACGTAGATGTGCCACTTGAAAAAACAACGCATTGATCTCGGTAATGACACGATCTGGACGTCAGATTGACATTTGACGTTCATCTAAACTTAGCATCTACACTAGCAACCAAATCGAGGCTGAAAATGACATACCCAAACTTTAATTTTGGAGATTATTTAAATTTAATTATCAAAATCGGAATCTGCGCGTCTGAATTATTACTCGGCCATTTAACAATTATTCAATTTTTCACAAAACAAAACAAAAGTTTGCAAAATTGCAGAAAAATTTTCACTTTTGCCGTATTGAATATCAAAACTGGACGGACAACCAAATGGCGGCCAGTTTGGATGCAATGACAACAACCAGTCTGGATGGAGCTTAACGGCACGTGAGATAAAGTTCACAATGGGTTTGTGTACAACATAGCACTCTTATTCGAGACATAAACCAGTCGGTTTTTCCTTTATTTCTCCGGAGTCCTTGCGTTTTAAGGCGGCACAAACGCACAAATCATGGCACAAACGATTTCGTTTCGATTGATACAAAATTTACTCCCATCCCAGCAAATTACAGGCTAACTTCACATTCTGCAAACTAAGTTCACAATGGGCTTGTGTACAACATTGCACTCTTACTCAAGACATAAACCAGTCGGTTTTTCCTTTATTTCTCGTGAGTCCTTGCGTTTTAAGACGGCACAAACGCAAAAATCATGGCACAAACGATTTCCTTTCCGAGCAAATTTTTACAATTACAGGCTAACTTCACACTGTGAATTTAAACATGCTATAATTAAATAATTAGCGAGGCACAAACGAAAATTAAGGTGGCACAATCCGGCACAAACGTTTCCGCATCCGGCACAAACGTTTCGACGTGATTGGAAGACTTACCCGGCCAACTTCACATAAGTGGACACCACTGAGATAGTCGTTAGATTGTTGGCAAATTTTGTTTTTTCTTTTTTTGTTTTGGATGTTGTTTTCCCATTTCTGCAAGCAAATGATAATTTTGGCATCCATAAATTGTAATTTAAAATGTACAAAAAAAAATATTTCAGGCTAAACACAATTTTTGACGTCCCAAAAGCCTACAAAAAGCTCGATTGGCACCATCTATGTTCGATGCTCTTCCCTCGTTGTTCCCCCTCAAAGTCCGCGCTCTTGAAGGAATTGTTGCAATCAGCTGTTAGTTTGATAATGGTGACCCCTGCATTGATCACATTTCAAAAACATGGTCAGTGCCCATTTCTTAATATTTGTTGCCAAAGTTTTACAAAGTCGCTGTGCATGGCTCTGTCAAATTTAATTGTATAAAACTTGGCCCACAAAAGACTTATACTCCTGCATTGGAGATAGTTTGTTCCGTCTTTTGCAAGGTATTAAAATAAATTGAGTACAGCCAATTGCTAACATGCCATTTGTGTCTGTAAAAGAAGTGTCCCGAAATAACTCAACCCACATCCTTAGCACTTCTCTGCCACGAAAAGTACAAATGGACACAACTTTGTTTTGGTATAAACTGGACAATTTTTTAGCAAGTTTATTTTTGCTATTATTTAGGTAGTTTTTAACTTTTTCCAATTGAGCAAAGTATAGCCACACAATATCAGTTGTTACCACTACACTAGTTTCCATTTATGCAACGTAAATTAGATCGTTTGTATGGAGCACTGATAAGTGCACAACACGCTTAAGTGCACGAAAAAATTGTGCATTATCGATGTGCACTTTTTCGTGTTTTACTGTAATACGTTAATTGACGCAATGAAATACAAATATAAACCCATTTTTAACGTTTTCACTGGAGAAAATGTAGGTGACCAATTTGTGTGTACATCATTGGTTATTCAGCTGTAACCTTAAATGTATTTTATTTGCATAATGATAAGCTGATACACGACATCGGTTATAAAATTAAACAGTAATTTGAAAGTTATTTTATACAACATGTTCTCGTTTATGTTTCCTTATTCCGACACGACATAATCTTTATAATAAGCAGTTTTGGAAGAATCTTGGATCGTCGAAGTGAGTCCTGCAGAATACCAAACAATATAAGCTAAAAAAGCATACAACCAACGAGCCACATTTCCGCATGATAATCACTTAACAAGTCACCAAACACCATGCGATCGATCGTACGATAACTTAATTAATGTTCATTGATTGCATTACGAACGTATGGAAATTCATCCAAAGAAAATGATCATTTATCGTACAATCGATCGCATTGGGAGGCTCTAAATTACCCAATTTATTCACCTGCAGTAACTAATCCTTTCATCATGGCCTGGGCCATTTTACCACCGCCTAAAAATCCTATTTTTACCGCGGAAGACATGTTCACAGCGCACTTCTACTTTTCACAATAATTCAAGTCTGTCAATCAAATTAATCAATTCTCTTGGAAAATTTCTTATCAATACATAATATGTACGAAGTACATGCAGTATACAGGGTTACTAGTAACTTTTCGTACTCCGGAAAGAGATTATACATAATATTACAAGGTTCATAATGATACAAAATGAATGTATGTATGTGTATAAATGTTGGGCCGATTTTCAGTGATTACTGAGATAATTTGGTTTTTTTTTAAGAAATTCCCGGATTTTTACTCTTGAAACAAAATTTCCAGGAAATTACTTGGAGAATTTACCTATTTTTGTCTTGTAGCCAACATTGTCACAGATTTGTAGTCTAGTTGGTGTGCACAGTGTCCTGGGTTCGAATCTCACTGTGAACCAATTCAGTTTATGGTGTTTTCCGAACAAACCATCTGATGGACTATGATCTCACTCATATGTTAAACGAGTAACCATTTGAACAAAAAAGCGGTTATGATCTTGGAAATTGGATGTCACTAATATATCTGCGGCCTTAGTCCAATGTTGGACTACTGCGCCAGTTATTTATTAATATGATAGAGCATTTTGACCTGCAGTACAGCCTTGAAAAGTGTACAACGAAATGTACAGCATTTTTACATTTTACAAAGTATAGAAGAATTCGGTAGTTATGTCATTATTTTTTTATTGGTTTTAATACTGTCCCTATCTAGTCTCTCAGTAGAGGTCGAAGAGACAACCTTTGCCGACTCTTATCAACGCGATGAAATGCAAGGCCAGCCCAATTGGTAGGCAAACTGGGCGGTCGCCCACGGCCACAATTTTTGGGGAATAACTCTTTTATTGACGACGTTATACAATCCATTCTCATTTTATGCTATCGTGGAATCGATACATTTAGAAATTGTGGAATATTTTATAGATTTGATTAGTTTTATGTTACAGTATTTTTTTCTGTTATGTTAAATGTTTGTAACGCAAAAGCCACCAAAAGGCTTAATGTTTGTGTTCGTAGAGACGACTCGTATGATGATCGCTCAGCGATCGAAGGTAAACCACCGGTTTTGAGCACTATATGCATATATTTTCTATACAGACATGTTCCATTAGTTCATAGTCGATAGCAGGAGTGTAGCACCATTCAAAAAATATGCAAATATGGTTCCAAATTGGATGCACAACTACGATCGCTGAGCAATCATCACATGAATTGTCTCTACAAACACGTACCTTTGCACGATTGTCACTGAGCTATCGTAGCTAGGCGATACTTGCTATGTGACTATCGACTACGGGTGTTTTTCTACAAGGGACTACAGCGACCACGACCATGACTTATGTATTTCATTGTTATCTTACTCCCGCTCCCTAAAAACCATTCCAAGCAACATACCGCCGGTCACCACTCAGCCAATCAGCATGTGCACGGCTGATTTCTATACAGGGTGTCCGGAAACTGCCGCATAAACGCACCGGATTGTGACGTGCATCAAGTTAGCGGAACAACTTTTGAAAATCGACTCGGCGACTTTACAGTAATTTGCCGCTAATTTGTTGTGAATTAGTTGTGGAAAAATTAATTTTGTCGCTCTTCATTTTCACTGAGAAAATGGGTGTTCCGCTAACTTGACGTCAAGTTAGCGGAACAACTTTCAAGGATCAAGTCGGGACTTGTACCGTTCTCTTCCGCTATTTTGTTGTGAATTAGTTGTGAAAAAAAAATTTTGTCGCTCTTCATTTTCACTGAGAAAATGGGTGTTCCGCTAACTTGACGTCAAGTTAGCGGAACAACTTTCAAGGATCAAGTCGGGACTTGTGCCGTTCTCTTCCGCTATTTTGTTGTGAATTAGTTGTGAAAAAAAAAATTTTGTCGCTCTTCATTTTCACTGAGAAAATGGGTGTTCCGCTAACTTGACGTCAAGTTAGCGGAACAACTTTCACGGATCAAGTCGGAACTTATACCGTTCCCTTCCGCTATTTTGTTGTGAATTAGTTGTGAAAGAAAAAAAATTGTCGCTCTTCACCAGGGGTGTCAAACTCAAAACCTGGCGCGGGCCAAATAAGACTCTCCTCAGGTTTAGGTGGGCCGCAGGAGGAAAATTTCAAAAACTTTTATGTAATCGTAATACGAGAGTTGATTACAGAATATTTTTTTTTAAATATAGCAGAGAGTCTAGATTAATATAGTGCCTTCGGGATTATCCGTGAGAACTTCCTGCTTTCGAAAATGTACTTCAAGAACATTAAAAAATTAAGGCAATTAAGTAGCAAAAACGTGAAAATATGATTGGTCTTCAAGTTACCACAATTACATGATTTGCGCCAAATTTTGGATAATAAAAAATGTTTAGCACCAGTCATCCGAGGTCGCCCAAAATAACAAAATAGTCAGAATAAATTAGTTTCAGCAGAAAGGTGGCTAAAAGAGACAAAAAGTTGTTTGTGATATGGTTTTAAACAAACTCATGCATTGCATATAGGTCTAAAAAGCAGGCACTTGGGCTCAAATTTATTATGTTGCAATTTCACATCAGGTGATTTAGTCACCAATTCCAAGATTTCCGTAGTTTTTAAAGCTTTGTAATTTTTCCAAATAAATCTCATTTTCGGTGAAGCCAATCAATTTTTTACTAACAGCATTTCGGGGCAGAACAGTTTCATGGAAAGACTTAGTATCGTCCTGTACAAAAAAGATGAGCTGTTTCAGGGACGTAGCCAGGCTTTTGTTTCGGGAGGGGTCCAAATTTCTCCGTACTACCAAATTTTGGTATTAGGCTAGACCAGGGCCGGCCTAAGCTTTTGCGCGTGCCCGGGCGAACGCTTTTTGGATAAAATAGTAACAAGTTGCGACATTGAAGTTACTTTTAAAGTCCAATGAATTCCCGTAAAACCCCAATCTTCCCATATTCATGTTGAGATACTAACTGAGAAAAAAAAATTGGTTTCAAGGTCCTAAAGTCTCCACTACGGAGTATCATTCTGTAAGTTTGCAGTCATGATTGTCACTCAACAACATCTGCACAAAATTATAAAATGTCGGAATCCTGTTTGGCGTCCTTTACAGCTCTCCGTTTTTGAAATGGGGGGCAACCACCACACAAGGCGTCATATTTCCGAAAATTTCGAAAATAGGATGCTACGTCGCGCATTTGCTGAATGGCGGAGTCCTGGCGGTCAGGAATTTTCAGCGTTCTTCAGAGTCCTAGTTCTCGGTCTCGGCTTTTGCATAGGAGTAAGAGATACCGGACAAAGCCGTGACTTTTCCGGGGCTCGGACGTACGCAGAAAATTATTCCAAGAGGGGTTTCAGGAAGAAGTTTTGCGGTTCCAGAGAATCCAGCGCAAGTGAATTATTATATAGCCGCCAAACGCGACCAAGCTTTGAGATTGGCAAAGGAACTAAGAAATGTATTTAAGAGTTTCAAAGTGAAACTTCAAGTCAATAGTTACGCTCTTTCACTCTTCTGATTACGTAAAAGTACCACAAATTAATTTAGGCTCTGTTTGTTAATAGGCAAATTGTGACACTACACATAAATCAGAACTACATAGGTCAAAATTAACGACTTGGGATTTTTCTCTGATATAGTAGAAAACACTAACCCAACCAGTCAAGCTAAAGTATTGTTGATTGCGTTCCGCAAATATTTCTTAGCAACACTCTGAACCTCTGCCGCGGAAAGTTCCTTAGAGCTTCGGAAGTTTGGAAAATATTTCCAATAAATTATGAAGAAAAGTATGTTCTGAAAATACTAATAGTTTCCAAAATTTGGCCCCTTCTAGCGACTCAACTGACAACCAAATTTATGAGTAGAAAATCTAATATCTGTGAGTGCATTCAAAGAAGGAGAAAAGTGCTTTTCAATTGGATTCTCATTCATTTCGCATGTAGATAGGGGAAATGGTTCGGTGGCAGTACATTCCAGTGTTTTTCCAGTGAATTGTATCCGTTCAATCCGCTCATTAATTATTGCACGTACGACTTTTTCGACAAAACACAAATCAATTTAATTGCCAAATATGTATATTGTCATTTGGTGAATGTACAATGATACCCGGACACACAGTCTGATAAAAACTGCTGGATTAATATAACTTCCTTTTTCCCAAGATCAATTTTTTATGTTAAAACGAACTCCGATGATTTTTGAAAACATTTCGGGAGGGGTCCGGACCCCATGGACCCCTCCCCTAGCTACGTCCCTGAGCTGTTTTATAAAATCAAATAACCAGCCTTAAATTGCTGGAGAAAAAAACCTAAAATAATTTTCATAAGCCACTGACGAGTTTTAGTAATTTGTGTAGACTTGACTTTAATTTCTGAATTTGTTCACCTTACCAATTTCACCATTTTTGTGTTGATACAGATTGATGCTGCTTCGACATGGCCGCGGGCCGCACAGAATTGCGAGGAGGGCCGCATGCGGCCCGCGGGCCGCGAGTTTGACACGTCTGCGTCTTCACCATCAGCGGGAAATTGTAGTTTCCTGTTTGTGACGTCACGATGGAACAGCCCCACTTTACCCGCTCGAATCAAGTCGCGGAGTATGTCATAATTTGCTGCAAGGATAATACGAATGAGATGTTAAAAAAACGATTTTGTCGCTCCTCGCCATTAACGGTAAAATGCACTTTTCCATATTACGTTGACGTCACTATCTCAAACAACCTACTTTTCCTGATCGCACCGTGTCGGGGAGTATGTCAAAATTTGTCTCTTGGCTAATTACAATTAGTTGTGAAAAGAATGATTTTGTCGCTCTCTTCTTTACGCGGGAAAACGCGGTTTTCCAAATTATGACGTCACTATGGGAGAAAACCCACTTTTCTTGATCGGATCGACTTGGTGAGTATGGCATAATTTGCCGCTTGGCTAGTACGAATTATTTGTGAAAAGAATGATTTTGTCGCTCTTCGCTATCGGTAAGAAAACGCGGTTTTCCCTATTATGACGTCACTATGGGAGAAAACCCACATTTCCTCATCGGATCGACTTGGTGAGTATGGCATAATTTGACGCTTGGCTAATACAAATTATTTGTGAAAAGAATGATTTTGTCGCTCCCTTCTATCCGCGGGAAAACGCGGTTTTCCATTTTATGACGTCACTATGGGAGAAAACCCACTTTTCCTGATCGGATCGACTTGGTGAGTATGGCATAATTTGCCGCTTGGCTAATACGAATTAGTTGTGAAAAGAATGATTTTGTCGCTCCTTCTATCCGCGGGAAAACGCGGTTTTCCATTTTAAGACGTCACTATGGGAGAAAACCCACTTTTCCTGATCGGATCGACTTGGTGAGTATGGCATAATTTGCCGTTTGGCTAATACGAATTAGTTGTGAAAAGAATGATTTTGTCGCTCTTCGCTATCGGTCAGAAAACGCGGTTTTCCCTATTATGACGTCACTATGGGAGAAAACCCACATTTCCTGATCGGATCGACTTGGTGAGTATGGCATAATTTGCCGCTTGGCTAATACGAATTAGTTGTAAAAAGAATGATTTTGTCGCTCTTCGCCATCGGCGAGAAAACGTGGTTATCCATGTTATGACGTCACGATGGGAGAAAACCCACTTTTCCTTGTCGGATTGACTTGGGGAGTATGGCATAATTTGACGCTTGGCTAATACGAATTATTTGTGAAAAGAATGATTTTGTCGCTCCCTTCTATCCGCGGGAAAACGCGGTTTTCCATTTTATGACGTCACTATGGGAGAAAACCCACTTTTCCTGATCGGATCGACTTGGTGAGTATGGCATAATTTGCCGTTTGGCTAATACGAATTAGTGGTAAAAAGAATGATTTTGTCGCTCTTCGCTATCGGTCAGAAAACGCGGTTTTCCCTATTATGACGTCACTATGGGAGAAAACCCACATTTCCTCATCGGATCGACTTGGTGAGTATGGCATAATTTGACGCTTGGCTAATACGAATTATTTGTGAAAAGAATGATTTTGTCGCTCCCTTCTATCCGCGGGAAAACGCGGTTTTCCATTTTATGACGTCACTATGGGAGAAAACCCACTTTTCCTGATCGGATCGACTTGGTGAGTATGGCATAATTTGCCGCTTGGCTAATACGAATTAGTTGTGAAAAGAATGATTTTGTCGCTCCTTCTATCCGCGGGAAAACGCGGTTTTCCATTTTATGACGTCACTATGTGAGAAAACCCACTTTTCCTGATCGGATCGACTTGGTGAGTATGGCATAATTTGCCGTTTGGCTAATACGAATTAGTTGTGAAAAGAATGATTTTGTTGCTCTTCACTATCGGTCAGAAAACGCGGTTTTCCCTATTATGACGTCACTATGGGAGAAAACCCACATTTCCTGATCGGATCGACTTGGTGAGTATGGCATAATTTGCCGCTTGGCTAATACGAATTAGTTGTGAAAAGAATCATTTTGTCGCTCTTCGCCATCGGCGAGAAAACGCGGTTTTCCATATAATGAAGTCACTATGGGAGAAAACCCACATTTCCTGATCGGATCGACTTGGTGAGTATGGCATAATTTGCCGTTTGGCTAATACGAATTAGTTGTGAAAAGAATGATTTTGTCGCTCTTCGCTATCGGTTAGAAAACGCGGTTTTCCCTATTATGACGTCACTATGGGAGAAAACCCACATTTCCTGATCGGATCGACTTGGTGAGTATGGCATAATTTGCCGCTTGGCTAATACGAATTAGTTGTGAAAAGAATGATTTTGTCGCTCCTTCTATCCGCGGGAAAACGCGGTTTTCCATTTTATGACGTCACTATGGGAGAAAACCCACTTTTCCTGATCGGATCGACTTGGTGAGTGTGGCATAATTTGCCGCTTTGCTAACACGAATTAGTGGCGAAAAGAATGATTTTGTCGCTCTTCGCCATCGGCGAGAAAACGCGGTTATCCATGTTATGACGTCACGCTGGGAGAAAACCCACTTTTCCTGGTCGGATTGACTTGGGGAGTATGGCATAATTTCAAATTCAAATTCAAGTTTATTGATGACAATATAACATAACATGCCTTAACAATGATTATATTTATATGATACCGGCTGTGTTGCCTTAACTCTAAATTACAGGATACATTGCAAAATCAATTCATATTAGTATTAAGTGTAGTGGAATGAGTTTAAGGAAAAATATCACAAAACCTTAACATGTTAAAAAAGAAAAAAAAAAATTTTTTTTTTTTTAATAAAATCTTAACCTAAGGCTTAAGTCTGAGCTTGGAAAATAATACATAGAATTAGCAGTTATGAGGTATCGAGAGATCTTATTATAAGATTCTCTATATTGGAGAGGGTTTCTATAAATTTGGAATTTCTACTTGAGGAAATATGATTAATTTTCTTCATTTTAGTCTCACGGTGTAATCTTTCCGTAGAATAGTAGTATGGTCTCCCGGTAATATTTTTCAAGATTTTATTTTGAGTGATTTGCAGCTTGTTTTTAACAGACTTAGCGAAAGATATCCAAACCGGGGCTCCGTAAGCAGCGATTGGTTGGATGACCATCTTATAGATAAGGAGTTTATAGTCTAAGAGCCCAAGTGGAAATTATTTACAACTATTTCCTCTCGATTCTGTTACACATTATCGCAAATTTCACGATTGGAGATGCCCCAAAACGGTAGTCTGCCTCCTGGACAGTGGGGCTAAAGGGGTGGCAGACAACTTCAAAGTCGTTAATAGTTGCGAAAATTTGCAACTATTTCCTCACTGTTCGTGCTTTGCACGATCATAGTACTTGGTCCACTGATAACGAAAATGCAGATGGCAGACACTTTCAGTGGGGCTAAAGTGGTGGCAGACGAGCCCAAAGTCGTTAATAGTTGCAAATATTTGCAACTATATATATTTGCAACTATTTCCTCGCGTTTGATTCATATACCATTTCATAGAGGACGAGTCCCCGCATATAAATTCCAAAAGGCGGACAAAAATTGGGGGGCTAACATGGTGGCAGACGCGCTCCAAAATTTGAAATTTGTATGAAAAATGGCAAGTGCTTCTACAAAAATAACGCTAACTCCATCATGCTAATTCATATAGGTACAGAAAGAGCTTAATTATTTTCCAGACACTTCCTTGAGTACTTAAGCCAAATTTCATTTCAAAATTCCAATTACAACCCGGTTAATTTATCAATCGAAATTTGACTATTTTCAAGTAAATTTACAGGCAATATAGTACATACACAGAAAACGAATATACAAAGTGACATTTTCCCCTAATATCACACGGATGGCCCTCAGCAGCGATTCTTTTTGAACGGCACATCATTCAGGACACAATGCTAAGTATATGTTTCCAAAGGCAGACAAAAACCTTTAAAAGGACGACGAGCAGACGAGCCTAAAGTGGAGTAAAAAGTGGGATTTTGTGAGAAATAACAAGGATCTAATTTTCCCCTAATATCACACGGATGGCATCCAGCAGCGATTCTTTTTGGACCGCATATCGCTTAGGACACAATGTTAAGTAAATATTTTCCAAAGGCAGACATACAGTATTTAAAGGACGATCAGCAGACGAGCCCTTAAATGGGGCAAAAATTGGAATATTGCGAGAAACAACAATTATCTCTCGCGGAAGCATTTCCCCCTAATATCACACGGATGGCCCGCAGCAGCGTTTCTTTTTGACCGGTATATCATTTAGCACACCATGCTAAGTATATTATCAAAGGCAGACATACAGCACTAAAAGGACGATCAGCAGACGAACCCTTAAATGGGGCAAAAAGTGGCATTTTGCGAGAAACTACAATTATCTCTCATTGCAGGATTCTACCTTAATATCACACGGATCGCCCCCAGCAGCGATTCTTTTTGGACCGCATATCACTTAGGACACAATGTTAAGTAAATATTTTCCAAAGGCAGACATACAGTATTTAAAGGACGATCAGCAGACGAGCCCTTAAATGGGGCAAAAATTGGAATATTTCGAGAAACAACAATTATCTCTCGCGGAAGCATTTCCCCCTAATATCACACGGATGGCCCGCAGCAGCGTTTTGACCAGTATATCATTTAGCACACCATGCTAAGTATATATTTTCAAAGGCAGACATACAGCACTAAAAGGACGATCAGCAGACGAGCCCTTAAATGGGGCAAAAATTGGAATATTGCGAGAAACAACAATTATCTCTCGCGGAAGCATTCTCCTCTAATATCACACGGATGGGCCGCAGCAGCCTTTCTTTTTGACCGGTTTTTCATTCAGGACACCATGCTAAGTATATATTTCCAAAGGCAGACATAAATCATATCTCTCGCGGCACCATTTCTCCCTAATATCACACGGATGGCCCGCAGCAGCGTTTCTTTTTGACCGGTATATCATTCAAGACACCATGCTAAGTATATATTTCCAAAGGCAGACATAAAGCATTAAAAGGACGATCAGCAGGCAGGATGGGGCAAAAAGTGGAATTTTGCGAGAAACAACAATTATCTCTCGTTGCAGGATTTTACCTTAATATCACACGGATCGCCCCAGCAGCGTTTCTTTTTGGACCGCATATCACTTAGGACACAATGTTAAGTAAATATTTTCCAAAGGCAGACATACAGTATTAAAAGGACGATCAGCAGACGAGCCCTTAAATGGGGCAAAAATTGGAATATTGCGAGAAACAACAATTATCTCTCGCGGAAGCATTTTCCTCTAATGTCCCACGGATGGGCCGCAGCAGCCTTTCTTTTTGATCGGTTTTTCATTCAGGACACCATGCTAAGTATATATTTCCAAAGTCAGACATCTCTCTCTCTCTTCATTACCGTAACTCCTAGTGGAGCATGGTGCGTTGATGACTACCGTGTGTAGTCATCAACGTTACAAAGAAAACTGAATTCGGAGTGTGATACGGTTGTCAGCCATACCACTTCCTAATCGCATTGTTAGTTTGTTATTCTACGATAAGAATATTTCTTACCATCTTGTTCTGAATAATAAACTTGTGACGAGTCGTGCCGAGTTTGGAAACTCGTTTCTCTATGAGTGTATTTCACAGAGTGGCGACCGAACGATCACGGCCACAGAGCACGACAAAAAGCAGACATAAAGAACTAAAAGGACGATCAGCAGACGAGCCATTAAGTCGGCCAAAAAGTGTGATTTTGCGGAAAACAACAATTACCACTTTTTGACCTTTTTTGCACCACTTTAGGAACGTCTACTGATCGTCCTTTTTAAGGTTTTTGTCTGCGTTGGGAAATATACACTTAGCATCGTGTTCTGAATGATATGGTATCGTGTGATATTAGGGAAAAATGCTGCAACGAGAGATAATTGTTGCTTCTTGCATAATTCCACTTTTTGCTCGGCTTAATGGCTCGTCTGCTGATCGTCCTTTTAGTTCTTTATGTCTGCTTTTTGTCGTGCTCTGTGGCCGTGATCGTTCGGTCGCCACTCTGTGAAATACACTCATAGAGAAACGAGTTTCCAAACTCGGCACGACTCGTCACATGTTTATTATTCAGAACAAGATGGTAAGAAATATTCTTATCGTAGAATAATAAACTAACAATGCGATTAGGAAGTGGTATGGCTGACAACCGTATCACACTCCGAATTCAGTTGTCTTTGTAACGTTGATGACTACACACGGTAGTCATCAACGCACCATGCTCCACTAGGAGTTACGGTAATGAAGAGAGAGAGAGATGTCTGCCTTTGGAAATATATACTTAGCATGGTGTCCTGAATGAAAAACCGGTCAAAAAGAAAGGCTGCTGCGGCCCATCAGTGGGATATTAGAGGAAAATGCTTCCGCGAGAGATAATTGTTGTTTCTCGCAATATTCCAATTTT
The DNA here is from genome assembly GCA_949715475.1 of Microchrysa polita. Taxonomy (NCBI): domain Eukaryota; kingdom Metazoa; phylum Arthropoda; class Insecta; order Diptera; family Stratiomyidae; genus Microchrysa; species Microchrysa polita. The sequence continues at coordinate 33,835,631 of OX454419.1, read as the reverse complement.
TGCCCCATTTGAGGGCTCGTCTGCTGATCGTCCTTTTAGTACTGTATGTCTGCCTTTGAAAATCAATACCTAGCATGGTGTGCTGAATGATATACCGGGCAAAAAGAAACGCTGCTGCGGGCCATCCGTGTGATATATTAAGGGGAAATGCTTCCGCGAGAGATAATTGTTGTTTCTTGCAGAATTTCACTTTTTGCCCCATTTAAGGGCTCGCCTGCTGATCGTCCTTTTAATACTGTATGTCTGCCTTTGGAAATATTTACTTAACATTGTGTCCTAAGTGATATGCGGTCCAAAAAGAATCGCTGCTGGATGCCATCCGTGTGATATTAGGGGAAAATTATTATTATTTCTCACAAAATCCCACTTTTTACTCAACTTTAGGCTCTTCTGCTCGTCGTCCTTTTAAAGGTTTTTGTCTGCCTTTGGAAACATATACTTAGCATTGTGTCCTGAATGATGTGCCGTTCAAAAAGAATCGCTGCTGAGGGCCATCCGTGTGATATTAGGGGAAAATGTCACTTTGTATATTCGTTTTCTGTGTATGTACTATATTGCCTGTAAATTTACTTGAAAATAGTCAAATTTCGATTGATAAATTAACCGGGTTGTAACTGGAATTTTGAAATGAAATTTGGCTTAAGTACTCAGGGAAGTGTCTGGAAAATAATTAAGCTCTTTCTGTACATATATGATTTAGCATGATGGAGTTAGCGTTATTTTTGTAGAAGCACTTGCCATTTTTCATACAAATTTCAAATTTTGGAGCGCGTCTTCCACCATGTTAGCCCCCCAATTTTTGTCTGCCTTTTGGAATTTATATGCGTGGACTCGTCCTCTATGAAATGGTATATGAATCAAACGCGAGGAAATAGTTGCAAATATTTGCAACTATTAACGACTTTGGGCTCGTCTGCCACCACTTTAGCCCCACTGAAAGTGTCTGCCATCTGCATTTTCGTTATCAGTGGACCAAGTACTATGATCGTGCAAAGCACGAACAGTGAGGAAATAGTTGCAAATTTTCGCAAATATTAACGACTTTGAAGTTGTCTGCCACCCCTTTAGCCCCACTGGCCAGGAGGCAGACTTCCGTTTTGGGGCATCTCCAATCGTGAAATTTGCGATAATGTGTAACAGAATGGAGAGGAAATAGTTGCCTTTGAAGTGTCGCTGGCTCTAGGTCTATTATTGTCCATGGACAGCTTTGATTTTTTATTTAAAAGTGGGTACAGGGCAAAAAACGCTTTCCTCATTTTCTCTGAGGTAATTTCTATGTGTGTGTGGCCAGTAGATTTATTATCGAATACTAATCCTAAATATTTTAGGTCCTTCTGCCATGGTATAGGATCACCCAGAAAGTTCAAAGGGCAACTGGGTTTGTTTTTTAGCTTCCTTTTTCTGGTGAAGTAAGTCGCTTGAGTTTTAGTGGTGTTTAGTTTTATTTTCCACTTAAAATAAAATTGATACAATTTCTCTAGTTGATTTTCTAGTTTTGACGCTATGTGTGTAGGATCGTCACCACTGCAAAATATGCAAACGTCGTCTGCGAAGCACGCAACTTGACAATCGCTGCTAGTTGGAAGGTCAGCCATGAATATATTAAAAAGCGATGGGCTTAGGCAGGACCCTTGGGGAACACCTGCTGAAATAGTTTTAATTGATGAATATGATTTGCCAACCTGTACGACAAAGGTCCTATTGCTCAAGAATGACTGTATGAGTTTCACTATGTAGTTGGGGATACCGAACATTGACATTTTGCAAATTAGTCCATCGTGCCATACCGAGTCGAACGCTTTTTCTATATCGAGTGTTACAACACCGATAGATTTTTTGAGATTGATCGAATTCTTAATATATTTGTGGAGGCGGTAGGCCTGGTGAGTGGTCGACAGCTTTTTTCGGAAACCGAATTGGAAATCGGGTATGATTTTTAACCTGTCCGTAACTTCATTTAATCTAGTAAGAATAACTTTTTCTAAAACTTTACTTAGTGAGGGTAGAAGGCTAATTGGCCTGTAGTTTTCGGGTAGTCGACTGTCTTTATCCGGTTTCTGAATCGGAATAACACTTGCATGTTTCCATAAAGAGGGGAAATGAGAAGTTACCATGCAGCTGTTTATTATATAATTTAGTTGAACTATAGCTATACTATAGATTCCAGGTGATTTGTTTGACTTTAAGGTTTTTATTATTCTCAGAATCTCAGATGGCGAAGAAAGGTATGTTGGATTAAAGTCACTAGGCGTAGAAGACAGAAGATCAATTCGATTATTTACTATTTGGTGGCGCATTGCAATGTCCATATGTGTGGATACTTTATGGGCCTTTTCGAAAATCTGTGATATCATTTCTGCCTTTTCTTTGTTGTCAAAAATCAAAAACTTATCAGCAGAACGCAGTAGTGGCATTAATCTATTTCGTCGGAAAACTTTGTTTAATTTCCAAATCTTTTTACTGTTTTTAGGGATTTTCCGAAGAAAGTTATTCCAGGTAACGTTGCGGTTGATAAATATTCGGTTTTCGATCAACTTAGTGAGCTTGTTCACAGTTGTTTTTGTTGCAGGGTTTCTGTGTTGTTGCCATCTACGCCTTAGGAGATTACGTGTATGAATAAGTGCTCTAGTATAATTATCAATGGTAGTATTTGGGATGGTTTTATTGATGGTGAATGTAGCATGATTCAGAGCTGAGTTTATTTGGTTGTAGAAATCTTCTAGAAGGAGATCTACTTGGGTTGGGAGTTCGATTGTAGATAAATTATGAGATCTTAAGCTTATGTTAGAATTTAAATATCTTTTGAACTTGACCCAGTTAACCCGTTTAGAAGTTGTGTTTCCCTCATGCGGAATATTAGTTTGTCCTAACTCGATATGAAATTTTACAGGAAAATGGGGGGAAGATAAGTTTTTATAAGTAGTGGGTTGGGGAATGTGATACGAGCATTTGCTTAAAACTATGTCCAGAGTAGAATCATATACAACAAATACATATATGTCCAAAGCTCACTCAAAATCGGGTACACATTTTTTTGGCCATGTAGTCTGATCTGCACCCAATGTCACAAATACGACCATACAGATACACGTATACAGGCTATTAAAGCTATTTGCTCTTTTGCTACACAGTTCATGTTGAAGAGAGTTTAGATACTCTGCCAGAGCAGGTTTTCGTGCATTTGTCGACTTCATGAGTGTATCTTCTTCCACTCCCACTGTCCCATGCCATGGGTCGGGGTGGCTTACGCAAAAGTATCTGCGCCTGCGAAAACTGCGTATTGAAAAAACATGAAAGATGATTTGATGACAATGCATTTCTTGAGGTTGCGGAACAGGTTGCCATGCGTTCATTGACCTCATTAGTGCATTTCGTAAGGTGCATGCCGCGCTGTTAATGCAATGTAGTGGTAGCATGCGGTAGAGTGAGTGGATTTAGTGCAGGACAAGGCAACACAACTTCCATAGATATTTCAAAAAAGATATATTTCTATACAGAACATCAACTGAAAATTTGTATGCAAGTTGTTCTGTCCTGTTCTGTACTCGATACAATTGGAGGGATATGAGTACGAGAGTGAGTTGTAGAGTATTGATAAAAAAATACGATATTTGATCAGCAAAAATCCGATATCGCTGTATTTTTGCAGGATGGTTGGTGATGCTGATGGCGTCCTGATTATGGAAAAAAAGTCCCCAACGATTGGAGGGCAACCTTGAAAAAAGGGGATAAGGGAGTATTTTTTTACTTTTTAGCAAACATTTCAAAACCGACCAAATATACAGAAAAATGGTCTGAGAACGAAAAAAAATACATAAAATTACCCTTGTAATTGTATATTGTATATAATACATTAGGATTTTAGTGAAAAATTTGGCGCTAGACTAAAAAATAAATTAGAATATTTTCATTTTAGACTCTTTTAAAAACCTCCATAGCTCTGAAAACGCAAGTACCCCTCCTCCCTTTTCAAGGCTGCAAACCTCTAATCTATTGGGACTTTTTTCCCATAATTAGAAGGCCATCCCTAAAAATCCTGCAAAAATCCATGGATGTAAGATTTTTGTCGTTCGATGACCATATTTTTTTTCTTCGGCTATAATAAAATCATATTGATTTAATTGTTTGAAACAAATGAGAATGCCCACTTTTGTATGAAAGTTGGTAAACGAAATTTGTATCAGAAGTCTCAAAACGCAAAAGTCTCTATTAGAGAGCAACGAATATATGAGTTTCAATTTTGGATCGATTTTGATATAATTTGAATAAATTTTACCAAATTGCAGATCTTTAGGGGCAGTTTTAGTTGAATTGAATTGAAATAGAGCTAAAATTAACCACAGTTTTCTGTTTTTAAGGCAATAAAACTGTAAGAAATACGGAAGATAGAATAAAATGATGTAAGAAAGAAATGATCTTTGGACTATTCGCCAATTTCGTGAAGAATCGTACGAACACCTCACCTTGGCAGAAGTTGCAGAAAATTGAGATGGAAAAATATTTTGTTTTTGGGTCAAATCACACAAATTTGATTTTGAAGTTCTGTAAAAACCAAACCTCTTATCCGATTTTAGTGCGGTTAATTTTATTTTTTGGATAAATTTGTTGGCTTTAATAATCATTTTGTTTTGCTATTCTAGCTAGTATAGCTATTGAGATAATGACGTTTTAGTCGTCAAAGAAATTTTTTTTTTTAATTTTCAAATGCCTGTGGCAGCTAAAGGGTTAAGCTTTTTTTTACTAAAAATCAATGAGGAATCACACTCCGGTGCGTTTATGCGGCAGACACCCTGTATATTTTCCTAACTTACGACTAATGAAAAAAAAAACTATCGGAAAATTGGTTTTGATACCGAAATTTATACTTTTAGGCCCGTATTTATAAACATAGCTTAACTCAAGGCGACCTTTAGTCAAGTATACCGAAATTCAAAAAAATAGATGTCATTTCCAGTAGTTTATATTACAAGTCAATTAAGTCATTTAAGGCGAAACTCAAGGAGACCTTAAGCTGTTAACACAATTGTAATATAATAATAACTCAAGGTAGTTAACTAGCTACATTGACTTCAAGTGAGGTGGACTATTGCAAAATTTCAAAGTTTCCTTGAAATCGCCTTAAGTCAAGGATGCATTGACTCGAGAAATTAAATTATTTCAATGAAAAACTACTGGAAATGGCATTTATATTTGAAGGTAAGGTATGTTTAAAAATACGGGCGTTAGTTTTGGCTAATTTTTGCTATGATTGTTGCCACGGCCGGTCAAGAAACAATACTATGTATACTATAAATTAAAAAATCTACAGCTGTCTAGACGGGAATGCATAAATGCAAATTTAGAGAAAGTATTGAATAAATTGGTCGCAGCATGCAGGAAGAGCTTCTTACAAAAATCATATGTGCAAAATTTGAACTTCCTTTATTCTGTCAGAAGTTATGGAGTGAGTAAAATGCCCGAACTGAATAACAAAGAAGGTATTTTTTCAGAAACTCCATGTCTATGACCCTAAAACTCATACCTACATTTATATTAATTATTATCGTCTCCATTAGACTTTTCTTTTTGACACCAAAGCCTTCATAGCCTGCTAAATATCTCCCTTTTCTGATTATATAAAAAATATTGATATGTATGTGCTAATATTTTTGTAATTTCTGATTATTTACTTTTTATTTTAATAGTTTATTGAACAGAGTTAAATGTAATAATTAATGCATATTTCACTAAAATAAGGTAAATTTAAGAATAGACTTCTCCTCACGCAGTGTATAAAAAGAGGAGAAGGCAGACAATTTTTCTGTATCTCTTACCTTTTTTGAAATAATCGCAAAAAAACGAAAAGAGTCCCCCTTTCCCCCTTTTTTTAAGGTTGCGGATCACTAATCGGTTGGGACTTTTATTGCCATAATCTGGGGACCATCTCCAACCACAATTAAAAAAAAAATCCATCTAGGATTTTTGCCGACCAAATATGCCATTTTTCTTAGACTTGTCGCATCGCTTGGGTTGCTTGGAATTGACTCTCAAATATCATATTTAAATATCGGCTCAGATAATCTGAACCTCAAAATATAGATACACACGCCACAGACGAATTATAAATTTCGTAGGCGCATGCACAACGTGTACTCGTGTCGTTTCCTTCGCGCCGCGCCGCGGTGCCATACATCGCACACCACACAAGAAGCGGGCGGGACGTGGCAGTGAATGAATTTCATAATCATTTCTGTGTTCATAACATAACATATTGTCCGCAACGGCAAATTGCTCTCTTCCTCGGGCCCACTCGGTCCACTTGTCATGCGTCACGGAGTACGGAGATATCCATCTCCATCACACACCACGGAAGTCGCAGGCAATGGCAAGCGATGAGTGATTCTTAAAAGATACTATAAAAAGAGTCTCTTGACTCTCTTGAACTGGAAAACGTTCTCTCAAATTGACACGCACACAGGCTCATGCGATTCGCTTGAAAGCTCTAGGAAATTTCAGATACATTTTCATAGGAACAACATTTTGTACCAATTTGGACATATATGTCTTATTTGTATATGGTAGAATCATATACAAATAATACATATATGTCCAAAGCTCACTCAAAATCGGGTACACATTTTTTTGGCCATGTAGTCTGATCTGCACCCAATGTCACAAATACGACCATACAGATACACGTATACAGGCTATTAAAGCTATTTGCTCTTTTGCTACACAGTTCATGTTGAAGAGAGTTTAGATACTCTGCCAGAGCAGGTTTTCGTGCATTTGTCGACTTCATGAGTGTATCTTCTTCCACTGTCCCATGCCATGGGTCGGAGTGGCTTACGCAAAAGTATCTGCGCCTGCGAAAACTGCGTATTGAAAAAACATGAAAGATGATTTGATGACAATACATTTCTTGAGGTTGCGGAACAGGTAGCCATGCGTTCATTGACCTCATTAGTGCATTTCGTAAGTTGCATGCCGCGCTGTTAATGCAATGTGGTGGTAGCATGCGGTAGAGTGAGTGGATTTAGTGCAGGAGAAGGCAACACAACTTCCATACACATTTGAAAAGAGTTATATTTTTATACAGAACATCAACTGAAAATTTGTATGCAGGTTGTTCTGTCTAGTTCTGTACTCGATTCAATTAGAGGGATATGAGAAGGAAAATGAGTTGAGTATTGATCAAATAAAAATATGATATTTGATCGGCAAAAATCGTATATCGCTGGATTTTTGCAGGATGGTTGGTGATGCTGATGGCGTACTGATTATGGAAAAAAAGTCCCCAACGATTGGAGGGCAACCTTGAAAAAAGGGGATAAGGGAGTATTTTTTTACTTTTTAGCAAACATTTCAAAACCGACCAAATATACAGAAAAATGGTCTGAGAACGAAAAAAAAATACATAAAATTTCCCTTGTAATTGTATATTGTATATAATACATTAGGATTTTAGTGAAAAATATGGCGCTAGACTAAAAAATAATTTAGAATATTTTCATTTTAGACTCTTTTAAAAACCTCCATAGCTCTGAAAACGCAAGTACCCCTCCTCCCTTTTCAAGGCTGCAAACCTCTAATCTATTGGGACTTTTTTCCCATAATCAGAAGGCCATCCCCAAAAATCCTGCAAAAATCCATCGATGTAAGATTTTTGTCGTTCGATGACCATATTTTTTTTCTTCGGCTATAATAAAATCATATTGATTTAATTGTTTGAAACAAATGAGAATGCCCACTTTTGTATGAAAGTTGGTTAACGAAATTTGTATCAGAAGTCTCAAAACGCAAAAGTCTCTATTAGAGAGCAACGAATATATGAGTTTCAATTTTGGATCGATTTTGATATAATTTGAATAAATTTTACCAAATTGCAGATCTTTAGGGGCAGTTTTAGTTGAATTGAATTGAAATAGAGCTAAAATTAACCACAGTTTTCTGTACTTAAGGCATTAAAACTGTTAGAAATACGGAAGATAGAATAAAATTATGTAAGAAAGAAATGATCTTTGGACTATGCGCCAATTTTGTAAAGAATCGTATGAACACCTCACCTTGGCATAAGTTGCAGAAAATTGAGATGGAAAAATATTTTGTTTTTGGGTCAAATCACAAAAATTTGACTTTGAAGTTCTGTAAAAACCAAACCTCTTATCCGATTTTAATGCGGTTAATTTAATTTTTGGGATAAATTTGTTGGCCTTAATAATCATTTTGTTTTGCTATTCTAGCTAGTATAGCTTTTGAGATAATGACGTTTTAGTCGTCAAAGAAAATAATTTTTTTTTTTAATTTTCAAATGCCTGTGGCAGCTAAAGGGTTAAGCTAAGGGGGTATGTTCAATACAACTTTTGTACTGAAAATCAATGAGGAATCACAATCCGATGCGTTTATGCGGCAGACACCCTGTATATTTTCCTAACTTACGACTAATGAAAAAAAACTTTCGGAAAATTGGTTTTGATACCGAAATTTATACTTTTAGGCCCGTATTTATAAACATAGCTTAACTCAAGGCGACCTTTAGTCAAGTATACCGAAATTCAAAAAAATAGATGTCATTTCCAGTGGTTTATATTACAAGTCAATTAAGTCATTTAAGGCGAAACTCAAGGAGACCTTAAGCTGTTAACACAATTGTAATATAATAATAACTCAAGGTAGTTAACTAGCTACATTGACTTTAAGTGAGGTGGACTATTGCAAAATTTCAAGGTTTCCTTGAAATCGCCTTAAGTCAAGGATGCATTGACTCGAGAAATTAAATTATTTCAATGAAAAACTACTGGAAATGGCATTTATATTTAAAGGTAAGGTATGTTTAAAAATACGGGCGTTAGTTTTGGCTAATTTTTGCTATGATTGTTGCCACGGCCGGTCAAGAAACAATACTATGTATACTATAAATTAAAAAATCTACAGCTGTCTAGACGGGAATGCATAAATGCAAATTTAGAGAAAGTATTGAATAAATTGGTCGCCGCATGCAGGAAGAGCTTCTTACAAAAATCATATGTGCAAAATTTGAACTTCCTTTATTCTGTCAGAAGTTATGGAGTGAGTAAAATGCCCGAACGGAATAACAAAGAAGGTATTTTTTCAGAAACTCCATGTCTATGACCCTAAAACTCATACCTACATTTATATTAATTATTATCGTCTCCATTAGAGACTTTTCTTTTTGAACCCAAAGCCTTCATAGCCTGCTAAATATCTCCCTTTTCTGATTATATAAAAAATATTGATATGTATGTGCTAATATTTTTGTAATTTCTGATTATTTACTTTTTATTTTAATAGTTTATTGAACAGAGTTAAATGTAATAATTAATGCATATTTCACTAAAATAAGGTAAACTTAAGAATAGACTTCTCCTCACGCAGTGTATAAAAAGAGGAGAAGGCAGACAATTTTTCTGTATCTCTTACCTTTTTTGAAATAATCGCAAAAAAACGAAAAGAGTCCCCCTTTCCCCCTTTTTTTAAGGTTGCGGATCACTAATCGGTTGGGACTTTTATTGCCATAATCTGGGGACCATCTCCAACCATAATTCAAAAAAAAATCCATCTATGATTTTTGCCGACCAAATATGCCAATTTTCTTAGACTTGTCGCATCGCTTGGGTTGCTTGGAATTGACTCTCAAATATCATATTTAAATATCGGCTCAGATAATCTGAACCTCAAAATATAGATACACACGCCACAGACGAATTATAAATTTCGTAGGCGCATGCACAACGTGTACTCGTGTCGTTTCCTTCGCGCCGCGCCGCGGTGCCATACATCGCACACCACACAAGAAGCGGGCGGGACGTGGCAGTGAATGAATTTCATAATCATTTCTGTGTTCATAACATAACATAATGTATCTGAAATTTCCTAGAGCTTTCAAGCGAATCGCATGAGCCTGTGTGCGTGTCAATTTGAGAGAACGTTTTCCAGTTCAAGAGAGTCAAGATACTCTTTTTATAGTATCTTTTAAGAATCACTCATCGCTTGCCATTGCCTGCGACTTCCGTGGTGTGTGATGGAGATGGATATCTCCGTACTCCGTGACGCATGACAAGTGGACCGAGTGGGTCCGAGGAAGAGAGCAAGTTGCCGTTGCGGACAATATGTTATGTTATGAACACAGAAATGATTATTAAATTCATTCACTGCCACGTCCCGCCCGCTTCTTGTGTGGTGTGCGATGTATGGCACCGCGGCGCGGCGCGCGCAAGATAAGTGGACCAAGTTGGGTAGATAGAAGGAAACGTCACGAGAACACGTTGTGCATGCGCCTACGAAATTTATAATTCGTCTGTGGCGTGTGTATCTATATTTTGAGGTTCAGATTATCTGAGCCGATATTTAAATATGATATTTGAGAGTCAATTCCAAGCAGCCCAAGCGATGCGACAAGTCTAAGGAAAATGGAATATTTGGTCGGCAAAAATCCTACATCGGAAATTTTTTTGAATTATGGTTGGAGATGGTCACCAGATTATGGCAATAAAAGTCCCAACCGATTAGTGATCCGCAACCTTAAAAAAAGGGGGGAAAGGGGGCCTCTTTTCGTTTTTTTGCGATTATTTCAAAAAAGGTAAGAGATACAGAAAAATGGTCTGCCTTCTCCTCTTTTTATACACTGCGTGAGGAGAAGTCTATTCTTAAATTTATCTTATTTTAGTGAAATATGCATTAATTATTACATTTAACTCTGTTCAATAAACTATTAAAATAAAAAGTAAATAATCAGAAATTACAAAAATATTAGCACATACATATGTATGTATTATCAATATTTTTTATATAATCAGAAAAGGGAGATATTTAGCAGGCTATGAAGGCTTTGGGTTCAAAAAGAAAAGTCTCTAATGGAGACGATAATAATTAATATAAATGTAGCTATGAGTTTTAGGGTCATAGACAGAGTTTCTGAAAAAATACCTTCTTTGTTATTCCGTTCGGGCATTTTACTCACTCCATAACTTCTGACAGAATAAAGGAAGTTAAAATTTTGCACATATGATTTTTGTAAGAAGCTCTTCCTGCATGTTGCGACCAATTTATTCAATACTTTCTCTAAATTTTCATTTATGCATTCCCGTCTAGACAGCTGTAGATTTTTTAATTTATAGTATACATAGTAGTATTGTAGCAGTATTGTTTCTTGACCGGCCGTGGCAACAATCATAGCAAAAATTAGCCAAAACTAACGCCCGTATTTTTAAACATACCTTACCTTCAAATATAAATGCCATTTCCAGTAGTTTTTTATTGAAATAATTTAATTTCACGAGTCAATGCATCCTTGACTTAAGGCGATTTCAAGGAAACCTTGAAATTTTGCAATAGTCCACCTCACTTGAAGTCAATGTAGCTAGTTACCTACCTTGAGTTATTATTATATTACAATTGTGTTAACAGCTTAAGGTCTCCTTGAGTTTCGCCTTAAATGACTTAATTGACTTGTAATATAAACTACTGGAAATGACATCTATTTTTTTGAATTTCGGTATACTTGACTAAAGGTCGCCTTGAGTTAAGCTATGTTTATAAATACGGGCCTAAAAGTATAAATTTCGGTATCAAAACCAATTTTCCGATAGTTTTTTTCCATTAGTCGTAAGTTAGGAAAATATACAGGGTGTCTGCCGCATAAACGCACCGGATTGTGATTCCTCATTGATTTGCAGTAAAAAAGTTGAATTGAACATACCCCCTTAGCTTAACCCTTTAGCTGCCACAGGCATTTGAAGATTTAAAAAAAAATAATTTTCTTTGACGACTAAAACGTCATTATCTCAAAAGCTATACTAGCTAGAATAGCAAAACAAAATGATTATTAAAGCCAACATATTTATCCAAAAAATTAAATTAACCGCACTAAAATCGGATAAGAGGTTTGGTTTTTACAGAACTTCAAAGTCAAATTTTTGTGATTTGACCCAAAAACAAAATATTCTTCCATCTCAATTTTCTGCAACTTCTGCCAAGGTGAGGTGTTTGTACGATTCTTTACGAAATTGGCGCATAGTCCAAAGATCATTTCTTTCCTACATCATTTTATTCTATCTTCCGTGTTTCTAACAGTTTTAATGCCTTAAGTACAGAAAACTGTGGTTAATTTTAGCTCTATTTCAATTCAATTCAACTAAAACTGCCCCTAAAGATATGCAATTTGGTAAAATTTATTCAAATTATATCAAAATCGATCCAAAATTGAAACTCATATATTCGTTGCTCTCTAATAGAGACTTTTGCGTTTTGAGACTTCTGATACAAATTTCGTTAACCAACTTTCATATAAAAGTGTGCATTCTCATTTGTTTCAAACAATTAAATCAATATGATTTTATTATAGCCGAAGAAAAAAAATATGGTCATCGAACGACCAAAATCTTACATCGATGGATTTTTGCAGGATTTTTGGGGATGGCCTTCTGATTATGGGAAAAAAGTCCCAATAGATTGGAGGTTTGCGGCCTTGAAAAGGGAGGAGGGGTACTTGCGTTTTCAGAGCTATGGAGGTTTTTAAAAGAGTCTAAAATGAAAATATTATAATTTATTTTTTAGTCTAGCGCCAAATTTTTCACTAAAATCCTAATGTATTATATACAATATACAATTACAAGGGTAATTTTATGTATTTTTTTTCGTTCTCAGACCATTTTTCTGTATATTTGGTCGGTTTTGAAATGTTTGCTAAAAAGTAAAAAAATACTCCCTTACAGGCACGTAGCCAGGGGAGGGTCCATGGGGTCCGGACCCCTCCCGAAATGTTTGCAGAAATAATCGGAGTCAGCGTTTTGATAACATAATTTTGAAAAAGATTGACGTCTGCTTAGCTCCGCTATTTATTTAGACATCATTACTCATTCACCTAAATAGCAGTCGATTTCAGAGTTTAATCAATATTTTCAAATTGTTAGCTTAGTTGAAAGTGCCGCTAGTAGTGATGCGGCTGAACACTACTAATTATGTGTAGAAAATTACTATTCGCATTCGGTACAAAATTCTCGTTATTATTTATCCTAATTTGCGTAAGAGTTTGGTGTTTTGAACTTTCCGCTGCTGAGGTCCTAAATGTTGCTAAGAAATAATTTCAGAACGCGATGAACAATAGTTTAGCCTGAGCATTGCTAGAAAATCCAGAATGCAACAAAGTCGGTTTCCAGCTTACACCTATGGCTAAATTAATATATTAGTCATTTGAAAATGTGCATGGGATAGGGTGGCCAGACATCTCTCTTAAGGTGGATATGTCCTGCTTTTACTCTCTGTGCTCCCCATTCCAGCCCAAATGCCACGAACTTAAGTTCGAATCCCAGATTTCTTCCCACGATTCCTTAATAAAAAAACAACCGCAGATAGAAAAACATCCGTTGTAGCCTCGCCACATTCCGAAATATTCCAAATACAACTTTATAACTTTATTGGTGTCAGGGAAAATCGGCCCAGATTTTGTTTGTGCATAAATTCCTTTTTTGCATTTTACATGGCTTTTTTCTAAAATCCGGCTGCGCGCCTTGATCTAACTTGTAGACCGTTGTGACATACATTTAAACACTCCCTCGTCAACCACAATGCTGAAAAGAGTGATTCTCAACTCGTGTTCTTACGACGCTAAAATACGCAAAAATTCGAAAATTATTGTGAATGCAACGGGAATAGCATCATTACTGGAAAATAGGACCATCATCAACTTGCGACAGCAGCCTCAAATGTCCAGCAACATGGGTGGCCTTAATAATTTCCAGGATAAGATCCAAGTTGTGCCACTGGTTGGAGCTGTAATATATTTTTTTCTAACGATGGACCCTAGTGAAATAACCATAAATTTAAATCTTCCTTTCGGTGCTCCTAACAAACCCCGAAAAAGCCTTTCCCTTCTTTTTAATTTAGAATCTTTGCTATTAAACACTGTACCGTTCTAGCAAAAGATCTCCAGTAACACATATTTTACAATATCACACTGTTCATTTCGAAAAGGACTTCCCCTTAATTTCTTTCGGGACACATGGAATCTTGTAGTAATTCTTAGTGTACTACCCTGTTAAAATTAACATAATAACACAGACCATAATTTCAATTTAAAGGTTGAAATCGTTTTCAACAAATTTATAGAGAACAAAAAATAGTACGGGGAGCAAAATTTGGACCCCTCCCGAAACAAAATCCTGGCTACGTCCCTGCTCCCTTATCCCCTTTTTTCAAGGTTGCCCTCCAATCGTTTGGGACTTTTTTTCCATAATCAGGACGCCATCAGCATCATCAACCATCCTGCAAAAATACAGCGATATAGGATTTTTGCTGATCAAATATCGTATTTTTTTATCAATACTCTACAACTCACTCTCGTACTCATATCCCTCCAATTGAATCGAGTACAGAACAGGACAGAACAACTTGCATACGAATTTTCAGTTGATGTTCTGTATAGAAATATATCTTTTTTGAAATATGTATGGAAGTTGTGCTGCCTTGTCCTGCACTAAATCCACTCACTCTACCGCATGCTACCACTACATTGCATTAACAGCGCGGCGTGCACCTTACGAAATGCACTAATGAGGTCAATTAACGCATGGCAACCTATTCCGCAACCTCAAGAAATGCATTGTCATCAAATCATCTTTCATGTTTTTTCAATACGCAGTTTTCGCAGGCGCAGATACTTTTGCGTAAGCCACCCCGACCCGACCCATGGCATGGGACAGTGGAAGAAGATACACTCATGAAGTCGACAAATGCACGAAAACCTGCTCTGGCAGAGTATCTAAACTCTCTTCAACTTGAACTGTGTAGCAAAAGAGCAAATAGCTTTAATAGCCTGTATACGTGTATCTGTATGGTCGTATTTGTGACATTGGGTGCAGATCAGACGACATGGCCAAAAAAATGTGTACCCGATTTTGAGTGAGCTTTGGACATATATGTATTATTTGTATATGGTAGAATCGTGGCCTTTAGGGTTGAGAAAGGTTGGCTCTGTCGGAGTGTGGATAATGATGTCTTATTGAAAAGCAAACTCGTGAAGCTTCTTACCAGCTTTATTCGAGTTGAAACAGTTCCAGAATCGGTGCTTACAGTTGAAGTCGCCACAAAGTATTACATTTTGGCCTAAGCTAAATAAATATTTCAGGTCCTCTTGAAAAATATTAAGAACGGAATTATCAACACGTCTTCCTGGAAAGTAACACACAACTATTACTATATTACAAACTTCAAAATTTATAGCAAGTGCTTCAATGACTTTAGTCTTTAGCTCAGGTAGAACATTAAATTTCAATGTATTCTTTACACAGATTGATACACCACCGCCTACGGTGCCTAATCTGTCTAGTCGAAATATTTTAAAATTTGGGCTATACAATTTATCTTTTTTCTTTAGCCAGGTTTCGGATATGGCTATGATGTCACAATTAAGTTCACTTGCAAAATCGAATAGTTCAATTGCCTTATTTTTCACGCTTTGCGCATTCCACATCAAAACAGAGAGAGTATTATTCATTATAATTTACAAACTTAAGAGATAGATTTATTAGTACGCTTAATTGCTCAAATTTAGTCTTACACTGCAGTAGATTTGTAACAAGTTCTGTAGACATTTCTAGCAGCTGATCTACAGTAAATAGGTTGACGCCACAGCTGGATGGCTGTTGATTAGATGCGAGTACACTAGAGTACGTTGGGATAGTGCTTCGCATTGTTGCTGGCTGGAATTTGCTGTTTATAGTGGCGTTTGGTAACGACGGGATATTACTTGGTTTAGAATGTATGTCGAACCGTGTGTTTTTAGGCTGGTGATTGATTTTTTGGTTACGTTGGGTGAATCTTTGGCGAATCGAAATATATTCATTGCGTTTTACGCAAATCTTGTCACTCGCCATATGATTCTCACCACAATTCGCGCATTTGACTTTTTTCTTTAGTTCTTTTGGCTCAAGTGGGGCCAGTGCACAATTTAAGTATCCATGGTTATTTCCACAAAGTAAACATTTCGTGGGTAGGTGACAATTGGAAGAGCCATGTCCCCAATTTTGGCAGTTTCGACACTGCGTAGGCCCATTCCGGGAATTACTGTACCAATTCCAGTTAACTTTGGTGTGAAATATCGCATTTATGTTTCGTAGTTGAGGCAATTTAATTGATCCTCTTTCAAAGTAAACAATATAGTATGTTTCGTTTGCGAATCTTGAGTTACGGGGCTGGAACTTCTTAACATCCATACAGGGTAACTTGAACTCATCCTTCAGTTCGTTGAGGAGCAATGAGCACTCCATGTCGTGTAGTCCAGATAAGACTATTTTCATGGGTCTCATATTGGAACGGCGAAAAGTGTAAAATTCATGATGATTGGCGATTAGGAAATTATGAGTACGCTCGAAGTCATCCGCGCTGTCGATGAATAGTTTATTGCCGACTGACGTGTATTGGACTTGGTACGATTTGATGTTCAATGTTGTCATGGTCGAATCAATTGTCTTCCTATCCAATGTTGGAAACATAATCGGTGGATTTTTTACCTTCTTTGCTTGAGTTGCATCAGATGTTTTTTGTGGATTGTTGCAATCGTCCGATAAATTCGAGAAAATTCGCCAGTAGTTGAAATGAGTTGACACTTGTCGTCATGGCGGTTGTTCCCGTGCTTCGTAGAAGCCTGATTTTATTACGAATTGCACATTCAGGGGATTCTTCCCGCTGACGTTTTTTAACTCTTTCACTATCCGACACTTTGGCAATATTCTTTTCGTCTACTTAGTGGGGTAAGAAATCACTTATTTCAACAGTTTTTATAAATGAAAGGGATTCGAATTGACACACGATGCTGACACTATGACTGTCAGTCGAGTACTGTATGGCATAATTTGCCGCTTGGCTAATACGAATTAGTTGTGAAAAGAATGATTTTGTCGCTCCTTCTATCCGCGGGAAAACGCGGTTTTCCATTTTATGACGTCACTATGGGAGAAAACCCACTTTTCCTGATCGGATCGACTTGGTGAGTATGGCATAATTTGCCGTTTGGCTAATACGAATTAGTTGTGAAAAGAATGATTTTGTCGCTCCTTCTATCCGCGGGAAAACGCGGTTTTCCATTTTATGACGTCACTATGGGAGAAAACCCACTTTTCCTGATCGGATCGACTTGGTGAGTATGGCCTAATTTGCCGCTTTGCTAACACGAATTAGTTTTGAAAAGAATGATTGTGTCGCTCTTCGCCATCGGCGAGAAAACGCGGTTTTCCATTTTATGACGTCACTATGGGAGAAAACCCACTTTTCCTGATCGGATCGACTTGGTGAGTAAGGCATAATTTGCCGCTTTGCTAACACGAATTAGTTGTGAAAAGAATGATCTTGTCGCTCTTCGCCATCGGCGAGAAAACGCGGTTATCCATGTTATGACGTCACGATGGGAGAAAACCCACTTTTCCTGGTCGGATTGACTTGGGGAGTATGGCATAATTTGCCGCTTGGCTAATACGAATTATTTGTGAAAAGAATGATTTTGTCGCTCCTTCTATCCGCGGGAAAACGCGGTTTTCCATTTTATGACGTCACTATGGGAGAAAACCCACTTTTCCTGATCGGATCGACTTGGTGAGTATGGCATAATTTGCCGTTTGGCTAATACGAATTAGTTGTGAAAAGAATGATTTTGTCGCTCTTCGCTATCGGTAAGAAAACGCGGTTTTCCCTATTATGACGTCACTATGGGAGAAAACCCACATTTCCTGATCGGATAGACTTGGTGAGTATGGCATTATTTGCCGCTTCGCTAATACGAATTAGTTGTGAAAATAATGATTTTGTCGCTCCCTTCTATCCGCGGGAAAACGCGGTTTTCCATTTTATGACGTTACTATGGGAGAAAACCCACTTTTCCTGATCGGATCGACTTGGTAAGTATGGCATAATTTGCCGCTTTGCTAACACGAATTAGTTGTGAAAAGAATGATTTTGTCGCTCTTCGCCATCGGCGAGAAAACGCGGTTATCCATGTTATGACGTCACGATGGGAGAAAACCCACTTTTCCTGGTCGGATTGACTTGGGGAGTATGGCATAATTTGCCGCTTGGCTAATACGAATTAGTTGTGAAAAGAATGATTTTGTCGCTCCTTCTATCCGCGGGAAAACGCGGTTTTCCATTTTATGACGTCACTATGGGAGAAAACCCACTTTTCCTGATCGGATCGACTTCGTGAGTATGGCATAATTTGCCGTTTGGCTAATACGAATTAGTTGTGAAAAGAATGATTTTGTCGCTCCTTCTATCCGCGGGAAGACGCGGTTTTCCATTTTATGACGTCACTATGGGAGAAAACCCACTTTTCCTGATCGGATCGACTTGGTGAGTATGGCATAATTTGCCGCTTTGCTAACACAAATTAGTTGTGAAAAGAATGATTTTGTCGCTCTTCGCCATCGGCGAGAAAACGCGGTTTTCCATTTTATGACGTCACTATGGGAGAAAACCCACTTTTCCTGATCGGATCGACTTGGTGAGTATGGCATAATTTGCCGCTTGGCTAACACGAATTAGTTGCGAAAAGAATGATTTTGTCGCTCTTCGCCATCGGCGAGAAAACGCGGTTATCCATGTTATGACGTCACGATGGGAGAAAACCCACTTTTCCTGGTCGGATTGACTTGGGGAGTATGGCATAATTTGCCGCTTGGCTAATACGAATTAGTTGTGAAAAGAATGATTTTGTCGCTCCTTCTATCCGCGGGAAAACGCGGTTTTCCATTTTATGACGTCACTATGGGAGAAAACCCACTTTTCCTGATCGGATCGACTTCGTGAGTATGGCATAATTTGCCGTTTGGCTAATACGAATTAGTTGTGAAAAGAATGATTTTGTCGCTCCTTCTATCCGCGGGAAGACGCGGTTATCCATGTTATGACGTCACGATGGGAGAAAACCCACTTTTCCTGGTCGGATTGACTTGGGGAGTATGGCATAATTTGCCGCTTGGCTAATACGAATTAGTTGTGAAAAGAAAAAAAAACCCACTTTTCCTGGTCGGCTGGTGTTGGGGAGCTTGCCATGATTTTTCGTCTTGCTCTTGGGTAATACAATTAAAAGACGGCATGATTTATTTCTTGGTCTTATCACAACCGAGAGTGATTGCAAAGAAACTGTAATTGGATCACGATTCCTATAACTTGTCTGTCAAATATATATTATATGTACATAGTTCAGTTTTTATTTTGTGATTTTTACATATTATCTTAAGTTTGTTTTATTTCCATACATATACCCATTAAATATCTCTTTTCTATCAATTAATGCAAGCAGTTTTTTCTAGGACAGAATACAGGAATACTTAGTGACTATTTGCGAAAGGTTGTACAGCCGTGATACGGAGCCCCAAAATAAATTATAAAAGAGCTAATGATTATCATATGAGAAACATCAGGGAAGATGAAACGAGAATACTAATGGATTGCATAAGTACATCCCTTCATATGAAGAAGTTCGCCTGACACTGAACCGAGAAAACAAAGAGGTCCGTTATTTGTAGACTGGATTCAGACGCATTCCAGTGAGAAGTGCTCCGGTTGATAGCGGACTTGCAAAGAATAGTCATTTCTATTTTACAGAGAAGGATTGGTGAACGCATCAGTGTCGATAATAGTTGGGAAAATAAGTTTAGAAGAGGGGAAACAACATATGAAAACAGCGACACCCATCCAAGTAAATTTTATTGCGGGAGAATAAGGCAGTGCATTTGTTAGAGGCGACCGTCTAGTGGGAACCAGAATGTGTCTTCAGAATGATCTCTTGAAATCGAGAGAGACGAAGGATATGGCCACAAAAAAATATAATTCAACCAATGACGAAGACTTGAGGCAAATAGAAGAAACAACTAAGGCCCGTATTTATGAACATTCCTTAACGCAAGGAGACCTTGAGTAAAGGATGCCGAAATTCAATAAATTAAATGTCATTTTCCATACTTTTTCAGAAATCATTTATATATTCACGAGTCAATGCATCCTTGATTTAAGGAGAAACTCAAGGAGACCTTGAAATTTTCTATAGTCAACCTCACTTGAAGTCAAGGTAGCTACCCACCTTCCTTAAAATATAATATTTCAAGTCTATTGAAAACTTAAGGTCTCCTTGCGTTTCGCCTTAAATCAAGGATGCGTTGACTACTGAATGTAAATGATTTCTTTTAATTGTATTACCCAAGAGCAAGACGAAAAATCATGGCAAGCTCCCCAACACCAGCCGACCAGGAAAAGTGAGATTTATTCTATACTGACATTAAAACGAGACTCATTCTAAACGTGCGAATAGAACGCACGCAACAATTTCATATTTTTTGTAGGGGAGGGAGGGGTAGATGGGTCGGACCTGGCACATCTTTATTATCTTATCAAGGCATCCAGCAGCTACCATTTGACATAAATTTGAAGTTTTTCGCGACGTTCTATCAAAAGATATGGCTGAATATAACTTTGTAGGGGAGGTAGGGGTAGCCAAGTATTAGCCAAGCGACAAATTATGCTATACTGGCCATCTCGATCCGATCAGGAAAAGTGGGTTTTCTCCCATAGTGACGTCATAATATGGAAAACCGCGTTTTCCCGCGGATAGAAGGGAGCGACAAAATCATTTTTTTCACAACTAATTCGTATTAGCCAAGCGGCAAATTATGCCATACTCACCAAGTCGATCCGATCAGGAAAAGTGGGTTTTCTCCCATAGTGACGTCATAAAATGGAAAACCGCGTTTTCCCGCGGATAGAAGGGAGCGACAAAATCATTTTTTTCACAACTAATTCGTATTAACCAAGCGGCAAATTTTACCATACTCCCCAAGTCGATCCGATCAGGAAAAGTGGGTTTTCTCCCATAGTGACGTCATAAAATGAGAAACCGCGTTTTCTCGCCGATCGCGAAGAGCGACAAAATCATTCTTTTCACAACTAATTCGTATTAGCCAAGCGGCAAATTATGCCATACTCCCCAAGTCGATCCGATCAGGAAAAGTGGGTTTTCTCTCATAGTGACGTCATAAAATGGAAAACCGCGTTTTCTCGCCGATGGCGAAGAGCGACAAAATAATTCTTTCCACAACTAATTCGTATTAGCCAAGCGGCAAATTATGCCATACTCACCAAGTCGATCCGATGAGGAAAAGTGGGTTTTCTCCCATAGTGACGTCATAAAATGGAAAACCGCGTTTTCCCACGGATAGAAGGGAGCGACAAAATCATTCTTTTCACAACTAATTCGTATTAGCCAAGCGGCAAATTATGCCATACTCCCCAAGTCTATCCGATCAGGAAAAGTGGGTTTTCTCCCATCGTGACGTCATAATATGAAAAACCGCGTTTTCCCGCGGGTAGAAGGGACCGACAAAATCATTTGTTTCACAACTAATTCGTATTAGCCAAGCGGAAAATTATGCCATACTCCCCAAGTCGATCCGATCAGGAAAAGTGGGTTTTCTCCCATAGTGACGTCATAAAATGGAAAACCGCGTTTTCTCGCCGATGGCGAAGAGCGACAAAATAATTCTTTCCACAACTAATTCGTATTAGTCAAGCGGCAAATTATGCCATACTCACCAAGTCGATCCGATCAGGAAAAGTGGGTTTTATCCAATAGTGACGTAATAAAATGGAAAACCGCGTTTTCTCGCCGATGGCGAAGAGCGACAAAATCATTCTTTTCACAACTAATTCGTATTAGCCAAGCGGCAAATTATGCCATACTCCCCAAGTCGATCCGATCAGGAAAAGAGGGTTTTCTCCCATCGTGACGTCATAATATGAAAAACCGCGTTTTCCCGCGGATAGAAGGGACCGACAAAATCATTTGTTTCACAACTAATTCGTATTAGCCAAGCGGCAAATTATGCCATACTCCCCAAGTCGATCCGATCAGGAAAAGTGGGTTTTCTCCCATAGTGACGTCATAAAATGGAAAACCGCGTTTTCTCGCCGATGGCGAAGAGCGACAAAATCATTCTTTTCACAACTAATTCGTATTAGCCAAGCGGCAAATTATGCCATACTCACCAAGTCGATCCGATGAGGAAAAGTGGGTTTTCTCCCATAAAATAAATAACAGGCGCGACAATCCAGCATTGGACTAAGGCCGCAGGATGTGTTAGTCACATCCTATTTCCAAGATCTTATCTGCTTTTTGTTGAGGTAATGAGATCAGCATCACGCTCAGCAGTGTTATTTATCCCCATAAATGGGTACTCGTTTAACATCTGAGTGAGATCATAGTCCGTCACAAGCTCGTGAGTTCGAAAAACACCATGGAACACGGTGAGATTCGAATTCATGAGCCTGTGCACCGAAGGTGCACGCACTAACCGCTAGACCAGCCAGACTACTATGGTTTTCTCCCATAGTGACGTCATAAAATGGAAAACCGCGTTTTCCCGCGGATAGAAGGGAGCGACAAAATCATTTTTTTCACAACTAATTCGTATTAGCCAAGCGGCAAATTATGCCATACTCACCAAGTCGATCCGATGAGGAAAAGTGGGTTTTCTCCCATAGTGACGTCATAAAATGGAAAACCGCGTTTTCCCGCGGATAGAAGGGAGCGACAAAATCATTCTTTTCACAACTAATTCGTATTAGCCAAGCGGCAAATTATGCCATACTCACCAAGTCGATCCGATCAGGAAAAGTGGGTTTTCTCCCATAGTGACGTCATAAAATGGAAAACCGCGTTTTCTCGCCGATGGCGAAGAGCGACAAAATAATTCTTTCCACAACTAATTCGTATTAGCCAAGCGGCAAATTATGCCATACTCCCCAAGACGATCCGATCAGGAAAAGTGGGTTTTCTCCCATAGTGACGTCATAAAATGGAAAACCGCGTTTTACCGCGTATAGAAGAGAGCGACAAAATCATTCTTTTCACAACTAATTGTAATTAGCCAAGAGACAAATTTTGACATACTCTCCGACACGGTGCGATGAGGAAAAGTAGGTTGTTTGAGATAGTGACGTCAACGTAATATGGAAAAGTGCATTTTACCGTTAATGGCGAGGAGCGACAAAATCGTTTTTTTTTAACATCTCATTCGTATTATCCTTACAGCAAATTATGACATACTCCGCGACTTGATTCGAGCGGGTAAAGTGGGGCTGTTCCATCGTGACGTCACAAACAGAAAACTACAATTTCCCACTGATGGTGAAGAGCGACAAATTTTTTTCTTTCACAACTAATTCACAACAAAATAGCGGAAGGGAACGGTATAAGTTCCGACTTGATCCGTGAAAGTTGTTCCGCTAACTTGACGTCAAGTTAGCGGAACACCAATTTTCTCAGTGAAAATGAAGAGCGACAAATTTTTTTTTTTCACAACTAATTCACAACAAAATAGCGGAAGAGAACGGTACAAGTCCCGACTTGGGCTATGTGAAGTTAGCCAGTCATGTTTCTGAAATTAGGTCCTTTTGCTCGGTGAACCGTTTGTTCTACAGCGGCTACGTTTGTTCTTGATTGTTAACCAATTAATGTCGTTTGTGCTTCTCTAATAATTTAATTATAGCAACTTTAAAATTGTGAGTGTGAAGTTAGCCAGTCATTTTTAAATATGGGTCGGAAAGGTATATGTTTGGTATCAATCGAAAGCCAGACGTTTGTTCATTTTGTAGGGCGTTTGTTCATCCTGGAAACGGAAGGATACAGGAATTATTAAGGAAAAAGAGATTAGTTGTGACGTCATCTTCACTCAACCAACGCCATCTACTCAGCTCAGCTGTACAATGATGGTGTGGATCTTGTATAAATTGTTCGCGGGACACGGGTTGCCCGTACAGCTGAGCTGAGTAGATGGCGTTGGTTGAGTGAAAATGACGTCACAACTAATCTCTTTTTCCTTAATAATTCCTGTATCCTTCCGTTTCCAGGATGAACAAACGCCCTACAAAATGAACAAACGTCTGGCTTTCGATTGATACCAAACCTATACCTTTCCGACCCATATTTAAAAATAACTGGCTAACTTCACACTCACAATTTTAAAGTTGCTATAATTAAATTATTAGAGAAGCACAAACGATATTAATTGGTTAACAATCAAGAACAAACGTAGCCGCTGTAGAACAAACGGTTCACCGAGCAAAAGGACCTAATTTCAAAAAAATGACTGGCTAACTTCACACAGCCCCCGACTTGATCCTTGAAAGTTGTTCCGCTAACTTGACGTCCGCCCGGATTGTGATTCCTCATGTGATTTCCAGCAAAAAAGTTTTAACGAATATACCCCCTCAGCTTAACCCTTTAGCTGCCACAGGCATTTGAAGATTTTTGAAAAAATCCTTTTCTTGCACGACTTAAAGCCTAATATCTCCAAAGCGAGACCAGCTAGAATAATTAAATAAAATGATTATTACAGCCAACAAATTTACCTATAAAATAAAACTAACCAGACTAAAATCGGATAAGAGGTATAGTTTTTACAGGGCTTCAAAGTCAAATTTGCGTGATTTGACCCAAAAACAATCTTTTTTTCCATCTCAAGTTTCTCCAACTTCTCCCAAGGTGAGGTGCTTGTACGATTCTTTTAAAAATTGGCGCATAGTCTTACAATAATATCTTTCTTACATTATTTTAATCTAGCTCCATTACTTCTAACAGTTTTTATACGTTAAGTGTAGAAAACTAGGGTTAATTTGAGCTCGAATTCAATACAATTCAATTCACACTGCCCCTGTAGATCTGCAATTGGTAAAATCTATTCAAAGTATATGTCGAAATCGAGCCAAAATTAACCCTAGTTTTCTGCACTTAACGTACTAAAACTGTTAGAGATAATGGAGCTAGAATAAAATGATGTAAGAAAGATATGATCGTAAGATTATGCGCCAATTCTTAGAAGAATCTTACAAGCACCTCACCTTGGCAGAAGTTGGAGAAAATTGAGATGGAAAAAAATATTGTTTTTGGGTCAACTCACGCAAATTTGACTTTGAAGCTCTGTAAATACCAAACCTTTTATCCGATTTTAGTGTAGTTAGTTTTATTTTAAAGGTAAATTTGTTGGCTGTAGTAATCATTTATTTCATGTGGCGAAGAAATTTTAGGTCGATTGGATCGCGGTAGGAAACCATTTATTAGCGACTCCACTTGGTCTCTTATCTCAGCACGCAAGAGAGTTAAGGAGCAGATTAACTCAGCTGCTGACGATTCAGCTAAAGAACGATACAGAGCTGAATACCGCTCGCTCCAAAAAGGCGTTCAGAGGAGTGTAAGACGTGATAAGCGTAACAATATCAACGCACTTGCGAAGGAGGCAGAGGATGCGGCTCTCCACGGTGACAGTGGAACACTCTTCAAACTTATAAAGCCATTAACTGGCAGATCTTTATTAACGGATCATCCTGTGAAAGATAAGGAAGGTGTTCTGCTCGTTACCGAAGAACAACAGCTACAAAGATGGAGAGAACACTTTTTAGAGGTCCTGAATAACACTTTCGGGCCTGCAAGTGTATCTTCGTTGCCAGCAGAAGACGTCCCTCAAATAGACGGCATTAGTTCCGGTCCACCATCCAAAAAGGAACTAACAGACGCTATCAAATCAATGGACGCCGGTAAAGCCCCTGGGATTGATGGAATTCCGACAGAATTTTTAAAAGCGGATATTAACGCTACAGCGGATATTCTTCTTCCCTTAATCCGAGAGTGTTGGGAAACTGAAACTCTTCCCAGTGAGTGGAAAAAGGGCCTAATTATTAAAATTCCGAAGAAAGGTGACTTGAAGAATTGTAATAATTGGCGTGGGATCTGTCTACTTCCTGCTATTTCCAAGTTGATGGCTAAGATTTTTTTAGGACGAATCAAGGAAAAAGTCGATAGCACATAGAACGATGAACAGGCTGGCTTTCGCGAAGGGTTCTCCTGTAGCGACCACATTAACACCCTCCGTATTATCATCGAGCAATCCGCGGAGTGCAGATGCCCATTACATCTCATGTTCATCGACTTTGAAAAAGCCTTCGATAGTGTTGATCGTCAGTACATCTGGGATGCCTTACGATGACGAAATATTCCAGATAAGATAATCTCCATCATTAAGGAATCCTACAATGGAGCCCAATGTCACGTCTTGCATAAGGGCAAGCTTTCAGATCCTTTTGAGGTGCACAGTGGAGTGAGACAAGGCTGTATTTTGTCACCTTCCTTATTGTCATTAGTGATGTACTCGGCTCCGCACTTCAATTACATCGTAACAAAGGTATCAGATGGAAATTGTTTGATCACCTTCAACATCTTGACTACGCTGACGACATTTGTCTTCTATCAACTAATACGGATGATGTCGCTCAAATGACAGAAGCTCTAAATTGCGCAAGTCGTAATGCGGGGCTGAAAATCAATGCTGCCAAGACTAAGTTCTTGAGCACATATCCAGGGGGGCAAAGCGGAATTTGTATTTCGGGACAGGCAGTCGAAAAAGTGGATGAATTCTGCTATCTCGGGAGCGTAGTTACAGCAGATGGTGGAGCGGATGCTGATGTAAAATCACGGATAAACAAGGCTAGGGCGGCTTTCTTCAATTTGACTCCTTTCTGGCTAAACAACAATATTTCCAGACGCACCAAACTTCGAGTCTTCAATTCCAATGTGAAATCTGTACTGTTCAACCTGGAAGGTGACTAAAGATATTACTGATAAGTTGCAAACTTTTGTAAATCAGTGTCTACGGCGCATCCTACATATTCGTTGGCCGGAGATCATTTTGAACGAGGATCTCCTCACTATAACTGGCCAAGAAAGGATAGGCACTTCGATCAAAAGACTTAAGTGGCAATGGATAGGTCACACCTTCCGAAGAGGGCCCAATAACATCGCAAAAAAGGCCCTGAACTGGAATCCACAGGATTCCGGAGCAAGACGCCGGCCGTGTTGGACGGCCAAGGAACACATGGAGAAGATCGGTAACAAGCGAGGCGAAAACGCTAAATCTTACATGGTCGCAGCTAGCGCCGTTGGCGCAAAACAGAACGAGGTGGAGAGTAGGCGTAGTTAATGCCCTATGCCCCACAAGGGGTTGACAGGAACTAGAGAGAGTAATCATTTTATTTCACTATTCTAGCTGGTCTAGCTTTGGAGATATTAGGCTTTAAGTCGTGCAAGAAAATGATTTTTTCAAAAATCTTTAAATGCCTGTGACAGCTAAAGGGTTAAGCTGAGGGGGTATGTTCCTTACAACTTTTTTGCTGGAAATCAACTGAGGAATCATAATCCGGTGCGTTTATGCGGCAGTTTTTGGTTTTTACAGAGCTTCAAAGTCAAATTTGCGTGATTTGAAAAACAATCTTTTTTTCCATCTCAATTTGCTGCAACTTCTGCCGAGGTGAGGTGCTTGTACGATTCTTTTAAAAATTGGCGCATAGTCTTACGATTATATATTTCTTACATCATTTAGATCTAGCTCTATTACTTGTAACAGTTTTTATACGTTAAGTGTAGAAAACTAGGGTTAATTTTAGCTCGAATTCAATACAATTCAATTCACACTGCCCCTAAAGATCTGCAATTGGTAAAATATATTCAAAGTATGTATGTCGAAATCGAGCCAAAATTAACCCTAGTTTTCTGCACTTAAGCTACTAAAACTGTTAGAAATAATGGAGCTAGAATAAAATGATGTAAAAACTAGGGGGCTTTGCCCCCTGCTCGCTTCGCTCGCCAACCCCCGGGGCCGAGGCTAATTTCGGGTGCGGCCGAAATTTGGATACCCTTTGCTTGGGCTAAAAGTTTTTTTCGGGCGTACCTATGACTTGTATTTAATTCCCCTCCTCATTCTTTTTCTTCCGTCTTGACAAAAGTTTTGGGCTTGGTTGAAATAAGTGGGCAAATAAAAATATTTACTCTGAAAATTTTATTGGGGTTGCCGGAGCATGACCCCACAGTACGATTCCATTCGTTTTGAACTTTTTAGTTGCTTTGATAAAGACACATTAATTCAAGGTTTTGTGAAATTGGTGCAAAAAAATGTTTCTTAGAAGAACCAATATGGGGGGTTTGGTTTGTATGGCAGCCCCATGACCCCATGGTCTGATTTGATTCAATCTTACATATATTTTGTGTCTTCAATAGAAATACATTTGTGTGAAATTTGGTTGAAATTGGCGCACAAATAAAAAAGTTTTTCTTAGGAGAACCTAATTTTGGGGGCTAAGTTTGTATGGCAGCCCCATAACCCCATGGTCCGATTTGATCCGTTCTTGCATATATTTTGTGTTATCTATAGAGACACATTTGTGTGAAATTTGGTTGAAATTGGTACACAAATAAAAAAGTTTTTCTTAGAAGACTTAAATTGGGGAGCTAGGTTTGTATGGCAGCCCCATGACCAAGTGATCCAATTTGGGTGAATCAAACATACAAACAGCCTGCAACAATAAGAAGCACGTGTGCAAAATTTCGGCTTGCCAGCTTCAATACCCGCCGAGTAAAACGCGTCGCAACAGACAGACAGACAGACGGACATGCTCCAATCGACTTTCCAAGTCATGCTGATCATATATGTATACTTTTTATATGGTCGGAGAATCTTCCTTTAACTCTCATCCAGCGGCAGATTTTTACAACGCTTGCCGGCGGCAAAGGTACACCTGTACCTTAGTACATTTTGTATGAAAATCTTCACTATTTGTATGAATTTTGACCGTAAAACCGTTATATTATGTTGACTAGTCACAAATTAGTAACTGTTTTTGCCGAAGTGAATGTTTTAAGAAGTTGGGTTTATGTGGATTTAATTTTTGAAGTGGGTAAATTTAGGAAATAGGCAAAATTTTAAAAATAAAATTGAAAAAATGGGTTGCTTGGAATTTTAATTTGACGAAATCTAAAATTGATTTACAAATGAAAAGTAGAAAACGGTTCAAATTAAGTCATTAATGATTTTAGAAGAATTTGGTATGTTTGATTTGCGAATTGTGGAGTCTTAGGTTAAAATTTACCCCCGTGCCCCTAATATATTATTCTGTTACTGGAACCCGCTATCGCTAACGAAAAAACGTCAATAACTATCACATTCTCGTTATTTTCCATAAAACAACAATATTTGAAGCAATAAATATATTGGAGAAATGAGTAAATGTGTTATTATACGAAAGAAAGGTCCTGTCAAGCAACAAGCAAGTAGAATCGGCTAGTATAATTTTCAGTCTCTAATCTTTGTAAATCTAAACTCAGGCCAATTCCTATAGTAGAAAAATATCTAAAATTTTAATTGTGATTGTTGTTGGTTAATTGTAATATATTTGCTAAATGCAAGGATCGATTGAAAAATTAAAACAAGAAATCGAAGACATGTGGCATATTCTATAGCAATTATCGGTATCTATATATGGTACCGACGTACAATTCAACCAATTTTATGTACCACCCAAACATCCATTTAGAAATTTGGTTGGATGCTTCTGCTGGTTTTCAGCTGAAACATCAAAAGGAACTCGGGTGGAGGTCCCGAATTACACAAATAATAAATATTAGGTGATGGAATACAAATTATGGGAATTTGTGGTAAAGAAAATCAACCGCTAAAATCCAAAATTTTAGCATTTGTTACAAACCTAATTTTCACTAGATGTTATGGGGGAAAGAAGGCGTAATACATTGTATTGGTTGCCCAAGGTTCATTACTTCAAAAAGTTTGGTATGCAAGTAAAAGTCTTCAGATTGATGTCAAATAAATAAAAACCCCTGCATGAGTTAGCCTAGTCCTTATAGATCGATATCTCCAAGGACCTTGATCATTACAAATAAAATTCGTAAATCAAATACTTCTGTACATCACTCGATTCTCAACTTATTGATGCTATAATAAATCTCTCTAAGCATGAGCATTCACCAAAAATATTTTATTCTCGTTTTTTGTAAATTTTCTTTCATACAAAATATATGAAGGTACAAATGTACCTTTGCCGCCGTTAAAGGGTGTAAGATTAATTATGCTCCCTAACTTGGGGATGGGTGGTCACACATTTCTGAAATTTGGGATGCATATTTTAAACTAAAATCGTAGAGATGTCAGAAAATTTCAGCCCGATCGGACCCATAGCCAAAAAGTTACGGTGTTTTAAAAACGAAAAAGGTACACCTGTACCTATCCCGCTTCATGACAAAGTTAATATACCCTTTCACTCTATGAGCGAAGGGTATAAAGATATGATCGTTAGACCATATACAAATAATACATATATGTATGTCTTAAGCTCACTCAAAATCGGGTACACATTTTTTTGGCCATGTAGTCCGATCGGCACCCAATGTCACAAATACGACAATACAGATAAACGTATACAGGCTATTAAAGCTATTTGCTCTTTTGCTACACAGTTCAAGTTGAAGAGAGTTTAGATACTCTGCCAGAGCAGGTTTTCGTGCATTTGTCGACTTCATGAGTGTATCTTCTTCCACTGTCCCATGCCATGGGTCGGGGTGGCTTACGCAAAAGTATCTGCGCCTGCGAAAACTGCGTATTGAAAAAAGATGAAAGATGATTTGATCACAATGCATTTCTTGAGGTTGCGGAACAGGTAGCCATGCGTTCATTGACCTCATTAGTGCATTTCGTAAGTTGCATGCCGCGCTGTTAATGCAATGTGGTGGTAGCATGCGGTAGAGTGAGTGGATTTAGTGCAGGAGAAGGTAACACAACTTCCATACACATTTGAAAAGAGTTATATTTCTATACAGAACATCAACTGAAAATTTGTATGCAGGTTGTTCTGTCTGGTTCTGTACTCGATTCAATTAGCCCATTTTCTGCCATTGGTTCGTTCACGAACCATTAATGTTTTAATTTTTTTAACTGCAAAAGTAAAATTTTTTTGAAGAATGAATTTAACTGATGTTTTCTAGAAGCATTGAAATTGTAAATTTATTTTTTTTTAAATTTTAAAATTCGGTATTTTGCGTCAAAAATAACGGTAAATTTGGCTAATTTTTGTCCCCGTGACCCTTGTAGGAATGTTCTCCGATCTGGCCTTTATCCGAAAAATTGTTTTAAACAATATTTTTAATAAATGAAGCTGAACTAATTGTGAATGACGAATATTACATACAAACTTATAATTTTTGTTTAAAATGATAATAATTTCGACTCTAAACTTAATGGTTCGTTGACGAACCATTGGCGGGAAACGATATCTTGTGTCCACTTATAAGAGACTCGACATTTTCTATGCAGGCTTGTCAATTGTTGAAGAAAATTGCATTCCATACTTGCATAAATTTTAATCTAAGGATAGGAAAGGAGTTTATTATATTCATAATTAATGTACAGTAAAGCCCCGATTTTCTGGACCCCCAAAATCCGGAATGCTGATATTCCCGATATGGACTTATGTCCAATTTTGTTTTATTTTTGATAAAATTTTGAGCTTTTCTATAGATAATTATTGTATGCTGCTCTATAAACTTGATGGAATGTATATTTCGAATACAAGATTATTAGAAGTTAAAAAGGTTAATTTTTCAATGATTTTATTATCACCAGGGTCACAGTGCATTTCGAAAATTCAAACAACTCGATAATCCGAATTGGGTCCGGTCCGAACCATTTTGGAATATCGAGGGTCTAATGTAGTTACTATACTGATAGCTTTATTAGTTTGGAGCTCATCAGGAAAACCTTGAAAACCCTTGTCTCCTAGGACTAGACGCCAAGGTATTTGTTGATATGCTAGAAGTTACTTAATTTAATCCACTGGTTTGTGTTTTTTTCTTCCCAGTTCTGGACTGTCGGTTTGTGTCACTACTAATTGCTAGTAATAGAATTTGGCCCTTACGTCTCGTTGTTCTTCAAAAATATATTTAGGGGAAAGTAAATGTTCTTCTTTATTTTCTTTCTCAATTAGTAGTGACATAAACCGACAGTTCAGATCTGGGATAACCCAATCTCTAAGGTTTCACCACGATTCTCCTCAATTTGGGGGGACCACTCTGGATTCCACGGGCGAAGTATGCGTCACCTAAGTTCACTGATTGTTAATGACCCTATCAAACCAAATGCTTCCGTTTTTCATGGTCGATTCATACATTTAAATCATAGGAATTTCGATATCAATTTACAAAAGGTCAG
Organism: Microchrysa polita; assembly: GCA_949715475.1. NCBI lineage: Eukaryota > Metazoa > Arthropoda > Insecta > Diptera > Stratiomyidae > Microchrysa > Microchrysa polita. The sequence goes on along the minus strand of OX454419.1, from coordinate 33,803,547 downwards.
TCATACAGTCAAGAAATGTGTATGCAAAATCACATAGACTGTGACTGTAACGTGTGAATCAACTTTAAGAATGTCCTTTTTTAACAAATAAACACAATCATACAGATAGTGTTGTTAATTTACCCAAATACTACAATACAGTATGACCAGCCAAAGTAAATTGACGAAAAATATTTTATATCGTTTTCCGCCATTGGTTCGTCAGCGAACCATTTTTTTCCTGGTAATCCGCGAAACCCAGAAAATTTAAAACACATTTTTTCTCTAAATCTAAGCTCAAACATCAAGAATATACAAGAAAATTATATAAAAACAATCTGCGTCGAGGTGCGGCAGGAAATGGGTTAGAGGGATATGAGAACGAGAATGAGTTGAGTATTGATCAAATAAAAATACGATATTTGATCGGCAAAAATCGTATATCGCTGGATTTTTGCAGGATGGTTGGTGATGCTGATGGCGTCCTGATTATGGAAAAAAACTTCCCAACGATTGGAGGGCTCCAACCTTGGAAAAAGGGGATAGGGGAGTATTTTTTTACTTTTTAGCAAACATTTCAAAACCGACAAAACATATACAGAAAAATGGTCTGAGAACGAAAAAAAACACATAAAATTACCCTTGCAATTGTATATAATACATTAGGATTTTAGTGAAAAACTTGTCGCTAGACTCAAAAATAAATTAGAATATTTTCATTTTAGACTCTTTTAAAAACCTCCAACCTCTGAAAACGCAAGTACGCCTCCCTCCTTTTCAAGGCTGCAAACCTATAATCTGTTGGGACTCCCCATAATCAGGAGGCCATCCCCAAAAATCCATCAATGTAAGATTTTTGTCGTTCGACGTCCATATTTTTTTTTCTTCGGCTATAATAAGATCATATTGATTAAATTGTTTGAAACAAATCAATTAGTATGAAAGTTTGTTAACGAAATTTGTATCAGAAGTCTGAAAACGCAAAAGTCTCTATTGGAGAGTAAGGAATATATGAGTTTCAATTTTGGAATGATTTTGATATAATTTGAATAAATTTTACCAAATTGCAGATCTTTAGGGGCAGTTTCAATTGAATTGAAATAGAGCTAAAATTAACCCTAGTTTTCTGCACTTAAAGGTCTATCTAGATTAGTCGCCAAATGGCGACACGTACAGCCAAATGGCTGTTGTAATTCCATCCAAGCTAGTCGCCATTTGGCTATGCGTCCAGTTTTGATATTCAATATGGCAACTCAACCAACCGCTTGTCAATTTCAAAGTGACAATTTTACAACTTTTGTTCGATCTTTTGTGTGAAATTGAATAATTATTGAATGGCCATGTAATAATTCAAACGCGCAGAGTCCGATTTTGATAATTAAATTTTAAAGAATCACCAAAATGAAATTTTGGTTATGTCATTTCCTGTCTCCATTTGGCTGCTACAGTGTGGCTGCTAAGGAGCAGCCAAATGGCTGCACGCGATGCCAGTTTTTGGACGCGCAGCCATTTGGCTGCTAGTCTAGATGGACCGCAAGGCATTAAAACTGTTAGAAATAACAAAGTTAAAATAAAATGATGTAAGAAAGAAATGATATTTAGACTATGCGCCAATTTTTAAAAGAATCGTACAAGCACCTCACCTTGGCAGAAGTTGGAGAAAATTGAGATGTAAATATATTTTGTTATTTGGTCAAATCACAAAAATTTGACTTTGAAGTTCCGTAAAAACCAAACCTCTTATCCGATTTTAGTGCGGTTAGTTTCATTTCTTGGGTAATAATCATCTGTACCTAATAATCATCTTATTTTGCTATGTTACCTAGTCTAGCTTTTGAGATAATGACGTTTTAGTCGTAAAAGAAAATGATTTTTTCAAAAATCTTCAAATGCCTGTGGCAGCTAAAGGGTTAAGCTAAGAGGGTATGTTCCGTACAACTTTTTTGCTGGAAATCACAAGAGGAAGCACAATCCGGTTCGTTTATGCGGCAGTTTCCGGGCACCCTGTATATTTTCTTAACTTACAACTAATAAAAAAAAAGCTATCGGAAAATTGGTTTTGATACCGAAATTTATACTTTTAGGCCCGTATTTATAGACATATGTATGTCCCTTAACTCAAGGCGACCTTTAGTCAAGTATGCCAAAATTCAAAAATTAGATGTCATTTCCAGTAGTTTTTCATTGAAATAATTTATATTTAGAAGTCAATGCATCCTTGATTTAAGGCGAAACTCAAGGAGACCTTAAGCTTTTAATACAAGTGTAATATAAGGGACGTTTTATTGTGTTTATCCCGTGCAGGTTTGGGTAGAACTTCATATAAAAAAATGACACTTACCCAGGTAGAGTTTACGCGTGTAACTACCCTACACGGGATAGAGCTCAAATGTAGATGGCGGACGCATAGGGGAAATTTGAGGGAATTTGTTTTTTCAAACCAAATGTGAAAGTTTTTCTCATCACGAGAAAAGATTTTGCAAAGAAATAATCATCTTTTGTGATAAAATCCACCACATCTAAGAAATAAGCCGACGAAGGCGATTCGAAGATGCGCAAAAACTGTCAAATGTCAGCTGTTTGGTCTTAACCGGGATGTTACCCGCGATCGTTTTCTTCGAGTCAGATTTACCCGCGATGCGAAAAAAACGTCGCTATAATAATAACTCAAGGTAGGTAACTAGCTACATTGACTTCAAGTGAGGTTGACTATTGCAAAATTTCAAAGTGTCCTTGAAATCGCCTTAAGTCAAGGATGCATTGTCTCGAGAAAATAAATTATTTCAATGAAAACTAATGGAAATGGCATTTATTTTAAGGTAAGGTATGTTTATAAATACGGGCTTTCGTTTTGGCTAATTCTTGCCATGCTTGTTGCGGCCGGCATATCAAGAAACAATACTATGTATACTATAAATTGAAAAATCTAGAGCTGTCTAGACGGGATCGCATAAATGCAAATTTAGAAAAGGTATTGAATAAAGTGGTCGCAACATGTAGGAACAGCTTCTTCCAAAAATAATATGTGCAAAATTTGAACTTCCTTTATTCTGTCACAAGTTATGGAGTGAGTAAAATGCCCGAAGGGACTAACAAAGAAGGTATTTTTTCAGAAACTCCATGTCTTTGACCCTAAAACTCACCTACATTTATATTAATTATCGTCTCCAATAGAGACTTTTCATTTTGACATCGGCTCAGATAATCTGAACCTCAAAATATAGATGCACGTGCCACAGACGAATTTTAAATGGTCCACTTATCTTGCGCGCGCCGCGCAGCGGTGCCATACATCGCACACCACACAAGACGCGGGCGGGACGTGGCAGTGAATGAATTTCATAATCATTTCTGTGTTCATAACATAACATATTGTCCGCAACGGCAAGTCGCTCTCTTCCTCGGACCCACTCGGTCCACTTGTCATGCGTCACGGAGTACGGAGATATCCATCACACACCACGGAAGTCGCAGGCAATGGCAAGCGATGAGTGATTCTTAAAAGATACTATAAAAAGAGTCTCTTGACTCTCTTGAACTGGAAAATACGTTATCTCAAATTCACACGCACACAGGCTCATGCGATTCACTTGAAAGCTCTAGGAAATTTCAGATACATTTTCATAGGAACAACATTTTGTACCAATTTGGACATATATGTATTATTTGTATATGGTTAGACCATATACAAATAATACATATATGTCCAAATTGGTACAAAATGTTGTTCCTATGAAAATGTATCTGAAATTTCCTAGAGCTTTCAAGTGAATCGCATGAGCCTGTGTGCGTGTGAATTTGAGATAACGTTTTCCAGTTCAAGAGAGTCAAGAGACTCTTTTTATAGTATCTTTTAAGAATCACTCATCGCTTGCCATTGCCTGCGACTTTCGTGGTGTGTGATGGATATCTCCGTACTCCGTGATGCATGACAAGTGGACCGAGTGGGTCCGAGGAAGAGAACAAGTTGCCGTTGCGGACAATATGTTATGTTATGAACACAGAAATGATTATGAAATTCATTCACTGCCACGTCCCGCCCGCGTCTTGTGTGGTGTACGATGTATGGCACCGCGCGGCGCGCGCAAGATAAGTGGACCATTTAAAATTCGTCTGTGGCACGTGCATCTATATTTTGAGGTTCAGATTATCTGAGCCGATGTCAAAATGAAAAGTCTCTATTGGAGACGATAATTAATATAAATGTAGGTGAGTTTTAGGGTCAAAGACATGGAGTTTCTGAAAAAATACCTTCTTTGTTAGTCCCTTCGGGCATTTTACTCACTCCATAGCTTGTGACAGAATAAAGGAAGTTCAAATTTTGCACATATTATTTTTGGAAGAAGCTGTTCCTACATGTTGCGACCACTTTATTCAATACCTTCTCTAAATTTGCATTTATGCGATCCCGTCTAGACAGCTCTAGATTTTTCAATTTATAGTATACATAGTATTGTTTCTTGATATGCCGGCCGCAACAAGCATAGCAAGAATTAGCCAAAACGAAGCCCGTATTTATAAACATACCTTACCTTAAAATAAATGCCATTTCCAGTAGTTTTCATTGAAATAATTTATTTTCTCGAGACAATGCATCCTTGACTTAAGGCGATTTCAAGGACACTTTGAAATTTTGCAATAGTCAACCTCACTTGAAGTCAATGTAGCTAGTTACCTACCTTGAGTTATTATTATATTACACTTGTGTTAAAAGCTTAAGGTCTCCTTGAGTTTCGCCTTAAATCAAGGATGCATTGACTTCTAAATATAAACTATTTCAATGAAAAACTACTGGAAATGACATCTAATTTTTGAATTTTGGCATACTTGACTAAAGGTCGCCTTGAGTTAAGGGACATACATACATATGTCTATAAATACGGGCCTAAAAGTATAAATTTCGGTTTCAAAACCAATTTTCCGATAGCTTTTTTTTATTAGTTGTAAGTTAAGAAAATATACAGGGTGCCCGGAAACTGCCGCATAAACGAACCGGATTGTGCTTCCTCTTGTGATTTCCAGCAAAAAAGTTGTACGGAACATACCCTCTTAGCTTAACCCTTTAGCTGCCACAGGCATTTGAAGATTTTTGAAAAAATCATTTTCTTCTACGACGAAAACGTCATTATCTCAAAAGCTAGACTAGGTAGCATAGCAAAATAAGATGATTATTAGGTACAGATGATTATTACCCAAAAAATAAAACTAACCGCACTAAAATCGGATAAGAGGTTTGATTTTTACGGAACTTCAAAGTCAAATTTTTGTGATTTGACCCAATAACAAAATATATTTACATCTCAATTTTCTCCAACTTCTGCCAAGGTGAGGTGCTTGTACGATTCTTTTAAAAATTGGCGCATAGTCTAAAGATCATTTCTTTCTTACATCATTTTATTTTAACTTTGTTATTTCTAACAGTTTTAATGCCTTGCGGTCCATCTAGACTAGCAGCCAAATGGCTGCGCGTCCAAAAACTGGCATCGCGTGCAGCCATTTGGCTGCTCCTTAGCAGCCACACTGTAGCAGCCAAATGGAGACAGGAAATGACATAACCAAAATTTCATTTTGGTGATTTTTTAAAATTTAATTATCAAAATCGGATCTGCGCGTTTGAATTATTACATGGCCATTCAATAATTATTCAATTTCACACAAAAGATCGAACAAAAGTTGTAAAATTGTCACTTTGAAATTGACAAGCGGTTGGTTGAGTTGCCATATTGAATATCAAAACTGGACGCATAGCCAAATGGCGACTAGTTTGGATGGAATTACAACAGCCATTTGGCTGTACGTGTCGCCATTTGGCGACTAATCTAGATGGACCTTTAAGTGCAGAAAACTAGGGTTAATTTTAGCTCTATTTCAATTCAATTGAAACTGCCCCTAAAGATCTGCAATTTGGTAAAATTTATTCAAATTATATCAAAATCAATCCAAAATTGAAACTCATATATTCCTTACTCTCCAATAGAGACTTTTGCGTTTTCAGACTTCTGATACAAATTTCGTTAACAAACTTTCATACTAAAGTGGGCATTCTGATTTGTTTCAAACAATTTAATCAATATGATCTTATTAAAGCCGAAGAAAAAAAATATGGATGTCGAACGACAAAAATCTTACATTGATGGATTTTTGGGGATAGCCTCCTGATTATGGGGAGTCCCAACAGATTATAGGTTTGCAGCCTTGAAAAGGAGGGAGGCGTACTTGCGTTTTCAGAGCTATGGAGGTTTTTAAAAGAGTCTAAAATGAAAATATTCTAATTTATTTTTTAGTCTAGCGACAAATTTTTCACTAAAATCCTAATGTATTATATACAATTGTAATTTAATTTATGTGTTTTTTTCGTTCTCAGACCATTTTTCTGTATATGTATTTTGTCGGTTTTGAAATGTTTGCTAAAAAGTAAAAAAATACTCCCCTATCCCCTTTTTCCAAGGTTGGAGCCCTCCAATCGTTGGGGAGTTTTTTTCCATAATCAGGACGCCATCAGCATCACCAACCATCCTGCAAAAATCCAGCGATATACGATTTTTGCCGATCAAATATCGTATTTTTATTTGATCAATACTCAACTCATTCTCGTTCTCATATCCCTCTAATTGAATCGAGTACAGAACCAGACAGAACAACCTGCATACAAATTTTCAGTTGATGTTCTGTATAGAAATATAACTCTTTTCAAATGTGTATGGAAGTTGTGTTGCCTTCTCCTGCACTAAATCCACTCACTCTACCGCATGCTACCACCACATTGCATTAACAGCGCGGCATGCAACTTACGAAATGCACTAATGAGGTCAATGAACGCATGGCTACCTGTTCCGCAACCTCAAGAAATGCATTGTCATCAAATCATCTTTCATGTTTTTTCAATACGCAGTTTTCGCAGGCGCAGATACTTTTGCGTAAGCCACCCCGACTCATGGCATGGGACAGTGGAAGAAGATACACTCATGAAGTCGACAAATGCACGAAAACCTGCTCTGGCAGAGTATCTAAACTCTCTTCAACTTGAACTGTGTAGCAAAAGAGCAAATAGCTTTAATAGCCTGTATACGTGTATCTGCATGGTCGTATTTGTGACATTGGGTGCAAGATCAGACGACATGGCCAAAAAAATGTGTACCCGATTTTGAGTGAGCTTTGGACATATATGTATTATTTGTATATGGTTAGACTATGCGCCAATTTTTAAAAGAATCGTACAAGCACCTCACCTGGGCAGAAGTTGGAGAAAATTGAAATGGAAAAAAAGATTATTTCATTAGATTATTGGTCCTTCAAATTAAAACACAGTAATACTTTTCAATACTTTAAAGTTTTATTCTTTTACTCTTTATAACTTCTTTATAAAACCACAACCAACACCTTCCACGTCTTTTCATAGACTACACTCTTGTATATTGTAAAATGCATTCAAAGAACTTAGAACATTATATCACTTACGATACAAAGTAATAAATTCCATGATGCAATAGAATTTCGTCTCATGCACAAGAGATCGTTAAAATCCACTTGAAAAATCTTGTGCATGGACATGTCAATAATAAAATAAATTACGAGCAACCACTTGAGAATTAATTTTTGTGTTTGCGTATCAGAAAATCTAACACGCCTCCTCAAAAATTAATCGGTTTTGAAATTCTCGTAATCCACTTTAAAGTGTATATTTGAATTTACTTCTATTTATTTTTATTATTTATTATTGGATGTGATTTTCTTTCAAAGTCTTCTGGGGTAACATAATGGCCCAAGATTCATTGCGAGGGATAGGGAAACCCAGAAAAACCTATCCAGACCATTTCAATAATATAAAATACAAAACATAATTAATGATATAAACTGCTATTGCAAACTCATTTTTGTCCTAAACTCCATAAACTTTGGTCCTGGTAATGGCTTTGTCATAGCATCCGCTAGTTGTTGACCTGTTGGAATATAATGTAACTTTATTATTTCCTTCTGTACTTGGTCTCGACAAAAATGATATTTTATTTCTATATGCTTTGTCTTCTTGTGATTTGTAGGGTTATTTGTAATGCTAATACAGCCTGTGTTGTCTTCATAAATAATAACTGGTTCAGATAATTTAAAATCAATTGTATTTAACAAAGATTTAACCCATAAAATTTCTTTAATTATTTCGTAAAGAGCCATATATTCAGCTTCATTTGATGATGTTGCTACTGATATTTGCTTCCTAGTATTCCAGCAAATAGTACATTCATCAAATAATTTCAATATAAATCCCGTTGTACTTTTTCTATCTATCTCATCACTTCCCCAATCAGAATCTACATATCCGATTAAAATATTTGTATAATTATTTCGTTTATATGTTAATTTGAAGTCAACAGTTCCTTTTAAATACCTTAACACCCTTTTTAAACATTTCCAAAGTTCCATATTATTTTTGTTTGTAAATCTACTTAGAATGCTAGTTGATGCACTCAAATCAGGTCTTGTACAAATCATTATGTACATCAAACATCCAATTAGATTACGACAGGGTGCATCATATTTCTCATCTGAGTTTAATGCTGTACAATTTAATCTACATTCAAGAGGTGTATTTATTGGGTTACATTCGTGCATATTAAATTTATTGAGAACTGTTTTAATATAAGAAGTTTGATCTAAACTAATTGTATCAGTTTCTCTTTTGATTGCGATACCCAAGAAAAATTTTATTTCTTTTAAATCTACCATAGAAAATTTACTCATTAAATATCCTTTAAAATTATTCATTAAAATAATATCTGCAGTTGCTATCACGAGATCATCAACGTACAGAACAACATAAATATTTTTCAAAATGCTTCCATTATTGAGAATGTAAATGCACGGATCAACTAAAGAATTTTTAAATCCTTTTTCTTTCAAAACAGTTTCAAAAACTTCAAACCAGCATCTTGCAGCTTGCTTAAGTCCATACAATGCTTTGTTTAATTTGCACACTTGGTTACTTTTACATTTGATTCCCTCAGGTACTTTCATATAAATTTCTTCTTCCAATTTACCATTTAAAAATGCTGTTTTAACATCCATGTGATGAATAAGTAGACCAAATTTATTAGCAAAAGATAAAATCATTCTGAAACTTGTAATTCTTGCAACTGGTGCAAATGTCTCATTGTAATCTGATAAATATTCCTGACTAAAACCTCTAGCACTAGCTATACCAAACGAGCCTTATATTTCCTTGCATTACCAAATTCATCATGTTTAATTGTAAATACCCATTTACAATCAACGATGTTTTTATTTTCAGGCTTTTCTACTAGAGTCCAAGTTTTATTTATCATTAATGAATTTATTTCATCTTTGACAGCATGTTCCCATTGCTCTCTATTTGCACAATCCCTAATTTCAGAATAAGAATTTGGAACCTTATAAACAACAGACTGAGCACTTAATATATACTCATCAGAAATTATGTCCTCATTATACGAAATAGGAGGTCGACTTTTAATTCTTTCACTTCTTCTTTGTTTAGAGACTTCATCATTCTTACTTAATACATGTTCCTCATTTTTGCTATTTACTTTAGCAATTTTACTTGGCTTTTCGCAAGTATCTTCTGTATTAATATCTGATTTATAATTATTTTCAGATTTATTAACATCTGATTTAATACTATCACATTTCTTATTATGTGATTTCATACTAATTATGTGATTTTTTACAATCTCTATTTTTCTTCTGTCAAATCATAATTTTCATCTAGTAGGTAATCTAAACGTAGTAGTCGGTGCAATGCCTACTCTACTCTACTCTCCCACATAAATATGAAATAAATACATAATGTCCCAATGTCCCCCGCTTGAATTTAGTGCCCAAAACAAAAGAGCCTGCATTAGTATTCTTACATCATACTAATTCAGTAGTTAAAAAAAAAGAAATTTCTTAAGCAACAAACAAATTTGTAAAAATAAATTAAATTAACAATACGGGTTTCGGCGCCCCTAAACCTGGCGCCCGGGGCGACCGCCCCGCTCGCCCACCCTAAAGCCGGCCCTGTAAATAGGGCTCGGAATTGGATGTTAAGGTTTGTGTTCGTAGAGACGACTCATGGGATCATCGCTCAGCGATCGTAGTTTTGCATCCAATTTCGAGCCGTAGTTAAATATTTTTTGAATGGTTCTACTTTCCTAGTATCGACTATGGACTAAAGGAACATGTCTGTATAGAAACTAGGGGGCTTCGCTCGCCAACCCCGAGGGCGAGGCTAATTTCGGGCGCGGCCGAAATTTGGATACGCTTCGTTCGCGAACCTATGACTTGTATTTAATCCCCCTCCACATTATTTTTCTTCCATCTTGACAAAAGTTTTGGGCTTGGTTGAAATAAGTGGGCAAGTAAAAATATTTACTCAGAAAATTTTATTGGGGTTGCGGGAAAATGACACCACAGTACGATTCCATTCGTTTTGAACTTTTATCTTGCTTTGGTAAAGACACATTAATTCAAGGTTTTGTAAAATTGGTGCAAAAAAATTTTTCTTAGAAGAACCAAAATGGGGGTTGGGTTTGTATGGCCACCCCATGACCCCATGGTCAGATTTGATCAATTCTTAGATATGTTTTGTGTCATCAAGAGAAACACATTTGTGTGAAAATTGGTTGAAATTTGTGCACAAATAAAAGAAGTTTTTTTTTAGAATAACCTAATTTGGGGGTTAGGTTTGTATGGCCCCATTGTCCGATTTCATCCATTCTCACATATGTTTTGTGTCATCAATAGAAATGCATTTGTGTGAAATTTGGTTGAAATTGGTGTACAAATAAAAGTTTTTTCTTAGAAGAACCTAATTTGGGGGTTAGGTTTGTATGGCAGCCCCATGACCCCATGGTCCGATTTCATCCTTTCTTACATATGTTTTGTGTTATTAATAGAAACTTATTTGTGCGAAATTTGGTTGAAATTGGTACACAAATAAAAAAGTTTTTCTTAGAAGAACCTAATTTGACATCGCCCAATCGACTCCCAAAGTCATGCTGATCATATATGTAGGCCTGTTCCGAAAACCGGGATCCCGGTACAAAACCGGTGTTCACTTGGTACCGGACCAACGCCATCTAGATATATCATAGCCGCAACTCAGCTGGACAATGCCGTCATAGTTTAGCTCTTAAATTTTTTATTTACACGAACAAACAACAAAAACAAGTAGTGACGAAATAAAAAGCAAAAACAAAACAGTACAACATTGGCGAACATAACCTTAAACTATGAGCTGATTTTGACGTCTAAGATTCTACATTGCGGCCTTAATATCTAGACGGCGTTGACCGGACCCGATATTCTTAAGTACAGATATCCCGGTTTTTTTGGTACCGAGTTTAAAAAAACGACCGACGAGTCGGTTTTTTGGTACCGAGTTAAAAAGAACGATTCATTTCAACCATGAGCCGGTTTTTTTCAGGTTTTTTGGTACCGGTTTTTAACCCGGTACCCAAAAAAACCGGCTTATGGTTAAAAAAAACGTCGGTACTGATAAAAAACCTGAGTCGGTTTTTAACCCGGTGAGTCAGGGAAACCGGTTGTGGTACCGGGTATTGAAAAAAACCGAAACCCGGTACTGAAATCTCGGTACCGAACAGGCCTACATATATGTATACTTTTGATATGGTCGGAGATGCTTCCTTCAATGCGTTACAAACTTCATGACCAAATTAATATACCTTTTCACTCTGTGAGCGAAGGGTATAAATATACCCATATAGTGCTAAAAAACGGTGGTTTCACTTCGATCGCTGAGCGATGATCCCATGAGTCGTCTCTACGAACACAAACCTTTGAACTACGATCGCTGAACGATCATCCCATGAGTCTCTACGAACACAAACCTTTACCACTCATCGAGGCAGCATGTACAACAATGAGCGCGACGATAATTTTATTCTACACATACCACACCACCGTCGCCTGACAAGCTCAACGACTATCGTTTTGGAGGAATGCAGCTCCATATAAAATATATGCAAGCAGTACCCAAGTAACAATTTCATCCCTATAATACTTCGTAAAATATTATCTTCTAACGACAATAGGGGCACTTTACAGGGTATAAACTCTGAATAATAGTCCAATAATGGCGATTGGCGCCGTTTTTTGATCCAATTGCACCTTATTGTAGCACTGAACTAAGCTTTGAAAAAGACATACATCAATGTGTTATGTCATCATTTTCTGTCATTTTCTCGTGAAAAAAAGAAAAAAAAATTCCCCCAGCCAGCGTCGAACCAGCGACTGTCGGACGCCAGTCCGACGCCCTAACCACTCGGCCAACCTCACATATAGTTAACATTGCTCGTAAACACTACAAGTGCTCAACACTTCTTTATCGACTCTTCTCCATTGCACCTTCTTCTTTATATGTCAGTCAATTGAAGTTGAATAAATCCACACATTCATCAACAAAATGCAGACATTTTCTGCGCTGAGATTATCTTAATTGATTCATAAGTTAACAAGGAGTGAGGAAATGTTAGTTTCATGCAATATTTCAATGAATTCAATTCAAGAAACGTGGTATTCCGGAGCACTTCATAAGTGTCAATTCAATAAATCACAAAGTCCATCCTTCAATAAAACTAGGCTGAACAATTTATTGGATGACCATACGAATGTCACACGATAAAAATGACACCGACTGTGCTATAGAAGAATATATGCATGTGTGTGAGTTAACTAGAGAGACTATTGCATGTGTGTGCTGTATCATCCAATAAAACACAAGAGTGGAGTATTTAAAGGAGTGTCTTTTTTAGGTTGACGTTTAGAGACAGTTTTATCGAAGTTTTATACCACAATCTTAGAATTAATTCCATAATGATGACAGAAGCTTTCCGGAAAATACTTTAAGGATGGTTTATTGGATCAAAATATTACTTTAAGCGATGTCACACGATAAATGAATTCCGTGGTACTCTATGGTTGCTACAGTGTGAAGTGCTTCTTTAAAGCAAACGAATTGTTGTTTGGGTACTCAATTCCAGTCGTCAGGCGTCTTATGAGTCGTGTCTACGAACACAAACCTTAAAGGTACGTTGTGCTCGACACGACTGCATAGCGACAGCGACTCGCTCCCCAGATAGCATTTTGGAACTGATCCTGTGGCATCAATAAGTATTCAATAATTTCCCCTCTTTGCAATTGATTCTGCAATGGGAATTTATTGATGCCAGCCAACAATATGAAAAATATCAATGTTTAATAAGTATAAGAGCGATCCACGTAATCATAAATTTGTCTCGCCCCTTTGTTCGAATAATTTCGAATGTAAATTTTAATCAAGTTTTCCATCAAAAGGATTATGAAGAAAAGTTTCAATACGGAATCAATTCGGGAACGATCCGTTGACCATTTTTTGACAAATGATAAAATCCTGTCAAGTTATTGTGAAATTGTTGAACCGTCGGCAGTAGTTGTTCGCGTAACTCATTATTTTAGTTAAATGGCTAAATATTGCAGCCTCTTTTTGTCATTTCGGTAAGTGATCAGTTTTTAAAAGTAACATCTACTCTATGTTTATTTATTTTGATTTCAATGTTGCTTTCAGATGAGATTCGGACGAGAATTGGGAGGCTAATGTGAACGAATACGATACCGCACTTAAACAAGGACTGAGACGTGCATGTTTTCAAATAAATAAAATGTTAATATGTATTGTAATGTAATGTTAAAGTAACTTTAATTTTTGCTTAAATAAAGTGAAGAACGAATTTGTAACAAAAAGATTTGTTTTGATTAATAATATTTTTACAAAGGCCATCAATAGAGTAACGATGCCATATTTAATATTATATCAATGATATATCGATATCAATTCGTTTCTTTTTATTCTGTTGGTTCGATATTATTTTGATACAATATTGATAGCAATCATCAATAACATTTCCCCTTTTCGAAAACGACAACCAATCAAAATGTAAAAGCGGACATCGTCCATATAAAAGAATCAATAATGGTATCCCAACTAACATTTTTCTGCTTATTACACACTTGAAGAGTTTTATAAGAGCAGAATCTACTTCTTATTGCATTCTTCAAGCCACTTATAATCGTAAAAGTGGCGTATGAATTTGCGATTATAAGCCTCTTCAAGATATCTTGAAGATGGCTAAAAGAATTGTACCAAAAGTATTTTAAGACCGTTATAAGAATACGTATAATAGCTTTCTGAAAATACACTAACAGACTGAGTTCCCATAATTTCTTTGTATAATCTTTTTTTCCATGAGATGTGAAGGAATTGGTTTTCCACAAGAATTTTTTAAGAATATTCTTGTTTTTTGTTGCTGATTGATTAATTCTTATAAGAGTTAAGTTGAGCAAAATGATGGAGACTGAAGTATAAGAGTTGAAATGCGATTGTATTTTACACTTGTTGTTTAGAAATTAGTTTCTTATTCCAAATGGATTTTTTATTGCGAAAGAAATGGCTTCGTGGAATCTGAGGTGAAACTCCGAAAAAACACAGATCGCTTTTCAAATTTGGCCATTTTATTAATTTGTAATCTAAAATAAAATAAATGCTTCTCATGAAATTCAGTTCGTTTAAGCTCTAAATGAGCTAAACACTTCCTAAATGTATTGGGGAAGACTTTAGGAAAGCATAATATTTCAGATATGTATATTAAACCCGATTTTTCATTAATTTTTCAAATCGTTATTCACCGTCCACAAAATTTCACAATGGGAAATATGGCGGAACTTTCCAGTTCTTGCTTAAAGATTATTTGAGAGTGTGGCCAGTTGTTTTTCTTTAATAAGTAAATTATCAGATAAAGATCCTATTATGCTCTTATCTAAGAAGTTACTAAAATAAAAACTTGCCTGGAGCTTTTATACGACTTTCTGTAGAATTCTCTCGTTTTACATTCTCATTCAAATGAGTTATACTCATACTTTCTTACGGTAAACTATCACAGGATTCATACCAGAATAAGTCTATTCAAATCATCCAAATTTGATGGACATATATGAAAATGCTAAAGGGCGATTTCCATACTCCATATGGAAATGAATTTCACTAGAGGTTCCATTTCAAAATAATATAACCATTAAAAAGTTTATGTACAATTTTTAGGTTAAAATAGCGCATAAAAATATACAAAATATTTAACGCCACGCAGAATAAAAATATACCTAAAAAAATATACTTTGATAAGTACCCCAGTATTTATACCAGACGCAAACTTTATAAGGCTCACAAAGAATATTTAATGAAGAGTTTACAAGTATAGTAGCTTTATTCAAAGTTTATATATGCGATACTTCTTGTAAGAGTTTAGTAACAGTTCTACCGAAGAGGCTCTTATACAACCTAAAACCAAAAGGTTTAAAAGTCTAAAGTCTTATAAAACTTTTTGGAAGCATATTAAAAGGCTGCGGTAAGCCTGGATAGGCTGAAAATAGCTTTCATTAAGAATAGAGTCTGTATTAAGCACATTAACAGACCCAATGCGTTAAAGCAATTTGACGGAATATGTTATCAGAGCCGTGTCTTATCATTAACGTTTATAAATATTTTAAGAGAAATATCTCCTTGCAAAGTGTCTAATACATGCTGTAACAGAACTATTGTTCTTAACCAGAGGTTAAATTGTTAGTTGGGATACTGATAGGATCAATACATTGAATATAAAGTTCAGTACAGAATCAACAAAACATCAGTATTGTGTGGTATTGTGCTATCTGGGTCATTTCATATAAAAACTCGTTTTTAGAACGAGAGAAAAATGAGTTTTTATATGAAATGAGCGAGTCGCTGTCACTAGAGCCGATGCAGTCGTGTCGAGCACAACGTACCTTACTGGGATTAGGTAGACTATGGATAAGCCCTTAAGGAAAAATTTTGTCTAGGTTTTTATAACACAATCACAAAAAACACACATACTATCAACTACACCATAGGCGCCGTAAGTTTTTCATACGATGAGGGCATACATTTGGCGCAAAAATTTGAATTCCCAAATAGATTTTTATGAACTGCATGCAAACAATTTCGGTACTCAAGGCTCTAGTACACAATCATATTTGGTAACATTTATATTATAATATGCTTAAGCCTACTTGATTTCACTTATTGCACGTCTAAAAATTTATACTGAATGAATCGATTAGGCTTAGGCATATGACATACATATTATAATATAAATATGACTGTGTAATGAAGCCCTAAGCAAAAAAGATAAAGACTAAATACATAAATCGAAATTCTTGTTTTCCGCAAATTACGTTTAAGTTTTCTTATGATTTTCATATCGGTGTAATGGGAATATGAGTAACGAATCAATAAGGCTTCAGGTGTGTTTTATTGGGTCGAGTACAACTTTTGTCAAATTTGTATGGAAGTTTTTCACCATTATACTAATTTCCTCCAGGGGAATAATACTTACGAATGTCACATTTTGATTGGGTAGAAAATAAATTATATTTCGTTAATCGCCTCCTTCTTCCTTTTATAACCGGGCTTGGGACCGGCTTTGACGGAATTAAGGCGATAAGGACTGCATTCATTCCACGCGCACTCCATGCTTAGGCGTTTATGCAGCGGAATCAACTTGTCCCTCAGATGGTTCACAACAACCAGCGGCTCGTCTGGACTATTAGCTGCCTTTCGCATTAAATGATTGATGATCTCGTCGTTCAAATAGGCCACAGCATCGCGTTTAAATTGCTTGTACCGAACAATCAGTTTGTATGCAAAATTAACTCCTCCGGCGACTATAACCGCTAGCCCGATGAGTCCAACATAAAAGAAGAACTTCTGTAGCTTATTGTACACGGAACACGTGAACGGAAGGCGGGGATTCAAAAGTGCAAAACTGTAGGCTTGAGCATCGCGCAACGCCAATACTTGATCAACAGACAATGCAGTGCCGTCTTCATCGACTGCACTTATTTTCCACTGCGGATTTTGGTGAATCAAATATTCGACATTGTGCAGATCGCGAACCATTCGACGAACGTTCAGATGCAGATGAGTGGCCTGAACCAATCGAACATTTTCCTTGGTACCCAAACTAAACTGTGCTGTATTATCTTTACATTTGTGGTCCTCAATAACTCCAGAGCTCCTTTCAAACCCTCCTCATCGATGCACGTCATCTGTGTGAATCGTCGCATATCTGATAGAAAGTATTTCGATCGTTGATGGTGTTGGCCAAATCGAGACTGATCGTTACATACATGAAGGTCGCCACGCCGAGGAAAATGATCAATGCACTAAGCAGCACGCAAAGAGTCAACGTTTGCTTCACACCATACTGTTCGTCCAGTCGATTGATGAGATTTGAAAATGCCGCACGTGGTGATATGTTTGAATGGGGCTTGATAGACAATATCAGCCTCTCGTGGTGGCGGGGCATAACTGCTTCCCTAGTACACTGTCCCGCAGATTCACGGCTCGCGTCCTGCATGTGACGATCCTATACCTGCTTGAACTGCATTTGACTCGCCGATAGACTCATTAGACATCTGAAAACAATCGATAAATCATTATGCATACCAATTTATATTTTAACAATTCAACTACTGTCGGTTAAATTTATTTGTTTACTTACCGTAATACCAGACGGATTCAGTTCCGGAAATGCATTTTCTTTGAGCACAGTTCGTTTCTCAAGTCAAAATATGCCGTCATTACGCAAATGTTTCGTGCAAACCACAGGTCTTTTAGGAATCTACACACCTCTTAACTGTAGTTTGTCTATCCATACAGCGCGTTCGCCTCATCAATTAGAAATCTGCAAGAAACGGTTTACATTATGAAAGAATTAGCATATTATTTTACCAAAGCAGTTTAATTATCAAATTGACTCGAAACTTTGCACGAAAATTGCAAAAAAAAAATTGCAAAACTCTAACAATGTGATGAGCCCCCGAAACAGAAAGAAATTGATACGTTCATGAACACATCGACGAGACGAATTTCCATCGTAACCTTTCGTGCCCGCTTCGTACAAAACATGCACGAACAAGGTACGAACCTGGGACGAACTCAAACGAACGGAAACTCGTCTATTGTATTGGCTGTCAACCACACAATCGCGCACTTGTTTTCAAGAAAACATGTATGAACAATGCGATAAACTATAATTTTGACACAAAAATTCACATATGACCACTAAAATGTAGGCTCTCACGCGATTACCTGTGAAAAGATACACTCATAGTGTTTCACTGTTGGTCGCTGGAAAACCCGACAACAATGCACTTCATGTTCTGAAATAAACTTTTTTTTAAATTAGAACGAATTCGCAGCCTTACGGCCTACACTGTTTAAGTCAATTTCTTACAATTCACTTGGAAAAACTCGATTTTGTCCACTCACACTCACTGCGTTCACTTGGCGCGAATTGGGTGACAACCACACTGTTGACAGTCTGTTCATCGGCCGACCATCTTGTGGGTTGCCCGAGGGGTGTACGAGAGGTGGCGTTGAGGAAGAGGAGAAAAAATTTCTAGACACACACGTACGCTCATCTACACGATGATTTCCAATCCAGTTAAATATCATAGGTACCTTAAGACCGGATAGAATGACGGATGCTGCAAATACATCAGAGAGACAACCTCCAGTATTTCGAAAACAAGCTTATGCTGATAAAGTCAGTGGAACAATCTTACCAAGAGCGAGATACAAACCACCATACAGTTGATAGAGAGGCGAGAGGCCTTCCAAATATGCAAACTACCCCCGGTAATTATAACATATTGTACATCATGTCTTTTGCAGAGTAAAAAAGAGGCTTTCTATTTCGCCTATGCAAGCGTTGAGTGAGTCAATACTATTTACGTCCTCCAATGACAGACATAACTACAACTAATACCTTTTACTACAACGCTACAACCAAGAGCGAGGTGAATCCTACAAGCAGGAAATCACAGAGATACACATATGGACAAAAAAATAAGTACACCCCTCATGTACCTTTTTATGCCAAATTTTCATATTCTTTTTAAAATTGAATTACTCCAAATAGATAGTCATTACAGCAATTAGGATACAACAATGCCAATGGAACCGAAAAACTAAATGGCATCCCCCTATTTTCTTAGTCCCTCCCGATATTAACTTTGAAGTGGGTTTTCAGCTTGGTCAAAATAATAAGTACACCATCGTTTTTTTTAATCTTTTGACAACAAGTTGCTATTTTCCGTAAGGATTTATTTTTTTATTAATTGGTGTATGCAAGAAGCGTTAAATTAAAAACAAACAAAAATACTTAAGGGTGCGAAAAACGCATGGTAGGTACGAAAAAAGTAGTTTAAGTTCGAAACTTTGATATAGCGGAAAAAATATTCTCTCAATAACGAAATAAACCAGCTAAACATTGTATTTACTGTGTAATTCATTAAAAAGTAAATATAAGCAGTCTCAAATACAGTTAAGTCTATGTAAGGGCCTTAAGGACAACTGTCGGTCTCATTATCACTATGGCGAGAAAAGTAAAGCAGTTTTGACAAAAGTTTGGAAGTTCCCATGGCGACGTCATAATGTGTTGACGGTTCAAGAAAATTTGGGAGGGATAGTTTTTCTAGTTTCAGACCGAACAATGAAAACTCACAGAATATTCAGTTTTATTTATGAGACCGTAATAAATTTGATTGGAAACTACTCTTATCGTAATATTCTTCATTCAAGAGAAAAAAATAATATAATATATCCTACATCTACTGACTATTTCCCATGGAGTCGGAAAAACGTGGTCTATGGTTTAATTTTCATATTTTGGTTTCGTTCAAGTATAACTAATAACCGTTACAATGAGACAATTTCCATATAAGAAATGTTATTTTAGAGTCCTAGAATATTTCACTGAACACACACACTTTAAATGGGGATTTCAGCAGGATATTAACCCTAACCGTACCTCACAAACTGGTCAAGGATCCGCTTCAACCAAGTCGGGTGGCTTTTCACGTTGTTACTAGAGTTAAATTGAATCTGGAATGTTTAGGGGGAGTTGAATCAATGAAACAGAAACACAGTTTTCACAAAACTGACCAATTACGGAATTTCCTGGAAGTAACTGGATATATGGATGTATGGGAACATTCCATAAGAATTATCTCCAAAAGGCCAACAAAATACTTTTTTTCTTTCAAAATAATGGACCATTTAGTTTTAAATAACAAAATAAAATAAATTCTTGTCGAATTAGAACTTAATATTTTAATTAAAACAAGTTTTAATCAAATTAACTGACATGTACTTATTATTTTGTCCAGCATATTTTAGTCAGTTCGTACTTTTTCAAGGTAAATTAAAGCTGTTATTTATTATAATATGCTAATTTACATGTTATTTCATTCCTCACCAATTAAGTATTTAAATCTTTCCATATGAGTTTGTTTCCTAAAATAACTACTTGGCTACAGGGTGATACGAAAAATTCGTATGGGTGTACTTATTTCTTTGGCCATATGTGTATGTCCCATCAATTTTAATACACATTTTTCTATGGTCATATGCTTCCTTCAATGCGTTACAAACTTTATACAAAGTTTAATACATACATATCAAGAGACGCGAGAGCGTATCGCCCGCCAAAGGAAAAAAAACGAAAGCGAACAAGTCTATGATTACTGGAGAACATTTGCTTTTTTCCTTGACAGGGATACAGCCTTCCAGGCAACATCCCCCCAAAAAGAATTTTACCAAAATATTCCACATATTCTGTTCTAGTGCCTTTCAAAAAAAAATCTTTTATCGGCACAATAACGGGTAAGATATATGCAATAAACGGTTAAATTTTCACCCTCACAGACTTAAGCGAGTAACCCAATTTCAGACTGGAGTCTACAGTTGTTGTAGAAAGACTTGATTCTACCATATACAAATAATACTGTTATATATTTCTCGTCTATTCAAGATGTTCCAGTGGGTTCGATAGATTTTCGCGTACACGACAATGAATAACACTCGCTTTACTGTAACACTATTTATTACAACCACACGGATATACACGGTTTACAATTACTACTAATTACTTCACTAATTATTGACTCGACATTATTTATTCACGGCTAAAACTAGACTGACTGACTGGCTCTAGTCGACGCCCTTATATACCCATTTTCGATGTTCTGGAAACTTCGGCCAATAGGTTGTCTCGCTAGTGATGCTAACGCCATCTGGTGCCCAGTAGAGCATACAATTTGGGTTGGCGTAGCGCCATCTGTTGCCAATTTGGGTTGACGTATCCTAGACACCCAACATTACCCCCCCCTTAAACCTGTTCGTCCCGAACAGAACACGCTTCGGTTTCTTCCGTATCGTTGCCTCGATAGGGTGCCAATCGATCCACATGTATGATCTTCATTTTCGCTCTCGGCTTCCGATGCTCTCGAATACGATATACGACATCATTAAGACGGGTGATAACTTCGTACGGTCCTTCCCAGTTCTGCTGAAGCTTCGGACATACTCCTTTTCTGCGATGGGGGTTGTATAACCAAACGAGATCTCCTTCGTTGAACCCGGCAGTGTTAGCCCTTAAGTCGTATCTCGTTTTCATACGATCCGCATTCAATCGTAATCGTGTTCGCACCAACTTATGCACATTATCCAAACGTTGCTTTAAGTCGTACACATACTGAGGAACTGATGTCGACTGTTCCGCTGGCGTAATTCCGAATTTTACATCCGCAGGTAGCCGTATTGTCCTTCCAAACAGAACTTTTGATGGGGTTTCTCCTGTTGATGTGTGCTCAGCCGCACGGTATGCCATCAAGAATAGCTGTAGATGTTGATCCCATGTTCGCGGATTGTTCGACACAACTTTGGCTAAGTGCTCGTTCAATGTCTTGTTGAAACGTTCGACCATTCCATCGGACTGAGGGTGTAGAGGCGTAGTCCTAGTTTTCCGTATTCCCAATAGCCGGCACATCTCGCTGAACACTCCAGATTCGAAGTTTCGCCCTTGATCAGAATGTAGCTCACAAGGTACACCATATCGACAGACCCAATTTTCGACGAGCTGATCCGCCACCGTGGTCGCTTCCTGATTGGGTATTGCGTATACTTCCGTCCACTTACTAAAATAATCAGCCACTACCAATGTGTACCGGTTTCCGCGATCGGTTTCTGGAAATGGTCCCGCAATATCCACAGCGACTCTTTCAAACGGCGCACCAACGACGTATGTCTTCATAGCTCCTTTCAGTTTTCGCGCTGGTCCTTTAACCGCTGCACAACTCGTACACCTGCGGCACCACTCTTCAACGTCACTTCGAGCATGAACCCAGTAGAATCGTTCACGCACTTTCGCCAAGGTTTTGTTGACGCCAAGATGCCCTACCGATGTTCCTTCGTGCATCTCTCGCAGCACTTCGTCGACCTTGCTCCGTGGAAGTATCAGCTGCATTATACATGACGTTCCGTCCGCTGATTCCCATTTTCGTTTCAGCATGCCATCCTCAACGCGAAGAGAATTCCACTGAGCCCAATAACTTTTCGTGGTTGACCCAAAGGTTGACACCTCGTTCCAACTGGGCCTTTCTCCGGACTCCTTCCACACGAGAATCGATCCGATATCCTCGTCGTTCAGCTGGGATTTGCGTATTTCCTCCGGACTCCAGCCTTCCATAGGCAACAATGTCAGCCTTCGTGTATTTTCGGCTTCCTTCTCTTCCACTCGAGCGCAGTGTTTGCATCCAAGGGGGCATGGACGGCGTGAGAGAGCATCAGCATTATTGTGCACTTTTCCACATCTATGGACCGTATCGAATTCGTATGTCTGCAACCGTTCGATCCATCTAGCAACTTGACCTTCCGGATTTTTGAAGTTTAATAGCCATCTCAACGCAGCATGATCCGTTCGCAGTATAAATTTCTGGCCAAGAAGGTATTTGTGGAAGTGTTTCGTCGCCTCGATAACTGCTAGCAGCTCTCTTCTTGTCACGCAATAGTTTCGCTCACTCTTCGACAACACGCGACTAAAATAGGACACCACTTTCTCTTCGCCGTCAACACTTTGCGATAGTACCGCACCAATTCCGGTGTTGCTCGCGTCCGTGTCAAGAATAAACTTGACTCCAGCTTTCGGATACGCTAACACGGGTGCTTGACAAAGTTCTGCCTTTAATGCCTCAAATGCGTTTTGGCATTCTTGACTCCATATGAACGGACGATTCTTTTCAACCAAAGAGTGAAGGCACTTTGCAATTTTCGCGAAATCCTTGACAAATCGCCGATAATAGGTGGCCAAACCCAGAAAACTGCGCAGCTGATGTTTATCTTTCGGAACTGGCCATTGTCTCACTGCTTCCGTTTTGTCTGGATCTGTTCGTATTCCTTCAGCAGAGACAATGTGTCCCAAATAACCAACTTCATTGCTGAAAACGTACACTTCTTTGGACTTAGCTTCAAGTTGGATGCACGTAGCCTCGCTAAGACCTCCTTCAGATTGCGCAGGTGTTCTTCGAAGTTCTTTCCGATCACAATTATATCGTCCAGATATACGAGGCATGTCTTCCAGCTTAATCCACGCAGCACATACTCCATCAGACGCTCGAATGTGGCCGGTGCGTTGCACAATCCAAACGGCATCACTACAAATTGCCACAAGCCGGATCCAATAGAAAATGCCGTTTTCTCTCGATCGTTTTTTTCGATTTCCACTTGCCAATAACCACTTTTCAGATCCAATGTCGAAAACCATTTCGCTTCTGCCAATGTGTCCATGATGTCGTCGATCCGGGGTAGTGGATAACTGTCCTTTTTCGTCACGCTGTTGAGCTGCCTGTAGTCAACACAAAATCGTGTGCTGCCGTCCTTCTTCTTAACAAGGACTACAGGCGATGTCCACGGACTATTTGACGGTTCGATGACACCTTGTTTTTCCATCTCTTGGATCATTTTATGTGCTTCATCGCGTTTGGCCAGCGGTAGTCGCCTGGGAGCCTGTCTGATGGGTTGAGCGCCTTGGGTATCAGTACGGTGCGTAACCTTATTAGTTCGGCCTTGATCTTCGTCGTTCGTCGAGAAAACGTCTTCGT
Source organism: Microchrysa polita (assembly GCA_949715475.1). NCBI lineage: Eukaryota > Metazoa > Arthropoda > Insecta > Diptera > Stratiomyidae > Microchrysa > Microchrysa polita. The sequence continues at coordinate 33,779,541 of OX454419.1, read as the reverse complement.
ACTCGTTGATCAATTTCATAGCGAGCGATCGTTGTTCGGGTGACAAGGTGTTGTTCTTTATAATTGTATCGGCACGAATTCCGCGTTTTCTGATTTCACGGGGCTTAGATTCGTCCGGGACATCTATTGCTGTTACTGACAAAACTGGTTGACAGTTCCCTAATATCGTTCCTTCTTTCACCTTTACATCGCGCTCCGACACATTCATAATTCTTATCGGCACATGCTGCTCCTCATCAATCCTCACCAAACTTCGCGCTACCATCAAGTTCTTGAGCGCTGGTAACTTCGTTGGCTCCACTACATAGAAATGATGGCCTCCAGGACTCCCATCCAGTCTCGCTCGCATTACGCATTCCGAACTCTTCGGTATATCCATATCCTCCGCTACCAATACTCGGAGGGCCGGCGTTTCCATTCGTGGTACTTGTGCGACAATCTCGATGTTGCGCCATCTCAGTGTCCTTCGTCCCAAGTCCAACATGAATCCGTTTGTGTTCAGGAAGTCCATTCCCAGGATGCATTCGTCGGTGATATCGGCAACTAAAAACTTGTGGCTGAACGTAACATCTCCAAGTCGTATTCGTTTGTTAACCTCGCCATGCACACCCATTTCTCCTCCGGTCGCTGTTCGAAGCACGAATTTTCTGTCGTTCACAAGCTTCATTCCTTTCACGATGTCCGGTCTTAAAATTGATTTTGTTGCGCCAGTATCGATGGTGATGATACACTGCTTGTCTCCAATCCAGCCGACTAGACATAGATCGTTTTCGCCTCGGTGAACGCGTGAAACGGAGATGGTAGTTCTGGGGGCACCATTTCCACAAGCCAACCTCTGCCCCTTGAGATTGGCTTTTACATGTTTCCCGCCTCCCTGGCAGCGGGGGCGGTTTGATTCGCGCTTTGCAGACTCGCTTGTCTTGCTTGTTGAGCACACCTTTTGCAGAATGTTTGTGTCTTCCTCGGCTGTTGACAATTCCTTCGCACATGACCCTGTTCACCGCAGTTCCAGCATCGAATTGAGCTGTTGGTATCTTGCCTTGATGCATCCATACGCTGGCAGACACAATCCTCCACTACCTCTCGAACTCGCACACAATTACGGGCAGCTTGCTTCGCAGCTTCAAATGTCAGGCTGTATGCAAGTGCATCCTTGATCGTCCGCTTGTCAGCTAGCCGTAACGCCTGTTGTAGTTCACGATCCAGGAGAGCTGTAGCGAACACATCGACTGCTGTTTCGTTCCGATGTTCTGGCTCAGAGGTCGGGTATGACAAAAGAGCCAGCCGTTCAATATCTTGCGCCAATTGCTGAAGAGTTTCTCCTGGCTTCTGTGTCCGGTTACGAAGCTGTGATCGATAAATTTGCTTCATGTGCTCGTCACCGTATCGCCCATCCAACGCCTTCACAAGCTCCACATAAGATGTCTGTAGTGGAGCAGGAATCGATTGCAGGATTTCAGCAGCAGGTCCTCTCAATGCTAGAACAAGAGCCGTGGCACGCTCACTGTCGGACCAACCATTTACCACCGCAGCAGCCTCAAATTGTGTCTTGTAGATGTTCCAAGACATTTGTCCATCGAAAGTCGGCGCTTTTAGACTTTTAATATTCGAGTCGGTTTTAAATATTTCACTTTTTCTCGATGTTTCGAGGTCGCTATTAGACTTCTGGATATTTCCGACTACTGCTGCATTCTGCGATGTTTTCAAACGTTCCAGATCGTTCTTTAACATCTGGACTTCTTCCGCCACCGACCTGATTTTATCAGAATTTTCTCGCGATTTCTCGTCGATTATATTCAGAACTTCTGCTTTCTGTTTTTCAAATTTTTCTTCGAGGCTGTTCTTTAAATGACTAATCGCTTCTTCCTGTTTTATCGTTGTGGCCTTCAGTTCCGATTTTATCGATTCCTCCATTTTGCTCATTGCCTCCTCAGACTTCACCGACCGCTCATTTTGCTCTGCTGCTCGCTGGTTCAGCTCCGCCATAGCTCTCAGCAACTGCATCATTGGGTCTGTGGTTTCTTCTGCACTTGCCTCACTAGGGTCTTGCTCTTCCCGAAATTCCACCGTGTCGGGATCCTGTCCTTCATCCCTCAGTGCGTCCATCAGCCGAGCAAGCAACGCACTTTTGTTTCCCGAAGTCGACAAATTCCGTTTCGCCAGCTCACGCTTCAATTCGGCCGTGGTTAATTGCGAGATATTACGCGGCATTTCGTTTCTCGACTTATAAACTGTCTACAGTTCAATTTTACACGAATCGAATTTTCTAGAATGTTTTCGAATTCTACACGTTACGGCACTAATTCACTTTCGAGAAGTTTTTCAGTCAACAATAGTCCGACCCGAAGTTCACAAGTTCACTTTCCAGAACTTTCCGTCACGAACTTTCCCGAAAATTCTCGTCGAGTTCTTGAGTGTTCGCAAACACACGCGATTTCACGTTTACCGGATCTCGTCACACTAGTCCGATACGATTGCGTTCACTTTCCAGAATTTTCTGTCGCGAATTTTCCAGAAAATTCTCGTAGAATTCTCGAATATTCCCGAATACACTCGTCACACAGTTTCACGCACTGAATCTGTCCACACTAGTTCAACACGACCGCGTAAGTTCACAATCCAGAACTTTCCAACGCGAACTATACCGATATTTCTCGAAGAGTCCTCGAATATTCACGAGTTCACTCGGCACTCGCAGTTTCACGTCGTATATTCCGCGCACGAGTCACACTTCACCGTACTTGAAAATCCCACTTCTGACACCAATTGTTATATATTTCTCGTCTATTCAAGATGTTCCAGTGGGTTCGATAGATTTTCGCGTACACGACAATGAATAACACTCGCTTTACTGTAACACTATTTATTACAACCACACGGATATACACGGTTTACAATTACTACTAATTACTTCACTAATTATTGACTCGACATTATTTATTCACGGCTAAAACTAGACTGACTGACTGGCTCTAGTCGACGCCCTTATATACCCATTTTCGATGTTCTGGAAACTTCGGCCAATAGGTTGTCTCGCTAGTGATGCTAACGCCATCTGGTGCCCAGTAGAGCATACAATTTGGGTTGGCGTAGCGCCATCTGTTGCCAATTTGGGTTGACGTATCCTAGACACCCAACAATACATATAAGTTACCAATGACCGATACACGTGCCGCCATAAGACGACCCAAGATGCTGACACCTCAACTTGTGCAATATTGTAATACATATTCGAATTTATAATTGTTAACGTAGCAACTCAAATTCCAAATTCTTGCAATTCATTTATTTTTGCTTACTATACAAAAATTGTAATTATAAGAAAAATTGTAAATTCAGTTAGTCCACTTTTGATGATCGATTGTGACTCGTCGCCGGTAATTTAATTGTTAATAAATTTTTTTTGTATACCGAAATAATATTTTCGATAACTGGCGCCCGAGCAGGGACCCGTCCGGAATAGTTAACTCTGATCAGAAAACAATCGCGAGTTACGTGTGTCAAAACGAACCGAGAAAATAACAAAATATGTATTACGGGTAATATAAGCTTTTATTAGATCAAACACAACGTTTTCTCGCGACGGCGTCTCTCACACGACTGCCGAGAATTGCAATTCGATGTCATCCCCTCTGGTGTTGCCAGGCTCGTGTGACAGCTCGGCCTCTCCTGATTTCCCGGACTCCTGACCGGGCTCGGTGACGTCCTCGCCTTCATCGTCGATTGTCTCGTCAAGGATAGGGTCTGCGCTGCACCATGGCTTCATATTCTCAGCATGATGAACAGATCGGTATGATCGTTGACGACGTTGCATGTGATCGATATCGGACACGATGTACCGATCATAACGAAGCACCTTGGTTACGACGTAAGGCCCTCGATATTTTGGCTCAAGCTTTTTCGAACTGCCGGTAGCTGGAGCCACATTAGTAATGACAACCAAATCGCCTTCGTCATAATGGTGGGGTCGTTTGTGGCGCTGATCGAACCTCGTCTTCCATTTCTGCCTTTCTCCCTCGATCGCATGAAACGATTTCTCTCGTCGCTGCTGCATCGGCTCTTCGGTATGCTCTGGTGGGTCATCATGAAGCGCTTGAACCATTCGGTTATGGACAGCATCCCGTAGTCGGAAGTCAAACACCAACTCGTGTGGACTATATTTCGTTGTTGCATGTTCTCCGCTGTTAATCGCCCACTGGATGTTTGGGAGGTGTAGATCCCAATCTTTGTCGTCAACGGAACTTGATCGCAGGCATCGACTAACCGTATGGTGTACTCGCTCAATTGCTCCATTCGCTCGAGGCATGCGCACCGCTGTTTTTACGTGATGAATACCATAACTGCTGCAGTACTCGGCGAAAGACTTTGACATGAATGCAGTTCCGCGGTGGGTGACTATTGTAGCGGGTAAGCCGAAATACGTCGTCAACGGAACTTGATCGCAGGCATCGACTAACCGTATGGTGTACTCGCTCAATTGCTCCATTCGCTCGAGGCATGCGCACCGCTGTTTTTACGTGATGAATACCATAACTGCTGCAGTACTCGGCGAAAGACTTTGACATGAATGCAGTTCCGCGGTCGGTGACTATTGTAGCGGGTAAGCCGAAATACGACGTCAGCTCATTTAATGCCTTGATGACATAGTGCGTTGTCACAGAACGAACAGCTTTCAATACCGTGAACTTCGTAAATGGGTCGACAATTCCCAAGATGTACTCGTTTCCATGACGGCTCTTCGGATATGGACCGGCATGATCCAAATGCAGTCTCCTGAACGGAACTGGGTCCATCGGCTCCGTGTATAGTTCTCCTTCGATTTTCCCAGATGTTGATCGGTTGTATGTACATTCGACACATGATGAAATGTACGCTTTCGTATACTTCCTCATCTGTGCGAACCAAAAATCTCGTTTGAGCCGGTTCAATGTCTTTTCTAAGGCGAAATGTCCCATTTCGTCGTGGAACGTTCTGACGATCCTCCACCGTACTGCCTTCGGTACCACAAATTTCGGTTCGCCATCAACCACTCGGTATAATCGATTCTTAATGAATCTATATTCTTGTCGAATCTGTGGAGCCTGCTCGGACTCCGCTTCTCCACAGAGTACTTTTATTATGGCTAACAATCGTTCGTCCTTGCTCTGGATTGTGGCAAGGAAATCTTCGTCGCTAATTTCAATTTTGAAGATTCGATCCGCACACGTAGACGTCATCTGCGGGTCTTCATTCGGAGCACGGCTTAGCGCGTCGATATGCTGCATTCTTTCGGCGCTTCGATGTTCGTAATCACAATCGTACTCCTGGAGCCTAAGCCACCACCTGGCTACTCTCGCGCGCAGTGGAGTCGAGTTCTTGAGCGTAGTGATCGCCGAACAGTCAGTGACGACACGAAAGTGTTTTCCCAGGAGGAACATTCGAAATCTCTCCACCGCTTCAACTACAGCTAACGCCTGCCGTCCATTACCTGCTTCGAGCGGCGCGGCGCTCCCGCGTTTAAAGCTTTTCCGAATTTTAATGGCGTAACCAAGCAAAATATGGCGTAACTATGCAAAATAAACAAAAATTCCATTCAATACAATGGAAAAGCTTTCTGAATATTGTGTGTGCTTATACCTTTTACTAGTAAAAGCTTTTTTTTCGCACATTTTGTGAAAGCTTTGCCGCTGGAGCGCCGCGCCGCTCAAGTTTACGCTTGCAGTGGAAGAGAGCCCTAATACCTCCAACTCGTAGCTATGATACGTCTGCTCGGTGTCGGAACACTTCCTACTGAAGTATGAGACCGGTTTCCAACCGTCCTCTGTCTCTTGCATCAGCACTCCAGCGAGACCGATTGAACTCGCATCAGTATGCACTTGATGCCGGCGCTTCACATCGTATAATTCGAGAACGGGTGGTTGCTGCAGTATCGTCTTCATCTCGTCGAATGCATGTTGCTCCTGCATAGTCCATTGAAATGACTTCGCATTCTTCGTTCGGAGCAGTCGAGCTAACGGCTGCGCAATAATCGAGTACCGTGGAACGAATTTCCGAAAAAAGTTGGTCAGACCGATAAATCGTCGTACATGTCCTGTCCTTCCGGCGTCGGGAAATTCCGTATCGCTTCCGTCTTAATTTCACCTGGCGAGATGCCTCCCTTTCTGATTCGGTGACCCAGAAACGTAACTTCGGTTTTGAGGAAATGGCACTTTGACGTTTTCAAAGTCATTCCTGTCTCGGATAGGATGGAAAGGAACTCATTAAGTGCTGCGAGTCCTTCCTCGACGGTCTTGCTCGGGATGATGATTTCGTCGACGAATGCGATGACGGCGTGTGTCATTTTGCTAATGATCTCGCGCATCTTCCTTTGGAACACAAATGGAGCATTGGTGAGCCCGAACGGCATGGTGTTATATTCGTATTTCCCTTGGTGTGTCGTGAATGCCGTGAATCTTTTGCATTCCTCCGCGATGGGGATTTGATGGTACCCGCAGATCAGGTCGACTGTTGTAAAATACGTGTAACCCGCAAGTTGAGCCATTTGCTCCTCGACACTTGGGACGGGAAACGGTTCTTTCATCGTTACCGCGTTTAATGCGCGATAGTCTATACAGAGTCTTTCGGTTCCATCCGATTTCGGAACAAGAATCATGGGTGACGCGAATTCTGATGCACTCGGGCGGATAATGTTTTTGTCTAGCAATTGTCGGATCGTATTTTCGACGATTTCGCGTTTCGGAAAAGGAATTTTATATGGAGGCAGGTTTATTGGTTTATCAGTGGTTAATTTTATCGTCATTTCCGGTGACTGACAACGGCCGATGGTTTGAATGTCATTTGAAAAACACCTTTCCCACGATTTCAAAATGTTTGCTAATTCGGGTTTTTCGTTCGTTGAGATCTGTCCGACACTCACACCCGGTAAATCTTCGGAAATTGTACACTGTCCGTGTTGGATCATACAACTTCGGCGACCGTTCAACAACACGTCCGAACCTAAGAGCACGGGCTCTTCTAGCATCTCATGGCTCACTACATACATGTCCGCATCGATTGTGAGCTCATCTACCACCACACTAACGCGACATTTCGAGCTACATTCGAACGTTCCACCTCCGAATCCTGTCAACCTTTTGGTACACTTTTGTACTTCGATGCTGTTGTTCCGTACAAACGAATCGCGTATTAGCGAACAGCTGCTACCGGTATCGATTATGCACGTCACCTCACATCCATTGATTTGGACCACTTTTCTCAAAATGTTTGTATTTCGGTTGTTGATCAGATTGACCGGCTTGTCACCTGACCCGGATTGTCGTTTCACCGGACACGCACTGCATTCATGACCCGTTCGGTGGCATAACGAACAACGAGATTTTCGCGGTGGTTTGGGGCAATCAATTGACAAATGCCCCTTTGCGAAGCAATTATAGCACATACGCGTTTCTCCCCGGGTGTCGCGCGGTTTGGAGAATGTCGATCTCATCGTTGCACTCCCGGTCGGTTTATCGTACTCCCTGTTCGCGGGCGGTTCGTTTACAATAAATCGTCGCAATGCTTTGAGAAACTGCGCCGGGTTTTTTATTTCGGCACTGGCAATTGATGTACGAAACGTGGGCATGTTGATTCCGCGGCGAAGATAATACACAATGTCGCTGTCCGCGAGATCCCCACGCCATCCGAGCGCACATGCCCGGTAGAAATATTGCTCGGGGGACTCGTTGGTCACCCGCTTCTCGTCAAGCAAACGATGATGTATGTTTCCTTCTTCGGGTGGGGAGGGAAAATCTCGGATGATTCCTGACGCAAGATCGTTCCACGTCTGGAATCGGTCCATTAGCCCTTCTATCCACTGTTTCGCTGGACCACACAACTTCGCTTGTACAGCGAATAATACTAACTCGTCATCCCATTTGTAAATGTGTGCGAGCTTTCCCACACGATCTACAAATTGTTTTGCGGTCGGTGATGTTTAGTCCAATGGGGCGAATGATGGGAGCACACTCACCACATCGTTGACAGTAAACGGGTGTCTGTCTCGATATATCGTCTGCGTGTCGTTGCATGAGGGAGTTGTCGTGTCGTGCTGCTCTCTCTCGTCCGTTGCAATGACAGGCGCACTCGATTGTGGTATTGTTCGAACTTCCCCTTCGAAACTCGTACTCGGATTTTCGTGTCTTTCGGTCGTGTTCAGCGGAACGGCCGGAATTGAGGTCGATGAAACGGGTGGACTTGGAACATCATGGCGTCCCATCTCGGTGACAACTTTTATTAAATTTGCCACTTGCAATGCTAACGTTTGCACCTCGTCCCTCAGAGAGTCACTTCCATCATCGGGCTCCTCTTCCGCATCGGAAACGTTGACGTTATCGGTCTGCAAATACTCGCTTAATCGATCGACGAGTTCGGCTCTCCGTCCGCCGATTTTTAATTTATGTTTCGCCAAACACTCGCGGAGTTGCCGGGCGGTTAGTTCGGATATTCTGACCGACGGCATCCCACTTCTGATTTGTCAAAACGAACCGAGAAAATAACAAAATATGTATTACGGGTAATATAAGCTTTTATTAGATCAAACACAACGTTTTCTCGCGACGGCGTCTCTCACACGACTGCCGAGAATTGCAATTCGATGTCATCCCCTCTGGTGTTGCCAGGCTCGTGTGACACGTGGTAGTGTTTGTGTTTGCGCGTGTGTACCGCGAGTAAGCTCCTGTGATTTTTAAAGCAGCGAACCAAAAGGGAACAATACACCCATCCGACACAACCAGCCAGCGACGGAGGACGATATCCGTAAATCAACGCATACTCAGTGGCGTGCATCCCATAGAGGCATAAAAGAACTGCCTACCCTAACCGAAAAGTGAAAATATTAATTATTAACGCTCCTAACATTTTTCATGTATCTTACATAACACAAAAATTATTTCCATCACTGTACGGTGAACAAAAACACACTATCTGTTTATCAAACACGGCGATTTTCTTCTCATCCAAGTCATCGTCGAGAAAACCAGAACAGGCATAATTCGGACTGCCTTTCAGATACGCACACAATGATACAACATTGTATGGGTTTTTTCAATGGGAAATTACACCTACTACACGTAGGTGATGAATGCGGCGAATTAGACTGAGAAATTACGAAGACACAAAAGTAGGCATGCTTTTCGCTTGATTTTATCTCGACTCGTCCGACCGCGGCGAGAGTGTGTTGTCTATTCCGCTTTGTTCTCATATTCGTAATTATAAATTGGTGCATGATGGAAATAATGCAGTGAGTAACATTAAAATTTGCACAGATACTTCAGTTTTTATGTGGTGGATGAGATTATACTCTTGTAATAAATGATCGAAATATTTCTTTAGTGCAGTTTTCGAATGTATAATTACATGGAGAAAGGATTTGTATAGGAAATTTTGAGTTTTAATCAACTAAGAAATTGTCTAGAAAAATTAAATTACAGCCGGCGCCAGATATCAGAATCACATCGATTCTCCAATTTCCGATTCCGGGGGCGACTCTGTTAAACGAATATGTATAATAAATTTGCACTTCTGGAGGATAGTATCTATAATGAATTAAATTGATATAAATACACACATAAGTTATGGGATCCGTACCCTTTTCGGTAACCTTTTTTTGTTGCATAGAATCTCTCCTTTTTTCTATAGGTATAACTAATAATAATTATAAGGTCTTTTCATTTAAGGCTTTGTTTCGCTTGCGTTTTTTTTACTGCTTTTATGAGTAAGTAAAATTAGTTGAAAGAGCCAAATTAGATTAAAATGAGAAATCAAAAACGTTCCTAACCACTTGCTGACTATAATGACCATAGATCCGATTCCCATACATTTCAATCGGCCATTATAATTTGATTCTAATAAACGGTTGATTCTATTAAGCAGTGATTCTAATAACCGGCCTCTAATGTAATTCGTTTTAACATGCGTATTAGATTAACGATCATAGGTTGTTGGTATGGCTTCGGAGCAGCAAATTTGAAGGATTTGATATATTTTCTTTCAATAATTTCTACAATTTTTTTTTTTCCCATTTTGAAAATGATTCAAACCTCACTAACTGGAAATTATATGACTGCCTACCCTGTATGAAAAGGCTGTGCACGCCACTGCGCATACTCGTCCTATCCCCCTTACCGGTGACTATTTGAAATATGCGAAACCACGCATTCGAAATCTTCAATCTATTGTGAGTACAATTTTTATAACAATATATTGAAAAAGGTGCCAACCAGTGCACAACAAAGTGAAAGGCCAATCTATAATTCGAAAAATAAAACATAGCAAATTAAAAAGTGAGGGTGTAATGACTCAAAACGCAACTATGGAATTATTGAAAGATGCCATTTTGCAAATGACAGGATCACTCAATGCTAAAATTGAGTTGACCAAAAAAATCGATTTTAGGCTTCAGAGGCTTGAAGAAACTAATACCAGTAATAAAAATCCCGCAGTGGAAGCACCTCCAATAAGGGGACCACAAAGCGCGGAAGAATTAAAAGAAATATATAGGCTACCAGACAGTGTTAAAGAATTGCAAGTGTTCGATGGGAATCCTTCGCAATATATTTCCTTTGTCCATAATGTAGAAAATATTTTAAAGGACTACGAGGTGGTCCGAAATAAACCTTTATACAGGGCTATACTACAGCATATTCGTCAGAAGATGAGAGGTCCTGCAGATATTGCTCTAATCTCATATAATATATTTGACGACAGCTGGCCCGCTATCAAACAGCGCCTATCCCTGCACTATGCGGATAAAAGGGATATTCGCACATTGGAGCATCAGCTAAATCTTATGCGTCAGGGTAACTTGAGTTTAGATGAATTTTATGCCAATGTGAACCATCAGTTCTCATTGATAGTTAATAAAATCAAAACTGAGACATATTCATCTGAAACAATGGGTGTTCTAATCGAAACATATCGTAATAGAGTTCTGGATGTATTTATCCGAGGCGTAAATGGTGATCTTTCGAGGGTACTTGTCATCCAAAAACCAGCAACATTACCGGAGGCATATACATCGTGTCTAGAAATCCAAAATTTAAATTTCCGAAATGTTTCAATCCATCAACCAAATATTCCGAATACAATCACCGCGCCAAGGAATCAGTTTTTCTCTCAAGGTTACAGGCCAGTAGTACCTCCTAAGCCAGCACCACGAGCGCAACCGAGAATGTTAGCAACTCCCCAACAACGAAACGAGGCGTATCATATTCAGCACGGAATACGTCCTGTACCACCACCACGGCCGAACGTGCAAAAACCTCCAGTCCCAATGGAAGTCGACCCATCGCTGCAAACCAGAAATATAAACTACATGAATCGTCCTGGCGACAACAACCCATACAAAAGGCCAAACGAATCAGCCAACATTCCACGAAAATTTCAAAGGATCAACAACCTGGAGCAGTCTGAGGAATCGGAACCACAATCCAAGGAATACAATGCAATTATGGAAGAAGAATGCAGTGAAGAAGTATACAACAATGCAGTGGAAGAGGAATGCGATGAATTAAATTTTACGACACAAGCCTCTCTAGCGTTCCATACCTAGAGTACAAAACTAGAGATGGGACGTTATTAAAGTTCTTAGTAGACACCGGGGCTAATAAAAATTTTATCAAACCGGAGCTAGCGACGAATGGGAAACCAATTGAAAAGATCTTCACAATACAATCGGCTGGAGGACCAATTAAAATAAAGGAGAAAATATCAGTAAAATTTTTTGCCTGTGTTGGTAACAACTCTCCCATTCAATTCTTTGTTTTACCTGGACTAAAATCTTTTGATGGAATCATCGGAGACGACACCTTGAAAGAGCTGGAAGCCGTAATTGATAGAAAAAATATTTTTTTGATAATCAAACCTAACATAAAAATTCCTTTGAAAGAAAAGAAGTCGATACAGGTAAATAATATTGAAATCAAAGATAATCACCTCGATTCGGAAACTAGAAAACAACTTAAGAACTTGATTTCGAAGTATAAAACACTTTTTGGACCTCTGAGTGACCACGAAACAGTCGATACAAACGTGAGAGCTGAAATAAAAACAACCACGGATGAGCCTGTTTACACTAAATCTTATCCGTATCCCGCCAACATGAGTGCCGAAGTGGAAACCCAGATCAACCAGATGTTACAGGCTGGAATCATCAGACCCTCGAAGAGTCCCTATAACTCACCATTATGGGTTGTTGAGAAAAAAATGGATTCCTCTGGGGTGAAGAAATATAGAATTGTAATTGATTATAAAAGACTCAACGCAATTACCGTATCGGACACCTATCCAATACCGGATATATCGAGCACTATATCCAGCCTTGGCGATGCTAAATTCTTCACAACACTTGACCTTACATCAGGGTTCCACCAGTTAAAAATGAAAGGAAAAGACATCCCCAAAACGGCGTTTTCAACGATGAATGGAAAATATGAATACACAAGACTTCCCTTTGGCCTCAAGAACGCTCCGGCCATATTCCAGCGAGCAATCGACGACGTACTAAGAGAATACATTGGAAAAATATGTTATGTATACATTGATGACATAATCATATTCGGAAGAACTGAAGCAGAACATCTAGCAAATCTTGACAAAGTATTCTCCAAGTTAGAGAAAGCTAATTTACGCGTTAACCTCGACAAGACACAATTTTTGAAAACCGAAACTGAATTTCTGGGATATTTGATTACTAGCGAAGGGATTAAACCGGACGAACGGAATGTATTAGCTATCAAAAAAATAAAACCTCCCGATAATCTGAAAGATCTTAAAAGTTTTTTGGGATTAGCATCGTACTATAGACGTTTCATAAAGGATTTCGCAAAACTCGCGAAACCGTTAACGAATCTTACAAGAGGTAATAATGGTCAAATAAAAGCTAACCAATCAAGAAAAGTAAAGATCCAACTCGGCGAAAGGGAATTGAAAACCTTTAACCAAATAAAAGAGCTGTTAACATCATCCGAGATACTAATTTTTCCAGATTTCACTAAGCCTTTTATCCTCACGACGGATGCTTCGGACCAAGCGATAGGAGCTGTCCTTTCACAAGGAGAAATCGGCAAGGATCGACCTATTACCTACATTTCTAGAAGTCTAAACAAGACCGAGGAGAACTATGCCACTAATGAAAAAGAAATGTTGGCAATAGTGTGGGCTCTCGACAATCTGCGAAATTACATATACGGAGCTAAGAAAATATACATTCTTACCGACCATCAGCCACTTACGTTTACCTTTAGCAATAGGAACAACAATGCGAAGCTCAAACGTTGGAAAGCCCGTATCGAAGAACATAATTGTGAACTCATCTACAAGCCAGGAAAGTCTAATCTCGTCGCGGATGCTCTATCCAGACTGAAGACCGAAGCGCATGTTCTTACGTCACCTACACAAACAATGCATAGCGCAGAGGAAGACAGTACCGACCTTATACCTTGTTGTGAATCCCCAATAAATACCTTCAAAAACCAGTTGATTTTTTCAGAAGGAAAAAATATATATGGTCATGAGGAACCGCATTCAGGCTATCACCGACACTATATAAGATTAAAAACAATCACCAGGGAAAGTCTTGTGAATGCTTTGAAGGAAAAACTACATCCGAATATCCTCAATGGGTTGAAAATACCTGAAAAATTCATTCAACTTTTGCAAGAAGTTTACAGGGAATACTTTAGCAAGTACAAAATCCGTTTAACCCAAAGAGTTGTCGAAGACATCGCTAACCCTGAAACCCGATTCCGAATCATTGAATCTGAACATCGAAGGGCTCATAGAAGCCATGAGGAAAATAAAAATCAAATTTTGGAAAAGTACTATTTTCCTCACATGTCAATGGAAATTAAAAAATACGTGAAATCATGTGACATCTGCAATACAAATAAATACGACCGACATCCACACAAACCGGAATTTCAAACAACTCCTATACCAACTTACCCGACTGAAATTTTACATTTGGATATCTTCGAATTTCAAAAAGAAAAGTTTATTTCCTGCATAGACAAATTCTCTAAATTCACCAAATTCTTTCGAATCAAAGACAAATCCGTACTTCATCTTAGAGAGAAATTGATCAAACTGCTACACTTTTTCACAGTACCGAAAACGCTTGTGACAGACAACGAAAGAGGTCTTATAAGTCCCATTATATCCAACTACCTAAAAGGATTGGGAATCAATGTTTACTTAACGCCCAGCCAGAAAAGCGAAGTAAATGGATCTGTGGAAAGGGTTCACTCCACAATAATTGAAATCACTAGATGTCTACAAAAAGAATTTCCCGACCTGTCGCTAAAGGAACTTATTAACATCTCCGTTGACCGATACAATAATTCGATACACTCCGTTACCAATAGGAAGCCCAGTGACGTATTCTTTGGGCGAGAACAGCGCGTCAACTATCAAAATCTCGCAAATTTTAGAGACAAAATTAATCTGGACCTAGCTGAGCAGATAAACAGAAACCAACAGCGAAAGTTAAAAGCTGCAAATTCAAAAAGGCGAACACCTGTTACATACGAACCGGGAGACACAATATATACAGCAATAAAACAAATTCAAGGAAAAAATAAACCGAAATTTAAGAAAGAAACAGTGGCTCGCGAAAACAAAGTAACAGTAACAACAGAGAGCGGAAGACGCGTACACAAGTCTCACATAAAAAATATCTGAATATAGACCATATATCTTCATTCCAGACTACTATGGCTGCATATAACCTTGACTGCAGATGTCTTCGAAAATCTTGGACCAATTGCTACGATCAAACAAGGAGGCGGACGAATAATCAGCGGCAGCTTCAACTTAGTTCACACCATCAACTTAAACGACTATGATGAAGTACTTAAAAGAACATACCCCATTGTTAATAAGATCAACAACTCAAGTATACTGAAACCGCAGATAGAACACCAAATGACACAAATACTTCGAATGATTACAAAACTACGTGAAGGGACATCGAAAAATAAAAGATCTATTAATTGGATCGGAACGGCCTGGAAATGGATAGCCGGATCCCCTGATGCCACCGATTGGGATACGATAACAAAAAGTCAAAACGATATTATCTCGAATAACAACCAACAGTATAAAATTAACAACAAGCTGATGGAAACAACTAATGCCATATTACAGGAATATAATAAAATTGTGCGGCATTCCGAAGACCAAATCAACGATAAATATGAGCAAATGATCTTCAACCGATTGAGTATTCTGCGAAACGAAATCTATGAAGTAACACTAGCAGAACAGATGGCGAAAAAGGGAATAATCAATACTAATCTTTTGGACAGAAGTGAGATAAAACAACTCATCACACAAATCGAAACTCTTCCATACCAAAACGACGTCGAGGCTGCTGAGTATGGAGAACCAACCATAGTAACTAAAGGATCAATCCTCCTGTACATAATCTCACTACCAAAGACGAGCGAAAAGGAATACAATCGGGTCATTATACGATCAACGACCAGATACGATAAAAGAGTTCATTTAGAATTCCGCGAACTGCTGGTAAGCCAAAAGGAAGAATTCGGAATCAAAGAGAAATGTCACACCTTAAAAAACCTCACAATTTGCAAAGAAGGCCATATAAGAAAACTACCCGAAAGTCACTGTATAAGCCGCATAATAAGGGGGACGGGGGCTGAATGCGAGTATGAGTTCAACAAGGATGAAACAATCGAGATGATCGACGAGAACACCATCTTTCTGGATCTTTTCTATGGGAATATCACTGATAAAAACTCAACCCGACAGCTGAATGGCAGCTTCCTAATCCAGTTCAACAACGAAACCATAAGGATAAAGGACGAAGAATTCACCAATAAACAGCTTAGGACGAATCAAATCTTACCATCAATTTTCCAAGCCAGACCTGCCGAGAAGAACCTAAGAATCGATTCCGGATACCTTCACAGCCTCCATTTGGACAACCCGGAAGGAACTGCAACATCTTCGTAACAGCTACACACATTCTGTTTATACAGACATTAGTTTTGGAGCCATTCTTATAATTCTTCTTAGTTTTTTTTGTATCTTTCAAGCTTAAAAGGAAAACAACGAAATTGGAAATTACTTCAGCAAAAAAACAGCCAATAATGACGAATTTCAATATCCAGCAACTACATCCGCCTAAGATCGATCTTCATTCGCAAGCACACTTACCAATGGCCGAAGTCAGTATCCAGGACCTCCAACCCATAAGGCTCAATCTCTAAGGATACCAAGCTAGGTCCGACGGGACGCGGACATTTGAAAGGGGGAGAGTTACCAATGACCGATACACGTGCCGCTATAAGACGACCCAAGATGCTGACACCTCAACTTGTGCAATATTGTAATACATATTCGAATTTATAATTGTTAACGTAGCAACTCAAATTCCAAATTCTTGCAATTCATTTATTTTTGCTTACTATACAAAAATTGTAATTATAAGAAAAATTGTAAATTCAGTTAGTCCACTTTTGATGATCGATTGTGACTCGTCGCCGGTAATTTAATTGTTAATAAATTTTTTTTGTATACCGAAATAATATTTTCGATAACTTATATGTCCAAATTGGTACAAAATATTGTTTCTATGAAAATGTATCTGAAATATCCTAGAGCTTTCAAGCGAATCGCATGAGCCTGTGTGCGTGTGAATTTGAGAGAACGTTTTCCAGTTCAAGAGAGTCAAGAGACTCTTTTTATAGGATCTTTTAAGAATTACTCATCGCTTGCCATTGCCTGCGACTTCCGTGGTGTGTGATGGATATCTCCGTGATGCATGACAAGTGGACCAAGTGGGTCCGAGGAAGAGAGCAAGTTGCCGTTGCGGACCATATGTTATGTTATGAACACAGAAATGATTATGAAATTCATTCACTGCCACGTACCGCCCGCGTCTTGTGTGGTGTGCAATGTATTGCACCGCGGCGCATGAGAATTGGACAAAGTTGGGTAGAGAGAAGGGATCGACACGAGAACACGTTGTGCATGCGCCTACGAAATTTATAGTTCGTCTGTGGCGTGTGTATCTATATTTTGAGGTTCAGATTATCTGAGCCGATATTTAAATATGATATTTGAGAGTCAATTCCAAGCAACCCAAGCGATGCGACAAGTTTAAGAAAAATGGCATATTTGGTCGGCAAAAATCCTACATCGGAAATTTTTTTGAATTATGGTTGGAGATGGTCCCCAGATTATGGCGCAATAAAAGTCCCAACCGATTAGTGATCCGCAACCTTAAAAAAAGGGGGGAAAGGGGGACTCTTTTCGTTTTTTTGCGATTATTTAAAAAAAGGTAAGAGATACAGAAAAATTGTCTGCCTTCTCCTCTTTTTATACACTGCGTGAGGAGAAGTCTATTCTTAAATTTACCTTATTTTAGTGAAATATGCATTAATTATTACATTTAACTCTGTTCAATAAACTATTAAAATAAAAAGTAAATAATCAGAAAATACAAAAATATTAGCACATACATATGTATGTATTATCAATATTTTTTATATAATCAGAAAAGGGAGATATTTAGCAGGCTATGAAGGCTTTGGTGTCAAAAAGAAAAGTCTCTAATGGAGACGATAATAATTAATATAAATGTAGGTATGAGTTTTAGGGTCATAGACATGGAGTTTCTGAAAAAATACCTTCTTTGTTATTCCGTTCGGAATCACTCCATAACTTCTGACAGAATAAAGGCAGTTAAAATTTTGCACATATAATTTTTGTAAGAAGCTCTTCCTGCATGTTGCGACCAATTTATTCAATACTTTCTCTAAATTTGCATTTATGCATTCCCGTCTAGACAGCTGTAGATTTTTTAATTTATACTATACATAGTATTGTTTCTTGACCGGCCGTGGCAACAATCATAGCAAAAATTAGCCAAAACTAACGCCCGTATTTTTAAACATACCTTACCTTCAAATATAAATGCCATTTCCAGTAGTTTTTCATTGAAATAATTTAATTTCTCGAGTCAATGCATCCTTGACTTAAGGCGATTTCAAGGAAACCTTGAAATTTTGCAATAGTCCACCTCACTTGAAGTCAATGTAGCTAGTTACCTACCTTGAGTTATTATTTTATTACAATTGTGTTAACAGCTTAAGGTCTCCTTGAGTTTCGCCTTAAATGACTTAATTGACTTGTAATATAAACTACTGGAAATACATCTATTTTTTTGAATTTCGGTATACTTGACTAAAGGTCGCCTTGAGTTAAGCTATGTTTATAAATACGGGCCTAAAAGTATAAATTTCGGTATCAAAACCAATTTTCCGATAGTTTTTTTTTCATTAGTCATAAGTTAGGAAAATATACAGGGTGTCTGCCGCATAAACGCACCGGATTGTGATTCCTCATTGATTTTCAGTAAAAAAGTAGTATCATACATACCCCCTTATCTTAACCCTTTAGCTGCCATAGGCATTTGAAAATTAAAAAAAAAAATAATAATTTTCTTTGACGACTAAAACGTCATTATCTCAAAAGCTATACTAGCTAGAAAAGCAAAACAAAATGATTATTAAAGCCAACAAATTTATCCAAAAAATAAAATTAGCCGCACTAAAATCGGATAAGAGGTTTGGTTTTTACAAAACTTCAAAGTCAAATTTTTGTGATTTGACCCAAAAACAAAATATTTTTCCATCTCAATTTTCTGCAACTTCTGCCAAGGTGAGGTGTTCGTACGATTCTTTACAAAATTGGCGCATAGTCCAAAGATCATTTCTTTGTTACATCATTTTATTCTATCTTCCGTATTTCTAACAGTTTTAATGCCTTAAGTACAGAACACTGTGTTTAATTTTAGCTCTATTTCAATTCAATTAAACTAAAACTGCCCCTAAAGATCTGCAATTTGGTAAAATTTATTCAAATTATATCAAAATCGATCCAAAATTGAAACTCATATATTCGTTGCTCTCTAATAGAGACTTTTGCGTTTTGAGACTTCTGATACATATTTCGTTAACCAACTTTCATACAAAAGTGGGCATTCTCATTTGTTTCAAACAATTAAATCAATATGATTTTATTATAGCCGAAGAAAAAAATATGGTCATCGAACGACAAAAATCTTACATCGATGGATTTTTGCAGGATTTTTGGGGATGGCCTTCTGATTATGGGAAATAAAGTCCCAATAGATTAGAGGTTTGCAGCCTTGAAAATGGAGGAGGGGTACTTGCGTTTTCAGAGCTATGGAGGTTTTTAAAAGAGTCTAAAATGAAAATATTCTAATTTATTTTTTAGTCTAGCGCCAAATTTTTCACTAAAATCCTAATGTATTATATACAATATACAATTACAAGGGTAATTTTATGTATTTTTTTTCGTTCTCAGACCATTTTTCTGTATATTTGGTCGGTTTTGAAATGTTTGCTAAAAAGTAAAAAAATACTCCCTTATCCCCTTTTTTCAAGGTTGCCCTCCAATCGTTGGGGACTTTTTTTCCATAATCAGGACGCCATCAGCATCACCAACCATCCTGCAAAAATCCAGCGATATACGATTTTTGCCGATCAAATATCATATTTTTATTTGATCAATACTCAACTCATTCTCGTTCTCATATCCCTCTAATTGAATCGAGTACAGAACTAGACAGAACAACCTGCATACAAATTTTCAGTTGATGTTCTGTATAGAAATATAACTCTTTTCAAATGTGTATGGAAGTTGTGTTGCCTTCTCCTGCACTAAATCCACTCCACGGAACACAAGATAAGATGGAAAGGTTTACTTCCCGTATATGAGCGTACGTGTTTGGCACAAAAAATGACTCCCCTTACCTCACCTTCACCCCTCAAATATCCAGGAACGTAAAACTGTTTGTCAATTTGCCCCGCCCATTTGTCACCTACAAATGTCACTTGCCAGCTAGTGTTTACGATTCTTACGATTTCACCTAGTGTTGCGAAGAAAACTTTTAGTTATCTGTGCGTATTGCAATATTTTTGAGTGATTTCTGGTGCCTAACAATACTGTATTGCGAGGAGTGTACCTTTGTACGAATGTTTTCAAACGCATAGTCTCCAAAAACACGTAAAATGCAGTGTGTTGTTGCCGGATCCTGGAACTCGAGAGCTCTTTATTCGAAGGGAGTGTCTTTCCACAGGTAAACCTTAGAATTGTTCTCTATATTGTATCTACTTTCGCTGAAAAGTTTCACTTTTACTTCCACAGCACGAAAAATACCTTTTTTTCCGCGTTTTAAAAGAAACGTACAACCCGCAGAACACTTTTGTTTTGACCGAACTGTCTGTTTGACATTCAGAGGATATATCATTTTTTTTTCTGTTATGTGTCCATCGCAGTCCATAGTCGTAACAATTTTCGTTTTGCTGTTGGGGGCAAGTCATGATTAATAATTTTTGTGGCACAATTTCAGTATCTGCGGCGCCAAATGTTGATGCCATTTCATTAATATTGGCCTGAAACGACCGAATCTGCAGTCCTTTTTTGCGAAATCGTAACGGTTCTCCAGATATTCACTGTCAAAGTTTAACATTTATATGGGGTTAATCAATGTTTAATGGGAAATTGGGGGCATTTTTACTACATGTTGATGTGAATTAATAGCATTGCACCGCATATAACATTTTAAATTTCATTTGCCTCCCTGTCTAGCAAACTTTACTATTCTTGCCCGCAAATATATTTCGACTTTTCATGTTATTAACATCTTTGCCAAATTGGTAAACTTACTATTCTTGAGGGACTGATTAAAACTAAAACGTCAATTTGATGGCATCACACAATTTCCCCAATGTGTAAAGCGAAAATATCCCCCTTTGCTCATCAAATTACTTAAATATGGTTTCATAGAAAAGTCAAACTTTGACATTGAATACTTCGCAAAATTCGCAGATTCGGTCGTTTCAGGTCAATATTAATGAAATGGCATCATCAAAATTTATCGCCGCAGATACTGAAATCCCCCCATTTTTGTTATTATGTAATAAATATTTCAAATGAATGTATGGTTTATTTTTATTGCTTCTTTTCACACAATTGAAACAAGGATGCCAACACCTTAATTCCGCCGAAGACGGTCCCAAGCCCGTTTATAAACTATGAGATTCAAAATGATGTTTGAAATATATGTGGTCCTTTAAAGGAAGAGGGAGGCGTGTGGTATAATCCCAGCATTGATGATTTTTTTTATTAAAACTTCTAAACTCTGAAACATCGATCGCCCTTTTTTGGCGAAAATGAAAATGTTTGAATGGTTCGACGTAGAGGATGGCTTGGGACAGTTTTTACTGCAAATTTCCGTTCGGAAGTTACAGCCGTTGAATGACGCGACGACCTTTTGAGAATTACTCAGATTTATCCATTCAAAGAACCGTTATGATATAAGCGTGTGCATTTTCTACGTCTCATAAATTTTGTAATTTTTCGATGTTTGCATTACTATATCTTCGAAATAACAGTGAGTTTTTCAACGGGGGAGCAGTGAAATTACAACAAATGTATATAAATGTATTTGTAGAACCTTAACCCAAATACTAAATTGCACCAATCAAGACGGAATAACTTTGGGTTTTGTTTGGTAACTCAAGTTTTCCTAAAGATTGAATAAATAATAGTGCATTTTTGTAACGGTAAATGAGAAAGCCATATGGCCATATAATATTTTACTCTAAATTAGCCGTACTATCTATTAGCATCATTTGTAACATCAGAAAGAAGAAACGGTATATCTATACTATGGGGTTGGTAAAAGCATCCTTAAAGCCGCTATAGAAGAAAGTATTTTCTTTTTGAAAATGGAATTCACCATTCGATTCAGCACAAACAAATTCAACTTAGCTTTAACATGGTGGATTTTGCAACAGGACATCTTCGCAAATATGCGATGTCCGAAAAATCATCGATTTCGACCCACTTTGCGGCGGTATAGTATAACTACATAAAATAAAAATTCTTTTTCCTTTTTTTATGATTCTATTGAAAATTCTCTTTTAAACTTTTTCGCGCCAAATACATGACCCTTCTTTTACAATCTATCCCTAATTACCGGCTCCACTGGAAATTTACAACTACTATGATAACACGCACACAAGTCGACAAAAATCGTGCCAACAATTTGGCAGAAAGGCCGCCCCATGATCCACTCACTCTACCGCATGCTACCACCCAAAGCCATCTTTATACAAAGCCCGGAAGTAGAACACGTTCATATACTTAAGCGCCAAATCATAGGCCTGTTCAGATCGAAAATTTACATTGCGGTAAAGGCAAATCGGGTTGGGTCGCGACAAACTTTACACGAAAAGTATTGGTTCCCGGTCGATTTTCGTCGCGAAAAGTGCAATGTGTCGTGAATTAAAGTGTCTAGAATGCAGTGAAAGAACAAAATCCCGACAAAAAGTGAATTTTCCACATGTTTTCGCGATTTTTATCAGAGCAGACACGGTTTTTTTACATGCGCTGTGCTTGTGTTAGTGCATCGTGCAACGTATATACGACATGTTCATAGGCTCGTTTTGTGTGCATGTATTGCTGCTTCCCGGCTTCTAGTGAAGGTGGCTTTGCTACCACCACATTGCATTAACAGCGCGGCATGCAACTTACGAAATGCACTAATGAGGTCAATGAACGCATGGCTACCTGCTCAAGAAATGCATTGTCATCAAATCATCTTTCATGTTTTTTCAATACGCAGTTTTCGCAGGCGCAGATACTTTTGCGTAAGCCACCCCGACCCATGGCATGGGACAGTGGAAGAAGATACACTCATGAAGTCGACAAATGCACGAAAACCTGCTCTGGCAGAGTATCTAAACTCTCTTCAACTTGAACTGTGTAGCAAAAGGGCAAATAGCTTTAATAGCCTGTATACGTGTATCTGTATTGTCGTATTTGTGACATTGGGTGCCGATCAGAAGACATGGCCAAAAAAATGTGTACCCGATTTTGAGTGAGCTTTGGACATATATGTATTATTTGTATATGATTCTACTGTCTCTCTCCGCGATGGAATTTTTATGAAATTTTGAATGAATGATCCCCTGGTGGTTCTAAAGAATCAATGTCTTCCATTTAGATAAGTGGATGGAATAACGGTAAATTATTAGGTAAAGTTCACAAAAGATTTCCAACAATTGCGTCTTTCGGCTCATCGCATTGACAATTTTTTAAAACACAGTGCGACATTGGGACACTGGGACATTAGGATATTAGGACACTGGGAGACTAGGATCTTGGGGCAGTGGGATATTAGGAAATTGGACATTGGGGTCTCGGCACATTATGACATTAAGACATTGGGGTATTAGGCACATTGGGGAAACTGGGACGTGGGGACATCGGGATATTGGGACAATGGGACATTGGAACATTGGGATATTGGGACGTTAGGAGACTGGGACATTGGGCACTGGGATATTAGGATATTGGGACATTATTATTATTATACCTTGGGACAATAGCACAATCGGACATCCAGTTTTACGGTGCAGGGCCTCGAAAACCCAGTGCCGGCGGCTGTGGGAGTGAGCGAGCGGGTTCCCCGTCGTCGATATCCCTCGACCGCAGTGTTACAGCAGTGGCGCAACTGGCTGCCATAGTATACAAAGCTACAGGTGTAGATAACATAAACGTGAATACCCATCCGAAAGGCGCAGCCTTAGAATGTAGGTGTAGATGAGGTGGTGGGTACGCCAACAGGGCCTCGGAAATCCAGTGCTGGCGGCTGTGGGAGTGAGCGAGCGGGTTCCCCGTCGTCGATATCCCTCGACCGCAGTGTTACAGCAGTGGTGCAACTGGCTGCCGTAGTATACAAAGCTACAGGTTTAGATAACATAAACGTGAATACCCATCCGAAAGGCGCAGCCTTAGAATGTAGGTGTAGATGAGGTGGTGGGTACGCCAACAGGAGCAAATCCGTTCAGGAAGAGCTCTAAACTATCGAGGTCTCCACAACAACAGCCTCTAGTCGTTGTTAAGAAAAGCCACACAACGAAAGAGAAGCCAATACACATGTTCGCAAAACTAGGCGAGCTGATCATCGAAACCATGGAGTTCGTAGAGTCGAAACCCAATATACACGGCGCTGTAAAGGAGAAGCTCAGGAACCTACGCGTCATGTATAGCGGAGCCAAGGACCAAATATATGGCAAAAAGGCCAAAAAGCTCCAAACCGACAAGGAAGTCCAGACTTCACCTCGAGCTCCTAAGGTGCCAGCGCCAGAACGGTTGAAGCGCGGGCGGGACATGGAGGAGACTGCATCTCTTCAAACATCAAAAAGGAAGAAAGCGCAGTCTCTAAAAAGAAGATAGTGGAACAACAGGAGGTGGTGATTCAATCAGGAAAGCCCCCTCTTCAAGAAAACCCGATACCATGGACCAGGGTAGAAACGAAACGGGAGAAGAAAAATAAGACAAAATTCAAGAAGATAAGGACCAGACCTGACGCGATGATAATTTCCCAGTTGGAAGCAATGACATACGCCGATATCCTAAAGAGGGTGAAGTCGGAACCACTACTGAAAGAAATGCGAGATAGCGTTTCACGAATCCGTCAAACAAGAAACAAGGAACTCTTGTTCCAACTGAAAAACCCGCTCTGGCGATTCAGTGGATGGATACAAGGCAATTGTAACGGATCTGTTGGGATTGAATTCATTTAGTGTCAGAGCCTTGCGGCAGGAGACGAGGATAGAGGTTCTTGATCTCGATGAGATCACAACAAGGGATGACGTACTGGCGGCGTTCGTAGAGAAATTGGAAGTGGAGGTTCCTCTCGACATCCACAGATGTGGCCAACAAAGTTGTAGAAGTTGGGCAAATTGAAGATGGAATGGACGATCTGTAGGGTAAAATGGCAAATTTCTCCGAAGAGATGCTTTAAGTGTCTGGCATTTGGCCACGTTGCGAGGAATTGTAATAGCCAGCAAGATCGGTCGAACATGTGCTTCAAGTGTGGTGAGGATGGTCACAAAGCGGCACCTTGCGACAAGGAGCCAAAATGCATATTCTGCGAAGAGGCAGCTAGCCCCAGTATACCAGGAGGCCATCAAAAGGATCCCTAAATGAGGTGCTTGGAGCTTAACTTGAATCACTGCCAGGCAGTTCAAGACCTGCTTTCACAGACGGTAAAAGAAAAGGAGGTAGACGTTGCAATTTATCTGCGACCAATATAAAAATCTGCGTAGTTCGGTTTGGATCGCAGACAAGGACAACGAGGTAGCAATTTGGACTTGTGGACGTTATGTGTCCCAGCATGGTGTATCGGGAAGCTTAAATGGGGTGATCACAGCTAGGCTCAACGGCGTTTACGTGTATAGCTGCTATGCTCCGCCACGGTGGAGTGACACAGAGTTCGAGTGCTTTTTGGACGCACTTGTGCACGACGCAAGTACTCACACACCTGTGATAATTGCGGGAGACTTTGTAATATTAGCCATTTTTTTTTTATTCATTTGCAAATTTCTTTCTTTGCATTCCTACTGTTTTTTTTTTCTCTTTGCATTTTTTTTTCATTAGCTAATTTATTTATTTGCATTTTTTTCCTTACTTTTATTTGCATATTTTTTTTTATGCACACACTGTACTTCATACACAGTACAAATTTCGGTACATTACGCTTTCAGGTCCCGCTTTCAGGTCCCCAAGGGAAATTTTCGATGTTTCCGATATTTTCCGCCATAAAGCGGACACATAGCTTTATGGCGGACGGTGTCGCTAGTGTCGATAAGAAGAACAAGAAAAATTTCCCTTGGGGACCTAAAAGCGTAATATACCCAAATTTCCTTTACATCCATATAGCTTCAACCATGGAATAGAGAAATAAAAAGGAATGATAAATCAGCTGTCACCCATACAAACTGCATGGGACGATTTTAAAAAGCGGTTGTCCCGATCTGTCAAGTGTTATTGTGAAGTTATTACGAAGTAAATGGGGGAAAGATTGCTGCTGGAGGAAGTCAGGAAGTGTATCTATAAAATGTAATAGTCATATCGCAGTTTCAGTGCGACACAAAGGTAAAAAAGACGAATTGTCCCCAGCTGTCAGATCCAGTCTTATATGAAAAATTCACTCATTTATCGCTTCTACGGCGCAATCCTCTTAGTTGTTAGGATCAATGGCTTCAACCATGCATATTGTAACCATCATTGCTCTATGCGCTTGCTGCCAAGTGCTTAGATTTTCACAAAGTATGTAGGTGCATCGATGCACTGTACCAGCGATGACGAATTGTCGTTGCACTTGCATAGGTGCATACATACATTTAGTCAGATACAGCATAGTGCATGGTGCAATGCGGGTGCAATATGTATGGACGAATTGGATGGATGTACTGGATCATCTGTACGGACGGAAAATGTGTGTGCGTGCATGTACATGGGTTAAATCACTGCCATCTAGATAGACAGGCCGGATTATCAGCTGATCTGTCAGTGGTCATGCAACACTAGTAGTGCCATGGTTGGTCATGGTCCGCGCTTAGTACTGCCAAAGTACCGCTCAGTACAATCCACAAATTGTCCACAATCCAAATATCAGTGGCTGTCAGCCTGTCATTTCGTGTGACTTGCTATGATATACACATGCCAGTGCGTTGATTTTTGAGATAAATATGGTAAGTACGATGTTGATGTATACTATTTTACCACTTGCACATCAAAAACACATTAAAGCAAACCATAATCTTTGTTTCGTAATAAACGCTCGGCATATTTAAAATTTTGGGTTCAAAAGCACTGGAGGTTGTGGGCTTTACAAATGTCAACTGTCACTGGTCACGAACGCACTTTGTCCACTTGTAGACGAACAAATTTCTGCAGTTCGGCCTGTCTATCTAGATGGCAGTGGTTAAATGGTTGAATTTACTGTGTGTATAGATGGAATGAGGTGGGTGAAATGGGTTGGCTGGATGAACTGTACGCATACAGTGTATGAGTGAATTACATGGATTGGATGATATAGTTCATGGGAGGATATTTTGCGTTGGTATGCAACGCAAGGTATTCTGCGTTAAAAGGGACGAGGGAAAAAAAAAATATTAAATGTTTTAACGGGAAAGTGGTCCGATTGTTCGGTTACGAGGTGAAAAGGAAGGCATGGTGGAATTATTCGGGGAGTTCTTGGCCAACCTTTAACCGATCATCATGATATATACAAACTTTAATATAAAGTTCCAATAATATAATTATTGTATTTATAAAAAGATTTATTAAGTTGTACAAAGGTGTACAGATAAGATTACAATTTCGCCGAGTGTCGTAAAAAAATTATAAATCTTGTTCGACAAACGCGAAAAGTTTTTGGGTGCAAACCGAGAATTACCCGTAGTGCGAAAACCAAAGTTACGGTCCATCGTGCCAGTTCTGCAACCCTGTGTTTCTTTGTGCTCCGTTCGATCGTCACGATACAGTTCCATGAGGGAACAGTTAGATCGATACAGTGCTACGAAATCGAACCCGATTCTTTTTGGAACGTGTGCTAACGATTCGCCCAATTGATCGCCTAGCTGTTGTTCCTTGTGTGAACGGTGCGCTCAATATCGCTTTTATATCGATCGTCACGCAAACGTTTCTTGTGGAAACGTTAAGACCGAAGCAGCGTACAAGTTTATGTGGAGATTTGTGCCCACGTTTTGCCCGATCGATCGCCTAGATA